>JAPYKT020000008.1:3990000-5200000 GCA_028749325.2 Caryopteris x clandonensis
AAGTGGTTCTGTTTCTTCACGTAATATTTATAATAACATAATCATCGCACAAGAACATGTACAAAAATTAAATGATAAGAAGAAGGCAGGGAAATTATTGTGAAATTGGAGCTTCAAAAGGCATAAATTAGAATTGAATGAAAAGCATTATATTAAATTTGGCATTTGCTTAGTTTTTTTTCCTACTTTTTGGTAAAGTATATCTCCATCAACATTGAACATAATTGGTTTTTAATTCTATTAAATAAAATTAATCCTTTTATTTATTTTTCATTCCTTTAGAGGCATAAGGCAAGCAGATCCACTATCTTCTTTTTTTTTGCTATTTTTACAAATACTCTTTCCAATGGCCTTTCAAATTTGTTTTTAGCTACTCCTAAGCTTCGAGTTAATAAAAGGAACTTGATTCTCCCTTCTTTGTCTTGGCAGCTGACACTATTATTTTTTGCTCTCCTTTTAATTGTTGTTTGATTTTCTTTCACATTTCGGAGAGTCCGTTGGTTAAAACATTAATTTTTCCAAAACCTTTATTATTTGTTTAGAAATATACATTTGGGTATAAGGAAAGATGAACTCTAAAAATATCGAATTTTATTGAGGACGGTCTGCCTTTGGGGTTCCTCTGTTCAAGAGGCGGGATAAAAATATTTATTTTAAAGAAGTTTTAAAAAAGGCAAAAGGTAGATAAGGGGGTTCGAAAAATTATTTTTTTAGTATTGATAGTAGAATGGTGTTGTTAAGAAGTGCACAAAATTATATTCCTTCGAATTATTGGGGCTCCTAAATCTGTGATCAAAAGATTTTGTAGCCTTTTTAATATGTTTATCTGAGTTCAAAAAGGGACATTAGAAAAATTCATTGGGCGGCTTGGAAATATGTATGCTTTCAAAAAATGAGGGGTATGGGAAATTTAAAATCTTTAACAACTTGTGGTATGCATATTTTAAGGATAATTTTTAACAATCACATTTTTTTTAGAAGGTTAATGGTTCGTAAAAACTTTGCAGAAGCACAAATACTCTAGAGATTAGGATATGGAAATATGTCTTTAGAGTTTGATGATTGGTGTAAATATGTGCCTATTTGTCATGATATTTTTTCTATATACAAATTGTGGTTGATTTTTTGTATCTCGATACTTGAAATATATTACTTGTTTTTGACATTTTACCTCCAATTATTATTGATTGCATCCTCAATCTTTCTATTTATTTTGATTTCATTGATATAATTGTTTGAAAATTATTTTTTTAGTAATCATTTTTCCTTTCTGCATGGAACACATTGAGACATCACAAGCCACTTTTTGATTTGAAAATCAATGATGTGGTCCAAATATCTACTAAAATCTCAATTCACTTTCTTTTGGAGATTATTAAACAACATTATTTCTCTAGATTAATAATCTCATTAAGAAATGATTTGAGGTAGTATCCATTTGTAGTCTTTGTTTCTCTCGGTCTCAATATACTAATCATTTGTTTATTCATTGTCCTATTTTTAAATATGTAACAATTTTTTTCACATCTTTTTTAAGTTTCAAATTTCTTGTAGCTGCACGATTCATCGGTTGTTTTCTCTTTGGTTTCAAAAAGGTAAATTTACTATCATATTGAAACTATTTAGCCTATTTTGATATGTTGGTACATTTAAAAAGTTAGAATGAAAATAAGGTTGACAATGTTAAATCCAACTCTTCCAAATAGCAACTTCAAGTACCTAGTAGAATTAAGTTATTGTTATGTTCTACTATGTTACCATTTGAATTTTGGAAGCGTAATGGTCATGTTCCCGAAAATGGGTTTTTTCATTCTCAAAAGACAATCGCCTAACCTTGTTGTGATTACCCCTTAGTGATAATTTCCTTCAGTTGAATATTGATGGGGGCTTCTAAGGGCTATCTTGGTCTTGTTAGTGACCGAGGTCTTATTTCGAAAATGCATATTTTGTTCATGATTTTTAGTTTTTTATGTAAACAATAATGTTTTTGCTGAGTTGTTTGTCATTATAAAGGGCTAATATTTGTTTTGAAATTTTAATTTTGTAAATTTTTTAAACTGAAAAAGAGAGTGAATATCAAAATCTTTCATATTTTCCGTGAAAGCAACGCTACCGCAAATAAGAAGGCAGTGAAACATGAAGGTCTCTGTTACTTTCGAATTTAGCAGACTATAGGCATTGTTGAGATGAATTGAAGTGAGAGTAGGGCCTTTCGAATTTAGGTTCCATTGATTTGCTTTAGATCAATGTATAGCATATGAATAGGGTTTCTGTATGGATTCTTGTAATTACTTCCTTTCCGCACGCACACACATATATCTATATATAATTATTAATTTAATGTATAATAATTAATTAACAATGATTATTAAAAATATTCAACACTATTTTGTCAGCATATAAATATATAATTGTAATACTATTAAGGATTACTGGTAAAAAAACATTAATAACTTTTAATCATTTGCAATTTTTATCAATGTTCAAAATTAATAATTTTCAGTATAAACTTATTTATTTTGTAATTTTCATATTGATAAAAAAATAAAAAAAGCAAAAATTATGACAGACATTAGAAGGTTGAGAAGATGGTTTTTTGCTAATAAGTAAGCTGGGACTCTTGCAGTATCCGACATGAAATTTCATTTAGCACAAAATTAGAGTTACTCGTGCAATAAAATGACAATAAGGTGAATTTGAATAAATGGTATATCAAAATTTTATATGGATTATACCTAAAAATATAAATAATTTTTTTTTATAAAACTAAAATTATTATACTATTAATTTATTGTTTAACGTGAATAATTTTTAGTATATTAAAATATTTATATACGTTTGAGGGACAATTCAAAAATTTCACTTCAAAATGTTATTCAATTTATTATTTAATAAAAAAACTTAAAAAATAAAAATACAATTCAACATGTATAATTATATTTCAAATAAATATATTATACGAACATCTGATTCCTATATTATTACAAACGCTACAAAACGTACTAGGGATGTTATAATACTAGTAGCAAGAAATGGAGCGACCACCGCCTAAATAAAAAAACTCTAATATAAATGCAATTTTGATTTAGATATATGGGTAAATCCCAATTAACTGTTACCCAGAAAATCAAATACCATTCAATTTGCCATTACATAATTATTATGGCTAAATATTTGTTTGGACTAACCAGTTTATATACCAATAAATTCGACCTCCGACGTTCAGAAACCACCTCGAAGGCGAAGCACAAGGTGGAGGGTGGACTCTTTCTGGATGTTGTAGTCGGCGAGGGTGCGGCCGTCCTCGAGCTGCTTGCCGGCGAAGATGAGCCTCTGCTGGTCGGGGGGAATGCCCTCCTTGTCCTGGATCTTGGCCTTGACGTTGTCGATCGTGTCGGAGCTTTCCACCTCCAGGGTGATGGTCTTGCCGGTGAGGGTTTTCACGAAGATCTGCATCTGAATCATATCAGAAAACCAAATTACTTTCTATTTAAATTTCCAAAATTCACGAAACAAAGAAGATTTGTCCTGTTAAATTTCATAATCAAAGAAGAATAGTTTCGTTATAGCAATTGATCGATCCTTCACATAAACAGTTTACGAAAAACACGATCAACAACCAAACGATTAATCAATTAAAATCTGCTTCTTCAACGAACCACCAAAGGAGACCAAACATCAAATACAGAACACAAATCAGAACGGAATTGAAAATTAAAAAAATATAGAGAGAGAAAGAGGCATTAAATATAGAATACAAATAAAAAATGGAATTGAACAAAAAAAAAAGAGAGAAATACCTTGACGATAAGACGGAGAGAAAATGGAAAACGAAATTGATAACAAGAAACCTAGGCATGCGTATATGAGGAATATAGAAGTCTGGCAGACTGGCACGAGAAAGGGCTCATTATATAGGCGTAGAACGTTTACGAGATTCTATGCTACCAATTAGTATTTTTAGAATGTCCACTTTTTTTTCTTCCCTAAAATTGATTTTACAATAAATTATGTATATATCAATAAATGGCATGGTTCTAAAAATCGGTCTAGGACCCTACGCTCGAAACGAAATACCTCAAATTGGCCAGTAAATGCGGGGTGATTAGGCGCCGCCTAGGGTGCACATCCGCCTAGCCGCAAAGGATTTTTCTTTTTTCTTTTTTTCTTTTCTAAATTTTTCATTTTTAAGACTTATGTTATAACAATTTTTTGGCATGTTTAGAATTTTTTGGTACGTTTGAAAATGTTTATGTGTTTTGCTATTTTTATATTTAGAACTAGAACTTGTACTTGTGAGATTTGCATTTTGATTGTATTGTTAATTTGTTATTATGACTAATTAATTAGGTGACAAGTAATATTTTTACTTATATTATGATATTATGCATATTATCTAGTTGTGATGTTTTGATTTTAGAAAGTTTGGAATTTGAATTAGTATTGGTAAATTTTTATATATTAGTAATATATACAAAATGTATAATTTAAACAGTGAATTAATTGGTTTCGGTATGTCCGTCTATCTCCATATACGCTAAGCACTAGGATAACACCCGACTGGTGCCTAAAGAATTTTTTAGGACATTGATAAGTGGTTCCATTAGTCTTCATTCTCGACAATACGGCAATAAATGATCAAATAGGTAATGAATCCCAAATTGTATGATCAAAGTACATATAATTGTGGTGATTGTGTCACGATTAGTTACCCTAAGTATGATCTATGTATTAATTTTTTTTTAAAAAAAAGAGAAACTCTGTTATAGCCATTTCTGTATATCGAAGATCAGAATATATATATTTCAAATTTGACTCTATAGCTCGGGATTTCTTTGATCAATAAATCCTATTTCTGTCACAATTTTGAATAATTTAATTCATACACGTACTTTTTCATTAATATGGATAAAATTTATATTTTCTCTGAAAAAATGATAAATTGAATACTAATGCACATATATGTGCCTGTGCATATAATATAATATATTCAAATATTAATTGTATATATATGATATAATATTCAATATAGTATATATTATTGCAAACGATTAGAGTCTATTTACCATACCATGTTAATCTTGGAGAATATTTGGCATAATTTTCAATCGTGAGTATAATTCATACTAATGTGAGACATATACGATGTATAGAAGTTATTTTTTAATTATATTTTGTATTATAGTATATACTTATGGTATATGATATATTGTGGACTTTAGTGTGAGTGAGTGGTAACAACAAACGTCGCGTTAGAAAGTGACGGCGGCGTGTAGTGGTGATCTAGTTGTGAGAAACTAAAAAAAAAAGATTAAGAATTATATAAAAAAATTGAATGAGAGAGAGAGGAGTTCATTAGAGATGGACAAACAGTGATATTTTATGTTCCAATATATGTAGAATTTAAAGATCGAAAAAATAAAGTGAAATCATTTCAAAGTTAAGGTGATTTAATTTTTAAACTTACCTAATCTTATTCAAATTTCAATTTCATTGCCTAAAATCAAGCAAATCTTGATTTTATTGGATAAAATTAAGTGATTAACATTTATAGGCTTGTTTAGATATTTTTAATTTCAAAAATTGATTTAAAATTTTATACTTTATTACTAAATATATAATTATATTGTTAGAAAGTAGATTTGAGCGGGAAAATATGATTGGAAATAGTCATTTTACTTATATATATATATATATTAAACTATTCGATAATTGATTTGAAATTGTTCGTAAAATTTTTATTGAAAAATAATATTAAAAAAACTTGAACACTTTTATGTTAGGTAAAATTTAAAACTCAACTCTAGCTCGAATTGCACAAGTAAAATTCATTAAAGTGTACAAATACCAAACTTATTGATTAAAATTTATCCAAGTTCAACTCGATTAACAATCAAACAAGTTCAAACACAATATTAAAAATTTGATAACACTTCATATAATTTTAAATAACTCAATCCAACTCATTTACATCCCTACTCACCTTTTGAAAATGGAATGTGAGTCCATAACTAATCTATCAATTTTCACATTGATCTGTTCACAGATTTCTAATTTTGTTACATGGTGCTTCGATAATGTCCATCAAGTGTTTTACCACAATTTTCGATTATTGTGTTGGAGTATTTGGTGACCAAAAAATGACACTTTAAGTTTCATTTAAAAAAAATATTTATTTGAGATCTAATTTAAGTTGAACTTGAGATTAATCTCGAATTCATTAGCTTGCAAGCCCGCGCTTTCAAACAAGCTTCAATTTTATGCAATAATTAAAAATTTTATTCCCTCATATATAATTAGTGTGACTTGTCGACCACGGGATCATTAAAGTTGAAGGCTTCAATTTTATGCAATAATTAAAAATTGTATTCCCTCATATATAATTAGTGTGACTTGTCGACCACGGGATCATTAAAGTTGAAGTATAGATTAATGCCCCTACATCAAGCGTGATTTTTTTATCAAGTTGGGATTTTGAAATATTTTAAATAAAAAGAATTTTTGTGCGTTCATGAACAGAAGCTCATGTTTAGTTGCATTTATCAACGAACTCAAACTCAAACTATACTCATTTAATATATTGTTGAGTTGATCGCAAACTCAACATTTATACGACGAAACAAGCTCAAGCTTAAATATTAAATTTTAAGGGAACATGAGCCTGCTACCACACATTCAGTCAACAATTGGACTTCATATGCAGGAAAAGAAAACAAACTTTCATATAGAAGTGATTCAAATTTGATTGTTCCAGAGAATCAAATATAACAAGTACACACAATTTTACGAGCCATCATAAAAAAAAAAAAACAAAAAACAAAAACAAAAACAAAAAAACACAGACAAACCAACGTATTAGACCCAAACAGACAACCGGACCATGACCATCAGATCAGAAACCACCACGGAGACGAAGCACAAGGTGGAGGGTGGACTCCTTCTGGATGTTGTAGTCAGCCAGGGTCCTTCCATCCTCCAACTGCTTCCCCGCGAAGATCAGCCTCTGCTGGTCCGGTGGGATACCCTCCTTGTCCTGAATCTTAGCCTTCACATTATCGATGGTGTCGGAGCTCTCAACCTCCAAGGTGATGGTTTTCCCGGTCAGGGTCTTCACGAAGATCTGCATACCACCACGGAGTCGGAGGACCAAGTGGAGAGTAGACTCCTTCTGGATGTTATAGTCGGCAAGGGTGCGACCATCCTCGAGCTGCTTGCCAGCGAAGATAAGCCTCTGCTGGTCTGGGGGAATGCCCTCCTTGTCTTGGATCTTGGCCTTGACGTTGTCGATTGTGTCAGAGCTTTCAACCTCCAGCGTGATTGTTTTTCCAGTGAGGGTCTTCACGAAGATCTGCATACCACCACGGAGACGGAGGACAAGGTGGAGGGTGGACTCCTTCTGGATGTTGTAGTCAGCGAGGGTGCGCCCATCCTCGAGCTGCTTGCCCGCAAAGATAAGCCTCTGCTGGTCTGGGGGAATGCCCTCCTTGTCTTGGATCTTGGCCTTGACGTTGTCGATTGTGTCAGAGCTTTCAACCTCCAGCGTGATTGTTTTTCCAGTGAGGGTCTTCACGAAGATCTGCATACCACCACGGAGACGGAGGACAAGGTGGAGGGTGGACTCCTTCTGGATGTTGTAGTCAGCGAGGGTGCGCCCATCCTCGAGCTGCTTGCCCGCAAAGATAAGCCTCTGCTGGTCAGGGGGTATTCCTTCCTTGTCCTGGATCTTGGCCTTGACATTGTCGATGGTATCGGAGCTTTCGACCTCGAGGGTGATGGTCTTGCCGGTGAGGGTTTTCACGAAGATTTGCATCTGTATCCATGGAAAGGCATATGAGGAAACAGATTCACGAGAAAACAAATTCAGTCGATATCGCAAAAGTTAAATAGTAAACCAAGCTATTCGGAACAAGATCAAAAGAAAATCAATTAAGAACCCAAAATTCACGAACAAAAGCAAGTATCCATATCAGAAAACAAATTAACTCGTACGTCCCCAAAACAAAGCAATAAAATCAAGAAATCGTAACGAAATCCAATTACAGAACTAAGTAAAAGCCAAAATTTTCATACAAAGTCGCGGATTGTGTCAACGAAAGCAATTTTTCGATCCTTCCAGAAAAAATTCTCGAAACCAAAAAAAAAAAAACACTCGTATATAAAATTTAAGAAGAAAAAGGAATCCAATGAACAACCAGAAGTTACAAGCCAACAAAAATCAATCAGCAAACAAACCTCATATAAAAAAAGTATGTTTATTGCCGCAATTAAACGATTCTTCTCAATACCAATTTACGAAAAACAACGATTAACAAACAGACGATTTAACCAATTCAAATTCTTGTAAGCTCCTCCAGAAGATCAATGAACAGAAACAGATAATCAATTATCAGGCCTGAACAGAAAAATCACGATCCAATATTATGAAGAAAAAGAGAGGAAACAGGAATCTATAACAGATTATTACCTTGACGATCAGACGAGAGAACTGGCAAAATGAATGATCGAACAAAATTGTAGAAATGTATAGAAGATGAGAAATGGAAGGCAAGACAGCCGGTATATATTGGCGTGGGTGCTGATTTTGGGGGTAATTTTGCAAGAGGCTGTACCCAATCATATAAATCCACGTGTCCAGTTGACGCGTATTGCATTCTATACCATTAGGACAAACACAAGTTATTCTTTTCTTTTGAGCGTCGGAGATAATTAGGAACCGTTAGGACCACACATTCACGCGCTCTCTTAATCGTGGAATTGTTTTTTTCTTTTTTATTATTTTATACGTACACTATATTCTTATTTCTATAATTAATTACTAAGATGTTTAGACCCTTTTTTTTTTTGTATTTTAAAAAGAAGGGTTATGTTTTTTCAAAGTATAATTTTTTTTAAATAATTAGACGAGGATATAATATTTTTAAAATAAAAAATTGTATTACAAAAAAACTTTTTATTTATTAATTAAACTTATTCCATTATATACAATTTTTTTATAATTTTTTTTTAAAAAATTAGTAACAAACATGGTTTTAAATTTATATCTTTTTTTTTTAAATAAGATTCTTTTCGCGGAAGTATATACATTTTATAGGCATACATATATTTTGTTTACATTTATTTTTGTATATTGTAGTCTATATATATATATACATACATATATATATGGCACGGTTTGTCAATTTTGACTTTGGTTTTGAAATTGTGAATGATGGAATTAAAATTGAATCGGTATATAGTTGGTTTTGATTCTAGAACCGTCGATTTCACGACTTCATGTCCTCTTTTTTTTTTCTCTCTTGAAATCGGAACGAACGATTTTTAACCTGAATCGGTGGTTTTTACTCCAGAACCGGCAGTTTAGAACTGAGGAATCGGAACCAAACCGATTAGATTTCGATTTTAGTTCCAATTCCAAATTAATCGAATCAACTGCCATATATTTTAATTAAAAATCAAAATCTTACTCATGTTTATATATAAATAGAAATATTGAATTGTATGGTCAGAGTTGGGTATAGTAGTCTAGATGAACAACCAAGATTAGTTGGTCGATTGGTTGGCTGAATCTGGAAATGCAAATTACCTTTGCTTCATTCCTCAAATTTCAATATATTGTCCAATTGTTTAATTATTTTAATTTTAAGATCCTACCATTTGTTCGTCACCAGATAATGGTGGGATGGTATCATAAGACTAATTCTCAATATTAGGTCTTCATTAAATATTACTTAATATAGCTATGTAGTTTTTATATTGTTTAATTTTTTATACAAAAATTATAAGTTAAAAGGTGAAACCTGTAAAAGAGAATTTACAACAACAACATCAACAATAATAATGCACCTACTCACAAAAATTGTTTAATGAATCCTATACAAGATGGAGCAATTCAAAAGACTTGGTTGTAAGACCTTTCATAAAATTCAATAGGCATTGACATGTGATATTACAAGTCTGAACTATTTTTAACAGTCCAAACTCTATTATCTTACCATCTATACTTAATATATAAGCAAAATCCTATAAATACGCTAAAGAAACACAAGTTATTTTTAAAATAAAAATAAAAATCTGCATTGTTAAATTAAAATATATATTAGAAGAAATTATATGTAAAAAATATGTTTATATGCAAAAACTCATATAAATCCATGTACATTCGATGTAGAGTATTACTTTTAACTAAATAATATTATTTATTTACTTCAAAATTATTTCTACTATTACTTTAAAAAAATAGTAATATTTTTCAAATAAACAAATTATATTTTTTAATTAAATAAGTAGGACTGTGAATGGGGTGACTCATGCATTCGATGCACAAAAGAGTTTATCATAATTATATTTAATCTTAAAAGTTTTATATATAATGTATATATATATTTATATTGAATTTTATTTTTCTAATTTGTTTGTTTTATTTTTTATTTTTGTGTTAATATATATATATATTATGTATAAATAATAAAACATAAATAACTAATTTAAATATATATCATATATATTTTAAATAAAAACATAAAACAAACGAAAAAAAGAAAAGAAAAAATGAATTGTATATAGATTTCTTATTAATAATTATTATGAATTATCTACTGAATTTAAATATTTAAAAAAAAGGAAAAAAAATTAAAATAAGAAGGTGTCAAGTCCACTGAAATTATATTGAGAAGGACTTGAAGTTAACAATTTTTTTATTTCACTGTTTTTTTTTTTTTTTTTTTGTTCTGTAAATAAATATATATTATATATAGAAATAATTTTATTATCTTTTAAATTCTAAATGAATTATATTTATTTATGTATAATATTTTTACCACATACTATTATATTGACTACAATATAAAAATGAATGAATACATCAGTGGGTTTGCAAGGACCAAAGATAGGACCAAACAATTTAGACTACTGAACCAGCCAAAGAAAGCTAATTGTGCAAACACTGATTACTCAAGAAGGAGCGAAGCAGCAACAGTGCAGCACGCACAGATGATAAAGTTGCCACACAGAAGAAATTATGATAGAGAAACCCCTAATACTCCCCAAAAAAGATAACACACACACACACACAGCAGAGGGATTCCAACATTCCAAGATCCAAACAATTGCTGCATGTACTGTAGAACCCACAAGCAACTCCTCCCAGAGTTATAAAACAATAACAAACTCCAGACCAGGCAAAAAGCTTTCAGACATCCACACTAGAATTAGTGACAACATAGACTGAAAGAAGGGACATATACACAAGCAAGAGATAAAAAGATTAAGCAAAAGATACAAAAATATATATATATATATATTATATAGAAATAGATGACAGAAATTAACCGAAACAAGAACAGCCATTAGCAAAAAACTTAAAGTAACATGACTGAACCAGACACCACACAATCCAACTACATTCAGAACCCACCACGAAGATGAAGGACAAGGTGAAGGGTGTACTCCTCCTGGATATTGTAATCAGCCAGAGTCCTACCATCTTCCAACTGCTCTCCAGCAAAGATCAACGTCTGCTGGTCCGCAGGGAAACCTTCCTTTTCCTGGATCTTTGCCTTCACATTGTCTATGGTGTCGGAGCTCTCCACCTCCAAGGTGATGGTAAGGGGATTCACAAAAATTTGCATTCCTCCTCTCAACCTCAGCACCAAGTGCAAAGTTGACTCCCTCTGAATGCTATAGTCGGCCAGGGTACGGCCGTTCTCCAGCTGCTTGCCTGCAAATATAAGCCTCTGCTGATCTGGTGGGATCCCTTCCTTATCTTGAATCTTGGCCTTCACATTGTCAATGGTATCGGAGCTTTCCACCTCCAAGGTGATTGTTTTACCGGTGAGGGTCTTGACAAAAATCTGCATACCACCACGAAGACGGAGGACCAAATGGAGGGTTGACTCCTTCTGGATGTTGTAGTCAGCGAGGGTGCGGCCATCTTCGAGCTGCTTACCAGCGAAAATCAACCTCTGCTGGTCCGGGAGAATTCCTTCCTTGTCTTGGATCTTAGCCTTCACATTGTCGATGGTATCGGAGCTTTCGACCTCAAGGGTGATGGTCTTGCCGGTGAGGGTTTTCACGAAGATCTGCATACCACCACGGAGACGGAGGACTAAATGGAGGGTAGACTCCTTCTGGATGTTGTAGTCGGCGAGGGTGCGGCCGTCCTCGAGCTGCTTGCCTGCGAATATAAGCCTTTGTTGATCCGGGGGAATTCCTTCCTTGTCCTGAATCTTGGACTTGACATTGTCAATTGTGTCGGAACTCTCCACCTCCAGGGTGATGGTCTTGCCGGTTAGGGTCTTGACGAAGATCTGCATAACCACCCCTCAGCCTGAGGACCAAGTGGAGGGTGGACTCCTTCTGGATGTTGTAGTCGGTGAGGGTGCGGCCGTCCTCAAGCTGTTTGCCGGCGAAGATAAGCCTTTGCTGGTCAGGGGGAATCCCTTCTTTGTCCTGGATCTTGGCCTTGACGTTGTCGATGGTCTGGAGCTTTCCACCTCGAGGGTGATGGTCTTGCCCGTGAGGGTTTTCACGAAGATCTGCATCTGTACCCACGAAAGACCATGTCAGAACACACATAAAGTTGTATAACCTCCGTAAATAACAACAATTAGATCAGAATATAAGAATCCCTAACTTCCCGAAAAAAAAAAAACAAAAAACAAAATCAACTTTATTAAAAATCAATTCATCGGTCCTTCAGAAAATCGGGATTATAAAACAAATTCATACGTACATCATCCAAACAAAAGATAACCATTTCATCCCATAAAAAAAAAAAAAAAAAAATTAATAATAATAATAATAATAATAATAATTAAATAAACAAAAAAAAAACTATTAACAAATAAACAATTCAAAACCAGTCAGCTTTTCCAAAATAACAACAGATATCAAAGATAAGAATTCATTTGAAAACCCAAGATCCAGAATCACAAACAGGTGAAAAAGATAAGGAGCATTCAAAAGGTACCTTGACGATGAAACGAGTGAGAAGAAGCAAAGAGAATTGAAAAGAAAATTTGCATTGATTGGTATCTGAATATTATGAGGAAAATAGCTAGAAAAGCCAGTTTATATAGGCGAGGATGGCAACATATTACGAAAATAATGCGTTAACGGTTAGACTAAGATGAAGTGTAGCGCGCTACTGGTCTCTGGCTGCTACCCTACGGCAAGTCTGCAAATAATTGTTTTATAAGTTTTTGCCATTCATACATTCAAAATATTTAAATATACTCCACAATAATTATAATAAAATTAAACATAAATAAATTAACTAAAATATTCTTATATATTTATATTTTTTTATAAATGCAATTATTCATACCCAAATCTCTAATATACCCCATAATAATTATGATAAAATTAGACATAATAAGTTAACTAAAATATATATTTTTTATTATGTTCTTATTGTTACTTCAATATAGAGAAATTGAAATTGCAGATGCATGACTTTCTTAAAATTAGCCTCCAAATCTAAAACATTTCACTGTGAAGGTCAAATTTGATAAGTAAGAAAAACTTAACACTATTATTTAAATGTTATTTTCTCAAACTTGATTTTGTTTAGAATTTTGTGTACAAGAATTTATATATCTATATATATATAGTCGCGGTATGTGGGCACGTCTAATGATCCTAATGAGGAACTCTCTGAAGTCCATCACATTAAAATCTAAGTCACCCACATACAACGAAATTGTCTATAATTGGGTTGTCGTTACTCCGCCAGGTGCTGCCATTTCAGACGCCCCCACATTCTGTTGTTGAACCTAAATTTGTGTCATTTTTCAATTTCAGCAGGAATCATTTTCCTCTCTCTTGTTGTTATTGATCTAAGAAACAAAGAGAATTTTTTTTTCTCTTGATAAATGGGGTATATTTAGTAAAAAAAAAAAGAATTATTAATTTTGCATGGGGTGTATTTAGACTTTGGGGTATGTTTAGAGATTTTCGGGTATGAATAGCTGCATTCTTTTTTATTATGTTCTTATTCTCAACTGCAAAAATGAAATTGCAGATTCATTCATGGTTTTCTTAAGTTTCGGCTTCAGATGTCTTTCCCCACGAAGACCAAACTTGATAAACAAACACACATTTAACACTATTTTCTAAACTGTCATTTTTCAACACATTTAACACTATTTATCTATAACTGTGGCCGTTGTTTTAAGAAAAAGTCCATAATGTGGTTTCTCTGCACTTCGCCCTGCCTGGATTCTGCCCTAACTCTGCTTGGATTCTGCCCTAACTTCACTCCGCCTTCTTTTTCGGCGTGATCTTCTTCTTTTATTTCTTCTTCCGTCTGTCAAGCAAGCTTACCTATTCATCTAGAGCAAAGGGATTTGCCCCGCCGTGATTCAATGAGAATGGATAAAAGGCTCGTGGGATTGACGTGAGGGGGCGGGGATGGCTATATTTCTTGGAGCGAAATCCGGAGGAATATGAAGCGCATGAATACAAGTTATGCCTTCAAATGAAAGACAATTCCGAATCTATATATATATATATATTCTCGTTGTATGTGGGCACGCCTGGTGGTCTTAATCAATAACTCCCTGAAGTTCGTTACATGAAAATTTGAGTCACTCACATACAGCGAGGCCGTTTGAGAAATAAAGAGGAATTTTATTTCTTTTTTTGAATTTTTGGGTAGAGAAGAGAGGAGGTGCGGGTTAAAAGAATGATAAATTTATGGTAGATAGAGAAATTGTAAAGAGAAAAATCTTTTAGCATTTTTTTACTATTTTATTTTTTATTTTTTAGTGAAAAGGGTACAAGGGATATTATTAATTTTTCATGAGGTATATTTAGACTTGGGGTATGTTAAGAATTCGAGAATATGAATAGTGGCATCCATTGTTTTATTCTTTTCTACATATTATTTAGGCAAATGGTCCTTTTCTTTATTTTTACTGTAAAATAAAATATAATTTTAAGTCTATCAATAAAATATTAAATTTCTATAAATATATATTACTTCTAAAATAAAAGTATTATTTTATAATAAGTTGATTATGAAATATTAATTAATATTAATATTAATAAATTAATATAAATTATTTTAAAAAATTATAAAAAAATATAAACTAATATTTATTTGTATTCTGAATTTAATTTATATAATTCAATACATAACAAATATTAAACTTTAATTCAAATAATTAACTAAAAATAATTATTTTTTTTGTATCTAATATCTTAATTTAATATATGAGATATAAACGTAAAATTAAAAATTATGTAAAAAAGATTGCATTTATAAGTAAGTTTCACGTGAATTAGCTGACAGATCCTTGATTCGTGCAAGTAGGATTCATTTATATTTTTTTAGGGAAGACCTCAAAAATCGCGCCAAACAAAAAAGATTAAGAATTTGCGTTCAATACCCATTCAGCTCGCGATTAGAACACAATCATTTTGGATTTCTAGCTAGGTATGTAATACGTTTTAGTTAGGTCACCGCTACTTTTTAGATAAATAAATAATGTATTTCAATAGTGCATAATACTTTTTAATTAAATTAGTAATATTTTTAATTAAATAAGTAATATTTTGTTCAAACTAGTAAATATTGAATATTTTTTTGTTTAAGTTCTTTAAACATATATTATTGTTTAACTATGAAGGAATTATTTTTTAGTGTTGTACTGTATTAGTCTATTATTTGGAACATAATATTGCTTAACTTTAAATGTATTATTCTTTATGTTGAAATGTTACTGCTTAACTATAAATATATTACTCTTTGTATTAAAAGAAATTACTTCTTAACCTTAAAATTATTGCTCTTTGTGTTCAAATGTATTTTAACTATAAAAAATATTACTTATATATTGAAACATAATATTATTTAATCATAAATATATTATTTTTTATGTTAAATTTATTAGTTCTTCAAAGTATGATGTGTTCAAAACACATTAACCCATATTTGAGGTAGCTTTTCTCATTCATTCAATGCAAGCAGCAATCACTGACCAACATCAGGGAGATGAGGTGACATTAGCAAGCCCCACTAATCTTAGCAAATTTAATCTATGTTTTCAACTTGAATTGATATGAACGTGTAATAGTCGAGGCAGAAGCCCTTTTTTGGTAATAACATGGGATTTTTCACCCAATCTTCCACAAATTTGATTGTTGACTCATTGATATTGAGTAGTGATATAAAAACCAGATTAGGCGGCTGCCTAGGTGCCGACTAGTTTCTAGACGGTGTTTAACCAATCTGATTATCTAAAAAACGACAATGTTAGGCATTTTTTGTACTTAGGGGCTAGACGGACGATTAGTTGGGCAAGGCGAGCAACTAGCGGCTGAACATATATAAATTTTTTTTTTTTTTAGATAAATTTTGTCTTAATTTTTATAGTTTAAAATTTTGTAAATAATTTAATGTTAAAATTATGTATGAGTGATGCAATATTTTGAAAATATTAGAGATATAATATAAGAAAAAAATGTTATAAAATTTTTAAAAAATAAAAAAATTAAAGCTAGGCGACCGCTTAGTCGGCCTAGGCGTTAGGCAGTTCTTTAATGTTCGACTACCGATTTTCAATTTCTGCAACCGTGATATTCATGTACCACAGCAGCGGGAGGGACGGAGAGAGGGCGAGGACGTTGTAAGGGTCACAACACCTTGATGGAAGGCCCTCTGCGTAGGGTCATGTACGTTGAGAGCTACATCGACAATGGCGATGTGGAGGCGTGGCGCGACAACATTTCAGGCTCTTGTTCAAAAGATTTCTTGACATGATCTCTCAGTTGTGCGTCCGGTTCAACAGAACGTCTTCATCTTCGACATTGTATTCTTCTTAACCTTTGTCTTCAGATGGAACTTGAGCTGATTAAGAAGAGCTCATGTACGCTGTTTAAATTTGATCTATCAGTATTTCAATCAATAATCGGCGAAGAGAATAAGAGAAAGAAAAACAATAAGCAAAGAGAGATACAAAAGAAGAAAAAAAAATATATATATATATAAAGGGTCCAAATAGAGTTGAGTCGGGTGTCGTTGCACAGATCTGGGATCTATACAATCATTTCACTAAAGCTTTTGTATAAATTAATATATATATATATATATACACACACACACACATATATAAGTAAAATTACTTTTTTTTCATTCAAATTTCCACCTTATAAATGCAATACGTAAATTGACTTTTTTTTGTCCAAAATTCCACCCGATAAATATAAAACTATATTTATTTATTGGACTCTTTTAAGATAGATTATCACGATTTAATTAAATAGATTAATATCAACAATTTTTGGGGTTTGCTTAAATTATGTTGTTCAACATAAATAAACTTGAATTTTAAGAAATTTTTATTAGCTCATAATATATTCAAAAGGAGAAATATATATTGAAATATTTGTTAGGAACAGTTTGTTATCAATATTACTATGAAAATAAATTTTCACCGATTTTATGGTTTAGGATTTAGGGTTTAGAAATTTTATTATATTGTGGAAAGTCATTAACAATTCTCCACTTTATCTTCTTTCTATATATTTTATCAAGATTCTTAATCACTAAAAATTTTAAGATTTCTCTTTTTCTTTAACCCTCCCCTTGAAGTATTTTTCGTATTCTTTGTTAAGAAAATAAATAGTGATGCAAGTATGATAATATGTGTCCGATCATCAATTTCAATTATCGTTAAAGCCTACACTTTTCAAAAATATTTTCACAATTTTATTTTATTTTTAGAATTTTTTATTCATATGTTATCATGAACATATTTTATTTTTTTAATATTTTTCTTTATTATTCTTAAACGAAAGTTTTGTCCATCTCCTTCATTTTTTTGTTGGATTCTTTTTGCAACTTTCTGTTGAGATCTCCTAATGATTTCAATGTATAACCACCATGCGATTTGTCATTAACTTTCAAAGTATTTTTTCTATCTAATTTCATATTTTTATAATAGTACATTTAATTGACGATTTGCAAAATATTTTCATTCCTAATTTGAATGTATAATTGGCAATTTTTACAAGATTTTCGTAAATATTTATTTTCATTAATTTTCTTATATCTCTATTTTTTTTAATTCAATTTCAATTAACTTTGAATATCACGTTTATCAATTTGTGAAAGTGAATAATTTTAATAGAATAAAAGACACAAAATAAATTATAACAAATCTTTACTCATTTAATTACAAATCTACACATTTTCACAATACATCATATAATTTAAGTATATGCTCACATTATAAAATATAAGAAAAAAAATGTGTGTGTACTACAGAAGTCTTGTGACTCTTGCACTAGGATTAAAATATAAAAAAATTATATTTTAATATATAAAAAATACGTTTAAGAAAAAAACAAAAAGAAAAAAGAAAAAAACCCACGCCGTTGGGATTTGGGCCACGGATCCGAATGGCTGTGTAAGCTCCATAGAGTGGGTGAGGAATAATCGATTGCTTAATTATTAGGTAGCCGCTGTTCATACTTCAAGAATCATTAAAAATTAATAATTCTAGTTTTTTTAATTAAATATACCCATTTTTATCCTTCTTACTAGAATGTGAAAAAACAAAAAATAAATTATTATCCCAATCTAAGTGTTCAATTCTTCATAATTCTCAACACAAATTCATAAATTAAAGTTAAAAAACTCTATGGTGTTCTAAAAAAAATTTATCTTTACAATTTCTCTATCTATAATAAATTATTGCACCTCTTCTCTTCTTTACCTAAAATAAATCTTCTTTATTTCTCAAATCAGTAACAACAATAAAAAGAACAGAGGAAAAGAATTATTGGTGAAATTGAAAAACGACACTAGTTTAGATTCAGCACCAACAACGGCCCAATCATAGACAATTTCGCTGTATGTAGGTGACTTAGATTTTAATGTGACGAACTCATGGAGTTGCTGATTAAGACTATCGCGCGTGTGCTCTGGCGCGCGTTAGACGCAATGGCCACATACAACGAGCATATACATACATATATATATATATATGAACTCTTATACAAAAAATTCTTAACAAAATCAAGTTTAGGGAAAAATTATTTAAATAATAGTGTTAAATGTGTGAAAGGTTTCAAATTTGGAGACAAATCTCATAAATCTGCAATTCCAACTTTTATGTATTGAAGAAACATGGAGAAGAGGAAAAAAAAAGAATAAGACAAGCGAGATTTATGTAGTTGATAATAGAAACAAAATAAATAAATATATATATATATATAAATATATAAGCATATTTTAATCAACTTATTTATATCTAATTTTATTATAATTATTATGGGATATAATTTAAAGATTTTGGGGGTACGAATAAACGGACCCTAATTATTAATACTTTATAGTTGGGTTTTTTACCTAAATAATGCAGAAAAAAATATTTTGTAAAATAGGGTACGTTTTTAAAATAGGCTAAAACGTCACGCCTGGTGACGTTTTATGGTAACGTCACCGGGCCTGAAGTTTTAATTTTGAAATTAAAAACATCAGGCCCGCTCACGTTTTTAATTTTGAAAATTATATATATGCATGATGTCTTCAGCTTCCATGCATCCATCCATATATATATATATATATATATATATATATATATATATACCTATGTACCGCATATATATGAAATTATATTATATATAAAGATATATATATATATATATATATATGTAATTTGAATTATCTTTATTTATATTGTTAGAAATCATTTTTTTATATTTACTAAACATAAATCAAATATAATATTAAATAGATTTTTATTTTTTTAATTATATAAATGCATATTTATTTCAATATTATATAAAATAATAATATATTTTTAAATTAATAAAAAATCTAATTATAAAAATATTATAATATAAAATAACATATTCAGAAATATTTTTAATTAATTTTAATATTTATATTAATAATTTAAATATATAAATATGTAATAATAAAAAAATACAATAAACGTCAGGCCCACTGACGTTTTACAGAAACGTTTGTGGGCCTAACGTTCTTTTAAATTTTTTTATTTTTTATATGTATATAATATATATTATAAATATACATTCTAAGTAAACTAAATTTAATTATTGTTTTTTTGTTATATAAATATATACATATATATAGAAATTTATGTATATATATTTTAGAAATATATATTATATAATTGTAAATTAAATTTTATATTATTATTTAAGATAATAAAAAAATTATGTAATTTAAAGAATATTTTTTAATAATTATTATAAATTTATTTTAAGTATAATTTGAATTTCAGAAAAAAAATATATGTATTAATACATAAATATATACATATATACATTTAAAGAAAAAGAAAAAAAATAAAATATCGTCAGGCCCACGGACGTTTTAAAGAAACGTTAGTGGACCTCACGTTTCTTTTGAATTTTTTTTAAAAAAACATTTATTTGCATATAATATATATTATTTCTTATATATTCTGATTAAAGTAAATATAATTATCATTTATTTAATTATTTTTGTTATATAAATATATATATAAATTTATGTATATATATTTTATAGAAATATATTATATAATTGTAAATTATAAGAATTGATATTATTATTTACGATAATTAAAATTTATATTAATAGTTAATATTATAAAAAATTATATAATTTAAAGAATATTTTTTAATAATTATTATACAATTTTTTAAGTATAATTAGAATTTTTGAAATATATATATATATATATTAATACATAAATATATTATAAATTATGTATATATATATGTGTGTGTATATATATATATGGGATGAGTATAGCAGATTCTACTATTTGTTCTTTTTTATAATATAATTGTATTCATATAAAATAAAATTCCAAAAAAAAAAAAAAAGACATGTATACCATTTTTCAATTTTTAAATTATATTATGTATTACTTAATTTATAAATTTTTACAAATAATTTATATGAAATTACATTTAATAAATATATATTTTGTGTAAGTAATAAACAAAGTGAAAAAATTTAAAAATATTATATATTTCAAATAATACGTATAATAAAATATATAATTATTAATAAATATTTTTTAATTTTTTATAATTATTTATTATTTGATTTGATTAATTTAAATAAAAATTTATAATTTTTATTGGTTTGTAATTATATAATATATATTTATACAAGAAAAAAATATATATTTCTAATTATATATTTATATAAGAAAATAATATTAATAATTTTATATAAAAGGGTTATGTTATATTAAAATTAAATTTATTAAGATATTATAAATGAATTAATACATAGTATAATTTTGAAAAAGAATTTTGTATAGAGTGTTTAAATATATGTATATATCATAAATATTAATTAAATAAAAAATAGAACAAATAATATTTTTAAATAAAAAATATTCAATATATGTTAATGTTAAATTCTCTAAATATCTCTATACAATTATACATTATTATATATAATTAATATTTACATATAGGAATAATTTTTATTGGTTTATAATTATATTATTAATATATATATTTGAAATAAATTTATATTTATTTAATAAAAATTATTTAAATATATTTAATATTATATTATATTTACTTTAATTAAAAATACAAAATTTTAATTGATTTCTAATAATATAATATTATTTATTAAATAATATATATATATGTGTGTGTATATATATACGAAATATATAATATATATATATATTATATATATCTTTATAGATATATATATATATACTTGCATATATATATATATGTATATATGTGATGAATGATAGCATATGACATATACATATCTTTGAAAAATAAAAATATCAGTGAGCCTGACGTTTTTATTTTTCAAATTAAAACGTGTGTCCCAGTGACGTTTTTATCAAACATCATCACCGAACGTAACATTTTACCCTATTTTAAAAATCATTTTCAAATCTTTTCAATTTTATAAAAAAAAAATTCACATTATTTCGATGAATAACCCCTTTAGGTCGTGTTTACTACACCTGATAAGGTCGGATAAGGATTAATTATCCGATCTTATCCAATGTTTCCTTCATGGGTTGAAAAAGTGTCCAAATCCTAGAGCCCCGGGATTGGCACGAGAACCGAGAGTAAAATGGGTGATTCGGTATCCGGACCGAAGAGGACGGATACTTAATCCCATGGGAAAAAGGCATAGGTGAATTATCGTAATGCCCTCCAACAAAAACAAATATCTCCACCCAAACCTCAGAAACCCTAGCCGCATGCTCGACAGAAATCTGAAGGCCAAAAGTTGAAACGGCGTGTGTAGATCGGCGGAAGTCCTCCCTAATAGATGAAAGGGCGCAAACCCTAGTTCTTCTGAACCGGCGCCAATAACACACCTTGTGACACTACAAAAGGCGTGTGTTGTCGGCGCATTTCGTCCCAAACCTAACCCTAATTCATCACTGCAGCCGCAATCAAAAGCACCCGGTACTGCGGTGCGGCGCATCTGGTCCCAACCCTTTACCTTAACCCTAACGCCTTCACTAGCAGCCGCGATCCAAACCAGCCCGTACTGACATTTAGTCCGAATCCAAGATTCTGAAAACCTGCTTCTTCAGTCGAGCGGCAGTAAAAAGACGTGGGTAGTGCACCAGATCGGGAAGGTTTTGGGGGTATTTCCGCGGTGTCGGCGCAGGTGAGTGCAAATTATTAATTTTTTTCGTATTATGTATGAATTGATTCCTCTAATTATTTAACTAATATCTGGTATTTTGTTTGAACTAGTTGAAGAGAAAGGAGGCTTGATTTTGTGGTGGTGCTGAGGATTTTCAGACGGGAGTGCCGCGGTTCCATCCCTGTGGTTGATTCCCCCGAACGTATTTGGTAAAAAACTTTGACTATAACTTAGAGATGGAGTTCCCTATGCTATTTGGATACCCTTTTGTTTTATTGTAGCGTATTTTTTTGTGCGACTGTTGCTTCATTACATGTGATGAATGAATTTGGCAAATATACATGAAAATATCATTTTTTTAATCTTCTGATTCAGTTGCTGATACATAGGATGGATGTTTATTGTAATTAGTTGTATAGTATATTGTACATGTATCTGCGCATCCTGATGTGGAGTACAATATAATGTGTATGATGTCACTAGTGTTGTGATGATTTCTGTTTCATTTCATCTGTCGTTGTTAATTGTCGATTGTAATTTTATTTTGTTTCAACTTTTGAAAATATATTGTTAAGACTACTTGCAGTTTGGTTTTTCAAAAAAAATTGAAATTTTTTTTTTATTGTTCATTTTCGTAATATTATGCCCATTATGCACTGCCTATAGATATATAAGATGGAAAACTTATTTCATCCTAATAAAAGTGCAATTTGGTGTCGATGTTTATTTCTGTTGAAACTGTTTTTTATGCTGCCTGTTGTCATTCTTATTCTTTTTTTTTTATCATTATAACTTGAAGGAAAACTTATTGTAGTTTTGATACCCTTAAAATGTTTTATTCTAGTGTAATTTTTGGGCGACAGTTGCTTCAATACATGTGTCGAATGATTCTGGCAAATATGCATGAAAATATCACTTTTTTGAATCTTCTGATTCAGTTGCTGCTATATAGATGGATGTTTATTGTAATTAGTTGTATACTATATTGTACATGTATCTGCGCATCCTGATGTGGAGTACAATTTAATGCGTATGCTGTCAGTAGTGTTGTGATGATTCAGTTTCATTTCATCTTTCGTTTTCAAAATCTTTTGTTAAAATATTTGTGTAATGTTCATGTTCGTAATATTATGGCCATTATGCCTTACCCAGATATAGAATACGGATATCTTATTTCATCCTAATAAATGTACAATTTGGTGTGAATGTTTATACATGTTGATACGGTTTTTTATGCTACCTGTTGTCATTCTGATTGTTTTTTTACATCATTATAGTAATGTAATATATTTCATGCTATTTTTTTTACTCTACATTCTGACTTTCCATTTTTCTTTGATTCATGACACAGAGACCATGAAATGCATGAAAATTTGCGTGGATAAGTTCATTAATGCTCCGAAAGGTCTGGTAAGATAATCCACACCAAATTTGTCTCTATTGACTTTTATAGTTTGTACTTGTATATTTTGGTTTTCATATTGACTTATTACTACTCTGTTGCTATTCAGCGTTTGCCACCAAAGTTTACACGCGAAGTGGGTGGATGTTTCCCAAATCGTGTTGTACTATGCAATTGTGTGGGTTCCAGTTGGACGATTTTCACTGGATTTGATTATGATGACACCATTCTGCTGAGAGACGGTTGGGCTAAGTTCCGGGATGATAATAGAGTGACGCATCAGGATATTTGTCTGTTTCATTATGATGGTGAAGGGAGTTTCCATGTTATCGTCTTTGGGAAAATGCACTTCAGAAAATGCCTCCAACTGACCAAGGTTATGTGTGTGTTCATTATATTTGTTTAAGGCTTGCTTTAATAATTGAATGACCAGTTTATGATTGAATACATTGTTAACTTGTAGGCCATTCTGATGGATCTGTGAACTGTAAGAGGTTCTTCAAAGTGTACTACCAAAAGAACTTAATCCATCCTGTCAGTGAAATGGTAGATTGCTCGATCTCTCTTCTTCTCAACGTTTGTGTTTCTAATTAGTAATAGCCATGATGAGTTCATATTAGAGAGCATCCATGCTGTTGATTTTTTTAATTGTATGTGTTTCACTTTGACTTCAAATAGTAGTTGAATAGCTGTTGTGGTGTAGTCCTAAGTAAGAGATTTTAAATTAACAACTTTAATATTTTTTGAATTGTATTTTTCATTATATATGCCCTTACTTATAATTGTTTACAAAAAAAATTAACAAAACATTTACAAGAAATTTTCAAGAAATTTGCAGTAAGCCTGGCCTTTAATATAATTTGCATAGCATGATAGTTTTTGTTTACATGGGTATTTGTTAAAAAATTTAGATGGTTCATGTAGGCTTAGCTTCCAATGTGGAGGCACTGTTTGTTTAATCCACCTCCGGGGTCAGTAGAACTAGTTAACAAATTTGGGGTCCGATGGGTTGTTGAGTTGAAAGTAAATTGTAGTGGATGTTTTGTGTTGTCGAATGGATTCCAACAGTTCCTTGTGCAGAATCGAATTACGGTTGGAGAATTCATCTTCTTCAATGTTGTGGGTGATGGGGTATTGAGGGTTAATATATTTGAGACCAGTTGCTATGAAAAAAATGAAATTATGCATGACAATGTACCACATGATGTAAATGAGATATCAGACGCCAATGAAAGTGAGAGAGAAATTCCTATGGACGTTCCAATTGTTATGACTGAAAATGGCGGCGGGAATAAAGGCGATGAGTGTATGAATGCTGAGGATTGTCCGCCGATGGAAAATCTGAACGAAACTGATCATGCTCCATTCGTTGAAGGCGAAGGCCCTGGAGATGGGGCAATGGATGAGGACATTGAAGTTGAAAGTGGCAATGTTGTTCACTCTCATGCATTCCCCACATATAACCTTTCCATTAAGCAGTCGTACTTCGATACTCCACATTTGGTACGTTTTCCTGATATTAAATGTAGCTATGTACATAAGTTTAAAGTTGCATATACTCTATTGTTGATGGTGCAGCCAATTCCCATGCAATTTTGGACGACTCATATTTCTGGAAAGAAGGTTGTGGGAAAAAAAGTGGATTTGATGATGAATGCGGGGACGTGGTCTATTGGTTTAAATAGACAAGCGTCTCGGATTGCAATGAGGCATCACATTTGCCATTTTTTAGAAAATAATTCCATCATCGTCGGAACCAGCTGTGTCTTCGAATTGGCTCCGACCAACCAATTAAGTTTCAATGTTAGAGTGGCCGAGTGAATTTGGGTGATGAATATTATGATTTACAAATTTTGTGGACTTGTTCGGGGTGGTTATGTATGCCTTTATTATTGAATATTAGTTTGTATGTTATGTAGAATGATGTCAGGGGACATTGGTTTTGATGTAGTTGGTTACTTCCTTATTACATATGGCAACATATTAAGTTATTTTTCCTGTTGTTATTATTCCTGAACTATGTTTGTTTACTTAGAATGTGTATTATTGGATGGTTTTAAGATGTTTGTTTTAAAATCTATGTGTTTATTATTGAATGTTAGTTGGTAACTTCATTATTAATTAGTTATTATAAAGGTTTGTATATTGCATCAAACATCAAATTAACAAATACTTATATAAATAAAATAATTTCCATATTATTCTGATTTATTCAATAATGGCAGTAAAAAATTGGGCAAAATCAATCTCCATTTGAATGGTGATGTTATTAATATTTACTTATATATAGTTTATATAATGTATTTTAAAACATTATATTTGTACACATGGAAAACTTAAAAATTTTGAAAATTACATATAAGTCGCACTAGGGTACAGGAATGCGATTTTAAGTCTGTGAGAAAATAAAATTCTTCAGCTAAAACCCTTCCCCCAATTCCTTTCGTACCCACAGCTGCGCCCCCTTCTTCTCGACGATGGGGATCGAAACCCTTCTGCCATAACTACACCCGGTCTTCCCCCTGTATTCACACAAGTCGCTCGGCACTTCGGTATAAGGGTCCCATCAAGCAGCCATCGTTTGCGTTTGAAACTGGCCTCATACCGTCGAGGGGCTCGCCGTTATGTGAAACCCATTTGTACACAGGTATTCGCCTTACCAGTGGGTCGTCGTTTCCCAGATTTGTTATGTGATATGATTGTATATTTTGTGTTGTTTATTAGTTGATTAATAACAAGTATTAGTTATTCTGCTTTGTAAATGGTATAGGTGTTTTTTAGTCCGTATGTGTAATTTTGGAATTAATCTGAATTCAGCGAATCGGGCAAAATTAATAACGTGCATCATTTAATCCACAGATCATCCATTCGGTTTAGCAAATCAATCGTCGCCTCAGTAACCACTTATACTCTGAAGACACCATCCAAGGTAATGTTATGGCTATAAGGTCTTCTGAGCATAGTTATGACCAAATTATTTGAATTCCTCAGTATTTCTTCGATTTTCTTTGTTTCATATACTGTCGGAAATCTTATCTGCTCCTAAGCCTGTGATGTATGTTTATTATGGATTAGGATGGATCTACATAATATTGTAGTACGTGGAGGGAGTACTGACGAGGAGATACTTGATGTGTTGCATTGCATACTGAATGTATGTATCACATTTTATAATTTTGTGTGTATCTTCTATTTTCACAAGAGACATGTAGGTGCACTTAATGTTTCTGCAGGTATGCGTGCACGTTATAGTCTCGTGAGTAGAATTCCCAGACAATTACAATATCTTCGGCAGGTGATAGAATTCTCAGATCAGGACTGTATAGATCATTTAAGAATGAGTATAGGTGCATTATATCAGCTCCTTTATATGCTTGAGATGAAGGGTGGTTTGAAACGTAGTCGCAATAGTAGCACAGCCGAACAGTTGGCAATATTTCTGTCTATTCTAGCACATCACACGAAAAATCGAATTGTTAAGTCCAATTTCAAACGGTTCGGTAGGACAGTTAGTAAACATTTCCATCGAGTGCTAAACTCCGTGATCCGACTGTACCCTTTTCTATTGGTGAAACCAACGCCAATTAACGAGAGTTGCACGAACGACAGGTGGAGTTGCTTTAAGGTATCCGCATAAGCTTGTATGACATATGTTCTGTACTTATATAATGTTCTTTTTTCTTAGATTTATTAATGGAATTATTAAATCAGGGATGTTTAGGGGTATTGGATGGAACATACATCAATGTTACTGTGCCCAAGGAATGCCAGGGATGATATCAAAATAGGAAAGGACATATATCTGTTAATGTTTTGGGTGTTTGTGACTTCAATATGAATTACATTTATGTTTTAACTGGTTGGGAAGACAGCGCTGCTGACTCCAGAGTACTTCGTGATGTCGTATCCAGGCCAACAGGTTTAAGAATACCTCAAGGTACTTCCCCCTTATTTACATATCACGATATTTGTAAGTACGTTTCCATTTACTTTTGATCCAATGTCCGCAGGAAATTACTATTTGTGTGACAATGGTTACACGAATGGAAATGGGTTCTTGACACCTTATCGTGGGATGAGATACCATCTGGATGAGTGGGGGGCTGTTACGTCGGCCCCCCAGAACAAAGTGGAGTACTTTAACATGAAGCACTCAAAGGCTCGAAATGTTATTGAGAGGTCATTCGGTATTTTGAAAAAAAGATGGGTCATTCTCAGAAGTCCCTTATTCTACCTTATTAGAGTCCAAAATTGTATCATCCTCGCTTGTTGCCTGATTCACAATTTTATCCGTAAAACAATGGTTGTTGACCCTTTAGAGGAGGAAGTACCCGAATATCTACATGAGATGAATGTGACAGGGGATAGCTACATAAACATTGTTGAGAACACCCCCAAATGGACGGACTGGCGTGATAATTTGGCTGGCACTATGTACAATGAGTGGACTGGGTCTATTGTCGAATGATGGACGTGGTCCATCTGTTACCCGCGTGTAATACCATACGATGGATTTCATATTTTTTTCATTCTTTTTCATTGACCGATTATGCATTATGTTAAATGTTGCTTGACAATTATGTTGTTCTATGTTTTCTTTGGTGATATATTACCGTGATATATTGTCGTTATGAAATTTTTCTGATGAATATTTTCTTTCATTTCTGGTGTTGGATGAGGGTAATCATCTATGTTAATTTCAGGTGACGTACTGTAAAACTTGGACATGAAATTAATTTCACCTTTCTTGGTTTATTTTCTAGATTTTTTGCATATAATTTGCAGGGTTATGGAGGATATGAGTTGCAGCGGTGAGAGTAGTCGGGGTTCGAAGCAGCCGTCGGCAAAGAGGCATCTTTGGAGTGTGCGTGAGGAACAACTACTGATCCTTGCATTGAAGAAGATAATACAACAGGGTTGGAAGTGTGAGAATGGATTCCGCACCGGCTACCTTGGTGTCTTTGCTCGTTACATAAAATGATATTTGTCGGGCACAGATCGTCAGGATGATCCTCACATTGCCAATAAAATTCATGTTTGGAAGAAGCATCACAGCAGCCTGCAGACCATGCTCAGTCGATCAGGTTTCGAGTGGGATGATCGAAACAGCATGGTTGTTGTCCATGATGACAAAGTGTGGGATGAGTACGTTGCGGTATGTGTTCATTTCCCCTCCATGAAACATTTAATTAATCAAACAAAAAGCTGTAGGATATTTGTACACATTATTTACTACATTAGATGTGCTCTTGTATTAATGTCTGTAGATGGATGCACATGCAAAGAGCATGAGGAACAAATCATACCCTCTCTACAATGACTGGTGTGATGTTTTTGGAAAGGATCGTGCCACGGGTAAATTTGCTGAAGATTTAGGTGCTGCTGACAAAGATCAGCTTGAAGTGGCGGACGAGAATGACACACCCGAACCCAATATGTTCATGCACACAACTTCAACTGATCATGACACAGTCTCTGGCGCTGACGTGGGTGCGTCGAACCCAAAGAGCATCAATAGGCCCAAGAAAAGACAACATGAGGATCGAGCAGGTGATGAAATGGTAAACCTCATAGGTAGGTTTTGTGAACAAACTAATGAGAATCTACAATCCATTGGCAAGCGTATCGGATACGAAGTAATGATGTTCGAGAAACATGGTCGTTTATTCGAAGTATTGGGGAGTTTAGGTGTATTGAGCATTGATCAGCAACTAATCGTCGCAAAGATGTTGATCAACAACAACAAAGAACTTGAATTATTCTTCAGCATGCCAAAAGAAGCACAAGCCCGCATGGTGATGTTGATGGCAAGCTGACGTATGTAAGATGTTTGCATCGATAAGTATAAGACAATTATTTTTGTTGGTTCATGTATGATGCCTATTATTTATTTTGCCTGCTGTAAGGATCGATTAGTAATGTATGTTGTAATTATGTAAACGGTGTGTGTTGCTGCAAATGAACGTGCAGGACTGATGTGATCGCGTTGGAAGCATTTTGTATGTAAGATAACTTTTGGTACTGTGGAATCTTGTTCATTTATAATGTTGTGCGTGGCTTCTGTTAACCATGATTCGGGCTGATTTATTCCTTGGGTTGCATGTGACTTGGGTACAGCAGAAAATACATGATAGCCTGAAGTGTGTCCTCATCCATAATAATAAATAAGACCCCCTTATTCTTGATGGACTTATTTTTTATATAGCTAAATAGCCAAAAAGTGAATAATAGGTACTTACTATAATAGTACCCTCAATTACAATAGCCCAATGGAAGCCACACTTACATAAACACGACAGACGAGCGTGTCATATAGGCCTAATATTAGCAGTAACATAACACAATTCATAGTAACATACATTCATCACACATGTAATATAATATGAAATTATGCAACAACATAAGCTAATAACCCCAATAGACGTACTCTCGCATGCCTTCAGCGCTTCTTAAATGGAGACCACGATGCAATCGAGCTATGTTCACCACTATGATAAGTACCTTGGTTAGACGAGCCTTCAGATTTAGATGGCTCCGTATTGGATTCATTTTTTATCCATGCCAATTCAGACTAGAAGGAGTTCTGACTATTTATTGAGCTGTAGTCGGAAGAGTGAAGAGAGCCCTGTTGAGAGTGATTTGGATTAGATATCTAAATTACTTATGTATCACCAGAGTTCGTATCCGTACCGCTTGAAATTTGAATGACTTCTTCAGGTACATCTGTAGTAGCTGAACGTGGAGTATGTCCAAACAAAATCTGCAAGGCGTCATATGCAGTCTCTCCTTCTCGCTTGTAAACCCTTGCTAGTTGTTTTTCCTGAAAATATTTTTGTTAACTTTCAAGTTATATATCGTAAAATGCCTCGGATGCATTAATAAAGGGTAGTTAATGTGAGATGTCCAAAACAAAAAAAATTCTCCATTCATTAAAAAATTAAATTATTACCGCACAAAGGCATTTCCAACGTGATTGTTTGACCCGTGATGAGTTCATAAAGCATTACACGAAAGTGATGGAGTGGTCTTCTTTCGAAATTATGACAAACTGCATACATATTCTCAATAATGTAGAAGACCCCACACCTACTATTGGATATAATGCAAAATTTTCCGGATCCAGATCGACATACCTACATGAGTGAATACATCACAGAAGCATTACATAATTCAATAAATAATTACAAAGTTTCATAATTACTAATTATGTATGTACTCTTGCCTACACAACACCTCATTTACAAACCAAATACCATCGTGTGTCCTACACAAACTAGTAGTAAGCCAAGTATGATTCCAGCTACCACAACTTCGGTTCAACGATGCAGGGTATGCACGTTCTCATGCAACTGCAATGCAACATGTTGCAAATGAACAATCTGCGACTCTAACTCCATGGCTTTAGTCTTCAGCTCGTCAATTATTTCGGTAAGAATAATCTCACGACACTGAAGGACTTCTATTTCAACCACCTGCTTCTGTATTGTCTATTGCAATTCTTTCAACACATTACGACCATACGGATGATGGTTAACCACATGTACATGATGACAAGTGTAGCTGCTGTGGTTAGATGAGATGGAATCGGAACAGCCATGTTTATGTCCAATACGACAAACTGATGTCCCATCTGAAACGTAACTACTCACACTCGCTGAATGAAAATGTAGTAAAATGAAAGTTAGCAACACAACTATAAAACTTTTCAACACAGGAGGGAATAACATATAAGATGCAAGCAGGTATGTGATTGTGATACATAATTGCATATGCACATACATTTTACATTCTCCAATATGAATATTAGGCGCATTTTCTACAACTGTGTTCACGTTAATGCGGGACTGCTAAATGCAAAACGGTAAGACGGAACAGGCTATCCAAAAACAGGCACAACATGGTATCCGAAAACACGCACATCAGCAGGATTCAGTGTAATTTAATCATTTATCAAAGACTCAACTCATCTATACTTAATCCACATTTTAACATGATAAATATTCAGTAATAAATGTCAAAGTCCCAAACGAAATTAGTACCCTCTTTTATGTATGATCAGAAATCGGGATTCAACGACATAACCATCATAATCTACATTACAACAACATCATATTCATCCCATATTATTTCAACAATCGGTGTTGTAAAGAAAAGAGGAGATCGCAGAGTATACACACTTTCATTTTCTTCCACGTATGATGCTCTTTTTTCCATGATATTTGTCTTCAAAATGTCTACCCACTGCAGATACATACATTCAATTAATTAACGGAATCAAAGTAAAGTTTTAGGGCTATGCATTTGAAGGAAAAAAAAAATAGAAAAAAATTCGATTTCGTAAACTGAATAGGGGAAAGGGAGCTACAAACTTTGATTTACCTGAAGGTGAAGACGTACGCGCCCACCGTTCGCCTGGACGTTGGCAGGCTACCGGTCGATCGATCGCTGATTCCTGTCGCTTCTGTCGCCGAAGATCGCCGCTGAGGAGGAATTGCTGCAAGGGTTAACCTAAAACCTTTTTTTGGGAATTTCTATATAGTAAAGGCAGTAAGGTAATTTCAAATTTCCTGTTAACTCTAATCATATAAAGTAAACAAGTGTCCGAATTATTTGTTCAATCAATCCCCCCATATAAACATCGAACATGATTAATTATTCATCAATATATCTTTTTTTTATCACAACACTATTCTTATACACCCTTATACAAATTTATAAAAGTAAACTGTGTTGAAACCACCGCAAGTTAAAAAGAATGACTCTGACCCCACTTATGAAGAATATGATTCTCTATACTCTAGTCTCCAGAGGCCTCTTTATGTTTATTAGGAGTCAGTTAGATAATAATCTATGTAATGATGCGTTGAGGATTTGTACTATGCAAATATTTAAAATTATATTTTAATATAATATTATATAATTAATACTTTTTAATTTTAAATATAAATAATATATTTATATTATAATATTTATAATTGAATAAGTTTTTTATTTGTAGTCTCATATTTTTTGTTTGCATAAAGATTGTAGGTGCACTTACTTCAATATAATCCCATTTGAAATATGGGCTTGTACCTTGTCCAAACTTACCACCCTTATATGAAAAATCGATTCCATGAGATAAAGGTGTTTAATTGACATTTTAAGTATAATTGTTGCTTGAAATTTACTTAATTAATACATAAATATACTGTTAAAACTTTGAAATTAAATATTTACTTTGTTATTTTTTTGATTACTCGATTTTTAAGTCTTTCAAGAATGATTAGAGCAAATGTTGATGAACATAAAGAATCAACAGTGACTCAATTTTTAAGTGAGCTGAACAGAAAAATTGCAATGGCAGTGAACACACGACCATGAAGGTAGAGAAGCAGTTGGAAAATAATGGTCTTTTCCATGTCTACAAGCAAAGTTAAAACATGACAGTCCAAAATTCACAAGAAAAAGAAGGATTGAGTTTCCGGATAAAAGTTAACTGCATACAACAATTTTATTCCGAGGGGGATACCCTTTATAATGACATACACAAACTTACAATGCCATTTCACAATGGCAACACACAATTAACCAGACGACACAGACACCACCACCAACAACAGACCAGATCACAGAGAAACATTCAGAGACCACCACGGAGACGGAGGACCAGGTGAAGAGTAGACTCCTTCTGGATGTTGTAGTCAGCCAGAGTCCTTCCATCCTCCAATTGCTTTCCAGCAAAGATCAACCTCTGCTGGTCCGGTGGGATGCCTTCCTTGTCCTGAATCTTCGCCTTCACATTATCAATAGTGTCCGAGCTCTCCACCTCCAAGGTGATGGTTTTCCCAGTTAGGGTCTTCACAAAGATCTGCATACCACCACGGAGACGGAGGACCAAGTGGAGGGTCGATTCCTTCTGGATGTTGTAGTCCGCCAATGTGCGGCCATCCTCAAGCTGCTTCCCGGCAAAGATGAGCCTCTGCTGGTCCGGTGGGATTCCTTCCTTGTCTTGGATCTTGGCCTTGACGTTGTCAATGGTGTCGGAGCTTTCTACCTCCAAGGTGATGGTTTTCCCGGTAAGGGTCTTAACAAAGATCTGCATACCACCACGGAGACGAAGGACCAAGTGGAGGGTAGACTCCTTCTGGATGTTGTAGTCGGCGAGGGTGCGGCCGTCCTCGAGCTGCTTGCCGGCGAAGATCAACCTCTGCTGGTCCGGGGGGATGCCCTCCTTGTCCTGGATCTTGGCCTTGACGTTGTCGATGGTGTCGGAACTTTCGACCTCGAGGGTGATGGTCTTGCCGGTTAGGGTCTTGACAAAGATCTGCATGCCTCCACGGAGACGGAGGACCAGGTGGAGTGTTGACTCCTTCTGGATGTTGTAGTCGGCGAGAGTACGGCCATCCTCAAGCTGCTTGCCGGCGAAGATCAGCCTTTGCTGGTCCGGGGGGATTCCTTCCTTGTCCTGGATCTTGGCCTTGACGTTGTCGATGGTATCGGAGCTTTCGACCTCGAGGGTGATGGTCTTGCCGGTGAGGGTTTTCACGAAGATCTGCATGCCTCCACGGAGACGGAGGACCAGGTGGAGGGTTGACTCCTTCTGGATGTTGTAGTCGGCAAGAGTGCGGCCGTCCTCGAGCTGCTTGCCGGCGAAGATAAGCCTTTGCTGGTCCGGGGGAATTCCTTCCTTGTCCTGGATCTTGGCCTTGACGTTGTCGATGGTGTCCGAGCTTTCCACCTCGAGGGTGATGGTCTTTCCCGTGAGGGTTTTGACGAAGATCTGCATACCTCCACGGAGACGGAGGACCAAGTGAAGGGTTGACTCCTTCTGGATGTTGTAGTCGGCAAGAGTGCGGCCGTCCTCGAGCTGCTTGCCAGCGAAAATAAGCCTTTGCTGGTCCGGGGGAATTCCTTCCTTATCCTGGATCTTGGCCTTGACGTTGTCGATCGTGTCGGAGCTTTCCACCTCGAGTGTGATGGTCTTGCCAGTGAGGGTTTTCACGAAGATCTGCATCTGTATGATGAACAAGCATATCAGAAACCAAGTTCACAAGACGGAAGGAAACAAAAAGATTAAAAACTTGCAGATCGAGAACAGGAACCAATAAACACCGATAATTTAAAGAAGAAATTATTACGCAAACCAATTATACAACATCAAATCAGCCAAAAAACGACAGCAACCGAAAGATCCAGAAAAAAAATCGGGATCAGAATCTTCAAGAAAAACCGAAAACCAAAAACAGTACAAGGACCGTAAGGACCGAGATTCAACTATTGAGGACAATAATATCCAGAAATTCAAATTACATAAATTGGGGTATTGAAAATTGAAACCAAACACAATTAAACAATTCGAGATCCAGCAGATTCTTCAAACGAGAAATAAACACAAACCGAAACAAATTACAGACATAAATCATCGAGGAAACGAAAGATCATACCTTGATGGTAAGACTCGTAAGAACTTGAAAAATGAAGATATAAGAGGAAAAATGTAAATTTTTATCTGGTGAAGATGGGAAAAGATAGCGAGAAATGTCTGTATATATAGGCGAGCATGCCGGTGAAAGAGAGAGAAGCCTCCCAATGTAGCCAATAAAATGAACCCACGTGTACCGTTGACGTGTACCACACCGCTACCTCACGGCAAAGGCAAATTGTCCTTTCTTTGAGTGGCGGAAATATTTAGGAACCGTGAGACCTACCATATCCACGCGCTTTCTATATTGTGGTTCAACACATTTTTCTTTTTTCTTTTTAATGCAATATATTATTAATTCAAATTCCAACCCAAAAATGTTTTCCGTTAAAAGTTTATGAATTTCAAATAATATTTTTTATTTTTTTGGCGGAATATGTTGTTATTTTAACCTATTTTAACATACTTAATTTAAAAAGAAATTTATGTTAATGTACTACAGTCCATGATTTAAAATCTAATAACAATTTTAATAACTAATCACTATAATACTATTAAAACAACATTCATATTTCAGTAAATTATTAAAAATCTCAAATAGAATTTCAAAGTGAACAAAAGATATTATAAATTATCTCTGCAAAGAACAAATATTGTAAAAAGGGACGAAACATTTGTAGAATATTGATGCTGTAAAAAAAAAAAAAAACATACTTTCATATTTTATGTAGTTACCTAAAAGGCGCCATAAAATTTACTTTGGTATTGAGTAATGTCGTACTGATTAAAACATAAATTAAAATTCATGAAAAATGAAAGTGCAATCACAATAAAATGAGATGATTTAAAGTTTATTTGGTTACAACCAACCTACGATTTTAATTACATATTTTTCAATTTATCACTGTTCAAACACATACTCACCGTTCAAACACATTCTTTTTCTTAATCAAATAAATACCTATAATATAATTTTGTATTTAAAATCATCCTTTGTCCAAATTTTTTACAGGAGACGTCCTTCTTGGATCATTGAAGTCGAAATTAGTTTACATATTAAATCATACATACTTACAATTCTCTTACTTTTACTTTTTACAACGTTAGCTCTCTTTTTAATTTAAAAATTACTTTAAAAACCAACTAATATAATTTTTGTAAAATAAATTTTAGATTTACTTATAAGTATTTATTTATATTGAATATTTTAATAATATTTTTATATTTATTTTTCTATTGACTAAATCTTCTTACAAATTAATTCACGTTTTTTAAATAAAAATGGGCTAGAATTGATAAAAATAACAATTCAATATTCCACGTCGGTGAGTCGTGGAGTCCAGATATTCAAATTGGACGTCTTTGGCCGAAAATTGGATGGAGGATGGTTTTAAATTAAAAGATTATATACTGTTATTACATCATTATAAAAATAAAAAATTTAAATTTATATAATAATTTGACAATTATTTAAGTTACTGTAATCCACGCGCGGGGAACGGCCTTGGGATTCTTCAAACGGCCATGTCGGGAAATAATTGCGTATGACCAACAATTTTTTTTTTGGAATATATTAATTGCAAAATAATTGTTAATATTTAAATACTTTTCTGATCAAAATTTGATACCGCTCTCTGTTCCGCCCGTTGAACACATCCAAGTTGCGTAAGTGGATCACTTTCTATTTCAATCATCAATCAGAGCCATATATTATATGATATATATATATATGAAAGAACGAGTAAATTCAATTTATAACATTTTTATTTAATTAATTAAAATATATTATTTATTTGATTAAAAATTATAATTAACTTTTTAACTATAGTAAATTAATATATTTTTAAATAAATATATAATATTTTTTAATAAAATAAATATTATTATAAATTAAATTTTAAACTTCTATGCATATACATAATATTTTTTATTTATAAAAGTATTCTCATAGCATTAAATGTATGAACTTGTTGCAAATTATTCAAGTGAGTCAATCTGATCCGTAATATTTTAAAAAGTTATTATGTTTTTAAATAAAAATAATAATATTTTCTAAAAAAATATTAAATCAAAATATAAATAGAAGCTTGCACGATAAGAATTGAATCAGTGTATTTTTGTGTAAATCTAAATTGACTTGATTAAGATCCATTTTTATATTGTGTTAGACTAAATTCTATGCATATTCTAGATACAAGTTTTTGACATTTATATATATATATATATATATATATATTCTTGTTTCCAATTTTATTATAAACTTGCTTTATTCTAATTTACTTTTAGATATGATGTGACATGGTCGTCGACAACTGATGCCTGCACTGATTATGCTCTGTTTTGGGTGGAAATTAGACTAACTACCCACTTATTTATTTATTTTTAATCTTTTAACCAAATTACTATTTTATACACAAATGACAAAACTATATTATTGTATTTGAGATCCGTACTATAGGATTGCATCATTTTTTAAATTTTCAGAACCACAACATTTACTATTAATATATATATATATATTATGAAATATATTAATTGTTATTCTAGAAGCTTCTGTTTCTTAGCTTTAGTTGTTTTCATTTGTATACGACCAAGGCCTCTTACTATTTTGTTATGTTTCTACCTAAAAGTGGACTTCTGCTTCTATTTTGTTATTTATTACTATTAAGTTTTGTTGAAGTTATTTGTTTGTGATTTATTGTTTGAAGATGTGGATTTGTACCTCAATTATTATTTTGTTTACATAATTAGTGTGAATTTAATTAATTTAGTTTTTTTCTTTTAGATTTATTCCAATATAAATAAATTTAAAAACATGAAACATAGTACTTTGAAGTGAATTTTGAAAAATCACAAAATATCTCTAACCCAATGTAATTATAGATTTTGAAACATTTTACGCTACATTTGTTGTAGTAGTATTTGTTCGAAATTTGCTTAGAAAAAAATTGGTGTTGATCATTCTTTGATCAATTTTAATTTGATGTTCCATTGAAAATAAATGAAAATAAGTTGCAAAATCGGAATCTACGTTCCGAATAGATAAGTTTAGAGTATTTATTTTCTCAAATTTAATTCCGAATGGGTGAGAAATTAATGTTGAAAGTTGACAACTAAAACATAAAAATATTGAAGAGAAAAGATGTGGGGATGCGCAACCGGATGTGTTAGGTTGAACGAATAGGTATGACAGGCCGAATGGGTTTGAACCAAGGCCAAGGGTGCGATTCGCACCACTTCGGCCCAAAAAAGGCCCCTATTCGCCAAGGGGTGCGATTCGCACCACTTCGGCCCAAAAGGCCCCTATTCGTGAATGGACACCACATCTCTTCAAATATTATAAATAGACCCCCAAATCATTCATTCCAACACACTTCGCTACAATTGCATACAAATCATTCTAGCATTTGTAGTATTCTCTCTCTAAGTCTAAAAGAAAATTTCGAGTATTGAGTAATTCGCCGACAACTTTTGGAATCGTTGTGTTACAATCCTTAAGTTCCTAGTCGTTGTGGCATTGAATACGAACAATCTCTTCTTTCGGAGAAAGAGTCAAACTCTTGCATCGACTAAATAGTTACAGTCTGTTCAAATACACCTACACCAAACTCAAAAGTAGTATCATCATTACAAATCAAAATCTTCAATATTCTTATGTTAGTAACTCTGAAAACAAAAACATAAAATTGACCATGACTAGACACTCGTTTCTTCAATGTCAGACCAACATGAGATATAGATCTTATCAAATGGAGCACACAAACAACGTAGGAATTAGACATGCAAGAGTCTTTGCCTCTACAACATAATCCCCAAGTTTGGTAACAACCATTCGAGTTTCATTGCATAACCCAAATGAGGAGGGATCAATGTAACACAACAACATAACTGGATTACCAATTTTAAAAATAAACTTGTGGTTTGGTACTCCTCACATTGAATTGAACTCAATAATTCAAGAGTATGCAGATTGTTGAATAAATAAACATTTGTATCGGATTTGCAAGGGCTATCTAAACTGTAATAAGTTTTGCTCTTGACTACTCAACAACAACTAGAGTTAATATCTAAATAGCTCTTCCTTGCAAATATTAGTATCATCTCCACTACTTCCAAAAAATAAGTATGTGTTTTCCTCAATAGCTCAAATAATATCACCATTATTTCTCAGTAAGATGTCATTAGGAACTCGATATCTACAACACCATCATTAAGACCCCCGATCATTACATCGCTTATATTTGCAATCCACTTTGTAAAGTTTTACAACATGGCACATTTTGGATCATAACATAAGTTTTGAAACCTCATGTTCTTTCCCAATCTCAAAAACTTACAATGTTGCCACAAATAAGATAAGTTGATAGTAGCAATTATTTCTTGCGAACTATATCTTGCCTAGTTTCTTTAGGCATCTAGGTAAAATTTGTCTAAAATCTCCACCTAAAACAATTGTTTTGCCCCAAAAAATCTTCTTGTTCATCATGATGTCGTGAAATACTCTATTTAGAGTGTCAAATATTGTTTGTGTGTTATAGGAGCTTCATCTCAACCAATTAGTTGATTCTTCTCAATCATATTAGCGAGAAGACTTCCTAATGTAAGAGAGGATAGAGAATCTTCATTCACATTAATTGAAATTTTGAAGCGTGAATGAGATGTCCTTCTATCACAAAACAATAGTGAAGTTTTACCACTTGATGCAACATTAAGTATGATATCATAATTCGATCTTATAGTTTCAAAAAGAGCCTCCAAAAGAATGTTTTATAATGCCTCATATCCATACACGAAGAAAACTTGTCTTTGTCTGAATCCAACGACTTTCTTATTGAATTGTAGACATTGCATTGTTCTTTTGTCATTGACTCAAGCATGCTCTTATATTTAGTCAATGGTGCAAAAGTCGAAAATCAGTAATCGGACGCTTTCTGACTGATTATTTATTTTTTCCATCAACCCCATATAGCTAATATATGATAAATATAACATAATTTACGAGTTCCAACTACAAAAGTTACAGACATTAAATTAAGGTTACATATAGTCAAGTTCATGAATCATGAGATTCATGATTGATACTAGAGCCTTGAGGAGGCATTTGAGACAATAAATGTTGATCGTCTCCATACTCTTCCAATACACGGTCATCATCGGACTCAAACTCAATCTCAACATCTATTTCCTCATCCTCAGAGGAGAACTCATCATCATCAAGTTCTCTAACACTTCTTTGAGACATTAATGAGCCATTTGCTTCCATATTACTAACCGCTTCCAAAATCACTCCCGAGATTGGGTCTCCGTTTGCTTCTACAAAACCATCATCATTTGATCCAATCCCATCAACAATCCATTCTTGGGTATAACTTGCATCATCATGTGCCAACAGCACTTCCAAATCCCTCTATTTTAGCTTATTTTACTTGTTCATCAATTTTGCATTGAATCGAACATACACAAGATTGTTTAATCGTTGTGCTAGAAGTTTATTCTTTTCTTTGTGTGTATCTAGAAAATAAAAAGTAAGTTACATAATATAATGACTATGTAATTAGATTTTAACTAAACATTTAAAATGATAATATGTATTAGATTTTACTAACCCCTTCAAATGAGCTCAATTTCTCTCACACCCCAAAGAACTAGTAGTCAAAGAAAGGATTTTTATAGCAAGCCTTTGCAAGTTCGGAGTTATTGAACCATAACTCGACCACCAATTTACTACATGAAGCCATGAAGGAAATAATACCAAAATATAAATTATATTAGTTTAGTTGCTCAAATTTTAAAAGTTTAAAACTTTAAAGCATAAAGATACATGGATCAAACTTGTCTATGGTTATATTTTTCATGCATGCAACGATTGCCAAAAGACTCTCCTTGTTCTTGTACTTTGGTAGCTCCTCATTCATAATCTTAGATTGCATATCAAGGTTCCCAGGAAACATAACATCGAAACAATCAAATAACCCCAACGCGACATCATGATCCAAGTGAAGGAGGGGATATTCGTAATGATAGAAATGATTCAAGAGGTAAGTCGTCATATGAAGTGGACTAGTGAGCCTCTCTTTCATCTTTACATCAATAATGTCAATGATAGTCTCATAGTTCTTAGTAACGTTGTTCAGGGCAATTTTAACCTCCTCATTTGCCTGGATAAGTTCACCATATACAAACCCCATAGATGGTTTTTGTCACCATCAACAATCTGAAGTACCCTCACCAACGGCCCAAAAACCTTCAAACATGTGGAAATACCATTCCAAAAACTCATACTCAACATCGTGGTGTATGTTGTTTTTTCCTTTGACAATCTTTGCAACTTTACATTGTTCCCATTCAAGGCTCGTAAACATTGTTCTTAATTGGACCCTTTTCTCAGATATGCTTTGCAAAGATAGAAACGCCGATGCAAATCTAGTCACTCTCGATCTCACTATGTCCCTCCTTTTTGTGTGTGTCCTCATCATAGCTAAGGTATTGTGATGTGCGTAGATGAAGATAGTCAATGTCTTAGCCTGATCAATCGTTTTCTTGAACTTTGGAAAATTTGCAATGCTTACAAGCATAAGGTTCATTGAATGGGCAGCACATGAGGTCCAAAATATTTGAGGTCGATTCTCCTTCAACAACTTTGAAGCTGCCATATTGTTTGAGGCATTATCAGTTATTGTTTGAACAACATTTTCGACACCAACTTGTTTTTCATAATAAGAAAATGAAGAAGATTTCATTAATGAATAATGAACAAACACATCAATGCATTCAATTCCTAAGAAAAATATTTAAAAAATTAAATTACCAACCTCTTGAATGCACTTTTCGACATAGTCATAGATTATGTGGCTTGTATGTGCAATGTTCAAGAAATCTTTAGAAGAAAGAAAAAAAGTGCCCAATCTAAAATTCACACACAAATTCATGATGCTCCTTCCGTTCCTATCACTCCAAGCATCGGTCATAATCGAACAACCATTAACTTTCCACTCTTCTTCATGTGGCTTTAGTGATTCTTTGGTTTTATCGACCTCTTTTTCCAAAAATGTCTCACTAAGTTCATATCTTGTAAGAGGCCTATACCCTTTTTCATATTGAACTATAACCTCAAATATTTTCTTACAACTATCTAGCTCAAAAACACTGAAAGGAAGACCCGCTTCATATGCCCATCTACAAACAAACTCTTTCACCCTATTAAGCTTTCGTTTGCAAATTGTCTCTTTGATATTTTGGTTACGCAGGTTTATTTTTTGGTTAACCACAAGGTTGATTTGAGTTGCAAACCTATCCATAGGGCCAACGGAATTATGAGATTTAGACCCTATCGACTCTCTCAACTCATCCTCAATCCCATCATCATCAATAATCATGTCATCAATAGCACTATCAATGTTCACTTGTGATCTTATCTCTTCATCATATTGATTCTTTCCCCTCCTTTTCATCTTTGCTTCATTAATTGCATTCCTGCACTTAATTTGATCATATTTCGTAGACTTTTTTACATGCAGCAACATTTCCTGTTATGCCTGCAATGTCTGGTTTCATTCTATAAACTCGACCATGCATTAACATGGATTGGGAAACACTAACCAATGCAGTACTTGAAGAAGTTGTCATCTTAGTGTCTTACAATCTGCAAAATTATACAACAAGTCTACAAACTATAAAATATAAAAGTAAAACTAGTAAAACTACAAACAACCAAAAAGACAAGCAATTTCGGAAATTCTCGAATACTCAATAACATAATTTGCTTCATCATATATGTTAGAATATAGCAACTGATTATGTAAATTCTTAAATCAATCAAACAAGCCCATTCCTAAAATTAAAATCACATGTGTAAGATAATGTTATTATGTAATTTATATGAATTCCATTATATTATAATATTATATATTATATAATATATACACGCACAACATTACCATGGGAAACATATACATATGAGACATAATTTGAATAGCAATCAATGAAGTAGTAAGCCACTACCAAGTACCAACCACCTGATGCTTAATTAACCTTGAATTAAGTCGGCATGCATTAAATTCCCCCAACCAATATCTACTTGTTCTCATTTATGACCATTTATACCAATTTATGAGCATGGAGTTGCATTTTTTTAGTCAATTAATTTTTAAAAACTTTTCCTGATATATATGTCTTTGTGTGAACAACCTCCTCCTCCCTATTCAAAATTCCATTATATTCTACTCCAAAGTCCAAACCCAACCAAGAAACAACGAGGTATCAAATCCTTGCAAGAGAAATGGTGGGGAAATCTTGTTCCTGTATGAGTATTAAAAGAGAGAAGAGATTTGCAGGTTTCCAGCAGAAGAAGAGAATTTAAAAAGAAAAAAAAAGGCAGAACCTTAGTGCGTAACAGCGGCGACGACGGCAGGTAGACGAATAGCGACGGCAACTGGTGACTGGCGGCTGAAAGTGTGAAACAGTGAAACTAGAACCCTAACTGTGGCCCTCTGGGTAGTCTTTCATCTGAAGTTTGAGACTCTGAAGTGAAGAGTTCACGCCCAAAATGTAATTTTTTTAATTATTAAGTTATATTAACATAAACGTTTTAACCGCCTCAGCGGCGCCTACTTTCAAAAAATAAAAATGCATACTGATTTAGTGAAAATCGGGTCAGGGCACCGATGCCTAGCGCCTAGGCGGGCGCCTAGCCTAACTTTTGCATCATTGTATTTACTGCTCAGTGTTTCCCGATCATATACAAGTTCGTTGTTCATTAATTTATTCGTTGTTCTCAAACACAACTTTAGTTAGGAATTGGCATTGGATGAAAATCAAGAAGAGTTTTGTCTCTATTATTTTGTAACAATTTATCAATTTCAATTAAAGTCAAATTCTTGATCGTGACTCAAAATTAATTCTACAATGAAAACAAAAAATAATGCTTACAAATGTCAATATATATTTATATTAGAATATAATAACAAAATATTTAACAAAAATAAAATAACTTCAAATGCAGTAAATTATATTAAATGAACCTTGATTTCGTTAGAAAATACATTGTCTATGTTGAATATCATCATACAGTACTCCCAGCATTATTCCCAAACTACTTCAAGACGACCCAAATTTGACGATGATAGTAGTATCATGAACAAACCCCTTAAATTATGTTTAGAAGACTAAATACTTGCATCTCTAATCCCATCAATATATTCTCGATCGCTGCTTACAATCTTTGGGCATAACAAACATCAGGATAAGTGTCATATTGAACAATATCAACTTTCATAATATCCTTATGATACGTGCAGCTAGTAACTATATTTAGAAAACACCAAACTTAATATGGGTCACCAGAACCAGGTGGAATATAACGTCGTCTAGGTATAGAAAAACTCTTTTCCCTTTTAATTCCACACTCTAGTCTTCTACTTCCAAACATTTTTTTTCTTGTGGGAATTGAATGCCTCAAGATATTTCTTGTTGGCCTCAAACGATCCAAAAAACATATTATGATTCATACTCTCTCGATCAAGTATTGTATCTCACAGTTGATCTTCTAAAAACTCAATAGTCTACTCATTTTCTTGATGAAAACTCAATCGTTCAGAAGATGGATATCTATATTGGATCTCAATTCCCACAAAAAGCTTCACAATGAGATATGCACTAACAATCATAGTACATATTAATCTCGTCAAATTTTCTACCTTGCCTCAACCTCTCTAAAACTTTAATTAAAGAATGTTGTAACTCGATCATAACTTTTATTTATATACTTGAAGAGATATTTGATAGTCTGGGACTGGATGCACCACTCCATATTCATGTGTATTCCATACATTTTAAAAATAACGATTATGGGGCACCACAAAATTGTTGTTTAGAGGAACTCTATTCTTCATGACAATTCTACTAATGTCTAAGTGTTTGCAAACTCGATAATTATCATCATCGATAGTAATAGAATCTACAGATTTCTAACGGAAATGTTTGGTGCATCTTCTATTAGACATACATGGAGAATTTGGTCTAACAATACCACAATGACCATAATAATTATGTTATTCTGATATTTATTTTCTTCAGATAGAAAAAAATGGGCATGAAGTAATCCACGCTTATGAAATTTGATAGTATAAATCATTGCAATATATTATTTACAAATATTTATATTTATGAGTTATATTAAATTAAAAATAATTTTCATAAAAACATAATTGTAAGTTATGATTCAGAAATCAATAACTCACTCGCTTGATTAAAAATTGGACTCATTTGTAGCTTCGACTAAATTATCAAAATAATGTGAATTACTTCACTAATTTATGTTTTATGGTACTTTTGAAAATAATTCCAAAGATATTATGAGAGTCAGGCTCATTAATATGTTTTACAAAAAACGTCACTAGATCTAACATTTTAATATTTGGTCGAATAGAAAAAATTATATATATATACACACATACTGTATATAAATATATATCTTATAAATTTATATATATTGAGTTAATATTTATATGTATTTATATCTAGAAAATAGTTTTATCATCTTTCAAAATCTAAATAAAATATTATTCAATAACCAAATTGATAAACCAAAAAGTATTTATTTTCTTTTTTATTAATAATTATAAATAAACTTTGAAATATTTAATTTACTATACACACACACACACACATATACATATATATATATTATATATATATATATATTTATAATATTTTACTACATATTATATTAATAAAAAATAATACGCATATGTTTATATTATATAATATATATTTAAAACTTAATTTTATTTGATTCTCTTTTTTTGCTGTTTATATTTATTAGTAAAAGAAAAAATATATATTTGTTACATAAAAATTAATAAAACAAATTCGTAGAAAATAAAAAAATATAAAAAAATTAATAAATAAAATAAAAAATGAATAAAAAATTAAAAATAAAGAACTTAAGGCCCACTAACGTTTTAACAAAAATGTCATTTGGCTTGACGTTTATTAAGTTTCTTTATAATATATTTTAATTTTATTTAATGTATTTAAGTCTTCAATATGTTTTTTCTGATATTTATTTATTTTATTAATAACATAAATATATACATTTATTACATGCAAATTAATAAAACTTACTAGTCAAAATCAAATTAATAAAAACATTATAAAGAAATTAATAGATAAAATAATTACATAAACAAAAAAAATAATTAAAGAGCGTCAAGTACTAAGGTTTTAACAAAAACATCTTTGGGCTTAACGTTTATCAAAAAAAAATTCTAATACATAGTTATTCTTTTATTTTATCTATTTAATTCGTCCTTTATTTTTTTATTAATTTTATTAATAAGAAAAATATATATTTATTACCTACAAATTAATAAAAAATATTATTGAAAACAACATTAATAAAAATATTATGAAGAAATTAATAAAAAATAAAAAAAGAAACAAAAATTAAAGAACGGCAGGTCCATTAATGTTTTAGCAAGAACATTAATGGGTCTCATGTTTATTATTATTTTTTTCTCATATATATTTTAATTTATTTATTTTATTTTTGCTTTTTATTAGTATTTGTTTTATTAGTAACAGAAATATATATATATATTTATTACATGCAAATTAATAACAATTATTATCAAACTGTAAAGGAATTAATAAATAAAATAAAAGAGAGAAATGGAAAAAATAAATGAAATAAAATGTATGTTGATGTTTATTAAATTTTTGTATTCTTTGTGTTTGTAATATATATTTTATATATTATTTTATCTATTTAATTCTTTGATGTTTTTTCATTTTTTGTGATTTTTATTTATTTTATGAATAAAAGAAATATATTTATTTATTACATGCAAAATAATAAAAACTATTAGGAAAAATCAAATTAATAAAAATACTATAAAGAAATTAAAAAATAAAATAAGAGAAAGAAATGGAAAAGAATGAAAAATTAAAAACAAAAGAAGGTCAAAATAAAAATATGCAAAATAAAAAGTCTTACATCTCATCTCAATATATATTTGTAAAATAGTAAATATATTTGTTTGTATATGCAAAATAGTTGAAAGTAAAGAAAGAATTCGAAGAAGAAAGATGTCAATGGGAAGTGCTCCATTTTTCTCAACTTTCCAAAATTCATAAATTCCACCAACGCAACCCACCCAACCTTTTTTTTAATAAAGAGTACTGTTGTTCGTAACACAAAACTTCTAAATATACTTTAAAATAATTATGATAAAATTATATATAAATAATTTGACTAAAATATTCTTATATAATTATAAAATATTCTTATATATTTAAAAGTTATTTAATCTTTCTTTTGTTCTCTTCCTCTTCAAACTCCAATTTTCAATCACGTTTGTAAGTTGTATTCATAAGAATTAATCCGATGTTTTCTTTGTCTCTTTCTCACTTCGGCGGAGAACTATTCAACACAAACTAACTAAACCCATTTTCAAGGCTTTTACTTGTTTTACTTTTATTGTCTATTTTTTTTCCATGTTTTTTGAATATATAGATACAAAATTACAATTAAAATTGAAATTACAGATACATTCATGATTTTCTTGAGGCTCGGCTCCAAATTTGAAGCCTTTCACTTTGAAGACCAAACTTCATAATCAAGATAAGCTTTAACACTATTCTATAAATGTCATTTCGTTATTACTGATATGAGAAACAAAATAATGAGAAAAGTGGCAAAAATATAAAATTTCCAAGTTAAAAATGAATAAATTTATGGTAAATTAAAGAATAGATATAAAAAAAATTTAACTTTGTTTCTTGAAGGATAGAAAACTTTTTCTACTTTAATTCTTTAATTCATAAATTTGTGTTGAGAATTGTGGATGGTTGGAAAGTGTATGTTTTGGAGGCACGAGTACCCACAACCTTTTATAAATACCCAACCGGATCCAACTTTACCTAACAGGTCGGATAGCCCGCCCGGGGCCGCCTACCCGGAATAAATTTGCCCAAAGTTCCCCCGACGCTTTTATCAGAACTACCCATGGCATAGAGACATAATTCTTCTCACTCGGATCTCCACTCACTCACCGTTCAAAGATCTAAAGCTCTTCCCAATCTCTCATGGCGCCCGCCGCTCCCAAGTCCGGTGATGCAATTTTTGCCAGTGTTGATCGCGTGGCAAGTATCATTTCTCGAAAGAGCCATATCTACACTGTTTTTCGTTGTATATTTTTTTCTCTTTGATCCTGAACCTTACTTCATTCAGTTTGGTTGTAACGTTGTCATTTATAATTATGCAGAATGCGGAGCTGTTTACTCTGACGTACGGTGCTATCGTGCGCCAGCTGCTAACCGATCTGGAGGAGGTGGAGGAGGTCAACAAACAGCTCGATCAAATGTAATTGATCGCCATTTTTTTCTTCCGTTCGTTTAGGATAATCCTTCTTAGTAATTGTAATGCTTTCTGTTCGTAGTAATTTATTTTATTTTTTAATTATGTGTTGGTGTTGTATTGAGTTGTTTGGGTACTGTTGTTGTTCCATCGCAGGGGTTACAATATTGGGGTCCGGCTCGTAGATGAATTTCTAGCAAAATCTAATGTGTCGAGATGTGTTGATTTCAAGGAAACAGCTGACGTCATTGCCAAGGTCTTGTTTGCCTGAATTGGGGTTACATTCTCTTTCTTCCTTGTTCTGGCAGGTTATTTGCCTGAATTGAAGGAATTTAAGTTTTTCGCAGTTAGGGTTTATATTCTATGATCTGTATCTCACCATTCATCAATGCCTTTTGTTAGGATAACTAAAAGATAATTAGGATAATGAGAAAGGAATTTGTGCTGATTGTTGACATACTTTTGCTGTATTCCAGTAGGTATTGTTGAGTTTGAAAACTTGCAACGAAAACACGAAGTTCCTCTCTTGTAAGTTGTATGAACCTAATAGGAAATGATGTGATCTAGAACAATGAAATTTAATCATAATCTATATAACTGCAACAAAAGTAAGCACTGCAGGTACAAAAGAACACAAATGAATTCAGGTATTTAAATTTTGGTAAGATGCAAATTCTACAAAGAAGAAAAATTAGAAATGTATCAGGAAATTAGGGCTCTAAAATCTTAAACTTGTCGTCTGGTGAATACGAGTATCTAGACCTGATATTTTCTGAGTTATATATATATTCTCAAATTTCACACGAACAGGTTGGATTCAAAATGTTCCTAGGGGTCACTGCATCTGTCACTAACTGGGATGCAGAAGGGACAACCTGCAGTCTTATTTTGGAAGATAATCCTTTGGTAGACTTTGTTGAGCTCCCTGATAACTGTCAAGGTCTTCACTACTGCAACATTTTAAGTGGAGTTGTCAGAGGAGCTCTTGAGATGGTGAGTTTTCTCCTTTCTGTTAATATTCTTCCTTCATAGATCAGGTGCTCTCTTCTACATGTGCATTCTATCAGGTGCATCTTCATGAATGTGTTGTTTCAGCGGCCTTTAACTAATCGTACGAGTTCTGTTATATCATTCTGAAGTGTGACAGAGGGTTTTTGGTTTTTTATGCATATTCTTATGAGTTATGTTTTGCCTTTGGCTGTACTTATTTATGCTTATTTATGAAGCAAAACATCTTACAACATATTTTATAGTATTTGGTAAAAGAGTTGGATGCAAGCTTTTACTTAGCAGATAAAATCCTAGAACTCTATAAGCTTGTTAGAATATAGGAAATTTTACCTTTTTCTTTTGTGATCCGACAAGCTATAAATGACAATATTACCTTTTTAACTACTTAAAACCACCTCAAAAGCTCCCAAAGAGTGTCCTACACAGGAAATTACAAATAGAGTGCTTCTTTTGAAGATTACCTCATGCAAGCTCGAAAAACTAATAAGCTCTTACAATTATTGCTTAGACTAGCACTCTTTCAGTGTTTTGGGCCACACAACTGTTTAAGCAACTAACCTTTGTTTTAAGAAGAGCAGAGAATGGATAAAGAACCATGGAAGGTAACACTAGGTGGAATGTCTTATTCTTGGTCGCTAGATGGGACTAATTAGTCTCCTTGAAGATGTTTTAGTCCATTTTCTCCGTCTTCTTGTTTCTCTCTTTTTGGTGTTTCTGTTAATTTGGTTCAGATGAACTATCAACAGCTTGCAAAATTAATGGATCATAAACTTTCAATTACTGCCACACAGTTACAATACAATTACCACCTCTCTTCTTCTGTTCAGGTGTCAATGAAAACTGAGGTGACATGGCTGCGTGACATGCTTCGAGGGGATGATGTGTTTGAGTTGCAGGTGAAACTTCTGAAGCAAGTTCCTGAGGAGTACCCTTATAAAGATGATGAGTAACATGCTTGTAAGTGCATATATTCTATTATCTGTGTAATCTCACACTTCATTTGGATATTTTGCACCTCTTTTTGTCTAGCTACCTCTCCCAGTAATTTTATTCGAACAACTTCTTGATAAATGATAGGATTACTATTGTCTTCTCATACTGTTTCAACTATTAGAGAGATGCTGTTTTTTATACGGTTGACGGTTGTCCTTCTTCAGGTGCACTATAGACATAGTGCCATAGTTTATGACTTGATTATATGACTACGCTGCCATTCTTAATTTATTTAAGTTAACCCATAATCTGGAATATTCTGTGTGTTCATTGCTTCTGCTTTCGAAGAAGTAAAGAAGTGCCGACTTTAGAAATAGAGAGTATCATTATTTGCCTTAGTATCCCTTAATTTGTGGTTTTCACTATAATATCCTTTGAGACTATACGCATAAAAAAAGATAATTGTGGTCGACCAAAAGAGGTCAAACATGAAAAAGAATATGTTTGATCAGCCAGCGTAACAAACAAACATCGAACAAAACTTCAAATTTTATACCAATTTTTTTAAAACTAAAAAATAAAAAATTTATGGATCACCACATCAGCGGAACAAAACTAAATACTGGAGGTGACACCACTGACCAGATTCTATGTGCTGCCTTGCCTTTTAATGATTCAATTTCGATTTTGGTTACAGAATTAGAAGTGCTGGTTGATGTGAAATGATAGCGTTATTTCAACTTTTGATTTTCTTCAATTTATACTCTAATAGATAAGTCATATGGAAAGGATTATGGTATTGCTGTGACTACTGCCAACTAATTAAACAAGTGGAAAATTCCTTTTTTTTTATTGGATTATTGTTTATTTAAATATGTAGTATTAGTCTCAGATATTGGAATAAGAACATTTATATTATTGTTATTAAAATAAATATACAAAAATTAAGTTACATTTTTCTAAAAGAATTAAATTAGTTTAACCTTGATATATATAAAAAAATTAATGTAGCACTTGTTATCTATTACCTTTTAAAAACGTTATTAAGTTCCATCTTAAAGTAAAAAAAAAAAATTTAGAAAGCTGATTAAAAAACGTGATTATGAACACACATAAGAGATTATTTAATTATATTTTCACAAATTTTATTTAGTTATATACTTATACTATTATAAATCTGAGATAAAGTATACTTTATAATCGAATCATTACAATTATGTGCGATCCACATGGATTTTACCACCAATATTAATAGTACTTGAAATTGCTTGATTTGATTATATAATACATAAATAAATATAAATATTATCTATATATATTTTCTATCAAATCATAAGAATCACATGCAATGCATAATAGTGTATAAAAATATCAATGTTAAATTATTTTTTGAACTCGTATTCGAAATTTATGGAACAATCGAAAATAAAAAAAGAGATTTTTTTTTTAAATAATCCAACATATTCAATTCATTCGTCACACGATTGATTGAACATACTCGACACCATACGATATATATCGATTAAACATATTTAGATTTGTGCGAAGACCATATGGAAGGAGACCTAAGTCGTCCGAACTCCGAAGAAACAATAGCGAACTTGGTGTGAATAGAAGCACCATTTGAAATAAAACAACCTTATTGGAGACTGGAGAGTAAAGAACGTAAAGTTATTGTCCTACTCCCCACACACAGTGACACACGCACAACACAGTATCAATCAATATTTTTCTTTCTCCATCACCCCCACTTGCCCCTCCTCCATACATCACCACCGTACGCATGGACGACGGCGCCGCCGCCTGCTGCCGGTGCTGCTTCAGCTTCATATTCACCTCCGGCCTCACCGCCCTTTTCATGTGGCTCAGCCTACGCACCTACAAGCCCACTTGCTACATTCAAGAATTTTACCTTCCTGCCCTCAACATCACCGACAACTCCACCACCGCCCGGAACAACCACACCGTCGCCGTCAATCTCAAGCTCCGAAATGAGATGAAAGACAAAGGCGTGAATTATGCTAACATAAACATGACCTTTTCTTACTACCTGAACAACTCCAGACTCCTCATAGCCAACTACACAGTGCCGGCGTTCTACCAGGGCCACGGGAAGACAGCCCACCGGAAAAATCTGGTCAACCTCACTGGAGTGCCTTGGGAGGCTGCGCTTGGCGCGGTCTCCGCCGGGTCAACGGTGAGATTTAGAGTGGACTTGGCGACGAGGGTGAAGTTCAAGATTATGTTTTGGCACTCTAAGAGGCATAGTTTGGCGGTCGGCGGCGATGTGGAGGTGAACCGCGGCGGATGGAAGGTGAGGCCGAAGCCGATCAAGTTGAAGTCCGGCGTGCCAGATCCGGGGAGACTTTGGGTGAGAGTGGGAACTGCAGCTGTTTTGACTTTGTTCATCATTTTATTGCTGTAAATATATTCTTTATTGTAATTTAATCATTTTTACAAGGGATTTTTTACAGTAATAATAAAATTATTCAGGTTTCGTGTCGTAATGACTGGGTTTTGTGGTTGCTGAGTAAAGCTACTAGTATGAGAAGATCAGAGCTTCAACGAACTCAGATATATGCGTGTGTGTGTAATATATATAGAGGGGGGGGGGGGGCTAACAGGAATCTTACATTATTATAGGCATAAATTTACATATACTAGTCATACTGATCTATATACTGTAAAGCTACTAATATGAAAATATCAGAGCTTCAATAAACTCTCCACTTTAAATTACAAAATTTCATATAAACCTGCAATCAAGAAACCTTGGTTTGCCAAATCCTAGGTTTGGTCCCCCATCTCCTAAGTTCATCAGTAAGCAGAGGTAGCCACCTGCGGTTTAACCAACGAAAAGTAGGCACTCCGATTCCCCATAGCCAGCAGATCAGCATGCGAGCCCTGTTCGACAACCTTTCCATCCTTGATCACAGCAATGGAGTTCGATTTCTGTATCGTGGATAACCGATGAGCCACGACAATGCATGTTCGGCCAACCATCATCTTCTCTAGTGCCTCTTGAACCAGGCTTTCGGAGACACTATCCAGAGCACTTGTCGCTTCATCGAGCAGCAGGATCGCGGGGGCCTTCAAGATTGCACGAGCTAGCGCAATTCGCTGTTTCTGCCCTCCCGAGAGCTGAACTCCTCTTTCCCCGCAGTATGTGTCGTATCCATCTTTCATGCCACTGCAATGGAAAGTGAGGTTAGGAGGTGCAGTTCTTGGAAACTAACAACACCTAAGGGTAATCAATTGTGAATGAAAACGTCTTATTTAGCCACGACTATGATATACTCCTTTGATGAGACATAAAAGTTATATTCTTCGTAGAAGAAGAAAAGTGACGTTCTCCTAGATATGATAATAAGATATTCCTGAGGCAGAGATGAGGTTAGACATGACAATTTTCATGGAGGCCCTGTCTAATAAGAGGTGGAACTTTGTTCGCTACACTCTTAGTATGTTAATCGGGTGGGAAGACCTGAGTTTTGAAGGTATGTGCTGGTATAGGTAGAAAACATCTAAGCTAGTGGCACTAAAGGAGTTTTTTCTCTCTCGGTTAATGACTTGAAAAGAGCTATAGATTCCATACCTTATAAACTCATGTGCGTTGGCGAGCATTGCAGCCTTTCGTATCTCAGATTCCCTAGCATTCTTTTTCCCGTAGGCAATGTTTTCGTAGATGGTACAGGCGAAAAGGGTTGGCTCCTGGCTAACTAACGCAATGTGTGATCTCAATGATCTTAGATTGTAATCCTTAACATCCTTATCATCGATCAACACAGATCCGTTAATTGGATCATAAAATCGTTCAATAAGAGAAATGATTGTTGATTTCCCTGAGCCACTCTGGCCTACTAGAGCCACAGTGGTTCCTGCATTGATTTTAAGGCTAAGGCCCTTCAAGATGAACTGCTCGGGTCTTGATGGATACGCGAAGACAACCTTTCTTAGCTCCACACGGCCCCTTATACCCTTCTTCATTGCATCCATGTCCCATGACCTCTCTGGTTCAATCTCACTCTTCCTATCTAGGATTGCAAAAACTGAACCAACAGCACTGCTTCCTCTTGATATATCATTGGTCATGCTTCCAGCTTCTGCAATGGTGTATGCTGTGAAAAGAAGAGCAAGAAATGCCTGAAAGAGTCTCTCGGGAGAGATTAGTCCGTCTGCTAATAGCTTTCCGCCATACCAATAAGCTAAAGCGGTTGAGGCTGCTGCAAGAAACTGTGAGCTAAAGAGTCCCAATCCAGCAAACCAGGACTGTCTTATGCTCTCCTTTCTTGGGCCTTCTAGTGTAGCTTTGAACAGGCCCACGATCCGTTTCTGAGACGAAAATGCTGTTATAGTTCTGTGATTTATAACTGCTTCACTTGCTACTTGGCTTCCCTCCTTCTGTGCTACTTGTGTTTTAGCAGACATACTTTTTGTGAGAACACTTCTAGCATAGAAGCTTCCGATGAGCAAGGGCTGAGCAGCCATCATCACGAGGGCGAGCCTCCACGTTAAGATGAGGCCCAGCGTGTAGGCAAACACAGCCCCAAAAATCGCTTGGGCCAACAAAGACATACGGTCCCCAACTAGTGAACGGACCATATTAGCCTCTGTTGATAGCCGCGCAGATATGGCTGCGCTTGTGTTTTCATCTTGATCGAACCATCCAATTTCAAAACTCATTAGTCTCCTTAAAAGCATCTCGCGGATTCTTTTGGTTAGCCTCTCTCCCATTACTGCAAAATTGTAGTGCTGGAGAAGGTTGGTGAAGAAGTTGAAGACTCCAAGGCCTAAGAATACAAGAGAATAGATTCTTGCATGAGATGAAATGGTTGATTTATCTGTTCTGAAATAGACTGATATAAGTCCTCCCACACAATATGCATTGATTGGTTGTACAGCTCCGGACCCTATTGCTCCTAAGCACCCGAGAACAGCCTGTCCCCATTCGGGCTTATTCATTTTCAAGAGACGCCATTGTGATGGAGCAAGACGAGTTGGTCGGCTTACATCTTCATCATCACTATCGTATTCTGCCTCATACTGAACAGAGTATGGGGCAGAGTATGGCGCATTCAAAGAAAATGGACTAAATGGGTTCATAGATGGAGTGCGTGGGCTTGACACCACACTCGCTGGGCTAAACGGGAGCATAGTTGGAGTTCGTGGACTTGATACCACACTCCTGGGGCTAGAGACAATCATCCGACGCTGATTTCTCCGATTCTGAGAAAGTGGGGTAGTTGGATAGTCATTCACAGCTGCTGATTGTTGCAACTCTACCATTTTGATGTACTCTCCACCATTGATTTTCATAAGCTCGTCATGCGAACCGGATTCAACTACTTGCCCTTCCTTCAGAACGATTATCAGATTAGCCGCTCTGATGGTGGAGAGGCGGTGGGCTATGACAATAGTGGTTCTTCCCTTAGATGCCTCGTCTATAGCCATTTGGACTATACGCTCGGATTCTGTATCGAGTGCACTTGTAGCCTCATCAAGAAGTAGTATCTTCGGATCCCTTATCAACGCTCTTGCTATGGCTATCCGCTGCTTTTGGCCCCCCGATAACTGCATTCCAAACTGCCCAACCTGACGATTTACAAATGAGAGCAGAATTGTTTTAGCCATTTAAAGAATGGGAAAATATTATGTAGCCACTGTTATTAGCATATAAAAGGATTAAGATACCCATTTTGTATATGACACATGTTCTATCTCTCGAGCATGCGAATGCCATCAGCGATACAAAAGTTGAGTCTACTAAAATGTTAACTCATTAAGGATATTCTTTTTAAGGGCACAAATCTTAGACCATTGCAAAAAGCTGTAAGAAAGTAAGATTGTTTACAGCAAACAATGAAACAAATATGCTGATTCTTGATGTTGAAGAATTCTTACTTGGGTTTCGTATGCATCGGGTAGCTTACTAATGAAATCATGGGCATTTGCAGCCTTAGCAGCTTTCTCTACATCTTCCATTGATGCTCCTTCCTTCCCAAACAATATATTCTCTCTGATGGATGTTGCAAACAGGACTGGTTCTTGATTAACCAACCCCATTTGGGATCTCAACCATTTAAGATGCAGCCTATTTATTTTGTATCCATCGAGTAAGATTTCGCCTTCTACGGGGTCGTAGAATCTTTGAAGCAATGAAACAATGGTAGATTTTCCAGAGCCACTGCCCCCAACAAGGCCTACTGTTTTTCCTGCTGGAACTGTTAGATCCAATCCTTCCAGGATCGGCGTATCTGGCCTTGAAGGATAACTGAAATAAACTCCTTTGAATTGAATTTCACCTCTCACATATGATAGAGCTTTCCCTTTTTTATCATCTGAATCAATGGCTGGTTCTCTGTCAATCATCTCTGTAATCCGAATTGCTGCTGACTTTGCTTCAGTTATTGCAGTGAGGTTGGGTAGAGCTGTCAGAATGTTTCTGCAGAGATCAAACAAAATCAGTACTGAGAGAGAGAGAGAGAGAGAGAGAGAGAGCACACACATACACACTTACAGTCCTCCCATGAGCACGTTGAATCCAGCTACGAATATATCTCCACCCTTTTCGCCTTTCTTGCTAACAAGAAGAGAGCCAATCCAAGCTTGAAATCCCCAGCTAATGTAGATAACTCCCATGCTTCCCATCATCAGTCCTCTTGCAAAGCCTTGCTTGATTCCCAGCTCCATGGTTTTCTGAAGGGCGTTGCTGAATTTCTCAAGCGTTTCATGCTCTGCAACATAGGAATAGACGGTCCTGATTGAAGAGATTGCCTGTTCTGCAATTGTTCCAGCGACTGCATAGGATTCTATCGTCTTCATGGCCACGTCCATCATCATCTTACCGAATCCAAGTCCCGGGACAATGAACATTAATGTGAATGGTATAGCGGCTAGAGTGAGCCTCCATGAGAGTGAGAAGGCGAAGATAAGGCAGAAGAAGAAGGATGACAGGTAGGCGACACAATCCGGTATCTGCACTCGATTTTGATCACAGTGGAAATTCTAGTCATTTGTATGGACATGGAAAATGAAACAGGAAATATAGGCTTTTGATCCTCTTATGTTATTGAAAAAATGAAAATTCTAGTCATCTCTTAAAAAAAAAAAAAGAAGTGACATATAGCCATATTGAAAGGCTAAGACACCCTTTCTATAAAACACAAATTTTGCTCTTGTCTCTCAATGCATGTAGAAGCTCGAGACAATGAATTGTCCGTCGAGTAGAGTCTCAAATGTTTGAGATATCACTATCTTGAGCTTCACACGCTTGAGACAGTTCATTTCTCGAGCATGTGAAGCATTTGTCTTGAACTTCACATGCTTGTCGAGCTTTCACAAGTCTCAAATGCGTAGAGAGAAGCCAGAACTTTGTCATTTAGAAGGGTAGTACAGTCTTACCAAAATAATTGAATCCTTAGTTTAACTGCACCTTAACTGGCTAGAATTTCTCTGCTAAAAAAGAGTAGGGACTTGTACAACATAAATGTTATCATAAGAAACATGTTTAGTGGATCTTAATACCTTCTCTCCTATGGTGATTTGGATTGTATTGGAGTCAGATGATATTGTTGTGACGACTTGATAAGTAGTCGAAGAATCAGCGGCCTGAGAGTCAAAGAAACCTACTTCTTGTTTTAGGACAGATTTCAGGTACTCTAATCTCATCCTAGAAGCCTGTCTCTCCGCTGTTCTTGCCCAACACAATCCTTCTGCAAATAGCATGGTACCAAGTTGCTTCTTAGAATCAAGTAGAAAAGATTACATACTCCTAGAATGTATACAGAGCTCTACAGTTTTCATATAATGCCCAACATATGCTTCTTAAGGAGCCCGTCCTGATCAGATTGGACTCCTTAAGCAGCCCCGTCTCTTGTTTTATGAGACTCTGAAACTATTTTAATGCTACAAACCTATAAAAGCAGATAAGCCCACTCCAATTGCAACATATAGTAATCTGAGTGCATACTGTCAATAAAGAAAAAAACAGTTTCAGCAGCATCCATGTATTAGAATTCATCTGATCTTACAACAGAAGTTTAAAACAAGTACCTTGTCGACAGAATGAATGGAGATTCCACTGTTAAGGTTTCCATAATCATTGATAACATCACTGAGAACAAACATCATAAGCGGAATCTGCAACCCGTCTCCAATGCTACCTAAGGTCCCGAAGAACATAAGCAACTTGTCTGATCGATCAGCATAGCGAAAAATGCCATTGTCTTTTCCCATTTTGTTACTGCCCCTGAAGAGGGATCAACTAACTTTAGAAGGTATAATATTTGAAACTAACTTAACTAGCAGTCTTTGTGTGCAGTCTGTGTATTATATAGAAGTTTCTTGATTCTGTCACCTTACTATCTGCAGGCCTTGATTGGCTGCTTTGTCAATTATTAATAAGATGGGATCCGATGTTCTTTTCTATATCAGCCGGCCGTTTGTTACCATTAGCTACTTGTTTTTGCTATGTTGAACAATTCCAACTGTTTTCTCTGGCTCTCTCTCTCTCTCTCTCTACAATATATGATTCCAGTTCATTGGCATTGCAAACAATGCACTAACTCTTGTTAATTATTTCACAAGCTTCAACTGGTTTGCTTACAAGATACAGCCCTGTTGTGCTCTATGGGGATTATGGAAGTTTTGTGCTCATCAACCCTTCTTCTGGACAGTTGTGGTTGTATTAGCACGCAGGAAAAAGGATCCTCCAAGATTCCAACAAGATGACTGTTATGTTGTCATTAGTTTTGATGAGAGAGAGGGAGAGAGAGAGAGAGCAGTTTCTTTCAAAGTTGTGCTCCAAATAATAGAGTCCAACCTGCCTAATGCCAAATCCCTGTTAGAAGATTATCATAATGAACATAGATGTAGACTTGAAGCAATTTTTTTTTTCTTAAAATGATGTTTGTCAATTTAGTAGCAGGCTGAAATATAATTCACATCTACAATACAAGTCACCCCATATATGTGAATTGTATTTTCTTATTAAGTAATTTGAGAATCGAAACCTAACTTATACCCAAAACGAACCAAGAAGTGGCTGGTAGGTAGCTCCCCCAACTTTTAAAGTTTATACTTTAGTTTATATATTTAATATATTTATATTATTTGTACATATAAATAATTATATTTCATTTTTTTAATCAATTGAACTTCTCAAATCTTGATAGTTTCAATATAAGTAGGTTAATTATTAAAAAAGATCCTATTGCAAAAGTTTTTTTTTTTTTTTTATGAGTTAAAATACCTATTTTACATATTTTCTTGAAAGTTTGAAATACAGTTTTCTCTATTTTAAAATTATTCCTATGGAATCTCGCATTCCTTCTCTTAAGAGAAAATTGATGGTCAATTTATGTTCATAGTATTATATGGTAAGACAATGTCAATAAACTATTATAATTTAGTTGTCGATAAAAAATAAATAAAAACAAATTTGAATGGAAACGAACTAATATGTGTGTATCTTACCAACTTGCTCATTCTAATGGAATCTTTCTTCATATTTGTAGTCTCTTTTTGCAATTTCTGCTTCATTTTTATGTGGTTGACTTTACACTGCCTGCCGAATGCAGATTCCTATTTGTTTTTTCTTCTGTTCCCTTTTCATATCTTTCTTGGATGCTTTGCTACTCTAAATTAACACTCCATCTCCAACATAATCAAGTATTTTCTTTATATATATATATATATATATATATATAAATTAATGTTAAACGAATCAAATTAAAATTGAACTTTTTAATCAAATAAAAAATAAACAAATTTTTTTGTTTGATTTTTTATTTTTGATTTTAAGAATTTTTGGTTTGATTTTGATTAAGGGTATCCATGAGCTAAATCGAACTGAGAATTGAAATATATATAATATATAGTAATATTTATTATATATTATTATTATTATATAAAATTCCACATTTTATTAAAAATGAATACTCTAACTCTGGAATCTGATTATATTTTTCTTTATTATTTATTTATTTTATTCTAAATTTAAAACCTTAACTACAAAAATTTAATATTATCTTAGTTAGAATTACAGCTAGAGCAGCAGCAGTGCAAAAGTTGAAAAAAATCTGTTAACAATCAAACTGAACTAAATTATTTGATATTTTATTTGGTTATTCTAAAAACCCAACAATCCGGTTAACTGAAAAAACGGTTCATTTCGATTAACTGGATTGGACACCCCTAATCTTTTATTCGCATGATTTATAATAGTTTTTATAATATATTAATAATTTATAATTATAATAATTATTATATATGAATACAACAGTGTTAATTTTTGTATAATTATTATTAATTAATATACTCATTTATTATTAATAAACTCAATTAGATAAATAAAAATTTATAGAATCTTTTGTTTTCGTGGTTTTTGAGGTTAACATAAATTTTTTCATAACCAAAATTATTATTTATTTTAACAAATATAACTATTTTATATTGTGCATTAATATTAAGACAACAAAACTGTGATAATTTTTATCAATTTATTTACGACAAAATAACTCAAAACAATCCAGAAATCATTAGATATATAAAAAAAGTAAAAGTGAAATAAAATAATTTAATTTATTCAAAAAAAAATCTTAACCAATCACACATTCTTATAGTCAAACTTTACTTTCTGATAAAAAGAAAATATAAAAATTGTATTTTCAACTCATATTTCAAATAAAGGAACAAAAATACATTTCATCTTCCTCACCTTTCTCTCACTTCCCTTGCTCTATCTCTTTTTCTTTTGTCCACCCATCTTTTTTTTTTTCATCCTCAATATCTAATTTTCTCTTCATATTGGGCACGAACAATGTATGTTTATACGATTGGTCACGTATATTTATATGATTCATGTAAAGTTACACAATTCAAGTAAATCAAATTGTATTAGATTACATGATTGGTCATGTAAACTTATACGATTGAACTTACGTAATCGTGTAAGCATACATAATTAGCTGTGTAAATTTACATGATTAAGTTTAAGCAATTGAACTTACACGATCGTGTAAGTAATGCCAATTGATTGTGTAAAGTTGCATGATTAAGCTTATACAATTGATTGTATATGCTTAGTAAGAATATCAAATTTTATTCAATTTTTTTAATTTAATGAAAATATTATATATTTGGTAATTTGATGATTGTATTTTATAAATAAAATTAATTAATGTCACATATGATTATATGAAATATTTATATCCATATTATAATTATATATAAATTATTGAATATAATTATATATATTTTTTATATATTTTTAAAATTTAATAATATTATATTATAGAAGAAACTGGGTTGTCTTAAGTGAGTGCATAGTCACATATCCACACTGGATAAATTCTTACATGAACACACTTTGCATGATATTTTTCCTTTGTCTTGTTTTCATCAGATTTTGACATGTGTATTGATCCTAGTACTAAGTGGTCCTTTTCTGTTTTATGTATAACCAATCACAGTTCATTTTTCATCACAATTAAAATCAAAATGAAACAGTGATTCAGTTTGCTGCCTTGCTTTCTTTTTACAACAATCGCTTTTATCTTTCTTTTCTTTCAGGTGGGTGGAGGGGGACTTCTACCTACTCCTTCCTCATCATGTATTTTAGATGTTTGGAGAATATATATATATAGTTGACAATGGAACTTTCCATGTAAAAAAAAAAAAAAGTTACAAATGTTATAATCCAGTGAAAAACAAATTCATTGAGGTTTAAAATATTAATATTATGAAACAATACAATAAAATAAATAATCTGATCTTTTAGAAAAAATATTAATTTTTTCATAATCTAATATATTAAAAGTTTAGATTTTTTTATATATGTGATTCAATCAATTATAAATTTTATATTATTTATATAAATACCAAAATCTAATACAATTGCTCCAACCCACAAAAAAAAATATAATTATGAAATAAAATAAACAAATTAACTTTGATGTTTCAAAAAAATATGATATTATCTAAAAAATAATATTATAATATATAAAAAATTAAATCAACCCTCAATAAATACTCCAAACCATGCACACGAAATTTCCAACCAATAAAATCAAGATAAAAAATAAATTAACAATCGTATTTTATACACATTATTTTTTTATACATAAACTAATTTCTTGAATTAAAAAAGAAAAGAATGTTTTTGTATTTTTATCTTAAAACCTAACATAAATAGTTCAATAACAAATAATTTTCTTTATATTAGTTTAGAGATATTTTAAAGTGCAATAGCAATAAACTTTCCACATAAAATATATTCTAAAGTATTTATTTTTAAATACAATGTTATGGGTATATTTATTTTGGGATGATAACACTTGGATGGATACATTAAAAAGTTTATATTTATATATTTAAAAGTAGAGTTCATACTCTCAAGGCTTGTCACATCAAATTTTATTCTTCTTCGTAAGCTATCACCTGTCCCTAATAATAATAAATAATAAATACAAGAGAAAAAGAGTTAGAAACATTTCAATTAAAAAAGGACAATGCAACTCTTTAGAATAATTATTCGAAATGTTTTGCCTTTTCAATTGTCGAGATAACTCCCGTATGTAATTCTCTTTATAATGAATATTTTGTAAATATAAATATTTGCACAACAACAAATATTTCTCCTAGGTTGTCGATCAATGTTTGTAGAAAAACAACAAACTCCATGTGTGAAGAATATAGCCGAGAACTGAGGAAACTAGAATTTATTTCTCTTTTGAAAAAGTGTTTACAGAGATGACAGAATTTCTCTATTTATACCCGTCTAGAAACGCAGTTGTGTTACAAGAGAACAAATGGAATAACAACACGCGGATAACTTCTCCTAACAACGTGTAACTGACTCCTAACCATCTAACCGCTAACGACACGTGGATAACTTCTCCTAACAACCTAACCGCTGGACTCTAACTATCGAGCTTGCAGCTGTGGAATTAACCACAACTTTGATATATTAACATCCCCTCCTCAAGTTAGGCTTTGATGAAAATCAACCAGGCACAACTTGGACAGCAAAAAACGGAATTGAGTAGGACCCAAGATTTTGGTAAAGAAATCTGCTAATTGCATATGGGATCGAACATGAAGAAGTTCAACAAAACCCTCCTTACACTTTTGACGAACAACATGATAGTCAATTTCCAAATGTTTAGTGCGCTCATGAAACACAGGATTGGCTGCAATGTGAATAACCGCCTGATTATCACACCAAAGAGTAATTGGTGTAGGAATGGAAAGCTACAAACCGTGCTTCTTGCTTTTCCAAGAAACAAGAGATGATCAGAGAAAAACACAATAACCAGTGATTGAGCATCGAGTATCTTTACAGGCCGCCCAATCTGCATCGCAGTAGGCAGTCAACTGAGAAGAAGAGTTAGAGGGATAAAACATACCAAGAGAGGGACACCCTTGGAGATACCCAAATACATGTATCGCTGCTTCCCAATGTCCAACGCAAGACTTAGTAACAAACTAACTAAGCTATTGAACAAAATATGTTACATCTGGGCGAGTGAGATTACGGTATAAGAGTCAACCGATTAATTTCACCTCCTTACTATTCTGTCAAGTGCAAACTCGCAGGTAATGGTGTAGAAACAAGTTTGCAGCCAAGTAGACCTGCTTCTCGAAGAAGGTCGAGGATGTACTTCCGCTGACAAATAGAAGCACCAGATTATCCTTCTGCTATCTCCATGCCAAGAAAATATTTAGCATAACCAAGATCTTTGATGGTAAAAAGATCATCCAAGTACTTCTTAATTTTCTGTAAAAGAGATAGGTTCGAACCGGTTAGTAGGACATCATCCACATATACAATAAGAGCAGCAAAAGAGGAACCCTGAGTGATTGTGAATAAACAAATATCGGAAATCGATTGAGTAAAACCAAATTGAAGCAATTTATCACAAAATTCGCAATTCCATTGTCGAGATGCTTGTTTAAGCCCATAGAGACTCCTTTTCAATTTGCAAACTTGTCCTTGAGCTGCTTTGGAATATCCTTGGGGTGGAACCATATACACCTCCTCAACCAAATGTCCATGAATAAAAGCATTATTCACATCCAATTGCATGATAGGCCAATGGTTAGCTACGGCCATTGCAATAAACACCCTGACCATTACCATCTTCGCAATAGGAGAAAAAATCTCAAAAAAAGTCCTCCCCATGAACTTGGTTGTACCCCTTTGCAACAAGGCGAGCCTTGTATCGATCAATTGTTCCGTCTAGGTGTAGTTTTAATTTATACACCCATTTGCTCCCAATGGCCTTCTTTCCCGCTGGTAAGGTCGTTAAGTCCCAAGTACAATTTTTTTCAAGAGCCTCCAACTCTATTTTCATACCTTTTACTCAAGCTTCATGTTTACTGGCCTCTGCGTAAGAATGGGGTTCTGGAATACTAGAAACATTCCGTAGAATAGCTAAATACGCCTGATTAAAGGAAGAAGATGTGATGTAAGGAAAAGTAGAAAGAGGATAAGGACTACCTTATAAGACCTGGCATCGTGAGGAGTTGATGTACTCTGGCAGTTGGTGGAGAACCATGTTACAATGAAAATCAGCATCCAAAAAGGCTTATGTTTTTGTCGATGCCCTTTTCCTAACAATTCTGGTGTATGGGACGTACAATCTGGTAGTGTGGTGTTAGGTATAGGATCAGAATAAGAGAGTGGAGTAGTAGTAAGAGTAGGAGCATGAATAGAAGGGGATGAATAAATGTCTGAAACAGCTACCGGAATAGGCGTTGTTGTAGTAGGTACAGGATATGAGACAAAAGGAAAATCATCACAAAAAAAAACTTTACTTCTCGTGTGGTTAAGGTGTGATGATTATCAAGATCATATAAAAGAAAATCCTTCTTTCCTTGAATATATCCCAAAAAAACACATTTATGAGATGTTGTCATAAACTTTTGTTTATGTGGTGCAGTATTGAGAGCATAAGCCAAACAACCAAATGGGTGAATTTGAGAGTAATCAGGTGGAGCACGAAACAATATCTCAAAAGGATATTTCCATTTAAGAAGAGCACTAGACAATCTATTTATGACATGGGTAGCTGCAAAAATCGAATATGGCCATAATTTTAACGGTAGGTTGAAATGGAAAAGAAAAGATCTTGCCACCTCCAATAAATGTCTATGCTTCCTCTCCACTACCCCGTTTTGTTGAGGAGTATATGCACACAATCTCTGGTGAATGATACCATGAGATAGCAGAAAATTTTGGCAATCTGAATTAACGAATTCCAGGCCATTATCTGTCCTGAGGATTTTAACAGTGCATTGGAATTGTGTTTGGACCATGATGATGAATTGTTGAATAAGCTTAGAGACCTGTGTCTTATGTGATATCAAGAACACCCAGGTACCCCTACTAAAATCATCTACAATGGTCAGAAAGTATGAGGTATTAGTGAAAGAAGGCTTCCTGCAAAGTCCCCAAACATCTGCATGTAAAAGTTCAAAAACTTCTGTAGTTTGTATATAGCTTGTTGGAAATGGCATTCTATGTTGTTTAGCCTTATAACAGGAATCACACGATTTTATTTCTTTTTCAATTGTCGAATTACAAAGCTTTTGTAAAAAAGGAATGTGTTGGAGTGTAGAGTAGGAAGCATGACCCAAAGACCTCTGCCAAGCCATTATTGAATTATTACAATGTGATGTGGAAACAGTGAGGACATAATCTGTAAGATAAGGAAGCTGAAGAGAAGAAGGAAATGTCTCATATAAAGTTTTCCAACCAACCTGCCAGTAACAAAAATCTCCACATTCCAATGGTCCTGTAAAATACAACCTTTAGATGTGAAAATACAGTTTAAAGGTGAGGAAGAAGTTAATTGGGCTATAGAAAGCAAATTATGCTGAAATGAAGGTATATAAAGAACATCTTTAAGAACAAAATTATCAGTAAGATATATTGTTCCCGTATGTGTGATACGTTTTGTGCTCCCATCAGGTAGAAGAACAGTAATTGGGGTGGAAAGAGTGGATAAGTTTTGTAGCAATTTGATATTGTTGCACAAATACTTACTAGCTCATGTGTCTAGTATCCATGCCCCTTCATCTATACATTCTACTGCAGAAAGAGCATAATGCATATTTCGATAATCAGTGTTACCTGCGAAATTCACAAAGTGTCCAAAATCAGTACTAGCTTCTCCTGCCTGTGGATTTCTTCCAAAGAATTTAAGTAACTCTTGTTGCATCATGGCAGAAAAATCCGGTTGACAACCGCCTTTCCCAATCTCATTCCCCCTTTTTTCAGCAGTGAACATAGTTTGTGACTGCACTATATTTGCATATGATTTTCCTTTCTGTTCTTGTAGTTTCTTGTACCATTTTGGTATTCCATGGAGTTTAAGACAATCAGCCACCTCATGACCAATACCTTCACAATATTCACATACAAGTTTAGCTTTCTCTTCTTTGGACCTTTTATAGGTTCTCCTTCCACGACCATTTCCCCATCCAACATTGTTTTGTCCTCATTTTCTTCTATCTCCACGTCCAAAACCAATCGTTTTCACCATCATAGCAACATTATTTGCCTGATAAGGAAATGTGAGTTGTAAATTCCTTTGTTTTTCAACTCTAGTCAACATCGAATATGCTTTGTTTATGCTAGGCAAAGGTTCCATAACTAAAATCTGACTTCTTACTGCATCATAAACATCATTCAAACCAGTCAGGAACTGAATTAGCTTCGACTGTAAATCATGATCTATAACTGCTTTTCCTATCTCACAATTACAGACTGGTAGAGGATCCAAACTAGCATATTCAGCCAGAGTTTCTTTAGTTTAGTGTAATATACACTAATAGTATCTGTACCTTGCGTTAAACAATTCATCTCCCTTCGCAGCTAATGTAATAATGGACCATTACATTCTCTAAAACGTTGTCCTATATCATCCCATAGCTCCTTTGCACTATTCGCACATATGAAAGCATCCACAATTTCTTTAGATAAAGCATTTAGAATCCAGGATCTTATCATGCAGTTTGTGTTTTTCCAATCATCATAAGTAGGAGAATCTTCTTTTGGTTGAAGAACTTTACCAGTCACAAAGTCGACCTTAGATTTGGCTCCTAAAGCCAGTAACATAGAATTCTTCCAGGAAATATAGTTGTTTCTAGTTAAAGGATGTATAACCATAATCATACCAGGATGATCCGAATTCTGAAGTTGGATCTCATCTCCCTATTGTTGTTGAACCACATTAGCTTCCTGAACTCCAGACTTATTTCCAATAGTTAACGTTGGCCATTGACTATCTCGTGCAGACTATATTATGTAGATATTGTGATGTCGATCGATCTAACTGGCAAAGTATCACACCGGATTAGGACCAACCTAAGCTCTGATACCATATAGAAAATAAACAAACTCCATGTGTGAAGAATATACCAGAGAACTGAGGAAACTAGAATTTATTTCTCTTTTGAAAAAGTGTTTACAGAGATGATCGACTTTCTCTATTTATACCCGTCTAGAAACGCATCTGTGTTACAAGAGAACAAATGGAATAACAACACGCGGATAACTTCTCCTAACATCGTGTAACTGACTCCTAACCATCTAACCGCTAACGACACGTGGATAACTTCTCCTAACAACTTGTAACTAACTCCTAACCATCTAACCTCTGGACTCTAACTGTCAAGCTTGCAGCTGTGGAATTAGCCGCAACTTTGATATCTCAACAATGTTAATTGAATTTTTTTTTATAAAAAAAAAAAGATAAAAAATGAAGTTTCTTTGGATATGAATTCTAAGTTTTCCTACTCAACCTTAGATGAAGTTGACCTGAAGGGGGACTCACGTCGTATGATAGTACTCTTGATGTATATGTGGATTAATACATAAATGAATTATTTTTCAATAATTTTAAAATATAATTAGTATTTTTAATAAAAGTTTATGCCCGTGCATTGCACGGGTCTACAACTAGTAATTATGAATTGGACTAAAGATAATACTCATCATAAATACACAAAAAAGGCAGTCTAAAATAATTTTATTGTTAAAGACAACAATTTTTATCCGTTGTAATTCAATGTACAAAATTTTGTAGAAGCTTGTATTGTAGTAGGTAAATGATGAAAGACAGTGATTAAATATTAGTCTTTAACTTAGGTTGTTGTCCTTCACAATAAACAACCAATGGTTAAAAACCTTTGCCTTTTAATGAGATACCATTCTTTCACAATAAACAACAACAATGTAAAATTGTTGTTTTTCAGCAAGGTACCATTATCTTTCACTGTAGATAACCATTTCAGCAAGATTTACTACAATACTAGCTTATAAAATAATCTTTTTTTGATAATGGCCAAAAATCGTTGTGTTTCAGCGAGATCTACTACAATACTGGTGATAGGATATATTTTATCTATATTTCCTTATCTTATTTCCCTTGGTTTTGGTTTATAATCATGCTTAGTTCTTGAGTTTTGATTAAAGATTGTGTTTTGTAGGGCAATTTGATGGATTGATGTATTTTGGATATAAAATGGTGGATTTGAAGATGTCAAAGGACCAGCCAAAGTTTTTCCGTAAGGCGTGGGCACGCCTTACCGTCGGATTTGAAGATGTGCTGGTGCCAGCCAAAGTTTTTGCATAAGGCGTGGGCACGCCTTAGCTCGAATCGCCCACTAACGGAAATGAACATAACTGCCCACTCTTAATTCCTCACTAAGTGATGGCAGTTACGCCTGATTTATGATGATAATTATTATTAGAATTAGTGGGTGGTAGGAGAGGTTATATATAGAGGGGAGTTATGGAGAGAAAGGGAAAGCGAGAATTTGATACACTCTTTTAACTTTTATTTTGGCTGCAATTCTCAATGGAAGGCTAAGTTTCATCTTTTCATCCAAGGGAATTACAGAAGACTATGTTCATCCGAATTGTGAGATCTAATTAGTTTTTATTTGTTCTTTCATTTTCGTTATTCATATATCTTCCGTGTGCGATAAATCTTATTGTTTTGATGATTGAATGAGTGGCCAATCTTTTGATTGTTGAAACAATATGGTGCCAATTAGATTGTTAAACCCGTAATTGTTTAACCATTCTAATATAAGTGGTACAATAACATGATTATTTGAACCAATCTGTTATGGAGATATATGATCTAGCTTAAATAAACCTACATGTGTGTTTGTTGGCTAGAATTGGTGGTCTCTCTCTACCAAATGCTATTGGTAAATTAAATTCTATGATCGTATCTAGAATTGTTTATTGATAAGGGAAATAATTAGAGGTCGTACCCTGATTATCGAACAACTAAGGAGAGATAGGTTGTTTTGGTCGTACCAGCAACTATAACCAATTTAATGATTGAATGAAAGAACCATATTTGCATCCATGATCGATTCTACGAACATATTCTGAAGTTAACCCTTGGTTGAATTTGTTTAAACTGAATTTTACTCACATTATATATTGTTCTTACTCAATTGAATATTGATATTCACCAAACCTCAAACCCCCCCTGATTTTATTTACAACAAAAGAATAAAAAAAACTACCAATCTCTGTGGATACGATCCTTGTTCATTACTATCACAAATCTTTAAGAACAAGTGTTCTATTATTTGTTGGTCTCGACAGCCAACAACTGGCTTATACAATAATCTTTTTTCTTAAAAGACAATAGTTAAAAATCGTTCTTTCAATGAGATCTACTACAGTACTAGCTTATACAATAATCTTTTATCTTTTAGCATTTTTCTAATAAGTTAACGTCGTATTTTATCTTTCACCATTATAAAAACTAATTATATATTATAATTATCTATTTTTTTAGTCATATGAATGTGTGGTAATTGTCCTGGATTTCTAGTTAAAATTTCATAATTAATTAAATAAGTTCAACAGCACAATTAGAAAATAAGAACAAAAAAAGTATTTTGATAAGTATAGAGATCCTAATTAAAATTAATGAATTACATATTAATTTAAATTATGAAATAAAATCTATATACTTCACCTCACAACCTTACCATTAAAAGTAAACAAATTATATATTTAAATACAATTACATCTTCTTTAAATTACATAATTGTAGGGCAATTGTTTGAATTTTAAGATAGAAATTCCACAGTTATTTAAATAAATTGCAAGAAAATTGAACCAAATTAAAAAATCCTTTAAAAAGTATGAAATTATTTGCATATATATGATATTTATCAAATAAGATGTAACATATTGAAATAATAGGGAATCACTTGCATTATCAATTGGGATTGTCTGTAGATTTGACTGAGAGTGGGGAAAGTAATTATTCAATTATGATATTTTTGTAATTTTCAAATAAAAACGAGAGTTATAATATTTTTTAAAAAATATTCCTAATTCTTTAAATCATTTATTTAGTTAAATAATATTTAGTTTATATATTTAAATTAAGTTTTATATTTTGGGAAATATTTAATTTAAGTATGGTTATAATTGTAATGATTGTATATTTATGTTAAACGATGGCACATTTTAATTATATATTAAGTAATAATTGAACATTATTTTGAAGGAACAAAAAAATATTTTATATTTTAATTGTTTTTCTGTTTTAGTAGTGAGATGGCAAAATGCTAAACTATGAATGAATCTGCGATTATAACTTCACAAAATATCAAACAGTTCTTGATAAAAAATAGTTTATATGCTTTTATATTTATTTTTGCTCGACAAATAAATTTCGAATATAAACATAGATAAGTTTGATAAATTAGATTCAAATACATATAAATAGGTCCGTGATGAATTAAAATAAAAATTTTAAAAATAAACAAAATATTTTTGTATGTTTAATTTTTTTAATTAAAAACGATATTTATCACATATAATCTATATTTATTAGGCAAAAATGACATTATATTGTTATTTTCAAAAAAAATTGCAAAAATATAGTAAAAAAAAAAAATTTAATTGTGAGTGAAGTCGCCCCTGCGAGGGGCGACATTCAAATAAAATTTTTTTTTTTAATTTTTTTTTTAATGTCGCCCCTGGCAGGGGCGACTCTAAATTTTTTTTGTTTTTTTTTAAATGCTGGAGCCTTCACTCGGTCGGGCACTCGGTCGCGCGCCTTACTCGGCCGGCCGAGTGGTCATTCTTACTCGGTCGAGGCACTCGGTCGAGCACTTCACTCGGCCGGCCGAGTGCGAACTCGAATTTTAATTTTTAACATCCACTTCAATATTACTCGGTCAAGACACTCGGCCTTAACATTATTCGGCCGACCGAGTTTGAGGAATGTGATGAGAAATATGCAAGGTGTATAAATACAAATAGAGAGTGTAGGAGACTCTAACACATAAACGATGTGGGACAGGCAAAAGGTGTATAAATACAAAGAGAGAGTGTAGGAGACTCTCAAACATAAACGATGTGGGACAGGCAAAAGGTGTATAAATAAAAAGAGAGAGTTTCTATTGGACCTTATTTTATTTATTTATTTCTTTCTTTTTTTAAATTGTAAATAACAAATTAATACAAAATTAATTTGGTATTACACAAGTTTATTAAGATTTCACCTTCTCCAATTTTAATAAAAGAAAAGAGAGACCGTGTTCCTTTTATTACTTCATGTCCCATATCTAATATGAAATTATTATTACTATAAATTAGATAAAATAATTTATTTAATAATAAAAACAAATCATAAATATTCTCAGAAAGTGTATATTTGGACCATCAATAAGTGTATATTATTGTAGGTAACAATAATAATAATATTCATTTTACAAAACTATATTTCTTACAATCTTTACAAATAAAATAATAAAATAATTTGTATATTCTTAAATATTTGTTCTTAAATATTAATTAGCTCAAAGTTATATTATAAATATATTTTATTTTATTTTATTTTTTAAATATATCACAAATCGTGCATCGTGCGGAAGCAATACTAATACTAATATGATCATGAAATAGCCAAAATATAGTTTTCGCGTCCATTATTAATTTTTAAAAACATAACTATTTTTTAAAATAGATGAGTTAACTTTTAATTAGTTGAACTTTATTTTTATTTTCTTTTTTTGGGAATTTTTTTTTCCAGTTTGTTAAATTACAATATCGATATTTAATAAAATAAAATATTTTAAATAATTCCAAAAAATAAAATATTTTATTTTATTTTACATGCACCTTTGAATGATGAAGTGCACATACATCACAAAGAAATTACAAAGTTATGACCCATATAAATAAATAAATAATTTACAATTTAAAAAATGTATGTGTTATTTACAATTTAAAAAAAGAAAGAAAGAAATAAATAAAATAAGGTCCAATAGAAACTCTTTCATTTTATTTATACACCTTTTGCCTGTCCCACATCGTTTATGTTTGAGAGTCTCCTACACTCTCTCTTTGTATTTATACACCTTTTGCCTGTCCCACATCGTTTATGTGTTAGAGTCTCCTACACTCTCTCTTTGTATTTATACACCTTGCATATTTCTCATCACATTCCTCAAACTCGGTCGGCCGAATAATGTTAAGGCCGAGTGTCTTGACCGAGTAATATTAAAGTGGATGTTAAAAATCAAAATTCGAGTTCGCACTCGGCCGGCCGAGTGAAGTGCTCGACCGAGTAAGAATGACCACTCGACCGGCCGAGTAAGGCGCGCGACCGAGTGCCCGACCGAGTGAAGGCTCCAGCATTTAAAAAAAAATAAAAACAAAAAAAAAAAAAATTTAGAGTCGCCCCTGCCAGGGGCGACATTAAAAAAAAATTAAAAAAAAAATTTTATTTGAATGTCGCCCCTCGCAGGGGCGACTTCACTCACAATTAAATTTTTTTTTTTTTTTACTATATTACTGTAATTTTTTTTGAAAATAACATTAAATTGTCATTTTTGCCTATTTATTAAATAGAATATATTTAAAGAATTTAGGCAACAGCAGAACCCTTTAGTAAATTACCGAGTGAGAAAATGCATTACTGAACATACTATTTGCGGAGTGGTGGCCCCCTAACTTTTCCGGCTTCCCCAACGCAGCAGCTAAGCTTTCCTGTTTCCAAGCTAAAGAAAAATGGCTCACCCGCTCCACTGCTGTAATGTCAATCACCGACCCGATTCCATTGATTGTTTCTTGATAATATATAGGAAAGAATCTTAAAAAGAGAGGGAAATTGGAAACCACCTGAACCCGAATAGCCTCTCCATTTGCTGCTGCATTTCTCTCTCACTCACTCACTCCACCCGCAACACACACATGTCCTTATGCCTGCTTCAGCGGCCCAAAACCTAGTGTATCGCTTCCGTTCCGCCGCTAGTCTTACCTTTAGACGCTCCAAAACCTCCTCCGCCAAGAATAAGCCTTCCTCCTCTGGAAAATCATCGTCATACGCCGCTGGTTTCGCCAACAAGAAGCATTCCACCTCATCATCACCCGAGGACGCTGCCTTAAAAGAGTACGTCTCCTCCATCAAACCCTCCTCCTACTCTGCCGCTGATGTCTCCGACAAAGCCAAACTCCTTCTCAAGAACTTCAAAGCGCCAGCGTTGTCTTCGACAACCTCAAATTCGACAGTCGTCCCTTCGAAAATTACCATGTCGATAATCTCCAATCCTTCAAAATTATCTCTCCATTCTATTGTCAGCAGCAGACTGACTTCTGGCAGCACAGATGACAACGGTATGTAGAGAAACAAACCCCCCCCCCCCCCCAACGGAAGTATTCGGTGTTGGTATCTGAATTATATGCTTACTGTCACCATTGGTTTTGTGTCTCTCCTGTATAGATGAATCTGCGGAGCAACTGTCATCTGATGCATCCAGCCTATTGTATGGTACGGATATTTGTTGAAATTGTGTTCAGATATAAATGCCAATATAATTCAGGTGAAATATGTGCATATGCAAATGCAGCTTTGGATTTTTTTGGTTATTCATTATTGCTTTTCAACGTCTTGATGACTTTGTCCAAAGACCCTATTTTCTATGGACATTCTGCCATTTACTTTGATACTAAATCCATTAATTTTTAAATTCGATCTCAAGACATCTCTTATGAAGTTGACAATCATGAGTATGAGAACATTCCAACTTTAGAATATATTTTTACTGCTCATGGAGACATGCTAAAAGGTAAAGTTGCTTTTACCTGCAGATGAGATGAATTTGGATTGGGATGATGAGGAACAAGACATCCAGCATGCTGATGAATATGTTGTAATCCTGCCATGGTTGTCTGCACTGTCAAATAATGGTATTTCATTGCAGAGGAAAGGTGTCTCACGAGATAGGAAGCAAAAGTGGGTTTTTAAGAGCTCACAGAGTACTCGTTTTAACCGCTTGGTGCAAATGTGTGCCACGAGGTTGGGATCAGATGCTGCCGTTGAATTATTTGGGAAGTTAGGACGAGAAACTGGCCTGAAAGAGTATAATGCATTTATTAAGATGTGCATAGAGAAGGCAAGGGATACCACAGATGAAGATGATTCATTACAGCAGATTTATAAGGCATATCAAATTTTGAAAATGATAGGGGAAACAGGTTTTGAACTCAAAGAAGAAACATATGGACCATTCCTGATGTATCTAATCGATTTTGATATGGTTGAAGAGTTCTTTTTCTTCCATGAACTAATCAGAGATGAGAGTCCTGATTCACTACCGTGCTTAGCTTATTATGAAATGCTGTTATGGATAAGAGTCAATAATGAAGAAAAAATTCAAGAACTTTGCCTTTCTGCTGCGATAGATGATGCTGAAGAGAAACTTCATGTTCGAGGTATGCTTCTTGACACTACAAAGCTTAATTTTGTTCCCCTCTAATTGTCTTCTTGTTCTCCTTATTTTATGAAATCTATTTACATCTAGCAGTGAGCTTTTCTTCTTCTTTCTTGCTTATCATGCTTGCATATTCTGTATCAAATTTTCATTGTTTCCTTTGGGTATTCTTTTGTCTGATTCAGTATGGAGCTGATGCTTGTATTCTTCTTGACAATCATTCTCTATCTTCCAGTTTGAAATAATTATTTTTCCATTACAGATGGGAATTAGAAAACATTCCATTTAGTACTAATGCAAGGGTTTTACCTCCCCCTAAATCAATAGTGGGAGGTTATATGGCTTTATATGCTAAACCAACATTTTATTATTTGCTTAATACTCCTGTGAACTCTGCATTTGGGAGTTTAGATTGTTTACAGCATATACTAATATTGATATCGTTGAATTTTCTTTTGGAGTTTTATATGCTATATGCTATCAAATTTTCTAATTTCTACTGTGTATAAGCCCTGTGAGTTTTTGCTGACAGCTGTGCATTATTAGCTTCTTATCTTGTCCTCCCTTTAAAATGAATGTCATCTTTTATTTATTTTTTGGCTTGCCTTTTGGGGTTCTGATAACTATTATTGAGGAATAAAAAGGATGCATGTTGTTTATGTTCAATACTTCTAATGTCTTCCCTTGTTAACTTTAGCTGCTAAAAGCAAGTTTGAAATTCAAGAATATTATATTCCTATGAAAAATTGGAGTTGGAATTCCAAAAGATATGATGGAAGCAACTAGAATAAATAATATCCAAAGTTCATGGGTTGATTGGAATTCTGATGAGTGCCTGATCCCTATATGGGTAAACCTAATCTTGGTGTTGCAATTCTGTTGCAGAAAGTTTATTACTGGCATTGTGCGAAAGTGACCGCAAAGAAGAGCTTTTGTTGCTATTGGAAACTCTTGACATAACTAAAGTTGCATCAGTTGCATTTTTAGAGTCTATCTTCAGGGCCTTGGGGAAGTTTTTGCTGGAACCTTTGGCAGAAAGATTTCTGCTGGTGCTGAAAGGAAGTGGTGAGTGTAATACAGATGGAGCTCGCAATTCGGAAACTTTACAATCAGTTTGTTTTAAACTGTATAGAATTTGTCAAACATGAAGTTGATGATTTACCTGGAGTTCTGTCATAGTCTCTATCCGTGCGAAAATATTTTTAATGATCACAAGAAAGAACTTAAAATCTGTTGTTGCTCTGGTTTGCTTATGTACTATCTATTATTTTTTTTAATTTTGATTCTTTCCCTGTTCCTGAGGTTTTCTGTTAGACACATGTAATGTTTGAGATGGCCTGGATGCTTTTTATATCTTCAGATATATTTCTTTAATGTGCAAATGTGCTACTTTTTGTCAAGTGCAGATATTGGAGCTGCGAACATATCCAACTTCATCCTTCAATACACAATTGGCATACCTAATTTAGTGGTGAGGAACTTCATATGAATTCTGGCAAAAATCGTTAAGTCTGTACTATTGATGCAGTTCTGCCTACAAAGTGAACTTTTTATGTGAATATACATGTGTGAGAGTCTTTCAGATCATAACTCAAATTAGATGGTACTATATTCATGGTTTTTTTCTTTTTTGGTCTAGTTTTGTGTCACCTGGGTATTTTAAGGATCAACTTTAAACTATATTGTGTGTGATATAAAAGATCACCACATGTACCTAGGTAATATGCCATGAGTGCATGCCTAATATCCTCCCTTTTTTAATTTGAAAGACGAGCCAGAATGCTTGATATATCTTAGAAAATTTCTGTTCAAAGCAACCCTCAGGGGCTAGTCCAGTTGGTTGGGAGGTGACAAAGGGACCTCAACGTCCTAAGTTCTAATCCCCACGGCTGCGACTGCTCCTGATGTCTCCTAGGCCCAGGTGTATGGGCACACATGGTTATCCCTGAGTTTGTCAGCTGTGGGTGGGCCTGATAGACCCTGCCACAGTGAGTTCTCGTGTATATATATATATATATATATAATCAAAGCATAGACCAAGTAATGCATACGTTATGCCTATGATTATGGTCAGATGATTTTGGTCAGCCCATGGGATAGTTTGCATCCAGTAATACTGTCTGTATCCCATTGTTGGAACATCACCTTTTTTGGCTTTGCCCTCATAATCTCATTGGGTTTGGCACATTATCTTCTAATTTTGGTCTAGAAACTGCAATTTATTCTTGATATATGGAACTAAATAGACACTTGTTACATAAAAAATTTCATGTATTTGTTACTTGATTGTCGTAATTGATTTTTCGCTTTGTTTGTCTATCTTCTAATTTTCCGTTTATTAAATGTAAAAGGTAGAAGATATCACCATAAAATTCCAATCATTGCATACTAGGTTGGAGGTGTTGCCCGCTTTTGCTCAATATGAAAAGCTGATTGGATATTATTGTGAACTCTTCAAGGTATGTGTGAATCGGAATGTTCTTTTGAGCCAAATACAATCAACCTTGCCTGTGCTAGATTTCACCCTAATTTAAAATATCTTCATTTCTTTTTTCTCGTTTGATATCTAACTTGCTTAAGCTGTATGAAATGCTGCTAAATGTTCTTTAGGTCCACGAGGCACTCAATGTAGTCGATGAGGCATTGGAATCTGGTGTCGCTTTATCATTGAGGACATTTCATTTAATATTAGATGCTTGTGATAGAAGCTGCGAGTTTAATCTGGTATGCCAAATTCTCCTCTACAGTTTATAATTCTGGAATCGACTTTCATGATCATGCCTCATATTTTCCTTTAGCATTGAAGAGTGTATGGGAGGCATCAAATAGTATGTATTATGCGTTCAGCATCTTCAACAAGTTACAGCTTAAATTCGACTGTCTTTCTAAAATGCTAACCTTCCTACAAATGCTGGAAGTACTCTCCTGAGTACATGTGTGTGCCCATATGCCGGCAGAGCAACCCAATTGTCATATATTGTGTTTTTAAGGTTAGAGGCATCCATTGTGGTGGCATCTCAATATATGAACCTCTTTCAGATCTGATACGAACTGCTCCAATTACTTCTCCGGTTAATTATCTTATGTATTCTTTTGTTTAGTTTGTGTAAGATATTGATTACTATGTTAACTTGGACTTTAGGATTTGCAGATACTCCTTAAAGAAGCAGTATGTGATACTCCTTTGGTATGGATACAGCCTGATGTTGGTAGGACAAGTTTTAAATACAGCTACAGGGCATCCAAAAATGGAAAAGAAATAAGATAAGGTGCCAGATAAATCCAATAGGATTATCTGCTGTATATGAACACATTGGATGCAACCCGGTAGTTTTATGGTACTACATAAGTGGAACTTATAAATTCGTTAGGGGTGTGCACGGTTGTGTAAAATATCCAAAAAGTACATGTGGTTTAACTGCTTCAAAAGACTGACTCTTTGAATTTTATTTAAACACCGAAAAAAGGGTGTGATATGTAACAAATCTGCTATGGTAAAGATGCAAACTATTATGCTAGGTTTCCACAATAGAAATGCACTCATGCTATTTGATGGAATGTCATACGGCAACTTTTTCTCCCTCGCCCCCCCCCCCCCCCCACACCCCACCTCCCCTTTTGAATTCAGTATTTCTTAGTTGAGCTGAAGTTACTGAAAACAGTTTAGTAAATATCAATTTGAACCAAATTTAATCAGTTTAGTTTTCAACTCAATAGATTTCCTCGGTATAATATTAATATCTCAAATTTAGTTTCAGTAGTGTTTAGCCCTATATCTTCCATAGTGCTTATGTGTTCTTTTCTCATTTAATTGTGGTTCTGTTATGTGAGTTGAATATTTCATTGTGTTATATGCTAACACTATTGATGTATTGTGTAAAACTTTGCTATTTATACTATTTTCTATATTAAATATATTGTAAGTAATTTTTTATTTGTAATAAACCAAAAATAATTAAATAGCGATCAAGAATTATGTTGTTTTTGTAAGATATACATCCAAATTATATTTGTATTACCCAATCATAATTGGAAGCAGTAATATGAAGACGGCTTAAATGAGGTCTCATAGATTCTCAAGCTGTATGTAGGCCTTAGAAATGGAATACTGTCATTTTATTGTGGTAGCAATTGATCATGTGGACTTACCCGTTTTGGAATATAAATATAGGGAACTCGAGAAGTTGTTTCTATTTGAATTTTTGGGAATACAATATTTAGTTCTCGAACAATGTCGTACAAATAAGACAATATTGGGTTAAAATCTGAAGGGAAGGAACCTGGTTGAGGGTTACAGAAAAGTATTAGGCTTGAAATTCATGGAGATTTGGTTGTTTCACTATATCAATGTGAATGTTCCATTATCAACTTCTTGTTCCCTGCATCAAATTATTCCCAGCAGGACATGTTTTAGTTGCATTGTTATTTCAGTATATAGTACGAAAATTCTCATTGTTAAATTGGAAAGAAACTTAAAATAGAAGAGCATGTGAAGACCATTTGCCAATTTTTTTGCAAAGATGATAAACAGATTGATGTTGCTTAAGCTTGAAAATTGGCATTCTTGTTAGAGAAAATAAGATGAGCTTTCGTAGATCAAGTATTTAGTCAGGACTCAGGGATTGGTACTGGTTTTGCCATTTTGGGATCAATAATCCTAAATTTGTACATTTTTCTTGACTTGGTTTCTAATTTATTGAATTTGTTTGTCATGTTAATTTGCACGCTTTTGGATTTTGTATGATATTAATATGTTTCCTTTGAATTCCTAGGTCCATCAAATTAATTCAAGGATATCTGACCACAATGTGATACCAAATAATGAGACTTTCAGGAAGATGATAATTCTATGTGTGAGGATGAAAGATGTAAGTCCCATGGTTTAGGATACAAGCTTAATTAGTAACAGATGCTATGGAAATTAATTATTCATTTGAATGCAGTTTGAAGGAGCATTTAGACTGATCCGTGATCTGCAACAAATGAACTTGACACCAACAGCTAACATGTACAATGCTATATTGACTGGATATCTCCGTGAGGTGGCTTAATCTCTTCTATTGTTCTGTCAATTTTTCCTTTTAAAGTCTCTGATATCTCAACAATAGGAAACATATCAGATTGAAATGCTCAATTTTGATTGCATGGCTTTATTAGTGTGTGACAAATATTTTGGTATCATTTTTTGTGGTGTGCCAGATGATTTGGAGATAGTTCCATCCTTTCTCTGGTTCTATCTGAAAATTCTTCTGAGCATGATCTGGTGCTGTTCCAGATATCAGTATAATTTGGGCTCAACATGGAAAGTTGCTTGAGAGATATTTGCCTTTTATTTTTCTGGAGTGCTCACCAAGGAAATTTCTATAATGGGCAGTATGCTATGTTGTGTTTCTGTTGAACTATAAGTCTTTTATGCTGGAGTTTGCATTATCAACTCAGGGCGGAAATATTATATTGGATTTATTTATGACTCAACTTACCCTTGTTGAACCTCTAATATGCTTCTAAGTACTGCTGTTACTCAGTGCAACTAATTTTATTAGGTTTGCTTAGTGGGATAACAGTATTGTTGTAAATTTTCACATTCTTAAGACTCCCAAGTTATTTACGATGAAATTTGTACTAGATTGACTGGTTGAGGTCAAGAAATTTTTTATTATTAGTATTTTTTTTTTTAAATTAATCTTATTTTTTCCCTATTAATTTTACGTTAGGAAGTTTGGGGCTAGATGAAGATATAGGAAGAAGTTGATTGCATTATCAAATATGTTCTAACTTTGCTGTATGCTGTATTTGGGAACCATTCTAGAATTGCCAAATTTTAGGTGTACTCGTGAATCTCTATTTAAGCTGACTTGAAACATTTTGGCGTCAATTACTTCTTGATTAGATTTTCTATGCTAAACCTACCTGTTATGGTAAACACATCTATGGTGGCGTATTTGTACAAACGAAACTATTATCTGTTAATGCCGATCCTGCTTTTAGTTGTGAGTCTTTTCTTATTAACTTCTTCTGTTACTGATTCAGTGACTCTTGCAGAAAAATTATCGAAATGCTTGGAATGTTCTCAAACAAATGGAAGATGCAAATGTGAAACCTGACGCTGCTACTTATGGCTATCTCATAGCCAACTGCTCGTCTGAGAATGATTTAACTAAGGTTGTCCATAAATTTTATTTGTTCATGATGACTTGTATCACAATAAGCTAGACCTTGATGGGATAAAACAACCTGCTGATTACCCCCCCCCCCAAAAAAAAAAGCATAACATTAAATTGATGACAGAACAGTGGTATTGAAGTTATTTGTTGTTTAATACTGATGACGTCCTATTGGTTTTAGTTCACGCAAATATTTTTTTCTTGTCCGAAAGCCTAGGCATCAAACTTAACTGAAAGCTTGTACATTTTATGACATATTTTTTTCTAGGTCATGTATAAAATTTTCTAATCCTAACCTTAGATAAAGAGGTCAATCAGTTTAAGTGATAACTCTGACATGGGAAGCTCAAACTAGTAGTGACTGAGTGTGTTTAGTATCAAGTACTGAATTTTGTTATCAAGCACTCTCAAACTTTGTCCATTAAACTTTTCGCTTGACTTTGTCTTCTATCTACATTTTATACTTAAGAGAAAACAGCTAAGGGTTGGATGATCTGTGTAGAGTCCTGTCCTAATCTTTTTCTGTGTGGTGATCCGCCTGTAGCTTTATGAAGGCCTGATTGAATCAGGACTTTCGCCAACGAAGCAGGTTTTTGTGGCCCTTATAAATGCATATGCATCCTTTGGACAATTTGAAAAGGCTAAACAGGTATTGATTTGTCTTTTCGAGAATCTGCTTTAGCTGCTCTTCCAAATGAATCTTTTCCTGCAGATTTTGTAGTTAGCCATTAAAATATACAAGTAATTCAATCTGGCTAGGCTTCTAGCTATATCTTTGTTGCACAAGAGTGGTCGTTTACTGCTATGATATGAAATTATCTACTTATGTACAGGTAATCTTTGACAAGAGAGTACCAGTCAAGAACTTGAATGAAATCAAGAGTGTGCTCATTGGAGCTCTTGCTTCAAATGGGCAACTATCTTGTGCACTGGAGATCTATGAAGAAATGAGGGGTGCTGAGTGTGATCTAGATCCCAAAGCTATTAAAAATCTTATTGTAAGTCAGTTCTGCATGCTTGGGTATATCAGTGACATTTGAGCTCATAAAAAATCTAATGCTTCTGAATTCTTGCAGGAGCATTTTCAATCTGAAGGAGAATTGAAACAATCACTTGAGTTACTTGAGGAATTAAATGATTCACCTTATTGGACTGATGCCTGCTTCAGGATCATATCACATTGTATTCAACATGAGAATCTAAGGTTCTCATTGCTTGATTGCTTGTTTTCATAGTTTTTTTTTTTTTAACCCTGTAATATACTTGGTTTTAATCACTTTATCTGTTTTAGATCTGCAGTTGATTTACTCAAGAAATTGAAGGATAAGTTCATTGATGCTAAAGTTGCCCTGGAGGTGCTGTTTGATGAGGTATCGGCCTTGTTTGTCCCCTTTCACTTGGGAAGAACTACTTTCTTCTCATTCCATATCACTAATTGTGTGATTACTCCTCCTTGCAACTTGATTGGATGAATTCTTATGGTATTTAGTTACTATGGTGTAGGTCTTTTGTTTATTTGTGGAGCAAGAGCCTACAGACATGCATTTCGGTCTCAGTTTGCTTCAAGCTGTCAAGGAAGAAGTTGGTATCTGCCCTTCGCGGAAAAGTTTGGATTTTCTCCTTAGTGCTTGTGTTATGACAAAAGATTCAAAGGCTTCTTTCTTGATTTGGAAAGAATATGAGACAGCTGGCCTGCCGTACAACGTTTTAAGTTTATTAAGGTAATACTACTTGGCTTCTTTGTGTTATCATTTTTTTCCCCATATTTTTACCTGGGTTCATCTAGTTAATTGCGACTGCTGTACTCTCTACAGTCTACTGATGGGTGTTCCCATTGGAAGCCATGTTCACCGTATATGCTTTTTCTCTTTTACTTCTAACATTTACATTTGCTTTTACCTCAAAATATACATATATATCCTTTTTCTGGTTTATTGCTTCGTCTAAACTAATATAAAAGCAGGGCAGTTGGGAAAAACTAAAAAAATGCCATTTTCCTGCCAAAATTGATGTTTTGTTAATATTTTTTTAAAATAATAATAATAATAATAATAATAATAATAATAATAAAATAAATAAAGGGAGGGGGGGGGGGGTATGACTAACAGACGAGGGAAAGGAGGGTAGGGGATGTGGTGCATGTGGTGTGGGATGGGGGACAGCTGCTGCAAAAAGCTGTTTCTTCCACCTCTTTTTTTTTTTTTTTTTTTTTTTTTAAAGCTTATAATTTTTTCATCTGTTATCCATTTTCACCTAAAATATATCAAGTTAATTCTCATTTCATGATCTTTAGTTTGATATCTATATTGTATATATAAAAATAAAATCTATATATTTAAGCTGTAATATTTAGTTTGTATTTTCTAATTATAATATTTGGGTTAGATTTTATAAATGACGAATGGAGTTATTTGTGATGTGTTTGTGTTGCAAAATATAGAATTATTCAAAATACTATTCCAATGAAAAATAAAAGAAATGGATTATTTGAATGAAAAAAGGACCTACTTTCTTAATAAGATTATTCAATTTTTTTAAAAATATTTTATCGTAATATTTTTTGATGAGTCGTCTTTGGATTTAGATATTTTTGTCGGTTTGAGTATTTGTGATTGATTCAACCTTTTGTGGTGGCTTTGAGTTTAAAACAATAACTTATCAATTTGTTATAAAGATAAAAATTTTAAATTATTTTAAAAATCTTACTTTTTATAATTAGAAATTGAATTCTTTAAATTAATGTATTTAATATATTATCATAATTTATAATATCTTACCTTTCTTTTAAAAAATAAATATATTGTACAATTCTTGCATCGCACAGGAGAAATACCAGTGAGAACTTAAACTCTAAAAGTTTGTCTGAGAATGGGATGTTCCATGTCCTATTATGAGTCTTCTAGGTACTATATTAGCTCACTCAGAGTTCACAAGAAAAGGAAAGTGTTAAGTATAATTAAGTCCTTTTGGAAGGTGCTTTTGCTCGATGGTGGAGGATTTATATCATGTTTTGGCTGATACACAACAACGTGCAAGTAATGAATGTCTGTGGGAAGGATAACTAAGATGTTAATGCAATGAAGAAAAATTAGCCCAAACATGACTGTCAATAAGAATATTTCCTTGAGAAGATGTGATTCTATTGGTGCCTGGGTTAGCCCCTGGTATTACTTTAGTCGTTTTGGATCTTATCTCTGGGCTTGTTATGTGAACTACTTTGTGAATTAGATATTTGACATTTTAGCTGTAAAAAGAATTGATTGACCATTATTTGTCATCCTGTTGCTTATAAAATGGTTCATGGATCTATTGTTGCATATGGGTTCTGCGGTGGAACACCCAAAGCTAGCCACTTGTTAAAGGAACAACTCTTTTTGGCCACATATTACTATTGTGCATAAGGGTTCTGCAGTGGAACCCCCAAAGTTTAGCCACTGTCTGAAAGAAAAAATCCTTCTTAGCACAGCTTAAGTTTTTCTTCGTCAGCCAAGAGAAATTGGCTTTCGCCAATCATGCCCTTCTAGCTTTTGTGGTCTGGTTTGGGTGGAACTGCCTGGGTTTTATATGGTACAGGTTGATCAAAGTGGAACAACCTAGTTTTTGTTGTACGGGCTAGGATGGAACGACTTGCATTTTGATAGTATGAATTGATGTAGGTGCAAGGGCCTTAGAAAGTAGGTCGGGTTTGGCAGTAGGTGGAAAACCTGATTCATGTCAGTAAGGGCAAGAAGGGAAATAATGTCCGAAAGATATATCTCTTGCTTAATGGCTAGAAAAGAATTATCTTGGCCAGTGGCTCAAAAAAGAAAATGTCCATGGGTGCATGTGGTACGGAACCAAGGGACAGGAGAAGCGCAAGGCAATTGCTTCAAAGATGGGCAATTACATAAGAGTAATTGAATTCCACAACCTGATGAAAAACATAGTCTTTGACTCATTAATTTTCTGCCTTAATGCAGTTTATATTTAACATATATATTTATGTATGTATGTATGTCTTCTTTTTTTTCTCTCTTGTTTTTTTTACTCTGTTAAACCTGTGTGCAGGATGTATCAAGCTCTTTTGGCTTCAGGAGAAAGAAAATCTGCAGCAAAATTACTAAGCAAGATGCCGAAAGATGATCTCCATGTACGTTGTATAATCAAAGCATGCGAACTAAGATATGTGGAAATGGAATCTCAATCTGTTACGAAGAAGGGAAAGAAGAAAAAGAAGAGAGTGCGTGGCACTATTTGACAATTTTGAAGCCAAAACCTTGTAATGAAACTTTAATGTGTGGCGTAATTTTGTACTTGAGTTGCCAAGGCCCTTTTGCTTCGTTCCACTTTCATCTTAAGATTTTTTGGGGGGCCTCTTTTTAGTGCCTTAATCGGCTAACTCTAGATTGTAGCTCGATGCTGAGATGAATCTGCAGAAGTTGCAGAAAGTATTTAAGTTGGCGTCTGTTGTAGGAACGGATGAATATTCCTGTTACTTTTCTGCATTTCTTTTTATTTGTTATAAAGAAAAGAAAAAAAAAAAAAAAAGAAGTGTAATGTCTGATTCTTTTTTTAGATTTTTTTTCTTTTACTTTACACTAACAGAATAAAACTTTAAGACTTTTAGAATATGATTCATTTTTTGGGATAATTTATTTTTGAAATATGACTTTTCTGCAATTTGAGTATAATATGCAAGTCGCAAGATTTAAAATGAGACAACCAAACAAATTTATAATCTTGATTAAAGAAAAGAGACAATGGGTTGTATGTCAATATTAGAAACATTATTAATCCTACATTAGTACCTTATTCTATATGCCTTCATTGAAAATTGAGGGAGGAAGCATTTGTGTTTACAATGAATTAGCAACAAGAATTGCCTGTCGGCACCGCGCCTTAGCCTGTTGAAGCCTTTCGTTCAGTGTCTCTTCCTTCACTGCAGCTTTCACCATAGCCAAATCCATCTCCATCAGCTTCAGAACCCTGCACAATTCCGTCACCATTCTATCCTCAACTTCCCCTTCATCTCTCAGCACCTCCGCCTCTTCTATGGCTCTCTCCGCCACGATTTCGCCGGCTTTCGCCAGCAGTGCCGCCGAGCCGAACTCCCTCTCCATCAGCTCCACCAGCTTCTCCAGAAAGTCCATGATTACGTAACCTTTCGGCTTCTCCAACGGAATCGGCTTGGTCCTTTTCCACCCTATCTCGAAATTGGGCGGCTCAGGTTTGACGAGGGCTTTTCGGTCGCGAACGATCTCGGATCTTCGCCGTTTTTCGATGGGGAATTCATCGGCGCTGATGGTTGCTTGTGTGCCTGGATCGGGCAATTCGGATTCGGTGGGAGAATTAGGGTGAGGTGTTGAGTTTGAGGTGCATTTGAGTGTGAAGTGAGTTGGGCGTGAGATGGGATGAGCAGATAATGATGGATTGGAAGGTGTTTGTTTGCAGGGGACAATGATCTGTAAAGGGCGTGCATGGTGATGAAAGAATTGGAGAGTGGAAGCCATTACTGGTGTGGTGCACGGATAAGGTGGAAGCCTTTTCTGTCTAACCAACTTGTTTTTCTGTCTAACCAACTTGTTTTTCAAAGAGAGCTTGGGATAAAAATAATATAAACCATCTTGGTGTTCAGATGCTTCTGCGCACACTCCCTCACTCACACTCACACACACACACACACACATATATATATATATATATAATTTTTTTTTTAAATTTAAATTAATGGTTTGTGTCTGTGTGTATATTATTGTGTCCCAAGCTGATCGCATTAACCAAGCCCAATACCCAAAATGAAGCCCAATAGGCCGGAGTGAATGTAAATAATGAGAATAGCTGAGGAATTCTAATTTTGTGATTAATTGCCTTATCACACGGTCTGGATGTGGCACATTTCTTCGGGTTTCAATTTTCAGAACCATGAAGGGAATAAAAATTGTGGATTGTTCAGTTTCAGTCTTCTTCTTTTTTTTTCTTTTTTTTTTTTATATTTTCGGCTAAAAAGAAAAATCAGATGTATCAATGGTTCGAAATCAAAACTAAAACTAGAACTCTTGAGACCCAGCTTTCTTGGAACCGAAATATATGGCTCAAGTTTTAGTTTCGATTTCAAACTAGATCAACGATTAAATTAAATCGTTAAGTACTAATTTTGATTAAAAACCAGAACCATGCTTATATTTACATGATGCCAATGCATTTCTTATGTACCCATAAAAGTACAGTACTATATTGATTTCAATTATATCAGCAATGAATGAATAATTTGATGTTAATACAGGAGATGGCCATTAGAAGGGGAATGATACTATATTATATTTGAATCAGCTTTTGGAACCACAAATTTTGATTTTGTTGCTCTCAAATTATTCCGCAGGAGATCCAATCCATTTTTTTTCCAGATTCTTCGGGGAAAAAAATTCATTCTCTTCATAAAAAATAAGGGACAAGACCAATTAAAATTTATTTACGATCCATTTTTTACTTCATTCAAGAATTATTTTCAATCCAGTCCCTAGAAATCAATAGAAAAGATAAATCCGTTACGTTGCACCATCTTAACAATGTAGCTGAAGCTGTTTTATCATTTGTAAATAAATGAACGAGGGTGGCTAAAACGGGATTCTAATTTAACACCAATAATTGCAAAGATTTTTTCCCTGCATCCTAATAATATTACAGAAGTCTCAAGCATCAGGATAAGATGACCAGAATCAAGAAGAGTGCCTTAGCCTTCAGTCACACACACACACACACACACATATATATATAACATCCATATTTTATATAAGTAAGTACATACATATATAAAACACACATTAACAATTTCAAGAAATTTACAGTTCACTCGAGATAGTATGGATCATTTATCCAACTCAAAATTTCCTTACAGAAATATGACCTTTCAGACATTTTACATTGCCACAAAATCGTTGACACACTAAATTCTTATCCTATGTGTACTATCTACTACAATAAATCACAGCCTATATGGGGCACTAAATAAATAATTGGGACTTCTCACCCAATATTCTAAATTACAAGACAAAAAGCAATCTCAGAACCAACATTCTAAATTACAAGACATTAAACATTCTCAGAACTGCTTCTTAACTGCTTGAGTAATTTCTGCATGCTTTCAAGTTTCTCACTTAGCTCCTTGACATTATGAATGCAGTCAACAGAAGATTCTCGAGAAATCAATTCGGTGGAAAGAGCAGCACATTTTGACCGTGAATCCAAAACTGCCTCCTCAAGAGAAGCCACAGTCGACTCCATGCCTGAACTCCAACTTCCAACAGGCATGTCGGAGGTTGGGCTAAACCCAACTGCACTAGAAGCACTGTTGCCCCTGCTTAACTTCTCTGGGGTAAAAATCTTGTCAAAACTTTCAGTTCCTGCAAGTTACAGCAAATGAAACTCAGTGGGAAGTGGGAACCCCAAATTTAACCACTCGTGAGGGAACAAATAATAAAATTAAAAATTAAAAAAAAAAAGTTACTCTCTTTTTTAGCCTCAACTTAAGTTACATTATTTTTCTTAGCTAAAAGAAATATTTTTTAACCAATAATGCTTCTGGGTTTTGGTAGTTTAGGTTCGGGCCTAATTATATTTAGTGCAGCCTGGTCTAGGTGGAACAACCTGTTGGTTTTCTGGGTTTTGACAGTACAGGTTGGTGTAAGTGGTACGAGGAACAGTAAAGAAGTCCAAAGTAAATTCTCTTGGCTAGAAAAGACATTCCCAGCACTCACAATTACCCTGATTGTTAACTAAGACCAAACAAACACAACTTCTTTTCAACTGAACTGGACTCGCACGCAGCAGTTATTACAACTTATACCTCAAAATTATATTCGTTAGAACTGATGAAATTTACCTAAGTTACTTAGCTGGCTGATTGCAGCTGAGCCAACAGATCCTTCTAATTTGAGAATCCGCAGGACTCCAGCAGCTATTCTACCCAGTGAATCAACCTCAGATTTGCACAGGAGAGCCAGATATTGTAGCTCATCCTTCTTCACTACGGCCTCAATCTATGAAATTAAATAGCTTCATTTTAGGCTTAAGTAAAAGCAATAAAATAGAAATTATAAATGATAATAGATTGATATGGTCTTACAGGCTCGGTCACAGAGAATTTCAAATTTTCCACGACCCACTCAGCTATCACATCATCATCATCTTCTTCAGAGGTTACTATGTCAACTGCCACATTGACGCCCTCGTGTTTTACAACAGCTTGCTTTTCACTTTCAGGAAAACCATTCTGAAGGATCTCATTTCCGGAAATCCCTTGCCGATTCGTGGGCTTTAAGATCTGCAAACCTTCCATGCCAACCTGCAAACATTTTTTTTAATTAAACAATAATAATTAATTAATTAAAAAAAAAAACAGCAGTGGCAAATGTAAGTAATTTGGTAACTGGGACCTTCTACTTAGACAACAGTAAAGTCAATAGTGAAAAAAGCAGAACATTTAGTTCTACACCTAATCAATCACCCATTCATATCAAATAATTTCTAATCAATGCTCTCCTTCTCCATTCAAGCAAGCAGCTATCTTAAAACTATCCATATTAGTGTGAATGGCAAGCAGAGAAGGATGATCGGGATCACTCGAGATCCTCTATAGCAAATTGGTTTATCTTCTATACAATGCCACCAATACACAACACATATAATAAATGACATCATCGATATATACTTGGTGTCCATTGGTAGAGTTAGAATAAAAGATGAAAGCTATTAGCAGAAGATGAACACAACAGCCAAGAAAATATGAAGTGCGCCCATCAAAATCTCAAGCATCAATAAACTAATGTGGATAAGATGAAATCTCAATTTCTCCTGGCAGAAAAATCGTCAATGAGCATCTGCTACAAACTATTGAGCATAATAAATGCTAATACTGATACGACCAAAAGAGTGATGAGAAGGCAGTTCTCACAGTAATCAACTCAACAGGATATTTTTGCTTTCCACTTCTCTTTATGTTACCAACTATTGCATGCTTCGGACTGCTTTTTGCTGTGACATGCATATTCTGAAATGTCATATGCCAGCTCCTCTCTTCTCTTTGAGAATCTTCAGAATTGTGGAAGCATAATCTATCTGCCATCTCCTCTGCACTTTCAAGAGCGAATAACCAATCTTTTAATTCAATTGATATTTCCACATCATCAGGTGGACCCAAATGCAATAGGCTGTTTTCCTTTTCCTCTTCTGAACATCCATCTAGCGAGACAGAGAGAGGCAAAAAAAAGAATTAAAAAAATCAATTTATGTCAAGTATGAAAAATAGAGAAGGGAGCTAAAATGGCAGTAGTTCATACTCTCTTTAAGCTCATCCATAATCAAAGGTGATGCTTTAAAAAGCTTCGACAAAGGTCCACCAGATAACTGCTCTAGTCCCCTAGTGAGACCTTTCCCTGGTCCACCATCAGAGCTAAGAATCCCAAACCTCTGAAGCAAAGATTCTGCATAACTCATTCCTCCACCAAGGCGAATACCAGCAATACAAGCCGCCACATTTAAACTGTGGCACTCGATATCTTGTGCACTATACGGAATCACATGAACCATGGATATGTCCAGAAATGGTACAGTGGTAACGTGTTTTGATTGATAAATTTTACTGTTGTGAACCCAAAATACAGCTCTTAACTGACGGCTCTCTTTCCCATCCAGATGACTATTTTTGGAAAGTGTTAAGTCAGAGCTACTCTCGTGTCTGAAGTCATTCACAGTGTCTGTGCAGTCCACCTCAACTCTCTCCCACCGTAAAGTGGATGAAATTGCTATTGCGCCGCCTAAAGTTCTATGGCTAACTTTGATGGATAGATCATCTCCCACGAAAACAACTAGAGGTATACCCTGAGTGTCTGCGGCAGAAGATTCCAAAAATCTTAGCTGTAGATCCTTCAGAGCCAGAGTTACAGCAGTATCACCAGGAGCCTTGTCCATTATGGTTCCTCGCGAAGACTCGTTTCGTGTTTCCTTCACAGCTTTGTTTTTTCCCACGACAGCTATCCTCTCACTAACCTTACCAAAATAAGCATAGAGATCTAGAACAAAGAATAATTGCTCAACCGAAGTGTTTGATATGTACTGTTGACAAGCAACCCCTACTCTGACAACCCCTCCTGGAGGTGGAATCTCTGTTAAAGGGCTACCATCTGCAGTCACCATTGCTACTTCAAGACAAATGTCTTTCATTTCAACACATCTCCATAAACTTGACTCTGCTCGAGAAGTGTCCTTCCCGGTTAAGTTATTGCATGTTTCCAATGACAAAGTAACTAAAGAAGCTCCAGCTGTCACTTTCTTCTGGCTGGCATCAATTGGTTGGTTTTCCCAAAGACAGAAGCATGCAGGATCTTTCTCGAGGTTCAGTAAACATAGTTTTAGTGAAGGTGACTGGGAAAACACCAAATTCTCAATATGAAGACTTGCCCCAGAAAACAAAGTCTGAAATAGCACGTCGGGACTTCTAGACAATTGTTCTGGTTTTCTTATATCCAGTGGTACGGTAACATCTAAACCTTTAAGATTGAACACCAAGGAATTAACTGAGGAATCTGGTAGCACGGTACCAGGATTAACAACAATTCCATCAGCCAAAAAGGATGAGATTCTCAGACAGGATTCTTCCTGAAGATGAATCTGATATACAAAGATGAAGGTGTGAGCATTAGCAGTGATTCGAGTTAATGAAATCCAATATCTTTCCAAAAGTAAGAAGAGTATATGAATACCAACCATTAGTGGTCGACAGTCAATAACAGTTCTGGAAGCAAAAATTGGTGGGCATGGGGATGGCAGTAGCTGAAGAGAATGGAGAGAAATCAGAGGCACACTGCAATTTGATTGCCATGGGCTATCTCCAAGAGGGTATATTGGAGGACAGAAGTTTTTCGCTGTAAACAGAAAAATAAGATGATATACTGTATGAAAAAGGACTCTTGCAATTTAACACAGTAAACATGTCAAATTCTTAACAAGTTTAGAGAAATTGAATACCGAAATCTGGGACATGTGAGGTATCAACTGAAGCATCCTGCATCGAGGGCTGTACTAAGGTGCATGGAGGACGTGAAAATGTATCCCTGTAGATTTCACATTGTTAAGGAGCATAAATGAAAGTATCAAAAGTCACGGGGAAACAAGAACAGCCATCGAAGTAAAATAACGGACAGCTAACTTCTTAGTAATATTATGTACCAATTCCATCCAGAGATATCCCCAGACCCACAAACATGGCACAAAACCTTTTCATAGTATAAAAAAACATATTATAAAGAATAGAAAGCTGGAACCAAATATGAAGAACCTAAATTCCAATCACTGGTAGAACATATGACATGACCTCAACAAAGTACGATGCTAGACCGAATGCGTCGTGCAGCACATTAATATTATCCAAATATTGGACAAAGTACCAAAAACATAATAAGTGCATTAAAAATTGACTGCATTTGACAGCAGAAATAGAGCAGATTACCATAGAGCCTGATTGAAAGATAGGATAGATTAATAACACTCATTTGGGAAATATATACAGTCCCATTCTTCACTTAACACAATATCACAACTCTTCTTTCTTCCTAAGCATGGAAAACTAGTCAGTCTCATTATTATAATGATAATAAGAGGCAAACATTTTGACATATGTGATTTTCATATGTCCTTTTTCTGATATGAATGGACAAGTTGAGGATCCAGGCCATCCCCATCTGACAGTTGTTTTTTCACCAAGTGTTTTTATTTATTATTTTTAAAAAAAATACTGTAAGAGGAGGATGTAAACTGGCTTGGAAAACAAATATAATTTTCAATCATATAGGTTATCAGATTGGGTGTTTCTGTTCACACCTCCAAACCCTCTCTACACACCGCAAAATTATTTTTAGACAAAAATACCCTTATTTCAAATGTCTAACTCATCCTTGTTTTCAAATTAAGGTCTAAGGCAAACTGCAGCAGCAGGCACACAAAAATATCTTCAGTATAAAATGAATAGATAGATGCAAGAGCAGGCACACAAATTAAGGAAAACACATAAAATTGTTAATAGAATATTTTTCCACCATCCATAAAATTCTTTACAGCAAAGAAGACAATACTCAAATTAAAAAAATAAATAAATAAATAAACACAACAACAGAATGGTTTGCAACACAACAACAGAATGGTTTGCCTTTGTCTTCTATTTCTTTCGATAAAGAGGAGTTGATTCAAAATCCAGAAAATGACTTTGCCTAAAAATTACACATACGTGCAGGTCGTGGTCGAAGGTTCGTTTGAAACTGACCGAACGCACAGAATTTTGTTCGACCAGTATTGACTGTATTGGTCGAACATAGTCATGTTCCACACACACCGAACATTCTCAAACTTGTCCAACAAACCAGTGGCAAACAAGACATTTTTTTTCATTGCGCAAGTGATTTTCAATAGTCTCGTATCAACAGAGGAAGAACATCCATCTTCAAATTTGGATTTTCAAAGTAGAACAGATTTCTAGATTTGCTTTCTTCCAATACAGTTTGTCAGAGGCATGGATTTGAATAAGAAAATTGAAGATGCCGGAGTAGGGAGATTGGCGGTGGAGGATTGAAGAAAGAAGGGCTGGGTTTTTTTTTTGGTAGGGTATAATTGAAAAAAAAAAAAAAAAAAAAAAAAAAGAGCATGGTGTATAAAGTAATTGTGGTGTGGAGAGAGGATTTAGAGGATTTCATGGTACTATGTCATATGTTAGCTGCAGACAACCTGAAATACATAGATTATAAACTTACCTCAAAAAGAATCCACCTATCATAACCTGCGTCAAGTGATTGGTCTTTTCTCCATCAGAAACACTCGCCTGAATGATAAAGATAAAACCTCAGTACATTTTCTGTGGTAATGCATGACATAAGTGTACACTGTCCTAGGATCATGAAAAGTTGCAGACACTAAATAGTCAATTGATCATAGACAAACCCGAGAGAAGAAAAGTGACTGCATCAAAAGTTCTAGCTGGAATTCTGCATATCAAACAAATTTGTTAGACCTAGACTAAACCAATAAAGGTTTTGTGCAGAATGGATACCACCAAACGTGGAAGTTGAACTGGAGAAAAATCATGTACAGCATTTAATTTGACATGAAAGTTTATTGATATTGACCCAAGTGAAAATATAGAAAATTAAATAAAAAAAAGGAACGCATGCAAGTAACGAACTAACCAGCATCCTTTATGCAGAGGAATATGTGATCCACAATTATAGAGACTAAGGACCGACCAGCAGCTTCTGCAGACCGCTGCCAAGACAGATGTAATTAGAGCAGCTCACTAGCAGAGAGGATTCCATAATACTACAAGGTCATGGAAAAATATGCTAGAGAAGAAACAGTGAACAAATCATACTTGCTGAGAACTTGGATTCACATCTCCTCTATTTATACAAACATACAATCCCGTGAAGAAACGGAGAAGAGCTCGTAATCCTACAAGCATTGTGTAATTATTTTAAATAAGGGATGATCCAACAAGCACCAAAATAATTAATAATAATATTAATTAATAAGTAAATGAATCAATTAATTAAACTCTTTGCACTTGCCTGGTTCACTTAAAGCAGGGCAAACAGCTTCTGTAATATGCATTTGAACTTCAAGGCCTAGTGGACAATTTAGCTCTGTCCTTTGAATCGTAATCTGGAAGTTGTTATAGAATTCCAGACCTTAAATATTCCATGAGCAACAGACACTCACACACACCAGCAAGTTACGTCGTAAAAAATGTTTCCAAGCAGATTGGTGAAACTAAAATGTTCACTCCCCAATAGAAGGTAAAGTTATCAAAATTAACTTAAAAGCTAATATACTTACACAGGCCTCTCCTGAGATCCCCTCAATGAATCGCTCCCCGCCAAAGAATACTCGTTTCGCACCATCATCATCTTTTCTAATAGATCCTTCTTGAGAATTTGAAAAGTTTGCATCAGTAAACATATCCGGATGAGGCAGGAGGTCAATAGATAAGTGCTCCCATTCAAGTTTCTGCCGAGAGAGAGAGAGAGAGAATTATACACCATTTTCAAAAATATGCATAAAGATGATCAACAATTTTCAAAGAGATTGAAGACAAACATAATTGTTTCGAGACAACAGCTCACACAAAAAGTATTTAAGATAAAAGGTGAGGCACAGGGAAGACGCACATGCACAAGCCACACACTCTTATTGTTTACTTTTACAGTGGTTTCTGATATGCAGATACAAATGAAAAAGAATACAAAAAATTAAAAAATAATAATAAGTGCAGTTCTTACTTTGAAGACATATATGAACTTCTTGTCAGTTGAAAAGTCCCTTGCTTCCTTAAGGTTTACAATCTGCAAAGAGCAGTTAGTTCTGATAAGGTATTTGTTTTTGCTGCAAATGCACCTGAAGTTGAAAATAAACAAAAGAGATATTATTTAAGTTTTAGAGCAGAAACCTGCCAATTTTCATTTGTTGTACAGAGCAGAAGGTTGCGCATAGTGATGGAAGCCATCGGCGATGCCCTGCTGGGTTCAATGTGGTTAATAGAAAACTCAAGTAGACAAGAATAATTCCAAGAAAAGGGTATCACATGCTTCATCTTTCTCAGACAAATTTCTAAGGGTTTTTACCATCAAAATCTTAAATGTTTTCTTGCTACAACAAACAAACTGAGGATTTGAACCCCTTGATAGAGTGAGTGTGGTTATTGGACTATAAATACTTATGCATGTGATTCTTAAGGGAGAGACTTTCTCTGCAAATCTCAAAATCTAATGATTAATCTAAATTTACATGCGTTATATGACAATGTTCTGTAAGAACTCAAAACAAAGAGAGACATTCCATGTAATTACAAATCCTACGATAAAAAAGGGGACACTTTATATGTTTATTCATATCTAGCTTGCAATGGATGATCACATCCAGGCTCCAGCAATCCAAGATGATATGAAAAATATATTTACAGTAATAAAAAGCCTGTAATAGAAATGTCTTTCCACATTCCCAATCAAAACAAAGGTGATAATTGTTGACATGATGGATATAGAAATCATAATAGAGTTTCTGTTTCCATTGAATATCCTGAAAGATGGTTCGCAAGTCATGGTATGGATGATAAATAAGCAAATAAGATGACATGAATGAAAAGGATCATCTGTTTGATGCAACCAACTCTTATAAGCATGTACCGTATCACAGAAGCTGATATTTTCTTTTTAATTTAGTAAGGCAGCTTAAGTAATGATTTGATTTTAGCATTCGAAATTAGTGTCGGTAAACAATTTGATCCCCATTGACAAACCAAAAAGTTCGGCACTAGAAAAGTGGCTAGAGTTACCAGGTTGCTCCACCTCTGCGTCGAGCTCCACCATGAGTTTCAAGTAAGAGATTAACAGTCTGAACTTGTAATGTCATCCCATCAGCAATCTGATAGATACAGACTAAACATATGGCTATCAAATTTTATTATGCAGGTATTATTGTTTAAAGTTCTAAACATAGTTTTCATATAGGAAAGACACAAAAAATTTATTCTTAGGATATGGTAATACAAAATTATGCAATCATAAAATAGGAGATTAACCTTGTCTGCAAATCCGTACCCACTACCCTTTCCAGTACTTGCTGAAGACGAAGCACTGCAGAAAGACAGATTACATAAATTGAGAATTCAAGCTTTGGTAGCTACCAAAAAACAAATGATTAGCTGGAACAGATCGTGTTGATCCTGTTCATATACCTGCTTGAGTTACTAGATACATCTATATCATCATTTTCCTCCAAGACCAAGTCAAGCCTATCAATTTGCACCACAATTGGTTCAACTTGTACGTAGCTCACTGAAGGAAGCTTCAAAATCAAAAGAAACATACTATTAACTTAAAGCAATAGCAGCAGCGGATAATGAAACAACCTCAATTCTATTCAAAGTATCTAACTTTGCAAATCTAATATCAGTGGAATCTTCAAATTTTGAACTTGATAAGAGTCCCAAATTCAAATTATTGGATTAAATGAGTGCTTAAATTACTTACAATAATCTCCAATTTGCCAACTTTGGCAGTGGTGACATTCAGTGCCGGCGGTAAACCTAGACTTGCATGCAACGCGTCTCCGTTTATATCTACCAAAATCCCAATCATACAAAGGAAAACCAAATTTCTCTAAATTCAGCTCCACACACACACACACAAAATGCATCTCAAACGAAATTGGAAGCAAGAACTACCTAAATTAGAAAGCTGCACGGTGCGTCCCTGCAATTTGAATTGATCTCTAGTGAAGGATTTCAACCAATACTTTAGCGTATACTCCAAAGCTCTGGCCAAGATGGATTCCATCCCTCCGGAATCTTGAAATTAAGCCTCCCAACAAAATCCTAGCGCCGCGGCAGGAAATGTGAAGCCTCGGAGGGGAATGTGGGGACGGGGTCGCCGGAGAAACCAGAGAACACCAGATCGGAGTGGGGGTAATCCGATTGGAGAAGAGTCAGGTGATAAACATCCGGAGGAGAGAGAATAAAAGGTTGGCACGTGCGAGAAGGGTTTATAGACGGTAATATATTTGGCACGTGCGGAAGATTCTATGGGCCCTGTGTGGGAAGCTTTCGGCGTGGCGTGCAATCATTTTAAATTGATGGTGCTAATTAGAAGATCATATTCTCAAATGACGATGATTGGATAGGAACAAAGAATGTCAAAGGGCGACGGTGTAGGTGATTAAAACTGGTTATTGGATCCCGAAATGCTGTGCGTGTCAGTAACAGGTACTAGTTGGCGGGAGAAGTGTGTCTTTTTGCCGGTTTCCTTATGCATTAATTTATTCATCTGCTTTCACAACTTTAAGGTAAAGTGTTGTATAAATAAGAAGTGCAATTTTTATACTACGGTTTTATTTTTTAAAATAATGCGAAAAAAAAAATTATAAAATAGGCATGTTTTGGGACGGTTTTTAAAAATAGGTAAAACATCACCGTCAGTGACGTTATTTCGAAAAAACATCACCGCAGGTGACGTTTTTAAAACTTAACCAAAGAACGTACCCACGATGACGTTCTTATTGTTATGTGATATATATATACTATATATACTACATACATCCATACATGCATATATATGTTATATATATACACACTGACACACACACATATATATATATACACTGACACACATATATATAACCTGTATGATATATATATATATATTATATTTTAAATATATATTCTTATTAATATATATATATATATATATGTATATATTTATAAAATATATATTTATACTCTAAATTCACATTTTGAATATATATATTTTTTTTATTTTTTATTTATTAAGTAAATATATCAAAATATATATTAAAATATAATTAATAAAATTAAAATATTATAATTTTATTTAAGATAATAAAAAAATATTTAAATTAAAGAAAGAATATTAATTATTAATTAATATTCTGAAAATAAAATAATATATATATATTATTAAAATAATAAAATTGTGAGCTTGGTTGTTTAATTTCCTGTGTTTGTAATGTTTGAGAATGTCGACGAGGTTTTTTACTGGTTCCTTCTCCTTGTCGACGAGTCTGTCGTCTCTTAGCATGTTGCCTAGCTCGTGCTTGAGGTCAATCCATCTCATTCGGAATTCGCGACCTTCGATTTCTTCCTCGGCGATACGTATTTCTTAAAGTGGTTTCATGATATAACTGAAAATCAGGTTCATTCCAATATTCCTTCCCTAAATAGGGTTAGAATGCAGCAGCATATGTTCGCTTGTAGTTTACCAAGCAATAATAAGGTTGCACAAATGAGGTAGCATTAATCCGTAAATCAGCGCATACACTCATCACGTGCGATCATGGAATACCATATAAGATCCACTTGCCGCAAGAGCAGTCTCTAGTAGAAATCCTAACAACATGTATGTGGACCCCTTTGCCTGGTCTTGGTTTCGTGACCACCATAGCAGATTGCTCATGGTAATCGATCTGTGTAACTACATGACCCACAGACATATGCGACCAATACTGATATTTTGAATGAGCAAAATCAGTATATGATTGTACATTACTCTACATTCTCCTAACAGCTTTTTTCCGTTCTCTAAAATATGCAACGCATCGTTTGAACATGATCTCCACTATAGCTGTTAGAGGGAGATGTCGAGCACCCTTTAAGACACCGTTAAACGATTCAGATACATTAGTGGTCAAAATATCATGTCGCCAGCCACATCATGCGCGAAAGCCCATTGTTCTTTATTGATTTGATTGAGATACAAGTACGCAGTCGGATTCAGATTTTTTATTTCATTCATAACACTGTTATGCTTAATGATTTGGTGTTCAGATCCAGCCCGCCAACACAGATCTTTCAATTGCACATCTTTAAAATGCGAATTGAAATTTGAACAAACATGTCTCAAACAAAAACGACTCACTCCATGTGGGGCATTAAAAGTTGGTATTGACTCGATTGCACTTAAAAGGCCTGCATTTCTATCTGAAATAATGCACATCTGAGCCCTCCCACCTATGACGTACTTGCAAATCAAATCCAAAAACCACTTCCAAGATTCAAAATTCTCCTCGTCTACAATAGAAAATGCTAGGGGAAGTATCTGTTTGTTTCCGTTCACCGCAACGGCTATCAGCATTTTATGTTTATATTTTGTGTATAGATGTGTCTCATCAACACTGATAATCGGTGGACAGTACTTGAACCCAGTGTAATAAGGCTCGAACGCCCAAAAAACATATTTGATAATCTTTTTATGTGGGACGTTGGTGTCATGGTGTTTCCACTCTACAATGGTGCCCGAGTTCCACTTTTGCAATGCACCCAAAAACTTAGGCAGCTTTCTTACGGAGCTCTCCCATGTCCCGTAAGTGTTCTCAATCGCCCGTCTAATGCCATGCCATGCCTTTTGATATGAAATCGAGTATCCGATTGCGTTTTTAACGTCTGCTTGTGCCTCAGACACGCTGATTGCAGGATTGACCCGAACATTTTCCTTAATCAAGAAAGCTACGAAATTTTTGTCCATGTTTCGATGATCAGGAGATATATCATTCATATAACATCTATGATCTCCACCATATTTGGTTTTTTTTTAACATCCCCAATTTTCGCTTAAATGATGCCCTAACATACCAAGGACACTCTTGAGAATGAGTACTGTGTTGACATTTGAGAACTAAAAGGAGGGGTTTACTTTCGACAACTCAAAACTGACGTCTTGCATGTCGTATCGAGAAATCCTTAATCGCTACAACGAAAGTGTTCTTATCCCTGAATAACATGTCCTTCTCAATTATCCCTCGGCTAGGATCGTAAAACTTTTTCCACGAAGACGAAGGATTATGCATCGAGTCAGCTACAACTTCGGGGCCACTCATTGTGTAAAATGGGATGTTGGAGTCCCAGTCGATATTGATTGTTACTTCGACACCGTTGAAATTTATATTAGCCGCAGTAACATCTTCTTCGTCTACTACTACTTCATTGTCATCCAAATTTTCATCCGAATTTTCAACTTCCGTTTCAGATGAGGAAATTAGACCTAAAGAGTCTGCACAAGGGTCCGTGTCTTCTGTATTGCCCGTATTACTAGGACCAATTATATCTTCAGGTTCATTTCTAGTATTACTGGGACCAATTGTATTTTGCACACTACATTCTTCCCTTAATAAAGTGTTTGTGAAAGCAAGGTTCTCCAATCCCTAAGTGATTTCGGGCACATAATCACAAGGGTTAGTTAAATCTTGGAATGATGTCGTCGGCACATCTTGTTCGGACAACAACGACATGTAATATCCCCACTCTTGGCTCATAAGCATACCTGTTTGGCATGCTTCTTTCTCAACAAAAATGTCCATAGAGTTTAATCCATCATTAGGATCTAGGAAGAACCTAAGATTATCGTCAGTTTCAATCTGAACTACAGACTCTATAATATTATTGTGACCGTATATTTCCCCCCATTTAGTGAAAAGTTTCAGATGAAACTGGTCTTTAGCCACACCAACATATTGATAAATTAAATCTTTCCATGCAGATAAGTCTGTATTTCGACCAATGGGCACCGAACTATACAATACTTTTTTGCTTTCCTGTATAATTTTGCCTCTGCAATAAACTCTAATTGCAACTCTTCGTTGATTCGCCATTGATCGAAAGTGAGATATATATATATGTAATTTTTCATTGTGAAATATATAAATTCAAAAAAAAATGAAGAACAAATAAAATTATGTATTACATTATTTAAACAAAGAAACAAAATACGTATGAAAAACATGTTAAATAATGCATTAAATTTCACAACCAATATACATTTACAAGGAATATACATCACTCTGTGAATGATCATTTTTTGGTACATTTTCTACAACATTATTATCATCCACGACTTCTATATCAATATTTTCATTATCTACTGGATCCTGCCACATATTCAAGCCAGGGGTGACATCTATAAGATCTAATATGCGTGATCGCATCATATTTACGTGATGAAAGTTAGTCGTACTCTCTTGTTGGATAATATCATTTTGGTGTCTCTCGTTATCCAATTGAGCACGTAACTCATTCACCTCATTTTCTATGGCGTTTATATGCCCGTCTCTAGCCCCAAGCTGCTCTATTATATTATTTTTTTCCGTTGTCATGCTACTTATAGTACCACGTAGTAAGTTTATTTCATTTCCTAAGATTTCTTCTTGTTGCCGAGCACGACCTTCTAACACAGAAATACGGTTAGATGTCCACTTCAATTCAACTCGGCACATCTTTATACATCGCCGTAATTTCTGTATTTCTTGGTCTTGCATGTTGGAAATCACATTTGCAGCAACATCTTTTATCCTCAATTCCTCTATTTCTTCTTTTACTTGTTGATTACATATTCTTAATTGCACCAAACTTGTTGATTTTTTAACGATAGACCTATAAACTTTGTATGTGATTTTCATATTAGCTCGTGTGGAAGTTGATGCTGATGACCTTGATGTTGAAGCCATACCTATCAAACATAATTTGTAAGGGTTATTATAGTTATTAAATTTAATTTTTTTTAAATATCTTATAATAATATATTAAATATTTTTAAAAGATTTATTTAGTCAACATAACCGTCCGTAAATCATAACAAGTTAAACATACAGTACATGCAACAATAAAAATATATTCATCGTAATAAAACAAAATTAATAAATACAACAAAATAATTAAATGACACATAAATCAATACACAAATATTATTGAAAATTATGCACATATGAATGTATATACGAAACCAAATAACATTCACTTATAGTACTATATTCTGTTAAAAATATGATGTATATGTATACTAACCTTAGTTGAACGAGAAAGTTGGAGGAAAATGCAAGGAGTCGTGAAGAAAAGGGAGAGAAAGTTGAGAGTGAAAGAGAAGAGAGAGTCTTCAAATATTATTGTCAGTAAAGAGAGGAAATTGAGAGTGAAAGAGAAGACAGTCTTCAAATTGATTCATGAGAGAAGAAGTGAGTGACATTATATAAGTGTAAAGATGTCCTTCCTAGGCTGCAAATCAAAAGTTCACTTGATTTGATGCATGCATGCTTGCTTTATTACTCCACGTCAAATCTCTGCAAATTTCTGCAAATGCAGGTGAAGGTAGGTTGCAAAGTAAAAATTGAGTTGATGTATTGATGTATGAATGTGTACTTGTAAAATGAGTTGATGCACAAGTGTAGTTGTAAAAATTTATTTAAAGTGTGATATGATATATCAAAATTATATAAAATTGTAGATAAATAATAAATAAATTTATGTATATATATTTATGTATTATTAGATAATTTTAATAATACATAAATTTGTATATATATATATTTATATATTATTAAAATTATCAAAATTGTGATATGATATATCAAAATAATTAAAATATTTATACATAAATTTATATATATATATATATATATATATTTATGTATTATTAAATAATTTTATTTCAGATTTTTTATTATCTGAAATAAAATTATAACATTTTACTTTTTAAAATTATAATTTAATATATATTTTTATATATTTACTTAATAAATAAAAATATATATACATATTCAAAATATATATTATTATTTATAAATATATATTTTATAAATATATATATATATATATATCTATATATAATATATCAATTATAAAAATAAATTTAAAAACGTCACCTTAGGTGACGTTTATTCATTTCTTATTTTTTTAGATATATATATATATATATATATATTTATATATTATTATTATATATATTATTTATTTTCAAAATATGAATTAATAATTAAAAATTATTATTTAATTTAATAATTTTTTTATTATCTTAAATAAAATTATAACATTTTACTTTTTAAAATTATAATTTAATATATATTTTTATACATTTACTTAATAAATAAATATATATAGATATTCAAAATATATACATCTTATCACAATTTAAATAAAATTGCACTTGTCATATCACTTACACATTTTGTCGTACATGCATTAAATTTTTGACATCATTATTGCATGCATTATTTTGACAACACAATGTTACATCAACTTTTTGCTTTGCAGAAATTCGACGTGAGTTGATTAATTTTGCAGGTTTTGCAGAGGAGACTTTTTGACTCCATTTTAACATGTCATTTTGCAGTGTTTGCAGGATGGGTTGCACGAGACGGCGTAAATAATTATATCTATATATATATATATATATATTTATAAAATATATATTCATAAATAATAATATATATTTTGAATATGTATATATAAATATTTTTATTTATTAAGTAAATATATAAAAATATATATTAAATTATAATTTTAAAAAGTAAAATGTTATAATTTTATTTAAGAAAATAAAAAAAATTATTTAAATTACAGAATAATTTTTAATTATTAATTCATATTTTCAAAATAAATATTATATATAATAATAATATATAAATATATATATATAGATATCCAGAAAAAAAAATGTAATAAACGTCACCTAAGGTGACGTTTTTAAATTTATATTTATAATATATATATATATATATTATATATATATATATATATTTATAAATAATAATATATATTTTGAATATGTATATATAAATATTTTTATTTATTAAGTAAATATATAAAAATATATATTTATCATTTATATACAATTTGGTACATCTTATCACAATTTAAATAAAAATGACACTTGTCATATCCTTACACATTTTGTCATACATGCATTAAATTTTTGACATCATTATTGCATGCATTATTTTGACAACACAATGTTACATCAACTTTTTGTTTTGCAGAAATTTGGCGTGAGTTGATTAATTTTGCAGGTTTTGCAGAAGGGACTTTTTGACTCCATTTTACATGTCCTTTTGCAGTGTTTGCAGGAGATGGCGTGAAGAATTGAATGACAGGAGATGACCACCCTTAGCCTTATCCTTTCCATGACCACCCTTACCCTTTCCACGTGAATTCATTATAAATATAATGAATCACTCACTCATCTCTTCACTCTCTCCATTTTCCTTCTCTCTCTTCATTTCAAACTCAAACTCGTCTCTTCTTCTAACTTTGTTATTCAACCTTCTTCTTGCTGTTATTGTTTTTTGGATAATTTGTTGCTGCTGCTATCCCCACTCGATTTTCTTTGTATAAAAAGATATGTATTTTGTTCTTAATTTTTTGCATGATATAAGATGATTTTTCCCTTAAACACTAATTATAATTAGGGGAAGTTTACGGTAATGGTCGATGGATATATGTGTAATTTAATTTCGGATGTTTTTTCCAATGACCTCAAACATTTTACAATTTAATTATCCTACATTCATTAATGTTGTTTTTCATTTGCAGTGATAATGGATATCAATTCACACAACCACTATGGCCCCAAGGAACCTACAGTTCTCACCCTTCAATCTCAGCACATTTCTGAGGGCCTACTCAAGACCGACGCTGATTTGAACTTTTTCTTTCGCTTTAGGCGGTGCGACAATGATTTTTGGGAATTATTTGAACGTGAAGGGTGTGAGATCCACACACGCGTACTGGATTTATTATTTCAAATGGGTTTCTACGGTGTGAATAGGTGCGGGAGGTTTTACCCGGACAACCACTTAATAACTGCTTTGGTGGAGAGGTGGCGGCCAGAAACCCACACATTTTACTTGCCTGTGGGTGAAGCAATCGTGACTTTAATGGATATCGCCTTAATATGGGGTTTGCCGGTTGAAGGGGATCCGGTGTGTGGATTTGATTCTACAATGTCTCCCAATGAGTGGGTTAATTAATGTCAGGCGATGTTAGGTTACACGCTAGAACTATCCCACATAAAAAGTGGAAAGATTAGAGCCAGCTCTTTAGCAGCTCATATGCGATCGCATCCGGTGACGGATGATAGCACAATTGAACATGTTGAGCAATATCCACGGGCATGTGCTTTATTCTTGATATACTGTGTGATGTGTCCCGATGCTAGTGGAAATTTGTTACCACTAGTATATGTACAATGTCTGCAAGATATAAAGAAGGTTAATGAATTCAGCTGAGGCAGTGCCGTACTATCTTCCCTATACCGTCACTTGTGCGATGGCGCGTTGGAGTATAAAGAAAATCTCGGTGGCCCAGTTCAACTGTTACAGGTACTCTTTTTTTATGATATATTAATGAATCTACCATATGTAACCTCATTAATTACTCTTTTTTTACGTGTTCATAATATTTGATAGATTTGGGCATGGTCGCGCATATCATCCATTGTGCCTGTATATAAGGCGAGTAGATTAAATATGTAAGAAATTGAAAGACCTGATCATTTGGGTGGTGGTACACTCCCTGTCCCCCCTTTCGGTGCCCGGTAATATTTACAATGCAAGCTATGTTATTTTGGTTATTTTATCGTTATTGGTAATATTTACAGTGCACACCCAAATGTAATGCACCTACTAATTAACTAGTAAAATATATGTAACAAGTGGAATATTGATAACAGTTTTGTGCACACTGGTAGGCGCCAGGTGAAGGTTTTCCGAGAAATATTAGATAAATTGACACATGACCAGGTTCGATTTATTACTTCATTTTAACAATTCTTATATGTAATAATTAAAAATACATGTATGTTTTTTGGTTTTTGGTTGTTGTGTGTCATCAGTTTACATGGGATCTATATGATTAGTCACAACCGGAAGTACTCCATTTACCTTTACGGTGCTTCTCGGACAATGTGCGAGCTCAATGTCCACTGTTTTTCTTCTCATTTGTGGAGTTCCAACATCCAAAAAGAGTCTTACGTCAGTTCTGAATGTTGCAAGACATACCTAATCGGATCAACCCTCTTGATGACTGGAAGACGAACGTGCATCAGATTGATCGTAAAGGGCGTAAAAATGCCAACTGGATGGACATACACGCGAAGTATGTTCATCAGTGGAATCAAAGACATGAGTATCTCACGGGAACCCAATTTGCAATGAACCCAACGATGACACCCGATTACTATGATTGGTATAACTCGATTACACGTCGTTTTATATCCCCTGTAGATACGCATGAAATAATGGGAATAAAAATTGGAGATGCTTTACTGATGCACTACATGGTATGCAACATATATGTAATTCTACAATTAATTTTATATCTATTCAACATGATTGATGTTTTAATGTGCATCTGTTATCTTATTTGTAGATTGAACAGTTGGAACCCATGAAGAGAAATATAAAGAATAGAAATAGGTTCGACATTGACCAACTTAATACTTTGTTAGATGAACAGCTCTCATTGTATGAAAATATAGAGCGAACAATTGAGAGACTGTCCCCGGAGCCTCCGCAAATGACGTATACCCAGCATGTACATCAACAAGAGACGCAAAGTCAATCAGGAAATCAGATGAGAATTAGAATGCGTCGTACCCCTGAAGATCGGATGCCACCACCTGGGAACTTTACATTAATATCTTCGCGACCCGAATACCAAACTGAAGAACATATGTCGGATGTATATAGGCCTTCAATGAGTACACCAACGTATACTCTAACACCATACCATCCATCTATGTCCACTCACTCGCCATTTCCTTATATGAACGTTGACCTCGGAGCAGGAGAAATGAGCAATATGTCAAACTACGACTATATCCGTCCTACTCCGATTCAATTCCAGTACTCAGATGTGGCTACTTTCAGGGATGTAGCAGACCACTCTACGTCATCCTCCAGTAGAATGACAATTCATTTGACACCAACCTCGGAGGAAGATGAGGTCGAAGAAGGCATACAGCCACAACCACCCGTTGTTCACACAAGAGGTAGAAGAGGTGGAACTCGAAGGAGACAACAAGAAACGTCAGGAAATGACGAACAAGGTGAAGGAAGAGGTCGCCGAACTAGAAGAATTCGAGGTTGTGGTAAAGGAGGTCAATTGTAATAGGCGTGAATATAGATTATTTGGATCCAAACAATTCGTGTCTTTAATATTGACCATTGTTTACTTCAATTCCGTATTATTTAACATTGGTTACTTAAATTTCAATCATTAATTAATAATTGCAATAAAATACGTTTTGATAACACGATTTGAAATGCCCAAATAGAAATTCCAAAAAATATATATATATAAATATAGTATATTGAAGTATCCACTCGGTCAGCCGAGTAGAGTCAATGACCGAGTTAAGGCACAAGGTGATGGTGCAACAAAAAACTCCCCAATTTCATAACCTATTTAACACTAGGTCTACCGACTTGATGCACAAACTGAGTCAAGTCAACTAAACTTTGGTGACGTTTTAAGATTTATATATTATGTCATATTTAAATATTAATATATATATATATATATTATTTATGAATTAATAATTAAAAATTATTTTTTAATTTAAATATAATTTTTTTCTTAAATAAAATTATAACATTTTATTTTTTAAAATTATAATTTAATATATTTTTATATATTTTCTTAATAAATAAATAAAATATATATATATACGTATTGAAAATAAATATATTTAGAATATAAATATATCTTATATATATAAAAAAGAAAAAAAATAAAAGAAACGTCAACCGAATTGACGTTTTATAAAAACGTCAATTAAGCTGACTTTTTTATAATTATATTTATTTATTTATTTTATTCTCTTTAATTTAAATAATTTTTATTATCTTAGATAAAATTATAATATTTTAATTTTATTAATTACATTTTAATATATATTTTGATATATTTACTTAATAAATAAAAAATAAAATATATATATTCAAAATGTGAATTTAGAGTATAAATATATATTTTATAAATATATACATATATATATATATTAATAAGAATATATATTTAAAAAATATATATATCATACAGGTTATATATATATGTGTGTCAGTGTGTATATATATATATAATATATATATGCTATAAATATATATATATGTGTGTGTCAGTGTGTGTATATATAATATATATATATATGCATGTATGAATGTATGTAGTATATATAGTATATATATATCACATAACAATAAGAACGTCACCGTGGGTGACGTTTTACCTATTTTTAAAAATTGTTTCAAAACATGCTTATTTCGTAAAAAACAAATTTCGCATTATTTTGAAAAAAACCCTTTATACTACAACAACTACTATTTGACCCATCATATTTGTCATGATATAATTATATTATTATTATTACTAGTCATATAATTATAGAATAATATTTGTTATTTTATTTTGTGTTGCTCTATATAGATTGTCACAATTATGTAATTATATATAATAAGTTACTAATTTATTTATAATTTATACTTCTACGCTTAATATAAAAGTCAAAAAGTTTCTATCATGCGTAACTCTATAATTTTTTTGACAATTATTCAATTAAATAAATTAAAAGTTTAAAGTATTCTTCTTTATATAAAAAAAAGAGTAGCCGAAGAATTATGAAAATTGTTCTATTTTCTTTACATGTCTCTCATCTCTCATGTATTTTTTTTGACTAACATTTAAAAACTCAAATAAATTTTTCGTTTTTAAATTCGTTTTTGAGGTATCATGTTTTCGTCATCTTTAATTTTACACAAATATTGTATATTTAAAAATAAATAATTATATTTAAAATATGATATTTAATGTTTTATGAATTGAACTATTTATTTTTATTTTGATATATGTGTTGGATTTTGAAGAAATAATATATGACTTTGATCTAAAAATATAAATACTTTTTGTAAAAAAAAATATATTATTAATTTATATAATATTTTACTTTGTTTCTCCACCTTAATAGGTTTTATTGAGTGGAAAAGTTTGTCTTTAGTTGGGAAACACTCTAAAATTCAGTTACAAGTCCTACAATTTGTAATTTAATAAAGATACATTTTAAGATAATAACAATGTAATATAACGTAATTAAAAAAATCAAATCACATAATATTTATATAAATATAATTGACATAAATAATTTTTATAGAATTTTTTTAATAATAATAATATAATTTCATCAATTATTAATTAAAAAATATATTATATTATGTGCATTGCATGGGCGGCCATCTAGTTTAAATTATATAAAAACAAAACAATTGAAATTTTTATAGAAATGTCATTTTTCTGCTCAAATCATATTTATACTTTTAAAAAGTGTAATATCCAATAAAAAAATCTTTATTTTTTCACTATAATTTTTAAAGGCTTATACTATTTTCATCTCAACTTCAATTTGATATACATATGACATATATAAAAATAAAATATTAATTTTTAAATATAAAATATTTTTCATAAAATAATTGTGGTATATTTTAATATTTAATATATTTTTTATTGTGAGAAATATTTTATTTGAAACATTTTTATTAAAACTATATTTCATATAGTTACATATTTTATTTTTTAAAATTATATTACTATTTTTATTACATTGTCATATTATAAATCGTACAACACACGAGAGAAATACTAGTAAAAATAATAATATATAACATTTCTAATAAAATGCATAAAATAATTCTTTAATAATATTTTATTTTAAATAAAAATATGTTTTGTTGTATAAAAATATTTTAAATATCATAATATATTATAATTAACTTAAGACAAAGTATTTAATATTTAAAAATTCATATTTTATTTATATATAATAAATATGAATATTTAATCAAATATCGTGAAAAGATAATTAATTTCATATATTTTCATAAAAGATAAAGTGTACAAAAAAATTTAAATTTTATGCGAAAAGAATGAGTAGACGGCTAAAAAAATATGTTCACTACTCATGCCAATAGAAGTATTGAATGCTCGTGTAAAGTACACGCTCCAATGTGATTTAGATTCTAATTGTGCACATGTATTGATGAGCTTTTACCAGAAGAAATAATACATTATGCTTAGCAAGGGATCCCATATTTTGTTAAAAACTAATTAAATATTTATCATATTTTCTCATGTAAACTATGAACCATAAATAAAATTATATATTTTAATCTTAAAGTCTAAATCCCCACCCTACACTTACACTTGGAATCATAAACTCATAAAATATGAATTATTAACTTAGAATTTAAATTATGAACATGCACCTCTTAGCTACAACACATAATTGAGGCGCCATAGAATTCAAAGATTTGAAATGGAAGAATTTTTTGTCGAGACCCACGGTAACAAGGCGGAGATCTCCACTGAACAAGGAATATAATTCTTGTCCCCAATGTTGGGATCAGAACCGAGATTCTTTGCTCATTTGTCAAGTTTAATTTATAACTTTGGTAAATTTAAAAATTATATTTTAATTAAAAATTGGATCAAAATTAGGTAATTAACCTAATTTCAAATAAAGATGTACTAGATAAATTTTGGTTCAAATATGTTAAATTTCAGAATTTTAATGAGATTCGATATATAAGTATTAATATGACCACACCCTAAAAAAATAATTAATTTTTACAATATTTTTAAGAGTGATAACATACATAATAATTTAGCAAATTTTAATTTTGATCAATCACCGCCCAACTAAACATATTAATAGTCACCCGACTCATAAGCTATTGAGGTTTGAGTGTAGGCTTAGAGTGTGAGGCATTTGCTAAGGTTTCATACCAATAAACATTCCATTTGAAACAGATAGAAATAAGTGAAAATTAAGAAGAAAAAAAAAAAAGTATTTGATCGAAATCAAGCTAAAATTTAAAATTGAAAATCAAAATTTTGTTATAAAAACTGAATCTAAATTTTTAATTTGAACAATCTCGATCGATTATTTGAGGTCTTAAAGTTGCACACCTTATTATGGAAGGTGAATTTTTGTTTAATAATACATAAGCCAATGAATGAACATAATTTTATTTTTAAACGCAAGGACAATCCATACGATACAAATAAATGTAACGTGACCTACACTAATTAGATATGATTTCAGCTTTTCTTGCCCAATAATTCATATCCATAGTAATATAATAATGGAATAATTTATAAATAGTAAAGTTTGACCAAAAATAAATTTTTTATTTTAGAATTTTGTACTATTGTCTAGTAAAACAATGTGAAGATTATAGATGGTGGCTCATTTTTTTTTCTAACTATTTAAACACAAATAGTATATTTGTTTTTTATAATTTTTAATGAATATTATACTATTTTTTTTTCACGATCTTTAATATAACACTTATATTGCATATTATAAAATAAGATATTAAATTTAGAATAATTAATTACTTTTTGGTTAGTTGTTGGGTTATATTGTGTATTTATTGTGGGTTGAGTTGTTTATATTGGATTTGAGTTGCATATAAAAATTAATTAAATTGAGTTTGATTAAATAATTTTTAGATAATTTACTAGTCTGTATTTTTTTAAATATATTTTATTTTATTTTAATTTTTTATACATAAATATATTAAGAATGTGTCGAATGATTGAAATTAGTTATTTAAAATATAACAGTTTATTGGATGTTTTCTTCACCAAATTCACAAAATACGAAAGGGAAAAATAAACCATGAACTACTTAATATGAGAAATTTAAGAAAGACACAAATTTTGATAAACTATATATGCTTGATTTTTAAATACCCTGTGCGATTAAATTACAAATATCAATACATAAATAATATCACTGCTTAATTATAAATGTATTTTTATTTTGGCTGTAAATGTATTAGTGCTTTAATCGTAAATGTATGACTGACTTAATTGTAATAGTATTACTGCTTAACCATAATGGTATAACTCGATAATTTTATTTACTTTATAATGTAGATAGTGATTTTTCTTTTACCCTTTTTTTGTTCTTCTCTTTCGCACTAGAATATGAACTCCTATGTGGAGTAGAAAATCTCTGCACAATCTTTTGTTTTGCTTCTCCAAATCATACCTTGAAGTTTGTGGATTGCTGGTCTGGTCCAAAAATTATACCTTGTAGAAGAAACGAGATAATGTTTCTCCCAATTATTGTTTTATTGCTATGATGATCGTTTTTTGTTATTGATTTTGAAGATTTCGATAATAGATTTGATATGATATTATCGAAGCCACCTAAAAATGATTTGGTCATTAGGTTTAAGTCGGGCCCAACTCAACTCCATCCTAGAGCCTCCTTGCTGCACTATTGTCTCGCAACTCTTCAACAAGAGTTCGATTTGTATGTGCTCCTCAAAACGAGTGTGTTTGATTGAAGAATGAATACTTATTACTTGTGCTATGATAATCCATTGTAATTAGATCTATGAAGAACCATGGATATTAGAAAGCACCACAAAGAAGTAATAAACATTGTAAGACTTGAAATTATAATTAATTAGGTTCATAACTTTGGGACAATTTGTCGCCAATGAAAATAAGTAAATTGAGACAAGGATTCGAATACATTTGAATTCGAATCACGCAGGGTGAGTTGCACAAAGTCTAAATATCATACTCTATCAAATCGCTATTTCAATGTCATACATGTGGGTAAGAAAGAGAAATAATAATATTATGAACACCTATCATTATCAACTCGTGATGATTTATTATTGTTATACATATAAATTTAACAAATTATATATATATATATATAATGTAACAAAAATCAAAGAATTGATTATTTCACAATTAATATTAGGGTGGATCCACCCTTTTTAGTATATACTTTCTCCATCTAAAAAAATATATTCTTATTTCAAAAATACTTTTTTGTAAAGCTCAATTTTAAAAGTTAATATCTGGTTTTATTAATTAAAATAAATAATTGAATTTTACATAATTATATATAATTGAATAAGTCAACTCAATGAATAAAAAAAAAATCTTTTGTAAATAAAAATAAAATTAAGTGTTATGCCTTCATCTAGCTTAATATATATATATATATATACTCTTAAAAAATATGATTCTTTGGACGGGAATAATAATTAGTCCACTAATCAAAGAAGAGTATTTGATCATATACTAATTCATTTTCTATTTTAATCTATAACTCTATTTTGATCAAGAACATTTATTTATAAATTAAGAACATATATTAATGTGCTTATTTTTTTATATATCAAAATAACATATACTAATTTAAAATTAAAGAGTTAACTTCGTTCTACAAAATTTGAAACATTGTGAGCAAATCAATACATTTCTACGAGGGATGGGGTGGACTGATTGGTGGGCATTATTGTCAAGTTGAGGGAGAAGGTACAAATTACCCTCTCGATTTGTACTTCATGTTCAAATTGGACAATAAATTATTTTTGATACAAATAAGCCTTTAACTTTTAAAATAGGTCAAGTAGGCCTCTGAATTTCTTGTTACCAAATAAATAAGTCATTTTCATAAATTAAAATAATAAATAAATCTAAAAAATACTTAATAAATTAGATAAATATTTAGATAAATAAAAAATTTATTAAAATAAAATAACATAAATATTTAAAAATAAAATGATAAAATCTAAGTTATTTAATAAATTAAAAAATATCAAAAGACCTTAAAACTTTAAAATATAACAAAAAATAAAATATCTAAAAAACATAACAAATCATCACATCTCAAATCCTTTTTTATATTGAACTTATTAATAAATATTACTTTATTGATTTATTTAAAAATATTTATAATTTAATTTGTTGATTTTTAGATTTATCTAATATTTTTAAAATTTGTTTAGTTTATTTAATATTTAGGAGGTTTCCTATTTGTCATATATTTAAAATTTTAGAAACTTATTTGATCTATTTTAAAAGTTTACGGGTATATTTATTTTATTTTAAAAATTAAAAGTTATATTTATACTAAAAATAATTTAGAATCTAATTTGAAGGTAGTAATTCAAATTTTGGGTTAATTTGAGTTAAGCTAACTTTAGTTCAACCATAAAGATAACCATAATTACTATGCATTGCTGCAAACTATAGTCCAAGTTGACTTACCATTGTCTAACTTGGGCTACCTTACCATCGGCTAGTCCATTATATTGGATCAGAGGCCCAAGCCCATGAAGATCCAACTCCATCCATATAAATATCCCATTTCTTATCTATCTGTTAAAAGTACACAGTTTATATAAGTCGTGTAAGAAAAAATAACGATCGAAGAAATTTAAGAATTTAAAGCAGTGCGCTGGTTTTGTGGTGGAGCTGCGGTGTCCCCTCCAGCAATGCTCCAGTTCCTATTCCAGAATAAAGCAACCAATTTTTGTATCACAAAGAATTTAGTTTAAATAATTTTAAAATCATTTTAATTAATATAATAAAAAAAGTTGTAATTACAAGTATAATAAAAAGTACAATAAAATTTTAAATACACATAGAATTATAATTATAACATAAAATTGATACAAATATATAAAATTACAAAGAGACGAACAATAAAAATTATAAAATTACAAAAAAATATAAATTACACTACATAATTAATTTCGTGTTTGATTAAAATGTTATGTATAAAAATTATTTTAAATAGATTACACATCATATGTTTAACAAATATGAAGTAATAAAAATAAAGATTAAAAATAAATAAATTATAAAGAGTATTAAAAATTTTTTATATAAAAATGGTGCAACAACTGGAGATATTTAGTTACTCTATCGGCTTCAAATTTTAATTATAAAGAGTATTAAAAAAAATTTATATAAAAATGGTGCAACAACTGGAGATATTTAGTTACTCTATCGGCTTCAAATTTTAATATAGAATCATAGACTGTTAACCACAAATTAAAATGGTTATAAAGAATAAAAAAGAATCTAAACAAGCACGGTCATAGACGCAATTCCTTGAAGTCCCTTCCGAATTTGGATGCATCTAATACTCTATACATCAGGCAGATAGGTTTTCTCTATTTCTTTAAGTAATTTCTTTGAACATTTATGGATAAAATGATATGTGACTTCAAGAAATCAAATTCACCACCATTAATGATTTGGTATGTTTCAAAAATTAAAGTAATAATTGATTGTCAATTTATTAACTTATTACATTATTTCTTTTATAAGTCATACAATGTATTGAAAAAATGCCATATAATAATAATAATAATAATAATAATAATAATAATAATAATAATAATAAACGGACTGTTTCTATATTTGTTATTATCTTTTTTCCCACCTATTTTTCTTTCCACAAATGAAAAGATGATTTTTTAGGAAATGTTGTTATATTGCTAACAAATAAGTATTCATTTTAATTTTTTATATTTATATTTGATAATATTGGTAATTGAAAGGATTGTAATTCTTGGTCCTTCTTATTAACACAATGACCATATATATATGCAAGATATGACTGTAGGCGCAAATCTAGACTAATAATTGGAAACTAATTATATACATTTACAACTAAATATATATAATATATTTAACACACCCCCACAGTCGAAGCGGAAGGTTTACAGATGCTAAGACTGTCCTGAAAATTTTCAAATAATACTAGCGGAAGACCTTTAGTAAATATATCTGCAATCTGATATCATGATGGCACATGAAGAACCCGAACCTATCAACGGGCAACCTTCTCTCTAACAAAATGAATATTCATTTCAATATGTTTGGTACGTTGATGTTGAATTGAATTTTCCGACAAATAAATGGCACTTACATTGCCACAATAAACGATAGTTAACCTTTTTAATTGGACAATGTAACTCCAAGAGAAGATTTTGAAGCCAACATGTCTTAGAGACAACATTTGCAACCCCACGATACTCGGTCTCGGCACTAGAACGAGACAAAGTGGGTTGTCGCTTAGACGACCATGAGACTAAGTTGTCTCCCAAAAATACACAATAACCTAACATAGATCGCTTCATGTCAGGGCACCCACCTCAATCTGCATTAGTATAAGAGACAAGTGTAGATAAAGAAGACGGGTATAGATGAAGCCCGTGATCCAAAGTACCCTTAACATACGGATAACTCATTTGAGAGCAGACATATGATCAACTATCGGATCATGCATATGTAGGCAAACCTATTGGACCACATAAGAAATATCTTGTCGGGTGAAAGTGAGATGTTGTAGAGCTCATGCAAAACTTCGATAAAGAGTGGGGTTGTCACATGTAAGACTAGAAGTAACACTAACCTTTGACTTAGTGTCAACCGGAGTGGGAGACGGTTTATAAGATGACATTCCGGCACGCTCAATTATTTCTTCAGCATATTTGCATTGTGAAAGAAACATACAACCTTTATTTTGAGTCACAACAATACCAAGAAAACAATTTAATGAACCAAGATCCTTCATAGCAAAGTCAGAACTAAGAAGATCCATAATAGAGCATCGGAGAATAAAAGAGGTAGTGAGAATGATATTATTAACATACAATAAAGACTGTGTTTATTTTGCATGATAAGGTTGAATAAGGGTATATTATTCAACCTTGTCATTCATTTACTATAATGGATCAAAAAGGTGATTTTATCCCGGGACCTGGGATATCACATATTTCAAGACAAATTCGGCTGACAACTCCTCCCTCCCCTACCCCTGGGATAAATAATCTCATTGTGGAAAAGGCTGTTTTATTACTCTTTTATCCTTAATAATTAAACTGAAGAATAATTTCAATTTCTTGCGCTCCATGTATTTGCATTGTGCCCCTCCTCAATTCCTTTTACAGATTTCTCCTGGTTTGGCATCATCTGCTCCTTTTTTTGTGTTTTTTGTTCTCCTTCATTAGTTCAAGGGGTTTTCTGTAATTATTTTTCATAATCTTTTGTTTCTGATTTGAATTTTTGGGCATTCTCTAAATAATCCAACACATGAAATTACCAAATATTACTCTTTATCCGTCTTCAAGAATTCATATACGATTTACTGTCCAATTGAAATCCTGGATCTTTCTCCTCTTTCACAACAAACACAACGTAAGTGTCGGGATGAAGCTTCCCTTAAATCAACAACCGTAAAAGGCGAGGAAGTAAAACCTGTCGGCTTATAAGGTACACATGACTACTTGCTTCCCTCAAATTCAGGGTTTTTCACAGAAGAAATATTAAGTTTCCCTCTTGTACCTTTTTCACCCCTCATACCTTTTTCACCCCGTTTCCATCGCCCGTGTTGTCTCCTTCATCATCGGTGCTGCAAAATCATGGTGGAATGGGGCTCCTTTCGCCAGAGAATGGGAAATGGGGATGCTTAAAAACGACAACGTATATGATGAAAATAATGGCTGGAATTCCCTTTACATAAGGGCATTTTGGTAAAATTACATATTTGTCTGATATATAAAGCAAAGTAAGTATTGGATGAGGATAACTTATCCAACATTTTTAATCCCAATCCCATACAGTAAACATTGGATAAATTATAGTTATGGATAAACAATCCCCCGTATAATCCTATTTAATCTAATCCCGCTCCTCCCAAGTAAACACACCCAATGTAAACCATATATGTCCCCATACTGTAGATGAACAATGAGTTGTCACATTTGCTGTTAGTGAAACTAATAGACATAACAAAACCAACAAATTGCGTATACCAAGCCCGGGGAGTTTGCTTAATCCCATATAAAGACTCACACAAAAGACACACATAATCAAGATGGGTACAATCCTGGTACCCCAAAGGTTGATGCATATATAAGCTTACCATGAAGAAAAATATTTTAATGTCCAACTGATGAATTGGCCATGCTTGTAAGAGAGAAAGACTAAGCATAGTTCGAATTGTTGCCGGTTTCACAATCGGACTAAATGTCTCACCACAATCAATACCAACCTGATGAGTTTTTTCATCACCTACAAGACATAATTTATGTCTCTCAAACACACTATTAGATTTTTCTTTATGAGTAAAAATTCACATATATCGAATCACATTCACATTAGGTGGACGGGGCATCAATTCCCACATCTTATTTTTAATAAGAGCATTATATTCATCATCCATAGCCATTTTTCAATTCGGGTCACGTAGAGCCGTCACCAGATTACGAGGCAAAGGTGATCTCGTAACCATAGGCTACAAAGCATGATATTTTTTATTGGGTTTAAAAATATTGTTTTGGCTCCGGGTCACCATTTGGGGTTGTTGGATGGGACGAATGGAGAATGGAGATGATTGGGGGTCGATTTGTGTTTGGGTCGTGGGTGAGAGGGAAGTAGAAGGAGGAAGATAGACATTTGGTGAGAGATGTGGGATGTGAGAAGAGGAGCCAACAGAAGCAGTCGGTGGGCTTGCTGTGGGCAGCCCAGCGAGATTTTGTAGACTAGAAGGATGATGAGATGTAGGTTGATTTTGTAAATGATGGATAATATATGGTGATAAATCATCATCTAGAAAATCATAAGTATGAGAAGACGGTGTATGCAATTTAGCAAACGAAAAAGCATGTTCATAAAAAATAATATGTCGACAAATGATAGTTCTATTGAAGGATAAATCATAACATTTGTAGTTACGATGATTTGGAGGATATCCCAAAAAGACACAGGGAGTAGAGCGATGTTGTAACTTGTTAATGGTAGTGGAAGAAATAACACAATCAACCGAAAATCCGAATGTGAGAGTAAGAGGAATGTCGTTGGTAAAGTATTTAAAGAGAAGAAGATTTACTTGATTTTAACATATCAATTATGTATTTGTGGCATATTCGATACGATATATAGTATTAAAAGTGTTCACATTGACACCATATTTTATTCAATTTTCTTGATTTTAAACAAAATACTATATATTTGATAATTTGATATTTATATTTTATAAATAAATTAATTAACGTTCATATATAATTTTATATATAATATTTATATATTTTTATAATCATGGTTTATATATAAATTATTAAATATAATTATATATATAATTTACAATTTTTAATTATATATTTTTAAATTTTAATAATATTATACTATTAAATAATATATGTACGTAAAAGAATATACTATTAAAGACGGTATTTCTTCTCGGTAATAATGAAATACTTTAATTTAAAATAAAAATTGAAAAAAAAGGGTGAATATGGTGGGTGGGGCCGAGGAGAGCAGTAGTGGACAAGTAAAATATGAAACTTGAAAGAGACGTATTAAATTTGCCAGCCACATTGCGGCTGCGTGTTCCCGTCACTTGCTTCTCCTCCCCATTTGTCATTTATCTGGCCACTCTTTTTTCTTTCACATAACCAGATTGGACATCCATATCGTAATTAAATTGTTGGTTGTTTAATATGTTTTTCCCTTATAATATAGTTTTTGTTTTAGGTATGGTATTATTTTTCCAAAACCTCTAAATATACTTTATAGTAATTATAATAAAATTAGATATAATAAGTAAATTAAAATATTCTTATATATATTTTTTATTCTATTTTTATTTTCAACGGCAGAAATTCCGTCTTCCTCCTTTTCAAAAAATTTTTCACCGTATTGTCAAACTTGAGAAGCAATAAACATTTAATACTATTCTTTAAATGTTATTCTCCAAACTTGATTTTGTTAAAAAATTTGTGTAATAGGATTTATATATATATTGCTGTATTTTGTCTTCTTCTTCATATTTTTTTAATATAGAAATACAAAAATGAAATTGCAGATTTTTAATCTTCTTCTTCTTCATATTTCTTGAATATTGAAATGCAAAGCTTTGCAAATTTATTCATGAATTTGTTAAGAATTGTGTGTACAAGGTTTATATATATATATATATATATATTCTCTTCTTCTTCTTCATATTTATTAAATATAAACATACAAAATTGGAATTGCATATCTATTCATGACTTTCTATACAAAATTGGAATTGCATATCTATTCATGACTTTCTTAAGAACTATATGGTTCATATATATATATATATATATATATATATATATATATTCTTTCGTCTGAAAGAATTGTAGAACTTTAGGTTCATAATAATCATCAACTCCACTTCTTTTTCCTTCAAGTAACACAAGTCTGAACAAATTTTTCATTATTTTTTCTTTATCGTCAGTCTTTGGGTCTTAGACGTATACATAGCCATAGCCTGTAACCAAGTGTTAACCTCATTCATCTGACCAATAATTTGAAACTGTTCAGCAACAAAATAGCTAGAATCTCATTAATATATATATATATATATATGTGTGTATCATAGTGCTATAATGTGATGGAATTATTTCATAAGAAACATTATTTTTCCTTATATATATATATATCATAGTGCTGTAATGTGATGGAATTATTTCATAAAAAACATTATTTTTCTTTCTAATATTCTTGTGTTATACTAATATTTTTTAGAAAATACTGATTTGGAGAGAGGAGGTGTATGTTAAAAGAGCGATACATTTATGGTAGATTAAAACATAGAGAAATTGCAGACATAAACTTTTTTTGGAATTTTTCTGTGGAGGGCATATAATTGCGAGTTGGTAGTCAGGTTTGGGATTCTGATTTGTTTTTTATTTTTTATTTTTTAGTAAAAAATGTATAATAGATATAAATGAGATATATTTAGTAAAAAAAGATAATTATCAATTTTAATTGGGTATATTTAGACTGTGAGGTATGTTTAGATATTTCGAGGGTATGAATGGCGGTACCCTTTATTTTATTTTAAATATAATTTTTGTTATATCTTAACATCTTAAAAGTTAATTGTAATTTATGATTCTTTAAATTTTTGAAACATTAATATTTAAGATATTATTATGTTTTGAAGGCTTAAATGTCAAAAAAATGTTAAATATTCTTTAATAAAATGTTAAATAATTGTTCAAGGACTTAATATGACTCAATAAAAAATACAGAAATTTTATAAAACAAAAGCTAATACTCGAAATACTTAAAACCTGATTATTCAATTGGAATATACCGAAAAAATACCCCATGTTTAATCAGGAATATTTTTATATATATTTTTTATCCTATTTTTTTTAAAATATAAAAATGTTTTGTGTCTACTTTATAAATACATATATTTATATACATTGCAAATGCCACTTAATAGTATAACTTAATATATATTAAAATTAAACCAATGGCTCGAATTGCACTCTGTTGGAAGTCATATCATTGTTTGAATTACCCAAAAAAAAAAAGAAGAAAGGTTTTATTTTATTTTGTTTATTAAGCACAAGATATTTAATTATTTTTACTTTTTGGTAGTAGCAACTAGAGGTGGTTCTTATCGAGTACAAAATATGGTTAATCAATTTACAATTCAACTTAAACACATGTTACAGTACAAAAATAGGTAGTCTAAAATTGTTTTTACCTTCATTTTCAGTTACTAAAAATAAAAATACTTTTAGAAAAAATTTCAATCTTTTATTAGTTGACTTCTATATTTATTGTTTTTCAATTCAACTTTTTTAAAATAAAAATAATTTCATTTATTTTTTATAATATATCAAATTAATTCTCTTTTCACAATCTTTAATTTTACATATATATTGATTAGCTGCCTTAGATTTAATTATTTTAATTTTTTTAGCAGTTTACCTTTATATTATATCTCTGATATATTTAAAATATTGTACCATTAATAGATAATTTAAATAAATAATTTAATATTAAAATTATTTATAAATTTTAAGCTTAAATAATTAAGATAATTTGTTTAAAATTTTAAAAAATTTAAAATTCAAAATTTTATCTATGTTTGGGTCACCTAGGTGCCCGTCTAGCCTGGCTAATTGTCCGTCCAGCCTGCCCAGGCACAAAAAACACTTAACAGCTTTATTTTCACATAATTGAATCGATCAAGTACCGCCTATTGCCTAAGCGTTGATTATTGAGATGGAGGAAATATGTTATTTTTTTATAAACAAATTACATATCTTTACCAATAATACAATAAAATACTTTAAATATTTTTTTAAAATTTATTCTTAAATATAATTTATTCAAAATTATATTACATGATATATTTTAAAAACATTACAGATCACACGGGCAATACTAATATTTAAGGAGAATTTGTCTCATCTTGAAATCTTTCATCCAAATATTTGTCATAAATACATAAATAAATTAAAAATAAGAAATTAATTATACCGCTAATCATAATATATGCCCCCACGTACCACTAAAATTATAAGAATAAGAGGGACTGTGGTGTGCATGGTGTACCGTAAATCCAATCCATAATATCATCTGTTAAGTTAAAAAATATTATATATATAATTATTTTTTAATATAATAAATTAGTATTAATATCTTTTTAATAAATAAATAATAATTTTTAATTAAACATATAATATTTTATATTGTGTTGCACAATGTATCGGATACTATAATTTTTTGCGACATCATAAATTAAAAAAAGTAAAGAAACTAATAATTACTGATATTAATTATGATAATTCCGTAGGTGAGTAATTTGATTAAAGTGTATGCCCAACTAGCGTGACTTGAGGCACAAAAATGATTGGTGGTGCGAAGTTTTGGGCCCTAATTAGATAAATCCTTATATTGTTCATGTGGTCACTAAATCAATTTGAAATATTTTGGATTCTATTATTTATTTTATTTTTATTTTTTAAAATTTAGGTTTTAGTTACTCATTTGTCATTTTAGTGGCAGAGACGTTCTATAAATATATTAGATGAGATTAATTTTTTATAAAAATAAAAGGAAAATAAAATTGAAAAAGTTAAATAAAAAATAATATACCTTGAAAACTCGAAAAGAAAAAATTTCCTAAAAAACTGAAAAAAAAAAGTTACCCCAAAAAAACCTTAAAAAGCTGACTTTAAAAATAAAAGTAAAATTAAGACAATGGTAAGATAAAAATAAGAGAACTGAAAAGCAGAATTTTTCTGAAGAAAAATAATTTAGGCTTAGTATTAAAAATATAATTTTTTTGAGATAAGTTTTTACCTTCTCATTTTTTTGCTGTAAATTTTTGTAGCTACAGTTTTTTTTATTATAAAATAAATAAACATTTGACGTAAATCAATAAAATTTGGTAACGTAAAAAAAAAAAAAAAAAAAAAAAAAAGAACAGATGACTTAGCACAGCAGTTCTCTTGATCCTAACGAAAGGAACAAGCAGTTCTTTAAAAGAGAAAAGTATGTATTGATTTGCAATTTCTGAAAAAGTTGAGTTAAATTTGTTTAAAGCAAAATGCTCAATTACTTTTAGTTATTATATATATATATATATATATATATATATATTACAAAAAAAAAAAACTTAAAATATTTGGAAAATAAAGAAAAAATGACGTGTATCTTAATATTTTTACTTGAGTAATTGTTTTTTAAAAAAATATATCGATGACATTTGATCCCAAACTGCTCGTTCAGATTAACAAGTACTTAACCCATTAAGCTATATTCGATTCTTGATCAACAATTTACTAGTTATAAATATATTTTCTTCAATTGCATGAAATTAATAGTTTCACAGTTAGAATGTTGGTGGAAACTTCAGTAATTCGGTTATAAATAGAAGACCAAGAGTTATACAAGTTTTCATTTTATATTTAGTTAAATTCCTTTAATATATATATGTATATATATATATAGTGAAGTCTATTAAAATATTTTAAATTTAACGTCTAGTGAAATTAATTAAATATTTATAATATCATTGCCTATTCACAAACATATATATGTTTATGATCGTGCAACAACAAAAATAATATAAAAATAATTTTTTAAAAGAAAAGGAGAAAAGAAAATCCAAAAGGCATAATAGATAGGAGGTGGTAATATTCCAGCGGGATCCTTTGTGGATCTGCATTGCATATCTAAGCTGGCAATCTCTATACCACGTTCAAACTAAATCTTTTGTCGCACCTCCCAATTATTTATATATATATATATATATATGCATGTTTAATTTGTTGGGAACGATTACTGATATGTAGATCTATGTCTATATATTGTGTATTGTGTATTTTGTACAATTTAATTTATAATATTATTTTTTAAATAAAAATAATATTTGTTTATTTGAAAATAAAACTAATTTATTATCTTAAAAAAATATTAATATTTTTAAGTGAATAAATAATATTTTTTTAATTAAACAAATATTGTTGTAGATCTACGATATGCTCGATGCACCAAATATTCACTCAAATTAATTTTGTATTCAAACTGTTGGAATTTAATATTATTTTAAATTTTGTGTATAAAATGCATCTTTAAATTGCACAAAAATATAAATCTTTATATGTAGTTGTTTCTAAATTTGTTATAATATTTAAAAATCATGTTTAGCATTATTCCAACTCAATCCATGTAATAAATATTTAAAATATTATTTACGCTCCATTGAGAGAAAACTCTAATTTTCAAGTATAGCATAATACATTAAAAAATTGCGACTATGATGTTTATTGAAATATATGCTATTGAGCATTATAAATAGATTGCGAACTAACTTATAGGTATCCCCTAGTCAATAATGATCCGATTCTTAAATAGTAGGAAATTAATACTTTTTTCTTTAATTATTTGGATAACTGGACTAGTTTTCATTTGACTACAACATACTCTTCTGCACTACAATCTCTATAATCCATGTTTTTCTCGCCCAATTAGAATAGGCAAATAATTACGTGCACAACTGTGTAAGTATAAACTTTATTTTTATACAAAAAATTAAAAAAATTAAAATTCTAAATATTAACTTTCTTAAAATTATATTTATAAATATATTTATTTTATTTTAAATTTATTATAAATTGTTTGTATGGAACGATACCGATTTATCAAATAAGTAAACAATTTTAATCTAAAAGTGCATCAATATAATTTTTTTGTTGGGATCGCATTTGTGAGTTGTGAGAAGAAAATATTAGGAGGAAAATGAAAAAAGAAAGAAGAGAAATGAGTTGATTTTGTAGGAAGATTTTTGTCCAGAAGAGGCCAAATTATATGGGTCCCTTATGATTTGCTGTCATTTTTGAAATATTATGCAACTCTTTAAGGAAATTAACATTCGACATCCTGCAATTTGTGAGTTGTTATTTTAATTTTTATAATGATAATTCACAATTTGTTGTTTAAATTTTGATTATTTTTTGGGTACAACAACAAGAGAATGATTGGCACTATTTTTTAAGTATTTAAAGAGTAACATAAATACCGTTATTTTTTAACATTTTTTTTTAGTATTAGAATGATGCTTTGTGATGAATATAATTTTTTTTTATAAAAAGTAGAATTTGTATTTTAAATGACTAAATCTGTGCTAAAAAGGCAGAGATGCTTGACCTCTTTGAAGATTTACTTTAAATTCGTAGTTTTAATTTTCGCAAACTGTTATCTAAGTTGAATCCTACAGGAGTTGTAAATGCAATTATTAATCCAATAGATGATTATAAGAAAGTATAGTCAAATTTTCTTTAACGCTATGAGTTTCCGCAGGATTTCATATTACTTTTTATTGAGACATCATGTGCTAATAGTGTTGCATTTTCATGTTGAAAAAATAGGTGATTAAAGATTACTAAAGCACCATCAATTTCTCGTCCCGATAAGCTGAAACTATCGTGATATCTCGCGGCCCGTACATTCTCATCGGATTCCATGGCCAATATTTGAAAATCATTTCTTGAGGATGGCGTCATCACAATTTCTCTCCCATACTCCACCGCTCCACCTATCTTACCCTATTCCTCCCCACTCTCAACCGTTCGATCTAATCCCCATCGCGAACCAATCAAACACTGCCACTCGCGACTAACCCTAGGGCCTCCCCACTCGCTTCAATGTACCTACACGTGTCCCATATTGCCACGTGTCCTCTCGAGAACCATGGGGGCGGTCACGTGCGTTAAACAGTTGAATTCACCTTTTACTGGCAGTGGTGAAATGGTTTGACCATGGTGGGCGTGGGGAGAAGAGAAGACGTGCGGCGGAGTTCTCTTCTGTTCAACTCTTTCAATTTCAGAAAAAAAAAAGGAAAAAAAAAAAATTAATGAGAGAGAAAGGGAGACGTAAGACAGATAGTCTTCTTTCAATTTTCTTTACTTCTATTCATTATCCGATGCCCTCACTCTCTTTCTCTCTCTAGAACTAATTTTTTTTAGCAATACATTCGGACTTCTCTTTCCCTTTGGTTTCTCTCTCTTTAGGACAATCAATCTCAATATCAACGAAACCCTAAAAAAATTAATTCGTATCAAAACCCTTCAAAATTCTTGATTCAATTTGTATATATTCTTTGTATAATCGATCGTTCATACTTAGTATAAATTCTTTCATTTTATTATTGGTTTTCTGCTTTTTTTTTTTTTTTTTTTTTTGGAGTGCATAAATTAGGGCCGGATAGATACTGCCCAAAAAAAAGGAAAAACACATGCAACAAAGGAGTTTTTTGATGGATTTTGTTGTTGTGTATTGTTGAATTTTACATATTAGAATCTGGTGTCAAACCACCCGTTTTAGATTTGTTTTGAACTTGTTTTTTTTCTGGTGTGATTAATGTGAAGAAGCAAAAATACACAAGACGACGGCAAGACGGCGTCACAAGTGCAGCCGAAACCGTTTTTTTGTTGCGATTTGCATGATTTCGGTGGTATTTTGAGTTGTAAGCTAAGGATGCAGACACCTGTAAGGGAAAGTCTTTGATCTTAGCTGGGTATATTCATTAATTTGAGATATAGAAGAGGCAAGTTTTCCGGAGGTTATGTTCATTAGAGAGGTGGGTGTGCTGAGCAGCTGTGTGTGGCCTGGTGTTCCGGCGATCGCTCCTAAGACTCTGTGCTTTGGTTGTGCCATTTGGGGATGAGGAATGATAGCCATAAAAGTGGTGACGGTGGAGCACTGGTGCCACGGGGTAGAGTTAATAACGGTATTATTCCAAATTCATTTAAGGCTTGCCTGAAATATGTTTCCTCGGGTGCATCGACTGTGGCTAACACCGTCAGGTCTGCTGCATCTGCGGCTTCCGCTATTGTGGAGCGGGATGGTGAGACCAACCTTGACCAGGTGAGATTTCCAAAGATAATATTTTCATGTTTTTTTCCCCATAGTAATATTGGTATGAATAAGCTGGCAGAGGTTGCCAAGATGTTTCGTCTTTAGTGGTGTGCATGATTCACAGTTTGTTTCTTTCCTGCACGTTAGCAACTCTTGAACTGTGTAAATGTTTGTTGTGATCCAACTTGGCGAAGTTGATTTAGCTTCTGAGGTTACATTCAGCTTGGTTTCTGCAACTGCTTATGAAACTGTTTCTTAATCATTAATTTTTAGGGTCTAGAATGAAATAAGTTCTTCAATCTATGGCATTGCTGTCTACTGTGTTCTGTAAATATGCAAAACACAGGCACACTGTAGTTTCTGTGAGTACTTTATTTTTTATGCAAACAAGGATGATGCAATGAGCTAATTTTTGTGATTAATTTCTTTACATGTGTTTTATGCAAGCAAGGACGATGCCATGGCCTAATTTTAATGATATGTTTATTTGCAAATAGTTTCTTAACGTTCATGTGTGCGCGTCTCCGTAATTGAGACATACAGCCTCAGACCGTTAGAGTTGCACCGTCACCTCCTTTATGATGTCATGAGTCACGTGTAATCATTTTGGGAGTTAGTAATGCATTGTCGGGAGTTATTCTGTTGTTCATATTTGATTTTCCTTTTATGTTTTAGTTTTTGTTTTATTTTTTGCATCTGAAAGTTGTTGGGACAGTTTGCCATATTGAGGTTTAAAGCCTTAGGTCAGGTGTTTGATTTTCCCTCCTTTCGAAGATGGGGATGTGGTAGGGCATTGAGGGGACATTGTTAAAACAGTTTCTTTGCATTTGTGGCAGTCTTACATTTTCTACCAGTTTGGCTACTTATGTATTGTGCCGTCATTGAAACTTCCTTTACTTTTAGATAACTAACATGTCTTTGTTCCTTTGGCCAAAATTTGTTTTGTCGTGTCCTCTCGTGTCGGTATGTGGATGTGGTTTTCCGTATGGTGTTCTGGAGGTAGACTGTGCTGGGATACACATTACACACTTGTCTTTTCGGTCAATTTGTTGGCTTTGTGGCTGTTGGTTGATTTTATGGCATAGTTTGATGATCTCACAAAAAAAGATGCGCCGCCCCCCAAGTAGTCCAACTCTCAAGACTTTCTTGTTTTTGTGGCTGGTGGGGCTAATTTTGTCGTCATCCGCTTTAAATAAATAAGTGTTTCTTGAATGTCAAGGAAATTTTGTCGTCAACCTGCCTTCTGAAATCCATAAAAATAATTTTCCGAGTATGTTGGGATGTCAATCCTTGGTTTCAGTTTCTGTTGTACATTTTCTGAAATCATATGTCTTTCAACTTTATGGATTGGACTTTGGTCATGTTTTCTCAAATTCACATCATTAGTCATGCTAACGACAGAAAACTAGAATAGTAAACCTTTGAGCTAAGCCAAAATATATTATATACCAGCCAATTAAGAGATCTTATTAATTTTTCACAGTTGCTCAAGGAAAATTTTTGAGGCTAAAAAAAGTAAAGCAGGTTCCAAATATTCTTAAAGTTCGCAAATCATGCAGGCACTAAAAGACGCCGAGTATATCCTTGTTAAGTGGCTGTAATACTAAAACTGGGTAACTTGTTGGTTGATAGATTGTCAGTTCAGGTGATGTTGAGTGCGTCCTTAATTTGGTCAATGGCTACCAGGCGAAAATTGTAATTTCCTTTTCATGAAAAGTCCGAAAAAGACTAGGTTTCTCTGGGGTCTGGGTAAATTTACAGTTTGCCCAAGTTATCACTTATCAGCTTATAAAAGTGGCTGACTCTGGTTTGAAGTTTTTACCTTGTTTCCCTTCATGTATGACTATAGTCTCTAGCGTTGGCCCTGGATAGAGTCACTTTATGGTTCCTTGCTTACTTTTCTAACTCAATACTAGGATGTGTGTGTGTGTGTGCTCCCCATAATTGGAACATACTTCTTCAGACTGTTAGCTTCATGCTGTCACCTCCTTAATGGAAATCATGAGTGAATAACATTTTGGTTGGTTAAGATAGCTGGCGATATTTGTTATCATGTCATTCATATTGTTTCCTTTTCCGCTTTCATATTTTATTTTACCTATCTGCTCTGAAGTTTTCCCCCTTTAAGTGTTTTTCTTTTGGTGGAGGGGGGGTTTACAATAGTTGTGGGCAGATAATCAATTTCCCATATTGAGGGTTCGGTCCTTAAAATTGGGGTAAGTGTTGGCTTTTGCTGCTATCTCACATGCTGTATTTGAATTCAACATCATGGTTGTTGTATTGCCAGTTAAACTTCTTGTAGTTGTACTTTTAGGTAAGTAACAGGTCTTTGTTCCTGTAGCCAAAAATCTTTTGTCATCTCTTATCGCATCTGTAAGTGGATATAGTTTCCCCTTTTTTTGGTGCTCTGGAGGTAGGGAGTACTGGGATAAGGGATAAGCTTACGCTTTCACTTCATTTGGCAGTTTAATCAATAGGCTGTTGTTTGAATGAATGGCATTGGTTTTTACGATCTCGTAGATAAAGTTATTCTTCATCAGAGTTCAAATTAAACATTTTACAACTCAGAATAATAAACACTAAAGAATCTTGATAATTCAGAGTGAAGTCAAACTAGAATTGGGTAATTTCCAAGAATCCAAAACAATAAAATCTCCAAAATCACTGCACATTTGGATATTTATGAAACTGTAAGTGGGGTTGATTTCATTGATTGTTATTATTATTATTTATTTATTTAACTATTTTGGAGGTGGAATCTTATGATTGAAGATGGAAATCAAAACGTGTAATGATTTGGAACGAAAAGACGTTGAAATAATTGAAGTTCCAACTTCCTTATTTTGCTAAAGTGGAATTGCAATGTCATAAAGTTTGTCTTATTGTATTTAGGGAACAATCAATTATGTCCCCAAACAATATCATCTTCTTCCCCTTCACAAATAATTATAATTAAATTATTTATTTATTCATTTTAGAGACCAGACCTAATTGTATTCTTCATCATAAAGTTATTTTTTATCCTAAACCAATATATATACATATATACACACGCTATTTATTATGATTTCTATGTTTTAAGCACAACTAAGTTCACTCTTTAACATTTATTGATTTATGATCAATAATGTCATTGTTTTTTAACCAGTCAAATATTAATATATAAATATGATAATTATTTTAAAATATAAGATAAAATTCAGCCTTCCTAAATTTAGGTCCTGAATCATATGGCAAGTGAGGTACTGGCGGGGACAGGGAAAAAAGGTTGAGTAGTCTGGCAAGTTAAGACTTTCCTGCTTTTGTGGATGGTGGCCATTCCTTTGTCATCCTTTGCAGTAGATTATTTTTGGTTAAAATTTGATGGTTATTGGGGGGATTTGTATTGGGATAAATGTTTCTTTATCGCTTGGAAGAAAGTAATGTTTCTTTATCGCTTGGAAGAGAGTTGTGAGACATTTTTTTATTAGTGTGGTCAAATCTTTTTTTTTTTTCGTTTTTGTTTTTGTTACGATAATGCGTTGAAATAATATTTATATAATGAATTGATTCCTTACTTTTTTTTTCTTTTCTTTTTTTCTGATAATTGGTTGAATATGTCTCTTCTAAAAATAATAAATTATTTTTTTAAGGATAATATTGAAATAATTTTATTTATTTATTTTAGGCTCTAGATATTACATGTAAGATGTATCCTTAATTGAAAATAAATTAAGTGTGTTTTTCTGTTTCACTGGGAGAGAGAAGTTGTGGAAGTTACTGTAAATGCCAAATCGAGGACCTTTTTGTTTAGGAGATCGGGTGAAAGTAGGTATGCAAGAGAAGGCATATAGAATGATCTGTAGAATAATTAGTTAATTTCTGGGAGAAGAAATACACCGAACATGACTTTAATTTTTAGAGAACAAAGCTATCTGAACATCCTCTAGAAGTTTCCTGTGTGCTATAAAACTTTCACTGTCAACTAGCCATTGGAAATTTGCAACAATTAAGTTTTGAGCATTTGTTGATACAACAATTAGTTGTGCATATTTTGTTTCTGATTCTGCTGAGTCACACATTTTGTTTTTTTGCCGTTTCGTTTGTCTTATCATAGTCAAATACTGTATTGTGGTCTCTGATAGGAGTGCCTGAGGCACAAGCCGCGCGAGTCTTCACCTCCAGCACATTAGAGCTATTAAGGTGCGGCACTTCAATAATGCGTGCACCTAGGTGTTAAGGGTGAGGCGCAACTGAGCTGCGCCTTATTGAAATTGGGCTTAGGGTTTTGGAGTTTGAGTTTGATGTTTGTACATACAAGTTCAATTGGCCAATAAATATAAATGGTTCACTAAAGGTTAGCTGGGCCAGTTACTCCTGTTTACTTATAAATGAAACTAGGACAAAGAGAATGATTTTGAAATTGAAAGTAACTATGAAAGCATTGAGGAACTTCTTTAAGAGTATGACCATGACTGTTGAGCTTGATGATGTATCTACCTAGTTGAACATGCTTTAGAAATTTTAATTTATTTAGTAGCACACATCAGTTTTAGTCATGGTTCTACGTCTCTTGATCAACCCCCCCCCCCCCCCCCCGTTCTCATTATGGCTTAAGAGATGTTTTTAAGAAAGTTTATGCTTGCCGCTTGTGTATGCATATTTTCTGAATTTAGATCTAAAGAGTGTTCACGTCCTAGAAAATGATGTTGTGTGTGTTTTATGTAGCGTCCTTATCTAACTTGTCCTACCCCACTATTTTAAGTCTGCCGGTTATTTTGAGTTCATTTTATTTGAGATTCTATTGGTAAAGCTAACTCAGTTATGCTGTAATCTTTTTTGCTTATGTAAGGTTTCTTGGGCTGCATTCGACAAAATAGAACTTGAAAGAGGCATCACGCGGCAGGTTCTCTTGCTGGGGTTCAGTTACGGATTTCAGGTTTGGGATGTTGAAGTGGCAGACAATGTGCGTAACATAGTCTCTAGGCATGATGGCCCTGTTTCATTTATGCAAATGATACCAAAACCAGTGGAATCAAACCAATCTGCGGATAAGTTTTCAGATAGTCGCCCTTTGCTGATTATCTGTGCTGATGGATCCTTTTCTGGAGATATTAATGTTCAGGAGGGGTCAACTATCCCTTTTAATGGATCCGTGCAACAATGCAATGGGTCTGTTAATGGTAGTTATATGCCAACTGTAGTTTGGTTTTACTCCTTGACATCTCAATCATATGTTCATCTTTTAAGATTTAGATCAGTTGTCCATTTGGTGCGCTGCAGTTCTCGAGTTGTTGCTGTCTTACAATCCACTCAGGTATGTTCTACTTGGCCAAAACTTGCATGAGTAGTGTGCATGTTAAGCTGCAAATTGTTGCATTCACCTTAGTCCTGGATCAGGCCCTGATGGAACTTTGTTGCAGATACATTGTCTCAATGCTGCTACTTTAGAGACAGAATATACAATCCTTACTAATCCAGTACCAACTGAATCTTATGGACCCGCATACATAGGTGTTGGGCCCCTTGCTGTGGGCCCCAGGTGGATGGCCTATAGTGGGAGTCAAGTTGCAATTTCAAATCCTCGTCGTGTGAGTCCACAACATCTTACTCCTTCATCTAGTTTCCCTTCTCAAGCTTCAAACGGAAGCCTTGTTGCCCATTATGCGAGAGAGTCAAGCAAGCAACTTGCTGCTGGTATTGTAACTTTAGGGGACATGGGGTATAAGAAACTTTCAAGGTACTATTCTGAGCTGATACCTGAAGTCAATAACTATCAGTCAGGAACTACTCGTGTAAAGGTACAAGGTGCTGCTAATGGAAATTCGTCTGATGCAGAAAATAATGGGATGGTACGCTATATCCGTCATAAATCTTGTCCAATATCTTGCTTGTGGAACATTTCAATAAGCAAATTATGAACTTCATCTAATTTCGTTTATCATGTTTTCTTCTTGATATTGCTTCTGTGGATAAGGGATTAGTGATGACTACTGCATGTGTTGCACCATGTTTTTTCCTCTTGTCTAGGGTGCCCGTTGGGTGGTTTATTTATGCAGTTACATTTGATGCTTGCACATCTTTATGATTTCAACTTGGATTAAAATGGTGCTTCCTTTTTCATTCATTGTTTATCTATCAGGTTATTGTCAGAGATATTGTCAGCAAAACTGTGATTGCGCAATTTAGGGCACATAAAAGTCCCATTTTATCATTATGCTTTGATCCCAGTGGTATGCTTTTAGTGACAGCTTCAGTTTTGGGTCACAACATAAATGTCTTCCGAATAATGCCTGGTCTATCTGAGGGCTCCTCTGGAGCTGCTTCCGGGCCATCTTATGTCCATCTTTACAGGCTCCAACGTGGTCTCACAAATGCTGTAAGATGAACTGTTCTATTCCAACTTATAACTTCTTTCGGGAATTTAATTATAACTTCATGGCATTGTTTTTTGCAGGTTATACAGGACATAAGTTTTAGTAGCGATAGCCAATGGATTATGATCAGTACCTCAAAAGGAACAAGCCACCTTTTTGCTATATCTCCATCAGGGGGAACGGTTAGTTTTCAGTCAAGTGATTCTTATTCTAGTGAGAGAAACAGTGGGTCCAGCTTGATGGCAACACAAAGTTCAGGATTACAGGTGCTGACTCAGCAAAGCATCTGTGCATCTGGTCCTCCTGTTTCCCTTTCTGCCGTTAGCCGAATAAGGAATGGAAGCAATGGTTGGAAAAACACAGTCAGTGGTGCTGCTGCTGTTGCTACTGGGCGCTCTAGTTCTCTCTCTGGGGCTATTGCATCCGTTTTTCACAACTGCAAGGGCAACACTATGCATGCTGATGTCAGCTCTTTGAAGAAGAACAATTACCTGCTTGTTTTCTCCCCTCCTGGTTGTGTGACACAATATGGTCTGCGGTTTTCTCCTGCTTCTGATGGTAGTACGGCTTTGCCTGGAGTGGGTCCTGATTGTGATGCGAGATCAGTTGTTGAGGCAATCCAGAAGTGGAATATATGTCAGAAGCATAATCGCAAAGATAGAAGCGATAACATAGATGTATATGGAGAAAATGGGAATTCAGATAGCAGTAAAGTATATCCTGAAAGAATGAAATGCGCCGATGATGCATTTTCTGATGTTTTTGGCATAACTAGAAAAGAGAAGATTACAACTGAAGAGAAGCATCATATGTATATATCTGAAGCAGAACTTCAGATGCATCAAAATAAGAACCCATTGTGGGCGAGATATGAGGTACTTCACTATTGATAGGAAGTTGAGATAGTATTCATGTGTGATAGGTGATTATTGTGCTAATAATATCTTCTTTCTTTTGGGCAGATATATTTTCAGACAATGCAGACAGATGATTTAAACGATGAAGGTGCTTATGGTGGAGAGATTGAGATAGAAAGAGTCCCTGTACGTATTCTTGAAGCAAGGTCAAAAGACTTGGTTCCTGTTTTTGATTATCTTCAGAACCCTAAGTTTCAACAGGGGAGGTATGTGGTAACACAGTAAATCTGTGTCCCCTAATATATTTTTTCTATATGGTATCTTGACATGCATCCTGTCTGCCACATTAAGTACCTTGTTCTTTGGGGGCTTACTTATTGGATTTCACCTAGTGGTGTTCTTCTCGCACTCTCTCTTAGGGTTTGGGGGGAGCGGGAATCCCTTATTGAATATGCTTTCTTCTATGTTTCTGTTATAATTTCTAAACTGAAAATTTAACCCTTGTTTATGCTAAACCTTTACTCACTTCCTTAATATTCAGGATTTTTTCGGTAAGTACTGAAAACAATGGTCAGAATCAGAATCAGAATCAGCGTCAGGGGTATAGCTTGTCTGTGGATGGGAAAGTTACCCGCACGAATAGTTCTGGTTCTCTTTTCTCCACTGCTTCGGTAAGTGCTGCAAACAATGGTCAGAATCTGAATCAGCTTCAGGGGTCTAGCTTGTCTATGGATGGGAAAGTTACCCGCATGAATAGTTCTGGTTCTCTTCACTCCACTGCCAATGGTGGCATTTTAGAGAATGCATTGGACAGTGATCCTGATGAAAAAGAGCAGGATGGTCTCCCGTTTGTAACTGGAACCAACAGGGGCTTTGTAAATACTACTAATGACACCCGAATAGTTAACGCTGAGCATGAGGAGACTGTAAATACTAGAGAACCCTCTGTGAGAGAGAGCCAGCTTAGATCTGTACATAATAGGGATGGCTTCAACTTGGAGAATCTATTTGCAGAAAGTGATGAGTTTGACTAAGGTAATCCTTTATAGTTGTAATCTGTCTTCCTTCTCTCTCTCTCTCTCTCTGCCTCTGCAGTTGAGTAACTGGTAATGTTGCATTGTCTCAGGTGAGGATATTCTTTTATTGTCTGTGAGGGGCGCTTTGGAAGTTTGGTGCTTTGGGTGGAAGCATATAACATATATAGAGAAGCGAAACATAGATGCTTTGGATTGCGTTGGAAGTGTGGACACCTTATGTTTGATTTACAATCTGTGACATTGTAAATAAATTTCTCAGATTATAAATCCAATAATCAGCAGTAATATGTATATAACATAACGTGCTCTGTATTGCAATCTTTGATGTTTCTTTTACTTCATGTGGCAATATGCATATATATTATTTGTGTGCATCTGATTTTGCAAATAAAAGATGGATATCTGCTTGTACCTTTGGAAATTGGATTTGTTAAGAAATGTCTGTTTCAGACTCCATTCTAAGTTGGTTGTCGAAATGCAGAGTAACATGGACAGAGAGTAGATGTGGATCATCCATATCCCATATGATTAGTTCAAATATCATTCTCTTGGTCTGAAAGATAATTAGTAAAACTATGTATGGTGTCTAGTCATATGATTTAGAATGGAAGACTAATTACTAATTATATGTAATATACTAGTATTGTTACGTGCCATGCATAATCAATAAGTTTTTTAAAGTTTTATATACAAGTATTCCATAACTAAGAGAACTTTTGAACTTTTGTGAACCTCAAGCTTGCATTTTTTTGAAAAAAAAAAAATATGATATTACATCCTTCAATCGGAACCTTTGATTTTACATTATGTTATAGTCACATATTTCTATTTTACAATAGAAACAATTTAAGATATTATGGTACATATTCGTGTATCATAGTGGGATGACAATGGATCAGTGTAAACTAAACGTCTAAAGTATTGAAATAAACCAAACACCAAATTGATTTAGTGTAGTCTACTAATTGAACATACTAAGAAATTAATAATTGAGGAAAATTAATTTGAGATTGATTTAATTAATAAGTTAAGTTCTAACTTTAGTTAAAGCATTTTTAGGTATATATAATTATGTATAATTCAAAATGGTTCGAAATAAAATACAGAATGCTATAATAGCAAAATATTTTGTTCCAATGAGAAATGTAAAACGACCATCGAAACTGAATGATAACATGCGTTATAGGGCCAACATTTGTGTTATATTGGATCAACCCAATAAGCCTATTGAGATCCTAACTTTTATTTTACTATTTTTTGTTTTTTTCATTGTAGTAATTAATGACCTAATAGAAAGTGAAAATGTATCTAAATAAATACTTATTTTGAACTTCTGTAGGTTCTTTAGCATCTTTGCTGTTCACTAGCTTTCTAACATTTTTATCCTTAGTTGAAGTTTCTGACTTTATGATTTTTCTAATTTTTTTGTAGGCCATCTTTTTGTGTCAAATTTTAATGGCCTGATTTTTTATTTTAAAATTTTGATGAAAATAAAATTAGATGAGATGACCTTAAATTAAAATTTGGATCACTTGAAAATTTAAATTTTATATCACTTCCGTAATAATATGCAAGAAAGTCGGGAAGTTAAAAAAGTTAGAAAGTCATATCAACCAACAAAGAATAAAATTATCAAAAAAAACTTAAAAACTTGTAAAAATTCCAAAAAATAGTATTTTAATTTTTGTTCCAAAGAAAGGGCGTAAATCAAGAGTGCTTAGACAAAAGTGTTAATGAGCTAATAGAAAGGCGCCTACATTGAGAGATTGTACGAATCGCACTTTTTTAATTTTATTAATTCCCCTACCTAAATGTAATTAATGATATGCCCAACCTTTTCCATATAATTACTGTGCAATTTTATTACATTACCTCAAATAAATAAAAAATAAAACAAAGGAAAGAAAACAGAAAAGGCAAATAGGAAAAAAAGGTCGTTTTCCATTTAGAAAGGCTGTTCTATCACAGCCCAAAAAATCAATATTCTTTCGGAAATATACTTCTTGTGGAGGCAAAGTGAAGCAACACCAAACCTTAACTCCTCTCCATATTCTGTGAGAGAGAGAGAGAGAGAGAGAATCCTGTTGTTTCCAACTTCCCTTCTTCAATACTAAGCCAACCTTGGGAAAAAACAGAAGCACTTCTCAGTCTGCAGTCTTTTTCCCCCAAACAACCTCTCTTCTTGTCTGTCAAGATACACATTCGACATATATACAAAACATATACATACGCAAAAGCTTACACACATTCAATAACCTCTATCCTAAGCAAGGTTAGGTGGTCGATAGCTACTCTAAACACCCCTCAAAAACCTTCCCTTTTCAGCAATTTTTCAACCTCACATCTCAGATTCAGGTTCTTGATTGTGTTCTTTTCCTGCAATCTGCTCTCTCTCTCTCTCTCTCTTGTTCTACTTTTGGGAAAACGAGGAAGAGGAGGAGCTGGAAATGCAGCTGCATATATCACCCAGCTTGAGGCATGTTACGGTGCTGCCTTCAAAAGGTTTTAGGGAGTTTATCAAAGTGAAGATTGGATCAAGAAGGCTGTCGTACCGCATGCTTTTCTACGCGCTTTTGTTCTTCACGTTCCTTCTTCGGTTTGTGTTCGTGTTAACTGCAGTTGATAGTATTGATGGGGAAACCAAATGTTCGACAATAGGTATGTACGTCTTATCGTGTATTCATGTTTGGAATTCACATGCATGTATGCGTGCATATTAGAAACTAATTTGGCATTGTTGGAGTTGAAGATTAGGCAAATAAACACAAATGTAGCACCCTTGATTGACAAATTGAAGACAATCCTAATATGCACTCTCGAAGAGTTTTGTCATTTTAATCTGACAAATTTTAGGATTGTCTTCAAGAATTGCAATTTTAATCCATTATAAGTCCCTCATTATATCATCACTGCTATACGGAATTACACACAGACTGGCGCACTGAAACCCAAGATAAAATTCTTTTGCACCAGAAGATCCCAACTGCATAAATGTTGTCGAACGCTGCTGTCCTTGTACAGTCATTTATCTATAATATCTATCTATGACTGTACATATTGGGGGGTGGGGGGGGGGGGGGAGCCAAGATGGGAGACCCTTTTTCAATCACTGACAGAATTCTGTGTGTTGATCAAAATGCAGGTTGTTTGGGGAAAAAGTTAGGACCAAGAATTCTGGGAAGAAGGCTTGAATCAAATGTAATTTCTTGAGCTGTATTCTTTGTGTTCATATGATGTTTCTATAGAGATGCCTCTTCACCAAATCCAAGAAGCATTTTCAGCTTGGAGTTGAGAACTTGAAGTTCAATCCAGAACAAGATTTTGTAATCAATTATCATCACAACTTCTCAACTCCAAGCGTTTCTTACAGTGTGAATGCCTTATCTGAATGTATTACAAGATCGAACATCACCTGGTTTTTTATCAGGTTCCGGAAGTCATATATCAGGTACTGGAAGAGCCGGTGAATCAAAACAATATAAAAACAGGACAAGAAATTCCTCAGACATTAGAAGATTTTGTCGCAGAAATGAAGGATGAACGACCTGATGCCAAGACATTTGCTGTGAAGCTCAAATCCATGGTATTATGGATTAACATATCTTCATGAAGTCATTCATATCAGAGTAGGCAAATTCTCCTAGTCACCCGTGAATGAAAGAAAATACTTTTTACCAACAACTTAAGTTTCTTTCCGAGCCAAGAGAAACAAAAATTGGACACTTGATCCCCTTCTTGCCCGTACCATCAAAACCCAACAGTTCCACCTGCAGCAGTCCACACCATAAGACACTGAGCCGTTCCACCTAGCATAGACCACCAAAACCCAAAAGAGCATAACCGGAACATTTTTTTCTATCACAAGGGGCTTAATTTGGGGGTTCCACTGTAACAGTCTATATCATACCACACATTAATGAATCATAATGAACACATTGAACGAGCTATCAAATGATCTGTTTCTCTCTTTCTCACAGGTAACATTTCTTGAAGAAAGGACAAGAATGGCAAAAATCCAAGAATACCTGTATCGCCATGTGGCCTCAAGCAGCATCCCAAAACAGCTACATTGCCTTACACTAAAGCTAGCCAATGAGCACTCTACAAATGCCAACGCAAGGCTCCAACTTCCCTCTGCAGAACTCGTCCCTGCCCTTGTTGACAACTCCTTCTTCCACTTTGTCCTCGCCTCTGACAACATCCTTGCTGCATCTGTTGTAGCATCATCACTCATTCACAACTCTTTGCACCCTGAAAAGGTCGTCCTCCATATAATAACCGATAAGAAGACATATGCTCCAATGCAAGCATGGTTTTCCTTGCATCCCTTAACCCCTGCAATCATTGAGGTTAAAGCATTGCACCACTTTGATTGGTTTACGAAGGGGAAGGTTCCTGTTTTGGAAGCCATGGAGAAAGACCAGAAGGTGAGATCACAGTTTAGGGGAGGATCATCTGCTATTGTGGCAAACAATACAGAGAAGCCGAATGTTATAGCTGCTAAGCTACAGGCATTGAGCCCCAAGTATAATTCATTGATGAACCACATCCGTATCCATTTGCCAGAGGTCAGTATCGAGTCAAATATATAGCGTTGTCTAACTATATTGTCGAAAAAAATTGCCTCAACTCTGCTTAACAATTGCAGTTGTTTCCAAGTCTTAAGAAAGTGGTTTTCTTGGATGATGATATTGTGGTTCAAACCGATCTTTCGCCTCTCTGGGACATTGACATGAATGGAAAAGTCAATGGAGCAGTGGAGACATGTAGAGGAGAGGATAAGTTTGTGATGTCAAAGAGGTTCAAAAGCTATTTGAACTTCTCTCATCCTCTGATTTCAAAGAACTTTGATCCTAATGAATGTGCATGGGCCTATGGAATGAATATATTCGATCTAGAAGCTTGGAGAAGAACAAATATAAGCCAAACATACCACCACTGGATTAAAGAGGTAAACTTTCGACCAAAAGTGTAGATATCCATACATTTGCAGCAAAATTTCTGCAGGAATGAGGAATGAACACTCACAGATTCTCCAATGCTCTCTCTCTCTCTCTCTTGTGCAGAATCTGAAGTCAGACTTAAGTTTATGGCAGCTAGGGACCTTACCTCCAGGTCTAATAGCATTCCATGGCCATGTCCACATCATCAATCCGTTTTGGCACATGCTAGGACTAGGGTACCAAGACAACACCACCATTGCAGAAGCTGAAAGTGCTGGTGTCATCCACTTCAATGGCCGAGCAAAGCCTTGGCTCGAAATAGCATTTCCACAACTTCGGCCTCTATGGACCAAGTATCTTGACTTCTCTGATAGATTCATACAGAGTTGTCACATAAGAGCAACTTAGAAAGGATCCATCGTGGAAAAATCTTTAGGTTCCTTTTTTTACACCTGTAAATCAGAGACATGATATACAATGAAGAGTTCTTCACGAGGATAGGGGTTTCCAGGCAGAAACGAGAACAGCCGTTGGCTTCAACTTTTGAGAATGTTGCTTAATTCTGAGTTCTTGAATATATCTCAAGTTATATATTGTTTCTATTTTTTCCCTTCCCAAGGAATAATTAGCCTTAACTTGATGCAAGTCCCGGAGAAAAACTGGTTTCAAGCATCATTATGAGTATTCGAGCTAAAATGCAAGATATCATACAATATTGGTCCAATCAAGATTATCATACAACATTTCAATAAATGATGTTTCATTCATTTTCATCAAACAAGATTCTAAGAGATCTCAAAACACAATCAAAATCAAGATGCATATCAGATAAATTCTCATTTTTTTCACAATACCATTTACTTCTTCTTCCCAGTTACATTTGAAACCAAATCTTTCAAAAACTTGGCAGATTTTGTGACTGGGGAATTGATAGCCATGAGATTGTACAAGACGTTCTCAACTTCCATGATGGATGGCCGCGATTTGAACCTTGAAACAACTCTCAATTCATCTTCTTCTTCAACAAAAATATTCCATTTCTCACCACTTACAACTCCATCTTTCACACACTTAAAGATCATACCTTTCCTCTTGCTCAAAATCCCTCTAACCTCCAATCCCATGAATGAATACACCACATCAAATGATCCCATAAAGCCACTCAGCTCCGCAAATTCACTCTCCTCCTCAAAACCCCACTTGGGATTGAAAATCACTGCCGGCCTCGGATACAAACCGTCGGTGACTGTCTTCATAACCGCTAGCTGAGAAGCTTCAGGCGCAAAAAACACGGCAACATCAGCTGAATTGACGGTTCTGATATCTTCATCAAGAACTGATGATATATCAATGTTCTGGACCAGAATGTCTGAAGAGCGAGAATCAAAGGACTTAATGGCAGCCTGAGTTGAGCTCTGGTTAGGCCACAATATAAGAATCTTGATTTGTGGGCCTTTTCTTCTAATAGGCATTTCACCGAACACTTCGAGAGCCAACTCAGAAAGTGAAGAGGGCGAGTCGTCCACGACCGGAATTTCAACCCGGAATCTGGGCTGCTTTATTTTCTTGAGCTTTCCGGCGAGCTTTGGGTTGTTGAGGGGCTTCTCTAAGGCGGATGAGAGTGAAGTCTTGGCTTGGAGAATGGCTTCTTCTTTCGTGGCGGGTGGTTTGGGAGATGAGAGATTGCATTTCGGACATAAACGTGAGAATGTTGATGAATGCTGAAGTTTTTCATCTATGTAGGAGATCAACAGATGATGCTGGCGTTGTTTAGTAAATGGAAAAGAAAGTGAGAAAGCATTTGTTCGTTGTAATTTGTATGAATAATTAGAAGTTTTAATGGGTTGGACAGGGATTGGGAGTTTGGAAGCCATTTTGAGAAGAGAGAGAAATGTCATAAGAGAGGAGATAAGGAAGGAAAAGGAGAGGGAAATATAAGCCTCAAGAAATGCTCAGAGATGGGAGGTATTTCGTTGGTTAAATTGGAAAATTACAAGCAATTATTTGCATGAGGAATTTGAAATACATTTAAATATGAGTGAAAAGTCTGATTCATTCTTTTTAACTAAATAAATAATATTTTTAAAAATAAAATATATAATATTGTAGATGAGTTGAATAAATTTATTAATATAGATTTCAAAGCTATAAGCTAAGTGAAACTCAGAACCACACTTATCCGATGTCGGTTACAGGTCGCTCGCGAACTTAACAACTTCAAAAGAAACCAATTATAAATACTTCAAAAAACACTTCAAACTGTATGTTGGTCACAACTCATTAGTCCAATTTATCCTGGTTAATGTGTATACATCATATAATGAGTGGAGCTGCAGCCTGCAAGCCTCTTAGAACACAACAGAAACACTACACAGACACAATTATTAGAATTTACATCTTACCAACCCCAGCATAAACTTCACTATAACAAAAGTCCCACAATCACAACTGGTCTCAATATTCCACCAGAGATCCAAGTTAGACAAAAGTTCAACGAGAAGTTACAGTGAAAATAGCAAAGACAAAACATTTCCAACAATTAAACCACAACAAAGCGTGCCCTAACACAAATTTCGGATGCCCCTATTAGGCAACGGGTGGGCGCAGCACGTGGTCCTGAGACGTATCGACAGCCGCTGGTGGCATGAACTGCCACATGGCGACACCAGGGTAGCTGATAATCGGCACCAACTTGTTTCCAGCAGCTTGGCTTTGAGCAGCGTATGCAGCTGGGATGGTGGGAGGTGCAGGTAAAAAGCCGGGTTGAGGAGGAGCATTTATCGTCTTTAGCTGCTGCTCCAGCCTCTCCTTCTCAACCTTCAACCTCTGCTTCTCATCACGAAGCTCGTTCTTCTCAGCCTACAAAAATATTAAACAAAAGAGAGCGTTGAATGACTAGCCAAGAACCCTAATCAACAAATAATCATAGGTTGTGGTTGTATTGAAAGATTTGAGGCTGGATGTGAAACCCATAATTGCAAATCCATTGGTATCATTTGAATGGATTTGTAGAATAGAATTGGAATCCGGTACTCTCAACTTGAAATACTTTTTGCATGCTTTGGGTGGGGATTTGAATCCACTCATGAAATTCTTGAATTTCAAATCCTCCAATCCAAATGCAACCTATATAGTGAATTATGCATGGACAAAACATTAAGGTTTTGTTTGGATTGAAGCGATTGAGGATGGATATGAAATTCCATAGTATGATAGATAAGGATTTGAGATCCATCTCTTATTTTGGACTAAATTTTAAGTGCTTTGGAAGGACTTGGAATACACTCTACTTCGGGTAGAATTTAAACACACTTTACTTCAGGTGGATTTAAAATGAATTTGAAATCTATTCATTTCAAATCCCTCAACTAGATACAGGACCAGGCATGAACGACATAACCCAGCAAATTGATAGTTAGAACAAAAAAATGAAGAGTCTTACTTTCAGCTCCTTAATCTTCTCCTGGAGATTTGAATTCGAGTCTTTCAGCTTCTGAGCTTCACCTCTTAGTTGAGTTACCATACGGACAGCATCAACCAAAATAGCAGCTTTATCGGTTTTGGGAGGCCTACCAGGCTCAAGAAGAGCACCTAATTCCATAAATCTAAAGAACAGGCCATGGAGTTACTAAGTGCAATGTGTTAAAAGAGAGAGCCAGAAAGGTGAAACAATCATAGAACAGAATTACTTGTCATTTAGCCTGTCCCTTCGTTGTTTCTCCCTGCATGCTTTGGAGCTTGATGGAGGAGATGGCTCAGTTCTAGTTCTGTGAAGTGTACACAAATCCACGGTGATGTATTGTCCGGAAGAATGGAAGTTAAATAAAGAGCCTTTCCAGCTATATAATTAATTTTTAAGTTGCATCTTCAGAACAGATTCCAAAACCAATCTGCCTTTTCTTTTACATAAATAGATTGCTCTAGAGGATTGCATCAAGAACTTCAAAAGGTCAAGTGCAAAAGCTTGGCCAAAAGCTCAAAAGTAACAAAACCTTGCATACCGTTTTTTGGATCCAGAATCCTTTTGCGCATCCGATTCTCCAAATGATCCATCCACTTCAGCACTATCAGAAGACAATAACACCAAAATTAGCAAATATTCATACGAGAAACAAGAAAAAGAGAGGGGGGTGGGGGGAGATTGTATACAAACAGCCCAAAGACACTTGAAACATGTTATACAAAGTAGAACTGATTAAGAATAAAATGATGTGTAACTACTTATTGCAACTTCTACAGTATCATATAATAAACAATACCTAGAGCTTCACATTACTAGGTGATTAGAATTTCCCATGCCATAATAGAAAATAAATCTACTGTCAAGCTCATATGTAAAGTGTATTGTCCTTTAATTTGGTACCACCAGTCATAGGGACCATTACCCTAAAGTATGCTAGGAAATTACTAGACTACATCATACTACTATACCATACGAACAAGATCCCTGAGGAATCAACACTATTAACCTCAAGCCACAAACAGATTATAGCATTTCGTACAAACAGCATAGCTGAACTTGCGTAAAACAACTTAATTGCATTTTCCATCATGAACACACAAGCAATTAAAGAACTATAAATTACATACAGATTTCACACTGCGGAAACCCTTATCCAGAAACCTACCCAACACATCACAATTGAGATAGATTGCTTTATATAATTATCAACAAACACCCAATTTCAGTCTCCTCATAGCACAATCATAACCCTGGCGAAGGAATTCTCACAGTAATTCCATGTCCCAACTCTACTCATTCTTGTAAGACTATAACCCAACATGTGTAAAGAGAAAAATTAAAGTCCAAGTGAACAAACACCATCTCCAGATTATCTTCAACTAACAAATACTAAAATCAATAACAGAGAGTGTAACAATATTTAACATCTAAAATGCACCATTAAGGTTTCATAGTTCTAGAGTCATTCATAGCTAATTTCCAACAAAATGACAATATATCAATAACCCCCCACCCCCCAAAAAAGGTACATAAAAAATAAAAAGCCCCCCAAAACAAGAGAATGTATGTAGTTTCCACTATATAACAAAAACACAAAAACGTAGTTAGAGTAGTACCATTCACTACAAATAATAATTATAGTAAAAAAGCCACTAAATGCCCTTAAAATAATGCCTCAAATCAATTTGCTCAACCAACAATCAATTGTTTCACTTGATTCTGCAAGTCATTCTAAACCGCAATTGTTACAGCCTGAACAAATTAAATAAAAGGATTAATCAAGAAGTAGGATGACCCTGCAAATAATCAAGGACATAAAGCCCCAGAATCTGGAACGGAACAATGCCACCAACCTAATATTTTAGGTTTTTTTTTTCCCTCTTGTATTTCCCCTGTCCATCTACCCAATGTTTTTCAAAGTCTGACCAGTGCTCATGCAAGGGCACACAGAAACATAATAGTGATGGTGAATAAGATTACATTTGGATCTATGCCGTAATTGAGAGTGTAAATTGGTGATAAACATGGAGAAGGTTAGCTCTTAAGAGGTTTTTATTACGTCATTAGTTTCAGTACTAATTGTTGAGTGAGATGCAAAGGGCAGATCTCAAAGTTGGTGAAATTGGTGAGCTCCTTCAAAAGTGGACTTGGATATTGTGCTAGCAACATGAAGGAGAATTTGTAATGCTTTCATTTTCCCAAAATAGGAAAAAAGCTACTACAACTATTACACTTCAACAAAGCCAACTGCAGAAAGAGCTATTAACATCAGCTGGTGTGGGAGCAGGTGTTCCATAAGGATAAAAACAAACTGATATGCTATTGTTCAAAGTTAGTCCGCGATTTTGAGTTCTAATGTCAAAGTTAGGCATTAGCCTCTTCATGAGCCAGTATAATGTTATGACATGAAGCTCCTGCAGCAATCAAACTAATAGTTTTTGAAGTTCAGGGGGAAGATAATTAATAGTTGAGGGTCGGAGCCATCACGAAAGCTAAGAGGTTTAAGTAGTTTCGTTTTTGGTTTTTCTAGTAATTTCAAAGTCGATAACAGTTAATCAAATCCAACTTATCAAGGCACATAAACGAAACTAAAGGACATGAAAAGAAGTAAAGAAACACAACATCTGAGAAGCCTGCAAAAGAAAAGATACCCTATCCCAAAAAATACAGAAACCACAAAATAAGTACCAACATCAATCATAAAACGGACAGAAAAAAGAAAAAAGAAAAAAAAAGAAAAACATAGAGTCAGATAATGATTAAGCACCACAACTAAATTACATAAAGAAACAGAACCAATCTATCTTTTTATTTATTAAAAAAAAAAAAACCAAACTTTATGAATTACAAGAATAACTTCATAATCCAAAAGGGCGAAAATCACAGTAAAAGAGAACTGAAAAGAGTACCTGGCGTTGGATGAGCCATTCAACGCTTGAACGGGCCAAGCAAACCCAGAATTGTGAGCAGAGAAATTGCCATCGGGAACAGTGATATCCTCAAACCCATAATCGTACAGCCAATTCGTGTTTTCGGGGGAAACCATTTCCGATCAGATGCCGGAAATTTGAAATTTGTTGTTTTCCGGCGTCAGAAAAGGAAAATAAAAAATGAAGGGGTCTTCGGTATTGGGGGAAAACGAAAATGGAGAGAAACTGGAAATCACGTGAGTGAAAGGGGAAAAGGGAATCTTGATTGTAAATTATTTGGATTAAATTTGTTGGTTTGAAACAAATGGATTTGAGCGTAAGCCTAAGAAATGAAATAAAATGGAAAAAGAAAGATTCCCCAGCTGCTGTGTGTGTGACGCACTATTATCGGCATACATCAACTGGGCCATACCCGTAACTTTTTGAAAGTCAATAAATATACTCTTAGCCCGTTTTAGGAATTGGGCCTGGCCCTAATCACTGTCCAACTCCTAAATTATCTTAATTATTTTCCTTCTAAAATAAATTAATATTTATATGTGTTTTGACTTGTGGCAAGTTGGGATTCTGAAATCGCTCTCTCTCTCTCTCTCTCTCTCTCTTCTAAAACGAGACTCATATTTTATAAAGGTATAATTTATTTTTTTAATTTTATCTAATTTTTTCAAGAAAAAAGTTACTTATAATTTATTCAATATAACTTATTTACGAAATAAAAATATAAAAATTTATTTTAAATAAAAAAGAAATTAAAAATATCAAGTTTGAGTATTTTATTACATGTCCCGTCCAAAAATCCTTCTCAAGGATTGTAGCTAAGAATAATAGAGGAAAAGAAGAATCTAATTACAACAAGATCATTCTCCATCTCTAAAATAAATAATATATATATATATATATATATATATATATTACTCCCTCCATCTTAAAATAAGAATTTTATTTGATAAACATATATATTTTCTTATTATTGATCAATTAAATAAAGATATAATTTTCTAAGAATCATATATTTCGTGTATATTAATTCGTTCAATCATATATAACTTATTAAAAAAATTAAATTTTAAAATTTATATATTAACAATAAAATAAGGTATTAATTTTTGAAACAAATTTTTTATCTTGAAACTAATGAAATAATCACTAATATTACTTCGTAGATCTAAAATGTACGGTGGATATCCTATATATGCGTACGGTATAATTTCGGGTTCTTAGGATATTGAAGTTGGGAAAATGGTGAGGTGTTGAGTTTTGATTGGTGGATAATGATGAGAAGAAGATTGAAAATAAGCGGTGTTAAAATCTCGAAGACAATATGCCTACTTTGTGGTCCATCCTCAACGTTTTATTTTTATTTTTATTTGTTTTTTATATTTTATTATTTTTTAAGGTGACAAATGCGGCCTTAGACTTGCGATTCTACATCAAAGTTTTCAAAATATATTTTATTGGATGATGTCTCATTTGATTTATATTTTTGTGGATTTCTTTTATAAAGCAAGATAAAAGTATAAATAATTTTTTGATTGATTATTCTTTTAAATATATTTCCTAATTTCTCTCTCTCTCTCTCTCTCTCTCTCTCTCTCTATATATATATATATATATATATATTGTCTTCACTTAATTATTTATGTATATTAAATTAATCATACGAATTTGTATTAATCATATATATATTCCTTATCTTGAATGTGAATGATCCATTTGAGAAACTTATAAGTCAAAGAGAATAAATAAAATTTAAAGTAAGAATTATACTTCACAAATATACAACTTTTTATTTTTTATCACTAAATAAACAATCTTCTAAAAATCGTAACTACCCATTTCTCGTTTAGTTTCTTCAATCACATATATTTTTTTATGAAATTAAATTTTATATTTTATATTTTCATTAAAAATGATATTAACTTTCGAAATATAACTTTTATAAAATATAAATATTTTATAGAAAAATAACTTTTATTTTAGGAGAAGGGAAGTTAGTAATGAATGGGTGTTTTGTTAAATCTAATAAGTCAGCAGGCAAGAAGTTGTACGCATGCATATTCTTGCATTTGTATACATGCATCAAATGATATCATATTATTCCTTTTCTGAGACTGTGACATCAAATTAATTGTGACAAATTTATGCTATTTTTTAAGTTTATTTTATCAAATTAATTGTGACAAATTTATGATAGTAAGCAAGTTATTTTATGCCTTTTTTCATTTCTTTTTTTTAAGGAAAATGAACTTTAGATTTTTTTAGTAAAACTTGAAAAATAAATTCTTGAGGTGTGCTAGAATAAGATTGTTCTAAAAGATATTTTGATGTTACGCCAAAAGTTATATGCATCGGGTCTACCATGTAATCTGATGTAGAGTGGTACTTGTTTGATTGAAAAATATTATTGATTTACTTAAAAAATATTATTATTGATTTGTTATCTTGAAAAAAGTAATAATATTTTTTAAATAAACAAGTAATATTGTGGATCGGGTACATAGTGCAACTCGATGCACAAAAGACTCACTTTATTATTATTAAAAAAAGTTATTTCTCAAGATACAACACTCTCTAGATGAATCTTGAAATGAAAATAACTAAACTTTTAGAGGATTAATCCAGCAACGGAGGATTAAATGATAGTTTGTAGCCACATGTCACCACCACATTTATTCGCAGTAATAAGCCGATAATTTTTCTATTTTTCTTGACACATGTCCTATTATTTATTGTCTCTCTACTATTTTTTATTTCTTACTAAAATTTAAAAATTCAAATATTTTTTTTAAATTCATTTTATGTATGATATATCAAATTAATCATCGTTTTACAATCTTTAATTTGACACCAATATTGCATATTTTAAAATAAAAATTATATTTAATGCATGATATATATATATTTATTTATGGATATAATATATTTTTATGAATTTTGATATTTATTTTTATTTTGATATATATATGGTGAATTTGAATAAATAATATATTAAAATTTTATATGCATTTTATCTAAAAAATATAAATATTTTCAAAAAATTAAAAATATTGTATGATTTAATTTATACTATATTATAATTCATTGTTCCACCTTAGTAGGTTCTAGTGAGTTGAATATTTTGTAGTGAGTTAAGAACACTTTAAAATTGACTTCAAAAAATTATGTAATTTATTATTTAATAAAGATAACTTTTAAGAGAATGACAATACAAAAAATATTATTAAAAATCATATTGCATAATATTTATATAAACATTATTGACATAAATAGATTTTATGCATACTTTTATAATAATAATACTTTAATTTTATTATTTATTATTAATATAATAAAATATATTATATCAGCTCACATCATCTAGTATATATATAAAAGCAAGCAAGCAACATTGACTCAATTGAAAAATGAGGTAACACATTGACAGGAAAAGAGGTAGATAACTGAACCCTAAAGATATATGTTTTTTTTTTCATTTTGTTAGAGGTTGCACCTTAAATCTGTCTACGGAAATACTGTTTGAAAGTTATAGTACATATTGTAAATATTGTATTTATTTTAAAATAGAATTTGATAAATACTTGTTCAATTATGATTAAAAAAAGTAATAAAAATTTGTTACGTAATATTTGGATGATTGAAAGATAATTATTATAATTTATAAAATTATTAAGTAAGAAAGAGTGAAACAAGAGAGATAAAGTAGCAGGCGTCAATAAAATACAAAATAAAACTCACAATTTAAAAAATGAGTTTTAATACAAATCTAAAATTTATTTGATACATCTCATATTCATATAGATAAATTTATAAACAAACAGAGCCTAGAAGTTAACAACAAAAATAGTAGAAGCGTTATAATAAAAGATTTTAGATAATTTTTACGAAGCTGTAATGTCGTTCGAATTGACAAAAAACAAAAGAATATTGAACAACAAACCTTTTTTGGTGGGATGGAGACATAATATTTTTTAGATAAAAAAAATATTTATTAATTAAATAAGTAATACTATATTCAACCAATGAAATCAGATGAAAAAGAAAGAAAAATGAAGAAGCTAACAAAAATTTGTGCATCGTGGGTATACGAGTTTTTGTGTTTAAACATATATGTTTTTTCTAGGACAAAAAAATAAAGTTTTACAACATAATATTTTTTTGGATGGATGGACTATTTAATATAACCATTCATTAGAAACTTTATACTGACAACAGCATTCATGATTTGAATGTTTTGATTAATATATTAGTGAACTATACAATAATATATATGCATTTCTCTGTATATATATTTGTCCCATCCACAAAAGTAAATAGTCCCAACTTACAATAAAATGAAAGTTTTATTTATTTTAAAGTAAAATAAAATATTGGGCTAATATGCACTTGCAACAGTTGCACACACATGAAAGAAAACTAATTGGTAAGGTTTGACAAAAGCATCCACCACTTGTAAATGCTTGGTCAGAATCTCCACCCTTTTTACTAATTCTAAACAATACGGCTGATGCCACCTACCATTTCTTCATTTTATATATATATGCAGTAAACACCTGAACAGATGCATACTGAAACTGTTTCACTGAATATGATTGTTGTCCCTGTCCAAAATGAGGTGTGTTTGAAGTCAGTAGGTCACTGTATCTGTCATAGATTAAGAAGCACCTTCAAATGTCATCTACCAAAGTTAACCTTAATTTTATCGATGGTTTGTGGAATCTCTGCCTGTTTTCAACTAATCATCTTAGATGCATGTCGCCTCAGCTTGTCACCCACTTGTCGCGCTCCGAAATTAGGGATGGTGGTGCTAAAATGTAGGTGTTCGTTGGAGTACATTCGGTGGTTGGAGAGAATATATTCAAAATATGTACAATAAAATAAATAGTAAAATATAATTTTTATATGGAGATAAAAAAAATTAATGATAGAATGTGTACAGTATATGTTAAATCAATAAGAAGCTACTAATTGATTTGTGTTATCATATTATAAAAAGTATGTAAGTTGAAGATTAATAATTTTTATTTATTTCGAAATTGTATACGTAGAGTTTTATTGTAAATATCAAATTAATAATAAAAGATGGTGAATGATTGTAATATTACATTGTGAATAAATATGCTAGTAATGATTGGATAATTATTATGAAAAAGTAGAGAGATTTAGGTTAGGTTATTGAAAATTTAAAAAGTAAATTTATAATATGTGTTGGCAGTTATAGGTGTCGTTTATGCTACACTACTAGCCAGATGAAGATCTAGTAGCATTTTCATTACACATATCCATATAGATGAGCATTAATTTATAGCGAAAATAACAACAAATGCACTGAATTTGATGTTGTATAGAGAAATTGTAATAAATTTTAAATTTAAATATTAAAATTAATAAAAAATAAATATTTTGACAACCAAAATTCATACTTGGCAAGTGCAAATAAAAGTAGTTTTGGTATCTAATTTCTACAGTTATAATCTTAATCTTGATACAAATAGTTGTTTGGAAAAAGTAAATAGGATATAGATTCAAATTATTTTCTGATCAAGTGATGAATTATAGTAATAGGGTTTAATTGTTTATTTGACCAAAAAAAATAAAAAATAAAAATCCCCTACCCCTTTGATGGTATATTTGGCAAAAGCCCATTATGGTAATATCACAATACCAGACATCATAGTAAGGCCCAATAAGCCCACTTAACAACAATCTTCAAACATTCAAACGATCAAGTTAATATATATATACTAGCTGAGTAAGGCTGCAACCCTTTTCTTAATTTGATCAGGATTAGCACCTACAAGTTTATCCACAACAGCTCCTTCCTTAATCAGCAAAAATGTCGGCATGGCCTTCACCTCCATCTTAGACACCACTTCCTAATAACAATAAAAAATCAAATCAAACCAAACATAAAACAAAATCAGATGAAGGATTAATGTACCTGGATCTCATCTACATCCACCAGTAAAAACAAAATATCATGATAGGCCGAGGCTAGTTCTTCGAACAAAGGGTTCATGGCTATTGAAGGCATGCACCATGAAGCCATAAAGTGCACCACAACCTGAAATTTCACCAATAAATTTTAATCTCTATAATTCCATAATCAAGGCGCTCATGATATCTCATCATTTTAATATATGTGATAAAAAAAAAAAGATTAATTTAATATATTAAATATAAAAATATTAATTTATATTTTTAAAAAATGAAGAAAATATTTCAGATGAAACAAGTATTAATAAGATTCAACTAGTAAAAAGCTGATAGATCATATTTTAATTTGTTTTGTTTGAATTTAAAATGAATGAAAAAACTATGTTTGGATTATTTTATTATTATGTTAGTATATATAAATAAATAAATATATATATATATATATATATATATTTTTTTAAACTTACAAATTTCCCTCAAACTTATCTATGTCTTACATTTCATCCTGTACGTTGGTTGACTTTAAGGAAAATGTTGATATCATGTAGTTATCAAATATATATATATATATATATATATATATATGTTGGTGGCTAAATATAATTATTTTAAAGATTTTTTAAAAAATAAAATGTAAATCCACTGAATAAAAATTATGAGATCAAAGGTTCATATTCATTTAAATAGAAGGAGATAAATTAGTCTAATTAATAATCTTTAATTTTATAATTCATTTAATTAAATTGTGAAGGACAAAAATAAATATTTATTGAATTCTTTTAGAGTTTTTACAACTTCTTATTTTTTAATAGTTGTATCTAATTTTCCTATAACCTGCAGAGAAATTTTTATTTTAAAAAAAATAATAATAAATAAAAAGAAGAGAAGAAGAAAAATTCAAATTGACGGAAGATAAAGTTATTACATAAACAATTAATTAGCTTATAATAAATACTTACTGGGCATCTTCGGATTTTAGCTTCAGACATGAACTTATCCCATGTTTCTTCTGACTCTACTTTGCCAACTCTACTCTGCTCCATCTGCTAATGCTTCACCGTGTTCAACTATGCCGAGGTTTTATGGCAGACTCTGAAATGGATTGGATCAAAGTAGGGTCCTCTTTGAAAACCACTTGACCTTAATACAATCTATCCATTTTCGCTATTTTCCGTCTCAAAATAAAGATATCGTTTTCTTGATGTGTAATGTCTTGTCTATTAAATAAAGATATAATCTTTTAAATATTATAAATTAAGTTTATTTATTTATTAATTTCACTTATTTAATCACATATTGAAATTTATAAAAATTAAAATTTTACTTCAAGTACTGAGAGAAGGCATTGATATTTGAAATAAAACATTTATTTTACGACAAGTACTGTTTTTGAAGATAAACTTTTATTTTTGGATGGGGAAAGTATCGGTCATTATTAATATTATCTTTAGTAATAAGATGATGGGCAGATAAATTCCATGATGTAATAATGTAATGAAGCCAAAATCAAGAATACCAGTTGCAGTTAGCCACGTTACTTATAATGTAATGATTTGGAATTCTATTGCTTATTAGTAATTCAGCAGTCTCCATTATTGATGATGAAGTGTCCCCTTACTGCAATAAAAAAGAATGCATATGGCAAAAAAAAAAAAAAAAAAAAAAAAAAAAAGAGGATGCTATTAATTTTCATTAAAAAAAGGACCTACTTTAGAGTATATCAATTGTGATCATTTCTTGAAAAAAAAAAAAAAAAAGAGTTTGGAGCATTCATGTTTTTGGAAAACCATAAGGAGGTATATAATATGTTGATGTTTTCTCTTAATCTATGCCAATTATCAAATAGAACAAAAATGAATTTTTTTAGGAAATGATATGAAATCGAATGTTGGATAATTTAATTTAATTTTATCTCTAATTCTTAATGATATTGTGGATCATATAATCAGAGTTACAATTTAGTGGAGCCCAAGAAAATTATTATATGGCAGACGACATAAATATGCGTCCAGACCCATCTATAATCACTTTAAATACCCCATGTAGCATCAATAGAATTTATACATTTGATCGTTAAGGGTATGTTTGTTTTGGTACATAAATATTCGTATCTCCGTGGTTCATTTGAATGGATACATTAAAAAAAATACATTTAGTTGAATGGAAAAATATTATGTTTACATTGATATAAAGCAATGTGGAATAAAAGTCGTAAATGTCATGTCAAAAGTAAAAATAAAGAAAAATGTAAAGTTATGTAAATAGGATTCAATCATAATTAAAAGGGATAGAATAGAAAAAAATGTTAGATCATTTATCCACGGTTCCTAAACAAATATATATATATTATACATATACATATATATATATATAAGAAAAACTTATTTTTCATACAAATGGGCATATCCCACAACAACCACATCCTAATTCGCCTGTCCCACAACAAACACACCCCAAGTAATCCGACGGCAGTCTCTAAATACCCAATCTACGGGCCGCAGATAACAAAAAAGAAGCTTTCACGGAAAGAGGGCTAAAAATGAAGAGAGACTTTGGTCCAACATCATTATAAAAAATGAAGACAATGAAAAACAGAAAACCATTCAGTTGTAGAAAGTATCTATTTGTTTATTGTTTTAAAATTAAATATGCTAGTAATTGTAATATGTCTGGAGCAATTGCTGATAAGAAATTTGAAAATCATATTTTATCATGCACTGTCATAGGCATAAAATAAGTTCATTTTTAATAACTTTCAATGAAAAGCATCATGTAGAAATAGTTTTCAACATTTGTCCCCAAGAAGACAAACATGATGTAGTAATAACAAGAGTGGCAGCACACCTTGGCCAAGAAATTTGCAAGGAGCAAAAACTGTCGACAACACACCAAAATCTTGATAAATACAAAAAAGTGAGGGGAGGGATGAAGCCCTGTGGAGTTATTATCTGATACAAAGCCAATATGCTCTTCAACTGTACAAATTACATGCAGATGCAGTTAGATGTGACTTTTTGTTATCAATTAAGAATCAACACAACCATGAGGATACAGAAAAACACGCTTTTCTATAATCTAAAAATAGTCATTCCACTGCATAAAAATATCAACCAATGCTCAATCGAGCATCTGTGGATCTTAGATTGGTTTGGCGCCTTGGGACGCCAATCTCACAAGCATTTACCCTTGCTGCAAACCGCAGTGAACAAAGTGATTCACCAGCGGATGATGGATCAGGTGCGATGTTGACAAACATCAAAGTCTTTGAGTCTCCACCTAAGCAAGGCTGGAGAGAGAGAGAGGGCATCAATAAGATGAAGCCCATAAAGCCACCCCATAAGTAGTAACTAGCATAAATTTTAAGTTTCTACTAGCAACTTAGGAAATCAAAACATGATAATCTTGGCTCATCTGTATCTCACACTCATCATAATTTCAGTTCAGGCATAATCCAAGTAACTCTACTTCATGTTTCACCAAGTAAAATGCAATTGACAATCCACTTAAACGTAAGCATCGACACAACATCAATAAGATCCAACAGATAAAGCCACCATACTTACACAAGGCAAAAGACAGCATCTTGTTAAATAAAAAATATTTAAAAATAAATAATAATCACATGTAGTTGGTGCTTCTTATCAGGATTACACAACAAACACATGGAAATTAATCCAAGTAACTTCCCTATTAGATAGACTTCATGTTTCACCAATTAAAATGAAACTGAAAACCCACTTAAAGGTAAGGAGTATCATGGATATGCATATACTTTTGTAAGATAACTTCACTATGCAGTAGAGGCAGTAAAACAAAGTACCTGGAGAAGATAAGTCAGCTTCGAATTTCTAAATGGCACATGTTCCTCTTTCTTTGCCAAAGCAAATATGACATCGCTTAAAGATGATAAGCTCTTATTGATGGCCTGGTCAATGTCAACAAGAGGATTATAAGTTGAAGCAAATACAAAAGAACTCAAGAATTAATAAGTAAGGAAACTGTCATACCTGGGTTTCTTTCAGCCGATCCCCAGTGGACCCACTCTTGGATAGACGCTCGCTACCAGCGAGGTCAATCAGGTTCAGCACACCTTGCACTTGTTGATCGGTGCTCTAATTCCACCAAAAAAACAAAAAGATCAGAATGACACAGGAGATGCCAATTATAGTGTTACAACAAAGGGACAAGTATCAGTTTTGGAGTAAATATCAATACCTCATTAACACCTATTATTCGGAGAGTAAATACAAAGTGGCTTCTGGATGACTGTTCATTCATCTGGGTCTTGCCAACCGACCTGAGGATGAAATAATAAATATTAATAAAGCCAAGCTTCTAACAAGTGAAATCAAAATTTGATAGAAGAGAAGACTGGATGCTAAAAAACACAAACAAGTGTAGTGTATAACTTCAACCATAAGATGCTTGCACAACTGGTCATATCAAACTAAAAGGGTCAAAGAGCTTTCACTTTGATACCTGCTCTGTGCTGCCCGTTCCAAGAGATAGGAAACTTCCCTGCTACTGCGGACATCCATAATCGTAAGATCAGAAACATAGGTGTTACCATTTGCATCATGCTTGATAGCATATTGTTTTCCAGCATTTTCCACTCGTGATGCATCAAAGCTTGACTTGTTTGGTGCTAACAGATCACGTAGTGTTTCATTGTATATTTCCAGCATTGACACCTGAAAAATGCAGAACAGTTAACACTGTTCAAGCCCAAAAAAGAACTTGGTTAGATAAGCCACTGCAATTTATTAAACAAACCTGCATTTCATACTTCCATCCTTGGGCTTCAAGAATTTGCCGTGTCTGAAATACCTGCTCCAATGTACGTGGAATCAAACCTTTCTGATCTGGTTGTGCTGGCTTTCCCATCATTGTATATGTCTTACCCGACCCTGTTTGCCCATAGGCAAAGATACAAACCTGAATTGAAATGCAGACAGATTACTATAATTAGTGAATGAGCTATATGACTTACCTAAAACATCTACATTTAGCAACCATATTTCTTCAAATAAATGATTGTTCTGTTAATCACTTATGGAAGGGTTGTGCAACCTTCCTATAGAGTTCGTTATAATCAAACGCCTCAACTTCAGTGGAAAGAATATTAGACCTCTACATTTAAGGAAAAAATATTTTGGAGTTTGGTAGGGAATATATATAACCTTATAGCCATCAAGCGCACTCTGAACAAGCTGAGATATCTCCACAAAAACATCTTCTTGGGAGTCATCAGGCATAAAAACTTTGTCGAAAGTGAAGGAGTGTTTTTGCCCTTATAGAAAAACAAAATAATAAATTGGGAGAAAAATAATGATATGAGAACCTAAGTTACTAAGAACAGGAGATACTGAGTATTTTTTTAAGACAGCTCACCATTTTGTGACAAATCAATGCCTCGGCCCATCACTTCCATTGATGTTGGGAATGAAACAACCTTTGCATCAGCGCCTACTCCATCGTCAGACAGCAGTGGTCTCACTCTACAAAACACACGTATATTCCCCTTCAACTCCTGTATCAATAAAGTTCAATTAGCATAACAAAATTAACAATACACATATATTCAGCAAAATAAGATCTGCAACTAAATTTTAGATAATATATTTTTACTCTAAAACTGGTACCAGAATTGTGTTATGCAACTTCTTCCGAAGCTTCTCTCCTTCTACAATTTTTACATCTGCATCGGCCAGTCGATTTTTTAATTCATGAATTAATGCCTTTTGATCCTCAAATTCTGATCTTGTTTCCATGGCTGATAGATCAGACAGCTAAAAGGGAGAAGGGGGAAAAAGTATTAAAAATTGCACAATTATTGAATTACACGGTAGACAATTTTCATATCCATTAGGAATAGTGATTACTTGTACATACAGAAAGCAAGTTCCAGATTAACAACCTGCAATTTCTTTTCTGCAAAAGAAAGCTGCTCCTGTAATCGCCTTATTTGCTCACTTTGAGCAATGCATGTTGACTGACAGAAAAGTAACAGAAGCAATTAATTAATACATTTCTAAACTTTAGAAAGCAGAAACATTTGAAACACAAACCTCCAGATCATGTGTTTTAGTGGTTAGGCTGTCTAATGCCGCTGTTGATTTTCCAGTACATTCCTTGTATTTTAGAACTTCAGATGATAAAGTTTGGACTTGTAACAACTGTCTATCACGATCATCTCTCATTTGTTGCAGATCAACTCTCAAGCCTGCAACTTCACTGCCTAGAGCTTCCTTCTGTTTGATTGCCTCATCTTGGGATGCCTTTGAAGATCAAGTATGAATATGCACGAGCAAGAATGAATATAAAATGTGTCAGCAAAACAATAATTGAGAACCAGCATGTTCTATTTGAATAATTACAATTATTGGAAACTGAGGCAAAATGAGCAAGCATATTGGAAAGAACTTAAATTCTATGTAGGTACATCACATGTTATAGCAAAGCTATCATTAAAACTAATCACAATAGCTATAAATTTTGCATTTTTCAGTGAAGATTAAGGCAATCACTAATTTGAAATGTTATAAAAGCAATCAGAACAAACTCCAATTACATTAAGAATGAGATAAGAAAAAAATGAAATATATATACATGAGAGAGAGAGAGAGAGAGAGAGAGAGACAGCACATACTTTAAGAAGAATCATAAAACAAGGATATGATCCAACAGAGCAAGCAGAATAACTTAAATCTGTCACTCTAAGTAGGAAAGATTATGTATCTGGATTTTGATTTAATGAAAGTGCCATCATATCTATCTGAACATATAATTCATCTAAAGATCTGAATTTGGAATGCTTACCGAACACTGAGGCCATGACTAATTTGAATGCAGTACAAGCTTCAACAAAATCTAACAACCCTAATAATTAGATATAAGATGTAAAGATAGAACCCAAGCTGTCCTGAAAGGCATGCAAGTTCCACTTTTGAGGAAGATGGGCTCAAGAGAAAGGTTGCTTGAGTACACATGCTTGAACAAAATTTAACGAACCCTAATAATTATGTCAAATATGAAAAGATAGAACCCAACCTATCCTGAAAGGCATGCAAGAAGTTCCTTTTGAGGAAGATGGGCCCAAGAGAAAGATTGCTTCACAATATTTTGCTAGAACATATTCATTAAAAGTAGTCTGAGCTTAATGAGTTCTTTTAACAAACTAAGCTTGAAAATGATTTAGTAATGATTGATTTTTCAAGCTCAAGCTCGAGTTGAGAAGCTACAGATTGATAAAAATAAAGAAGAATACCATTCTATTCAAGTAAAACCTATAATTAAGTTCATTTTAAGCTCATCCAGAAGTGCACTTTGCACAGTTAATATGTCAAACCACACTTACACATAAATCCAACTTATATCCACATTTGGAGTATAAATAATTGCTTAATTAGAATGCCATGTGTAGAAAAGAAGAGACTTCTGAACCATAGTCAAAAAAACTAGAACAAAGTACATACCCGTGATGAACTAAGCTGGTCTTGCAGAGAAGCATAATGGCCCCTCAGTGTGCTAAGGTTTTCCACTACAAGTGCCTTTTCCTTCTCAACACGCTTCAGTGTCTCATTTGTTGCATCAACATCTGACTGAAGTTTTGTATTGTACTGCTGCAAGCTAGTATTGTACTCTTGTAATCCCCTATACATATTTTCCAGAGACTGAATCTGTAGAAGGCAGTACAGTGATGACATTCTCAGTATAGAACTCAGTAGACTCAGTTGCAAAACATACTTTTCAGTTACAAGCATTACCATACCTTCTGTTTGGCACTAGCATTATCTTGTTGAATTCGTCTGAGCTCTTCAGAAAGGGAAGCCTGCAATCTCTCTGCTGCTAATCTGGAGTCTTTCTCCCTACCCAATGAATCCAGCGCTTCCTGTTTAATTCATTTAGAAGTATAGTTTTACAAAAGCATGATATATCAGAATAGGAAACCAAACCAAAATAAACCAGTTTATGCATCTCAGGCCTCTTACCAATTTATCTGCTTCCTCCTTTCCTAACTTTTCTTGGAGAGCCTCCAAATTCTTTCTCAATTCCATAATAATAGAATTCAATTCATCTTCCTTTGCACTCATCTGCAACTCTGAAGGAACAACAAAAATGTGAAATTTTTAAAGTTCCACACATAATTTTGCTCTTTCTGGAATTCTTTAGCAAAAAAAACAGAGCATTGTAGCAAAAATGAAGAGCCAGCATACCCATATCATTGCATTTCTTTTCAGAGAATTCCAGCAATTTTTTTAACTGTTCCTGCTCAGTAACATAATTTCCTTCAAGCCGTTGAAACCACCGGATACACTGCTTAAGCTTTTTCATGCACTCGGCCATTTGTTCACTTTTTTCCTGCAGAAACATAAAACATCACAACATTAAAAAAAAAAAATCATTACCATTTCCACTCTGGAAAGTTGGTTGAACCAATTGCTATAACACAAGCTGCACACTGCAGTCCTAAAGTTTAAAAATAGAACATCCAGTCTAACATACCTTGTAATTAAATTTGTTCTTAATTCTCAACTTCTCATTTAGTAAAGCCTCAACATCCTCTTTGCTGAACTCCACTGTAATGCAGTCAGAACCACAATTGCTTGGTGGCCCACTCGGAGGTAGATCTTGGCCCCCATTTACAACTGAAAATGCTTGACGACTTTGTGCCCGAATACCAGTGTTAGGTGCCATTCTTGCACTTCCAATTCTTCTCCTCTTATCTACTGAAACCTCATCAGTACCATATTTGCTCTGTAGGAAGCAGCAGCAGCCAACAATAGCATGAAACAGACGTACATTAGAATTTTATAAATCAACTAGCCCAGTAACTCAAAAATAGCATAAAACAGATATATAAGAATGTTATGACCCAAAAATAACCCGAATAGACAATAACCTACAGAAAGTCTCCATGATTTGAGGGCAAGGAAACAAACGAAAAGGAACGAGAGAACCCACAATCATCTTCAGAAAACTGAAAACACGACGACGAAATCTAGTCTATAAATCCAACACAAACATGTGCATCACTTTCAAGGCAACATAAAGTTCCGATGGTTGTCCTAACTTCAACAGCCTCATATACACACAGATCAGAGGATTAAGCAAGAAAAATGCCGAAAGACCACATGGTAATCCGGAATTTAAAATCACTAAAAGAAAATTAAATTAGGGAAAGAGAGGAATACTCACTTGTGAAGGACTGGGAGGAGCCTTGTTTTGGTTTTTGGAAGCCATATTGAATGAGGAGCGTGAGTATGTAGAGGTAGAGTAGAGAGAGAGATAATTGAGAGTGAGAGGAGATAGTGAGAGATGGGCGGTTTCAAAAACTTGTTGGTGGGGCCGTGGTTTATTGCAATCGAAGCTAAGGCAAAAAAAACTTTGTATCGTTGCTTTGAATTGCAGGGATCAGAAAGAAACACTAATCACAAAAAAGATGATGGGAGTGTGGAATTACAGACATGGAAATTCTTGATCTTTATTTAGCCCTAAAGATAATAAAAATTTGGGGAAAGAGGAGAATTATTCATAAACAAAGACAAACTCAAATTTTTTTATTTGGGTGTGAAATTGAACTAGAATTACGCTCTTCTATTCATGGTGGAGTAGAGACTGGTCATTGGTGAAATTTGAACGTTGAACGGGGTTAGGGTTTGCGGATCCGGCTAGAGAGAGAGAGAGAGCCGGGTTGCGTGATTTTGAAATTTTTTGAAATAGAATGTGGCGGTATTTCCAGAGAGATTCGTTGTAATTACGACTTCACAATTATGCCCCTGCACTAGATTTTATATCATATATTGCCTTCTTTTTTTAGATGTATTTTAGGACATTTGTTTTTGGGAGCAAAATATTGGATAAAAATCTTTTTTTATACTACTAAATTTACACAATATTTTTCCGGCGAATACTTAGATGCACCGTGTGCATCGTGCAATCTAATATAGACTATTTTTTTAATTAAAAATTATTATTTGTATATTTAAAAAGTATTACTACAGATTGGTTCAAAGTAATAATACTAAATAAGTAATTATGCGGATCGATTGCACGATGCACTCAATGCACAGGAGAATCACTCTATTTTTTTATATTATTTATTTTGTTTTTAATATTCTCCCTATTCATACTAACTACAAACACAAATATTGTAAGCTTTATTTACAATACATTTAGGGATCGTTTGCTTTACTTAATTGGATTGATATTTGATACATAATACTAAATTTGTTATTCGATATTATATATCAATCTTATGTTTGTTATACGAAACTGCAATACATAATATCCCATACTAACATCTAATATAGTATTTTGTTCAATATATTAAAATTATGTAAAATGTGCATATTATCTCTCATACCCACTAAATTTTCAATAATTTACACATTTTACTCATATTTTCAATAATTTACAAATTTGATCAAAATAAAAGTTCGAAATCTGCTATTTTATTTTTTTAATAAATTTTAAATTTCAGATAATTTCTTTTATTTTGAATTTGTTTTATGCGTGGTATATAAAAATAAAAATAACTTATTTTGATGATTTTTAATTTGTTATTAATACTACATATTAAAATAAAATATTATATCTAAAATGGAATATAGTTTTTTATTAATTGAATTATTTCATTTTTATTTATTTATGTATATGCTTAATTTAAATAGATAATGATTAATTTTTATATAAATTTGAGCTATAAATATAACAATATTATTTAAAAAAAAAAGTGAAAATATTATAATATTTAATTAATGTTATTTATTATTTCACCTTAATACTTTTTAGTAAGTTGAAATATTGGTATTAAGTTCATGAAGTTATAGTGGATTGGACAATTTGTATTGATTTGGGTTTTAAATTTTATTTTGAAATGACATACAATTTATTATTTATCAAAGATAATGTTTGAGGGAATAACAATATAATATAATAAAATAAACTATATTTCAACCAAATATTACTTATAAAATAATACTTATAAAAATTATGACTTATTTACAATTTTGTAGCAACAAAAATATTACATATAATTTGTATAATAAAATATATTTTATCTCGTATCAACCATTTTTAAGGAAATTCGACTTATCCACATGCATACCCAAAAATAAAATAAACTCCATTTTTTTTCTTCCTTACTATTGCTATTATTATTATTATTTTTATTTGTTTGGGGTAGGTCTGCAGTGTATTTATTTGATCATTAAATTGTTGAAAGAAAGGAGGGTAATGTATGATGATGATAGGCTAATTTTAAAAAGGAATTGCTATTTTCAAAGTTGAACAGGTACTACAATCCATATTTGTGAAGTTATAATATAATTAACTTAGTAGATGTCCTATGATGGGAAAGGTATCAAAACACCTTCCTATGATGTCCCCTACTGTCATTTCTGAATCTTAGATAAAGTAATACCATAAAACAAGCCCTTAAGATATGGTAACCAACTAATACACTATTTTGCAATATATGATATGTTTTCAATTACATACTCCCTACATCATTAAAAAAAAGGTTATATTTGTATACCAAAAGAATTGTATATAAACATGATACTTTTTATTGGGACAGAAAAAGTATATATATATATATATATATATTGTTCTCATCATGCAAACATTCACATATGTAAAATGATACTTATTAATAAACATGTAATCCACAATACAAAATTTCATAGATCACGAACCACAATCAACAACAAAGAAGTCAGAGTAAATCTCTTGTGCATTAAGTACACACACCATACAACCCAATAATTAATATTTTTATATAAATTAATAATATATTATCGGTAAACAAATAATAATGTTAAAAAGTTAAAAGTAATACCTTTTAGAGTGATACGTAATGTCTTTTAAAGGTAACAAATAATGTGTTTCAGTAATAATATTTTTCAAATAAATAAATAATATTTTTTAATTAAACAAATGATTTATAAGATCAATGATACAGTGCACACAAAGTACGAAATTTTTTGCTAAATAATCCAACTGTGTACAAGAATAGAGAAGTGAAAAGTAATAAAATGAAATATCACTATTATAGATATAGTGTATCGGTAATATAAAATTTCATGAATCACGAAATATAATTCGCAATCCAACTACGTAGGAGATCAGAGAAATGAAACGTAATTTGTAATGGAGGAATGTCATTTTATTCCAACTTGCATGGAATAGACACACCTTTTTGGGCTTGCGTCTGGAGGGTGGCAAGAACTTCAACTTTTACTTTTCTCCACAGACAAAACTTATCCCTCACACACAGAATAAGGTGAGAAACAGTGCATCACAGTTTGCAAGTAGTTGTTGGGCTATCTTTTTTTTTTTCTTGGACATTCGTTCGAACTTATTAAGGTGAGGCTTGTTCTTTAGGCATGCACGTTTGCTCAACTCTTTCACCACTCTCATGTAAAGACATTATTGTTATGTAACTTTCCACCTCACAAACTTCTTTTGATGCTACCACATTGATGTTTGCTTCTTGCCTTTTTTTGTAGGTAAATAGACATTCATAATATGTATAAGCATAGTAGGTGCAAGGTCAAGAATTTTTTTTATTTTTTAATTTTTCTGTTGTAGGAGGAAAGTTTTATGTTCATTGATTCATTGGATATCGGGAGGGTTGATATAGTGCTTTTGAAATTTTTTGAAATCAAATCATGCAGATTTATTTTTTATTAAAATCATAATAAGTAAAGTTTTATATTTTATTATTGTAAGAATATATTTGAAAAAACTCGAAGCGAGCATGTTGGATTTTTTTTAGAATCAAAGTAAATAATTCCATGTTGACTAAATATAGGAAAACTATAAAATATTTGGAGTAGCTCAGAGCAAAATAATTTTAGATTGATTATAACCTATACATTGGTCAAACATGAAGGATATGAGGCCATTTGGAAACTCATTAGATTTAAAGTGGATAAAATTGTAATAAACATAAGAATAATGTAATAAATTTATCTCATAGCATTCGTCTTAAAGGATAATTATTCATTAAATTATTATTTAACTCAATTATCCACCATTTTTTTATTTTAAGTTTAATGACACTCTTATATGCTAACACATGAATCCCCTGTTAAATGACGTCACATGACATAATGTGTATATTATTTTGATGGAAAGTAAAAGATGGTGATTTTAATTAATCCAAATAAAAGTCAATAAATAATTACACCTTAAATCATAAGTTAGGATGCAGATTGTTGCATTTGCCAATTTTTTATTGTACCGCAAAGCCACTTAAGTATCATGTTATGCTTAAATTTAAAGGTATCGCCACCTAATAAAGTATGACCTTAAAATAAAAAATAAGTCGATTTTTCTTTAACAATAGTAACTTAATTTAACCAAAATTTGAACACCCCATTATGGGGGTTTACAATTCTGCGGTTGTCGCCATTTGCAACCATTTCAGTTGCGTCGGCTTAAACAAATATTCCAAATCTTGAATTGCAGAAGAAGATAACATCACTTTTACAGCCTTTGAGTCGTTTTATTTTATTGGCCTTACGACGTCGTGCCATACTATAATCTTGAAATTTTGGGTATTTTGTTGAGGCAATTAAACAAATATATTGGATCACTTTCAAGTTAAGAAAAAAATTAACAAGTTTTGAAAGTGAGATTAGAATGATACAAATGGCTGGAATTTGAGTTAAGCCGGTCATTTAGAATGGTGTGGTGTTGGACGGCCTGTAATTGTATTGACAGGTTTTATTTATCCAGAGAGAGAATGATGACTGATTTTTAATAAATTTTTCGTTCTAAAAAATAAAAAACGTTAAAAAAATAGTTTTTATAAAATAAAATGAAGATTTTGTTTTGAAATTAAAGATTCCGTTTTATTATACCAAGTAAAAAGGTTAATTTTTTATTTCATAACTTATATATGCTTAAATAATTTAAATTAATAAATTAAAAAAGGTAAGAAATTATAATTTTTTAAAATTTGTATTTCTATTAAATAAAAAAATAAAAAATTTGTAATATTACGAAGCATGATTTTTTGGGGACAGAATGAAATATCTTTTATACGTGCCATGGATATGAATTCCTTTACTTCTATTATATAAATACATAATTGTGTAAACATTTTATTGATATATGTTTGCAGAATTTAATGATTGTGTCTTCATATCTTTCTTTTTAATATTCTTTCTTCACTAAAATTCAAAATTAAAATATTTTTTATTTCAAATTTGTTATTGATATATGATACATTAATTTACCATTTTTATTATGATGAATTTGAATGAATATTATATCAATTTTTAAAACGAATTTAAGTTAAAAAATATTTTTTATAAAAATAAAAACATTATAATATTAAATTAAATAATATCATAATTTATTGTTTGATCTCAATAATTTTTTTAAAAATAAAATATTTATTTTTAATTTAGGAACAATGTAAAATTCACCTCAAAAATACCATACAATTTATTATTTAATAAAATTAATTTAAAAAACATATATAATGTATTATAAGAAATTATATTCAAAATTGAATAGTATTTATATTATTCATATAAATAATAAATTATGCATATTTTTATAATAATAATAAATAAAGGTCTAGGAAATGAGGAAGCTGTCAGCGTGAGGGGAAGTGGAAGAATAAAAAATAATATGAAAGCTAATATGTTTGAAGTTGTGATAATATTGGATTAGGAATTCTCCTATAATAAGACTATTTTCCATTCATGTTATATACGGTATTCACGGTGTGTACATGATAATTAACAAATATCACATAAATCTTTACATATTTTTTTTATCAATTGTGATATACAATTATTAATTTTTAATATTATAAAATAATAATAAAAATATGAGAAAAATATTGATTTGAATTAGGGGTTTTTTTCTTTCTTTAATCTACAATACGTTTGCACTCTTTGTTAGTGAAGTTATATTAATAAGGTTGCTATTTCATAATCATATTTATGAATCTCATTGTAGGATATGGTTGCATGTATGATTGAGAAATATAATGGTTACTTGTATGCTAAATAGGTGTATTCGATAAAATCAAAATTCATCATTATTTTTAGTTTTTGTTTGTTTTGGTGTTTAAGGATTGATAATTGATTTATTGAAAACATAACATGTTTTCCCCCAAAAATTTATATATAAGGCTTTTGTAGAAATTTTAATAACTTAGCATTTTGTAGGAATTATATACATACACACGCACATAATTTATTAGAAAATTTAATTTTCCGATAAAGTAAAAAAATTAAAGTCACATGAATGTCACAAATTTAATATTGAGGTATCAAGAAAAAAATGAATTAGTTATGTTTAAATTATGACACATGCCCTTAGTAAGGTAAGAAAATGCCAAATACGGTTTTAGGTTTTTCTTATAGGCTGCATTTACTATGACGGATACGCCTGGATTTGGACACGATATCCAGGTTTATCACATGTATACTTTGATAGATTGTAAATTTGCAATAATCCCGGGTCCCAGGATAACACGGATTCCCATGAAAAAATGTGGGATTAGCCATCCCCCAATATAGGTGGGATAAGTTATCTCACCCATTTTCGGAGGGCAATTTTCCTAATTTGCCCTTTGGACAATGAAAAGTCATTTTTTTAATTTCATTTCCTGGGTTTCTTCCTTGCAGTGCTTCACTCTCTCTTGTTTAGGGCACAAAACCACTTTCTCTCTCTTGTTCTCTCTCACACACTAGAACAGCTCGACACCATGGCCAGCGCGGTGGCTTACGACTCCGAGCAATCTATCCATGGCGACTCAGCTGCCATTGTGTATGACCCGAACTATGTACCCGACTCTGTGAAATCATTCATAGCTCACAAATACTGCGACTTACGGGAAAAAATTGCGTACGAGATCCACCAGCAGATGTATGAGACGTCGTTCCGTGGCACCGTACGTTGTCCAAGATCATGTATTTTGCTTGTTGTATCGTGAGATGTGGTTTCAGCATTTGTATGCCAGGCTCTCACCCACGCTCAAGCAACAAATTGATTCTCATGGGATAATTATTATGACCTCTTTCAGGTTAGGAAATGTTTGATATATACATCTATATTTATAAAATTCCGGCAGCATACATCGTCAAAAAGGGCTGATGATCGGTGGATCGAGACTCTGCCGAACCTTTTTCTTTTTTCTGCGCAGCTGGAAAGGTCGAGAAAAATGAGAATGGAATAGCCCTAATTCAAACGACATCGTTTTTAATTGAATAATGAGGAGATAAAAAAATGTTTCAGGGGTATAAATGACAAATCACTCAAAATCATCAACTTAATACATTTAAGTAAATAAAGGATAGAATAACGAATCCTAAATATCAATCAAGTAAACATGGGATAGGATTGGAAAATATTCATAATTATGCACCTCATATCCAATCCAATCCTATATACCCTAATCCCCATCTGCCATTGTAAATGCAGCCATAGGGAATAAAGAGGATTTTGTGGGTTTAGTGAGAAGGTGACATGTCAAATATTATTAACAATTTGTCGTTTGAGTTAGTTTCAAACTTCTATTAAATTCAACTTTGAACATCTTTTGATCCATTTAGGGTCTTACAATATTACAATTTGGTCTGATTTTTTAATTACAAATTAAATTGACAATGTTTTCATTAGTTTTCGGTCCCATGAATGTGCACCTATATAATCTGGGCCCAAATGCCCCATAAGTTATGGGCTTTTGATCTAATATTGGGCTCCGTTATTAGAAAAAACGAGACCAAAAAGATCCGTTTAAAAAAGATCCAACTGTAGTGATGATGGATGGAGATGCGGGGTATCGATCCCCGTACCTCTCGCATGCTAAGCGAGCGCTCTACCATCTGAGCTACATCCCCGATGTCATGCACGAACTGATAAAACTATATATTAATGGTTCTAACTTCTCCTTGGTTCTTTCTGGGATAGTTTTAAGCATTTTATCGAACAGATTGTGTGCATGCTGCATTATGATTAATAATTTCAAATAAATATTGAGGATATTTCAAAATTTAAAGTAGGGATAACAAGTTTTTTCAAAGTTTCCATAAAAGATTGGTAAATATCGATTTCTGGCGTAAGCCACGATAATATTTTGTCATTTCTTCAAATACATTATTGAAATATACGTAAAATAGTTATAACTATATTGATGAAAAGCTTGACAACCTCACAATTATTCACTGTGCTTCAAAAAATGATGATTTTTTTTACCTCAATTAAAAACAAAAATGAAGAAAAAAAAAAAGCTATGAGAATTAACAACCCATTTTGCAAATATATATATATATATATATATAGACACATTTAATAAGAATGACGCCAAAAAAAAAAAAAAAAAAAAAGATAATAGATTACAGAAAACTGATGCAATAACTTCATGATTTATATGTTTTAAAATTGGGCTTGAATTTATTATTTCAGACCAGTTATGATTAACTTATAAGCCCACATTTCTTTGTACATGGCCCTACTACCACCTCCAACAGTTGAACAACTTTAGTTCAGATTTTAGTGCATTCCATTTGTAACAATTTGTATTATTTTTTATACTAAAAAAAATATTATAATAATATTCCTTATAATTTATTTATTTTTAATCTATATTTTAAAAACTTCATAGTTGTTAGATACATAATGCGTAATATATTAAAAATAATTTTTTATATGTAACATTTTTATTTTTATTTATAAAATTAATTATATATAAAAAATAAATATAATATCAAGCAATAATAATACAAAATTAAAATTGAACTTCATAATAACAGTACAATAAAATACACATTTACAAGATTACATTTTCAAATTAGAATATTCCGCTCACAAATGCTCAATTAATGCATTTCGAAGTGCGAAATGAGCTTCTGTATTTTTAATTTGTCTAAATTGAGCCAGAAATTTTTTTAAAATGCGTGTTTTTATTTTCAACAAGTTCGACTTCCGGAACTGACACTTCTCTTGCTTCTTCGATTGGAGCATCAAGTTCTTGTTCATTCTCAATTATCATATTATGCATTATTATGCACGAAGTCATAATATCTTTCAAATCAATTTTACTCCAAAAATGTGTTGGATATGCCACTATTGCAAATCGACTTTGGAGGACTCCAAATGCAATTTCCACATCCTTTCTACACGCTTCTTGTTTCTTTGCAAAATATTTTTTTTTGAACCATTTGGTGCATGAATCGTTTGCACAAGAGTTGCTCATTTGGGATTATATACTATAAGCCAAATAATACCCTATGTTGTACTCCCTTCCTTGAATAACATAATGTGGAGAAGCAATACCTTTAGCAAGGTTAGAGTAAAGGTGGGACATCTCCAACACATTAATATCATTATTGGATCATGACATCCCAAAATAAGCATGCAAGATCCACTAATCATAATGAGCCACAATCATATCGTCATGCCCATGCCGTTAGACAAATTTTCCACTTTCAATGCATACAATCCAAACTTCCCAACATTCCTGGAAAGTAATCTTGCAACATCATTAGCGGTAGGAGATCTTAGTTATTCTCTCCCAAATATCTCCACAATATCACTACAAATTTTTTTAACTCATTCTATTGCAGTAGACTCTCAAATTTTGATATACTCATCAGTTGCATCTGCTGGAATTGCATACGCTAGCATTCGGAATGCTACTGTTACTTTTTAGAGTGTAGACAAACCAAGTTGCTCCGCTGCACAAATATCCATCATGATTCTTTACTGCATGAATAATGCGGTGAAACAGATTTCGTGACATTTGATAACGTCGACGAAACTGATCTTCATTAAACCTTGGAGTTTCAGAAAAGTAGTCCCTGAAAAGGTTTTGAGCTGCTGCTTCACGATCACGAAATATTGTCGTGCGACCCGAAATTGAGCCTCCATGAATGGGTTCAGCCCTTCGACACCGATATGCAGCTAAAATACAATTGTTATTATATATTTGTTGAACAATTGCTTGTTGATCCACATCAGAACAATCACTATCAATCAATTGTTGAGGTTCATCATCAGATGAACTTGAAGGAATAAAAGAAATAGTAGAATAACCAGCAAAGTGAAAATTCATTTTTTTAGAGACAAGGAGAACAAAACAGATTTTTTTTTATTAGCGGAGAAAATGACTAAACGAATTGAGGATAAAAAAGATTGATGTGAAGAAAATGGGTGGAGTATGGGCTCATTATATAATAATCTGTATGATATTCCAGAAAACACAATTTTTATCTTCGGGACAATAGCCATTGATATGCTACTATAACTTTTAATCTCAACCCTCCACTTAAGTCTTAAAAGCCACAAAAAGCACAATTCTCGTGTTTTCAACTACGACCGTTAGATTCTTGTCATCTTTAAATCTCAACCATTCACCACTTGTCTGAATTGAGATTATAGTTGCAGAAAGCACAATCTTTGTGCTTTCAATATTAGTCATTGCTAACCCACAACAACTTTTAATATGAGCCGTTCATTTAAAGTCTTAAAACACAGAGAGCTGCAACATGTACAATCCATGTGTATTCAACTCCAACAGTTAGAATATTTTGATCTTTAAATCTCAACCCTACACCAATTTTCTGAATTGGAAAAAGAGTTGCAGATAGCACAATCTGTGTACTTTCAACGACAATCGTTGGATTATTATTTCTTTTTCTAAGAATTTCTATAAATATATGCCATACCACACAAAATTTCTCAAAAACTTCTCCAACTCCTTTTTATCTACAACATTTTTTGCTTTCTCCTCTCAAATGTCTAGCAACACACCACTAGCTACACTTCAGCTGAAGATTGACACCTTGCTAGTGTCTATCTCGAAATCTCACAAGATCCATTTATGAAAATAAATCAGTCAAAAGATCTATTCTGGAGTTGTGTTACAGAAAAATACAACTCCGATAAACCAAGCAGCAGGATGCAAGATCGTAACAAACGAACATTTTATAATGTCGCATGCAGATCATTCTCAAACATGTGAGAAAATTCAACGGATGTCTGCAACAAATTGAGCTGCTGAATCCTAGTGGTGCAAGAGAACAAACAATTATAAGTTGTTATTTATACTTTATTTTTTCATTTGTCATATAGAATATTTTGATTTCAATATTATTTCTAAATTACGCAGTTGGAGCATGCAAATGACACTATGAGGTCGATGAAAGGATATGAGGCTGGGTTCAAATTCGACCATGTGTGGCAGATTTTAAAACCGTTTGTGCAAGCTGAAGAGCTAACTGCTGAAAAAGTTTTCAGCGTCCCATATTTCCCCTAATCCTTCTTTGTCTTCTTTTTCTATTGATTTGAATGACGAAAACATTAGCAGTGCTCGTGGTTCTTCGTCACAAAGACCCGAGAGGGTGAAAAAGTCAAAACTTAAAAAGAAATAAAAAGAAGATGATAATGATTTTGTACAAATGATAAAATAAGAAAATACCTCACTCAGAGAATTATTAGTAAGCGCAGCCTAAAGAAAAGATTGTGAGAATGAGTTAAAAGCTCGAGAAATTGAGTTGAGAGATCGTGAGATAGTGATGTACAATGAAAGAAATGAATGGAAAATGATCAAAGAGGAGAACACAACTTTAAAGATGAATTTAGACATTTTTGTTGATCATGCACTACGTGAATACTTGAGGTTGGAGGAACAAAAAATTTTGCAGAGGAGGACACAAGCTGAGCCAGCAAATTCACTTCCAAATACATTTAATGTGTTTGGAATTTTTTTTCCAAACATTGGAGCGTCTCGATGTGGTTTTTCCGATTATTAGAAATTAGGTTATTAATTTAGTATCATGTGTATTTCAATTAAGTAATTGAGTTTTTAATTATGTTGTGTAATTTTATATTTTGTTTGTAACTTTATAATTTTTAGTTGTAATGTATGTTTTGTCTATTTGTAATTTTATCTATATTCTTAAATTTTATGGTAGAATAATAATTTTATGTGTAATATTTAAATTTTATGGTATTATTTTTATTTATAATTAAAAATTACACATTTTTATTATTTTTTATCATATGTAATTAAAATAATCTTAAAATTTATTAAACTAAATTAATTATAGAACAAACAATGTATTATTAAATATAAATATTAAGCAACATATAAATAAAACATTAAAAAAAGAAAGTAATAAATATTAAAAATATATAAATAAAACATTAAAAAAAAGAGAACTAATGGAGCAGACTATATTACCGCAAATCAAATAAAATTAAATGGCTGCTTCACAATATCGCAGGCTCCTATTTCACGCTACCACTGCACATTGTTGGAGTTGGTCTAAGGGCTCATATTTCTTTGTATTGTGACACAAGAGATCCATCTATAATTCAATAAGGATGAACATAAACAAATTGGGTTAGGGGCATAAAATCTATAAATATGCTAATTTATAAAAATATCATTTTTCCTTTAAAATTATATTTATATTTTTAGAAATTGCATCAATTAGATTTTTTCTTTTTATTTATTTTTTTACTCGAATTTTTAAAGGCTTATAACATTCAGATCTCAACTCCATTTTTTGTGATTAATATATCAAACTAATCATTTTTTCATAATCTACAATTTGATATCCATATTCCATATATAATAATAAAATGTTAATTTTTAAATATAAAATACTATTTTCATACATTAATTGTGGTATATTTTAATATTTAAAATATTTTTATATTGTTGAATATTTTTATTTTATACTGTACTCAATAAATTTTAACGGCGTTAATTTTTGGGGTTGGATGGTGTGTAAGGTGACTCTGGTCGAAAATATTCATGCTACACTGCTTCTAATTTCAGATTGGGGTGGGGCAAACGTAGCAATGCTGAAACCATTTGAAAAGCCCATTTTTGGATTCGAAGATTTAAGAAATTTGGTTGTTTTGTTAAAAAATATGATATATTAGGAATTTTTATTTGTTGGTGAATTCGGGTGGTTAAATTCATTGAACATTTTTATGCAAATAAAGAGCATAAATATTATTTTAGAATGTGAAAGTTGAAAAAAATATGACCTTTTAAACTCGTCAAAATAGATGAAATTAATAATTTAAGATAAAATAAATTAAATAGCATAAAAATAAAAAATGGAGATGCGGGGTATCGATCCCCGTACCTCTCGCATGCTAAGCGAGCGCTCTACCATCTGAGCTACATCCCCAATTATTAAAACAGCGCCTTTGTATATTATTAAAATGTAAAGTACTTTTGAAAATTGGAAATATTATATAGGGTGTAAATTGAACGAAGAAGAAAATCTCATTGGAAGATGAACTTGACAAGTTGTTTGACGTGTAAGGTTAAGTTTATATATTATTTTATATTTCATAATTTATTTGTAAATTTTATAAGATCTTAACATTAAAATTATTTGTAAATAATAATGACGTGTAAGGTTAAGGTTAAATTTGTTTGTCTTAACATTAAAATGATTACAAATATAAAATTATGTAAATAAATAAATTATCTTCACAAATAAGTTGGGGCCCTCTTATATTTTTTATTCAGTAAGTTGCAAATTTTTATTAATAAAAGAACAAAAGGAATACTAGATCAAACATTTTTAAAATACGGTTTACAATAGTTATAGTTGGTCACAAATTGACCACCCTAGTTTTAGATGTATTCCAAAAAGAAAAAAAAAATAGTTAGTACAAAAAAGTCTTTTATAAGGGCATTTTTGAAGATATGTTTAGGCATAATGTTCTCCTCCCTAGCACTCGGCAACCCAATCGACCTAAAATAGCTTAATAACTATTGTGTTGTTCTTGTGCTTTAGATGGATCGTATGAAATAACTTATGAGTTCATAATATACTTAAAAATAACTTAAAATCTTGTAATATTTTATTTTTAAAGCTTTTTATTTACCTATTTTGAAATATTATATAAGCTATTTTAAAGGTTTATAGTTCACACAAAAGGTCTTGACCAAGTCAGTTTGGTTAAGTGGGTAAATATCACCCAGTATCTTGAACCAATGGTCATGGGTCCTTTACAAAAATTAACACAAACTTACTCTTTCCTTTATCCACATGATGGTATAATCATCAAGTGCTTACTCGAACTTTGTACAGTAAAGATTTGTTGGCTCATTTATCTTCTACATATTTTCTTATGCGAAAAAACTTATATGCATTACGTATATGGTGTAATTCGATGTAGAGTACTACTTATTTAATAAAAAAATACTATTTACTATTTAAAAAGTATTACTACTAATTATTAACTTGAAAAAATAGTAACAATTTTCAAGTAAATAAGTATAACATTTTTTGTTATTACTATTGTAATTTAACAAGGCTGCTGACCTATTTTGATACCAAGCATGGTATATGGTGTACAACTTTTGCCTATAGCCTCAAACAATATTATCTTAAAGTGTTGCAGAGAGTCACCTAACATCTTCATCTTTTGCAACACCTTATGTCGTGCTAGATAATTATAAAGAACCATCTGAAGTGTTACAACATCTAAGTGTTTTCAGTTGTAACACTTGCAATATAATTAGTCATCATGACACCTTGTACACCCAATTTCCCTTACCACTTTTTTTGGTCGAAACAAAACATACTCGATTTGTCTCCTAAATCTCTAATTATATCAATCAATAACTAGCTAAGACAAACTCTCGCTCGATGCTTGAGTTGTTTTTGAAAAGGAGGTTAGGATTATAATCCTTCCTAATTCCTATCCCTACTCCCCATTTTGTTAAGGAATTTGAATTTTTGTAAAGAATCAAAAATAGAAAAAGAACCAGAAATCAACTTATGACTAAGAGAAAATGGCTCTCATATTCACACATGGAAAGTTATATAATGTAAATTAAAGACAAAATAGTTCCTCCAAATTAAGTAGCATATGATTTCCCCTCTAATTTTCTTGTGTTGTATCGGAATCTTTAAGAATCTTGGGGATTCTGATCTCTAAAACCTGATCATTCTTCATATGAGCCTCTGATTTTCTCCAATCTGTATGTTCAGGCAGTTCAAGCCTCCTGACAAAGCCATGCTCCCACCAATGGCTGCTCTTCCACTCCTTTTTCCTACTCTCTTTTTGTTGCCTCCATTGCCCACTTATCTCCAGAATCTTCCCATTTTCCACACAAACTTGAACACTGTTATTCCCTAATCAGATACTCAAATTCAGAAAAGCAACATTCAACAATATTGGAAAATTTTCAATCAGTGCTCGTTAACTTTGGCCATGTCTAATATATCATGATCTCTAATTTTATGAGTTCTTTATAATGATCTACAACTTTTGATTTTTTCCAAAATTTTTCAGAATTTCAAAAAATATTAGTAGGAAATTGTTGACATGACTGATCGAGCTTGTTATGTGACAAGTGAAATTAACATTGTCATGTCAGCACATTCAATTTTAGAACGTTGGAAGAAATAGGATATAGGAGATCAATATAAAAACTCATAACTTTAGAGGTAATGAACAGTTAAAGATATAAATTGAAATTTTCCAACACAAAAAAGATGTATTCAACTTTTTTTATTTTTCCACATTTTTTTAAAGAGATTAACTCACCAGGGATTTCTGCTCTCAGGACATAATCAGTATCCGTTTGGTACCAGTCGACGTTCCTTTGGCCCAAAGGGTTGCTCGGCAGCAACACTTCCGGCTCAAACTCCCACAACGGGAAGGCATCCGATGGATCAAAGAATTTTCCGAACAACATAGGGTTAAAGAATGACCCTGTCTTGTATGTGGTAGGGTGTTCTTTGCTCATGAAAGCTGCGAATACATCTTCTTTGAGGGGGTGACACCATTTCTGCGGGTTCGGATCTTCAAAATGTATCTCAAGTTGTTTGCTACTGGTCATTAATTTAGGGTTTGTGAGGAGAGATCTTGAATTATGGCAAAGAGCTGCAAATTGCTTTGCTCTATATATAAAGTAGAGAATCAATTCTGAGGGCATCTGTGAAAGCCTGTAAAGGAGAAGGAATATTTTTCTTTTCTTGATGTTCCTCCACATAATAATAAGAGCCAACTGAGATAAAGAAAAGATCATGCATGGCAACTTATTTGATTATTGCCTTTTGGCTATTGTTTTGAGTTTTTTTCCAAACCCTAGTCCCCTGATTCGAATCAATTTTGGCAGACGAAAGTGATTAAAGAGGTGTTTGCAATCTCTAAATTCTGATTTTGAGAAGCACTTAAAAGTCGATTATGAGAAACTGCGCTTCAGCAAATCTAAAATTTTTTGGTAAATAATTTGAACTTGATTTTAATAAACTCATTTGATTTTCAAACACTACTTGATTTTACTTTTTATATAGAATTCATTTGAAAAATGTTGCTTGTATATTAACTTCTAGTTTTTAAGAAAAAAAAGTTTTAAGCCAAAAGTTGGACGTACGATGAGGGGTTGTCATTAAACAACTAGCTTCTTAGTATTTTGGTAAATACACTGATGTTTCTTCGTGAGTTTTTTTATGTTGGAACCTGTTTAAATAACACACTCCTATATTTTAATTTGGAATAAAATCATTTCTATTTTCAAACCCTACCTAATTTTGATTAAAATGAATATAATTTACAACTTGAATCACTTTTTTTGAAAACAAAAGCCTCCCAAAGCCGCCTTTAATGGGAGTGCATGGCTTTGTGGTGAACTTGCACTATTACATTGACGAGTTGAGGATCTGTCCATCTTTATACTTGTCGTTTCCAACAAATCATCGATAAATATTGAAAAGAAGTCGAAAAGAAATGAAGGAACAAAGTGATGTGATGTAACAGGAGATGACTCGCTTCACATCACACACAAGAATATGATATTAGTACAAAGTAAAGGAAGTCTTTTCTTGGTTGTTGGAAAACTAATTAAGACATTGGTGTCTTTTGACTGTTTCTTATTAGTCAGTTGCGGGAAAATGAAAAGGGCATCTCATCATTCATGGGTGAGAGTGTGAAAGGAACAAATTCGAGTGAATAATTGGCGACATAAAGCAACAAATTGCCCATAATTTTGTTGATGTATAATGTGTGGGAAAAGAAATAAAATGAAGTGAATCAAGAAAAGGAAAGAAGCATTGATATGGTTTACAGTGGCATCTGCATATCCATTCATTCAAAAGACAAGATTACTTGGAATCCACTCTCTGGAATATTTCTGTGTGTCTGTGCATGTTGTAAGTGTATGTGTGTGTGTGAAAAAGCTACTTTGATAAATGGGGTATGATGGGAAGAGTGTGTTTGTGAGCCAGCTAAAATGTGAAGGATCTTCTACTTTTGCAGTAGGTGATCATGCTGCAATTCTGTGCATGGTGAAAGTGATGACTAAATTATTCTAGAAAATGTACTATAGTTGGCAATTCAGAGTGTTAAAGCCTAAGCCAAATTAATTTGGTTCGGTCAAGCCGAACATCTCAAATTTTGTTAGTTGCGTCTTTATTCATTCGTTCAATCAATTTTTGCATTTTCCAAAATCTAACTCAATCCACGTTCTAAAATACATTAGCAATTATGAGGTTGACCGAACCGGCTTGTTGGATCAAACATTTCAATTAGCCTAGCTGAATAAGCTTGCCTCATTTTTTAGCCATCATAAAGGTGTGCAAACTCAACCCATCCCTTCAGTTGTTAGGGACGGACCAAAATTGTCATCTTTTTATTTTTTTGTAATTGTGATTTGAGTAAATTTTATAATTTAATCACTTTTAAAAATTAATAAAAGTTATATTGGAAATTTATATAATTTAATCACTTATAAACATTAATATATAGCATAATGAATGAGGCGTTACATAATAATGAAGTTATTGGCATTTAACACAAAGTCGCGGGCAGTCCACAAACGGAATCTCTCCAGTCTCCACAACCTGTTCTAAAAAAAGCAAGAAATTAATAAAAGTAAATATTCAGATGAACGGAGAAATCCGTAAACCAGGAATTCACAAACGATCGAAACAAGAAATAGCTTCAACGAAACAACACAAAAATTTGTCAGATTTCGTCTGACGCTTTTCCACAGGGGGGAAAAGTATCCTTCTACTTCCGAAGATAATTTTTCGCGATCAATTCCCGCGCTCCGCCACCCCATTTGTAAATGTTTATATTTCCCCAATCCCTTCCGGTTGATCTGATCCTACACGACAGAAAACCCCAAGCTGAGCGCGATTCAGGAATTTGTTTTTTCTGGGTTCATTTGATTATCCCATTTCTTGATTTTTATCCGCCTATTTGGCGTGTCCAGTTGTTGGGTCCTTTTCGTATGTGCAACTTGGAACATACATTCGACCTTTTGCATGGAATTATCGAGGAGGGCAGTCAAGATTTTTGATTAGGAGTCAGCAGTTGGGGCTGTTCTTGAAGAATGTTGCATTGGACGGCATGAATGATGCTAAATTTTGGGTCTGTGGGAAATGGGATTGGTGTTTAATTCTGCTTTAATCTTGTTATGATGCAATGAGAAGCATCTTGCATCATTGCGAAGATGACTGGAGAAAAGAAAATTATCAGAGGAAGAAATCTTTCAATGGCCGTCGTTTTTCTGCTTTCCGTAACGGTGGTGACCGGCGCGGAAAGCAAGCTGGAGGAACAAGAAACGTTACTGTCTTATTTGATTGATTCAGGGGAGATAAATGATGAGATGGTATAGAGTTCTTACTCTTGTTTCAGTTTACATTCTGTGCATTGATTGACGCGCGTTGTGTTATGTTTGCATGGGAGATACGTAAGTACTGTGAGAAGAAGATACACTATGAGCATTACTCTTTCTTGTGTTACATAGTATATTCCATTGATATATTTATGTCTTGATAATTCCTTTTGACTTTTTGCAGTTTTGGAAGCATATATTTACCGAAATCATTGCACTTATTGTTGATTGGCTTGTAAATTAGTAGTGTTGTGTTGCAAAGGCTCTGTTTCTGTAATTTTGTTCCAATAGTGTAGTTTGAGTTTGTAGTGAATCTAATGTGTTTTAGATGTTTAACCATGACTTCTCTGCTGCTTCCTGGCCATTCCTCTTGTTTTTTCTAAAATTCTTTGATGTTATTGGAAGCTATACACTTCCATTAGCATTGAATCAGAAGCATGGAGGTGTTTTATCTGTTTATGTTGGTAGCGGAAGCTTATCCAGTTTATCTATTTGGCATTCCTGCATTCATATGTTTTTTTACCCCAATGGATGCATCATAGCTCTAAAAAAGAAAATTTTAAGGTCACATGTCAATTCTTCTTTTGTCCTTCTCTTCCCCTGTGTCACCTCACACTGTACTTCAGAAACTCTTGATCTAAAGATAGAGCCAGTTAGATAGACTATTCAACATCAATTTTTCTAACAGGAGATTTCATGGAAACTTTTGATTGAATTCTAATGAACTAAACCTAAGATTGTTCATTTTATCATTGGAAAGTGTTATTAACGCAGGAGTAGGATGTAACTGGTCCTTAGCTTGATCTAGCGTTAGCTTGACCATATCCCCTTTCGTATGAGAAAGTTTTAACAAGCATCCTCATATATTGTCGAAAATGCTGATGCAAAACCTTTCTTTCCATATAGATGATGCCTTTTCGTTTACCACAAGTTATTTGTGGAGATTTTAATGCCTGCTGTCATACTTTGGACAATTTATCTCTCTAGAAACTTTACTTATCTGGGAATGCAGCTAACTAAGAAGCTATTTACTATAGATATGATGTTCGATTGATCAATTTTTGGATGCAGATTGCACATGTGCAGTATACCTGTTTAGGTTGCAGTACCTAATGTAAAGAGATTTCTTGTTGCAGGCTGAATCATTACGGAGTAACTGTAGGCATGAGTTGTTGCATGCCAAGAAAATGTTACAAGATCTTGAATTATGTCTCATTAAGGAGAGGTCGATTAGTAGTAAGGAACTTTTAAATGGTGGGTCGTCCAGAATAAAAACACATGATGCTCTCAATGTCATGTGCCCTCAGGTTAAGCAAATCCTTCTAGATTGCTTACGGGAAAAAAATCTCATGCTTCCTACTACTGGAGAAAAGAAATATTTGGATACATGGTATACCAAATATTTAGGATCTTTATACTATCCTTCAAAACGGCGTGAGTTGGCTGAGAAATCTGAAGTAGAGTCTTCTCATCTCGAAACCATTATTATTGCTGTTGGTGTAACTGCATGTGTCACATTTGTTGCTGCCGGGCTGCTGTTTTATTTCTGCTGTGGGCCCAACTTTGGATCCAGTAGAAATGATGAGAGACCTCTTCTCAGCTTAAGCTTAAGCGACAATTCCATTGGTACATTATCTTTTTCTTCAACATTTTACAGTTCAACTTCTAATCATTTTAAGGGTGGCATTCAATCTTCTCATTGTTGCTTATTTTTCCAATGCTTTAGCCTCTTCAAGGAAGTCATTCGGTTTAGGAGGTTCAGCGAATGAAGAAAAGCTTGGGAATCAGTCTTTTAACAGCTTAAGCCATAATAGAAGCAGTGGAAACTTATACATGCAGTCAAATTCTTTGAGCTCACAATCTCTGGGCTCCCATTCTCTGAGCAGTTCAAAACTAGAGAGCAATTCAAAAATAGAGAGCATTTCAAAACTAGAGAGTCAACATGGTTCCACTGCTGAAGTTGCTGCAAGCTCAGTTGAAATTCCTGCACCTGTGCTAGCAGTGGGTACACCTGTATTTCCTCCTCTGAAGCCGCCTCCGGGAAGGATAATTCCTCCTAATCCACCACCTGTTAAGGCGACTCCTCCCCTGCCGCCAGCTGCGGCACCGCCACCACCACCCTCAGCTCCACCACGCCCTGCTCCTCCTCCTCCTCCTCCTGTACCTCCAGCCACCGGAGCTCCCGGACCACTGCCTCCCTGTGGTCCCACACCCACAGCACCACCGCCTTCCCGGGGTCCTGCACCACCTCCACCCCCACTTATGAGATCTTCTGGCCCACGTCCACCTCCCCCACCTCGTGGAAAGAGTGGTCCTAGTCCACCAGCACTCCCAGGCGGTGGTGGTCCACGACCACCACCTCCTTTTGGCTCGAGACCTCGGCGGCCCGTGCATCCGTCAATTGAAGAAGTTGAGGCTGATTCTTCTAAAGCTAAGCTGAAGCCTTTCTTCTGGGACAAGGTGTTGGCCAACCCTGATGATTCAATGGTTTGGAGTCAGATCAAAGCAGGATCATTCCAGTGAGTCTAATTTCACCTCTTAATGTAATTTAAGCACTTCATTATGTGAACTGGTCATTGATGTGGAATAACTTTCTTAACAGATTCAATGAAGAGATGATCGAAAGTCTATTTGGTTATACCCCTACGCAGAAAAACAAGCTTGGTACAAAGAAAGATTCTTCGTCCCAAAATTCTCCTCAACTTATCCAGATAATTGATACCAAGAAGGCACAGAATCTATCAATTCTGCTCAAAGCATTAAACGTGACCACGCAAGAAGTCTGTGAAGCACTTGAAGAAGGTGATTTTGTTTCCCTGGTCTCTGTTAATTTGCAAAAAAAAAGTATTTAGCTCAAATTGAAGTTTGTTTCCCTTTTTGTGTTTATACTCATATAATATGCATGCACGTCAGTAAAGAATGTTATCGTGGTTTTATTTTAGTTTAAAGCTAAACAGGAGATCTTGGCAGTATATTGTCCATTGTTTTCTGCAAATGTATTAATGCACTTGTTTTTCTATTGGATCCTCTGGTCATATGGTACCTATCTTGTGAATATATCTCATTACAATATCCAATATTGAAGGCAAGAGAGTTTGTGATTGATTAATCAATTGTCCACTTTCAGTATTGGATAACATTGAACATTTATATCAAATATTTATATAAGCTTATTTATGCTTATGTTCTCCTTTTTCTTCTCGTGGTCTGATAATCTAGCAGAGATCACTGTTTCTAATTGATTTCCTTGCTTCAAATGAATTAGGAAATGAGCTTCCTCCTGAACTCATTCAGACTTTGTTAAAGATGGCACCAACTGCTGAAGAAGAGCTCAAACTGAGACTCTACACAGGCGAGTTGTGCCGTCTAGGTCCTGCAGAGCGCTTTCTAAAAGTCGTAGTTGATATTCCATTCTCATTTAAGAGGCTTGAATCTCTGTATTTCATGGCCATTCTTGACGAGGAAGCCACAACATTAAGAGAGGCTTTTGTGGTCTTGGAGGTAGGGTACTGGTCCGGCTAATCTTATAGTAAATTCTTTTATCTTAAATGCAAATGAATTCTTTTAATTTTTTGGAAGACTGAAATCTGGAATTCTTCTAGTTGAATACTGCCCATTTCAGTTGAAAATATCAGTTCCATAAATGGATATACCTACTTTGATTTGTACTAGTCCTAAATGTGTGAATAGCCTATTTGGCCTCGTGAAATTTTTTTACCGACAAAAATAGCTTTTACATGTGTGAATGGTTAGTTTGGTTTGGTTTATAGGTTTTTCCTTTTTTTTTTTTTTTTTTTCCAATGACATCACCATGAATGCTTCTAACGAATCTTGTCCGGCTGATTTTTTGAATGCCTAGAATATGCATGTGAGCTATCTTTCCTGAACTCTATGCGGGCTTTCTAATCCAAAATCATATGATCTTTCACATGTTTGCAGGCTGCTTCCACAGAATTGCGGAAAAGCAGATTATTTCTCAAACTTCTTGAGGCAGTCCTTAAAACCGGGAATCGCATGAACAGCGGAACATTCCGAGGTGGGGCCCAAGCATTCAAGCTCGATACACTTCTGAAGTTGTCGGATGTGAAAGGAATAGATGGAAAAACCACGTTATTACACTTTGTCGTCCAGGAAATAATCCGTTCGGAAGGCATTAGAGCAGCCAGAGCAGCTCGAGAAATGAGGAGCATGTCCAGTTTCAGGTCCGAAGATCTATCCGTGGACCCTACCCAAGATTCCGACGAGCATTTAAAGAGCCTCGGTCTTGAGGTCGTCTCAAGTCTAGGTGGTGATCTTGAGAATGTCAAAAGAGCCGCTGCTTTAGACGTTGACAACATAACAGGAACAGTTGCCAAGCTCGGTCATGCACTGATAAAAGCCCGGGATTTCCTAAACACGGATTTGAAGAGCGTCGAAGAAGACAAGGGGTTTTGTGAGGCGTTGCAGGGTTTCGTGGAGCATGCCGAAAAGGATGTTGTGTGGTTGCTCGAGGAGGAGAAACGAATAACAGCTTTGATCAAGAGCACCGCTGATTACTTTCATGGGAACGCCGTCAAGGATGAGGGTTTGAGGTTGTTTCTCATTGTCCGTGATTTCCTTCTAATTTTAGATAAAGTATGCAAAGAATTGAAGATTGCACCAGCAAAGGTTGCTACTAAGCCACCTCAGAAGGAGGATTCTGTTGCTTTGCCTTCGCATCCACAAAGAAAGGAGAATCCCGTAGGTATGTCGGACCCGCAAAGAAAAGAAGATTCTGCTGCTACAGCATCGGACCCACAAAAGACTGCTCCAATAGAAAATCCTGGACAGAAGCTGCACCTAGCCATAGCTGCCAATAGGAAACCGGATAGTTCTGATTGCTCAGACAGTTCGGACAGCTCAGACAGTTCAGATTCAGACGACGACTGACATTAATTGAATCATTGGAACAAAATGTAAGTGGGGCTCTTTGCAGCGAGCGTCTTAGTTACAAGTTTCTCTGTACTCTACTGTGAAATCTTACAACCTGTGGGAACTATGAATGCATGGAGATTCGTCAATTAGAATGTTCCCTGTGACAATTTCTGTAATGAGGTTGGTATCGACATTTTTCAACATCTCGTGGAGGAAGATGATGTGGTTGGTGTTGCATGTAAATTTTGAAGGGAGTAGGAGCTTCATTTGGATGTGGATGATTTTTGGAAGTGAAGGAGTATATATGTTGTTTGTATCTTTTTGCTCTTGCTTTTTGTACTGTTGTTTGTAAGGTATATATATTCATCTTCTTAGAGAAATAGATGGTTAAATTGTTCAGAGATCAGCCCCTGTTTTGACTGTGTACAGAATTGGTGGAAATACTGAATTATACTCTCTTGTTCATATCACAATCAATATGTTAATGCTGCATCTAAATCCTCCCCCACTCCCTTTTAGTTTGTCTGATGTGTTGGAGTTATTGAGCTTGAAGGTACCGTACTCTAAAATACAATTACGATGAATATTTATCATAATGGGGCGAGAGTGAAATAGACATATAGGGCTGCAAGTTAGAGCAACCTCTTTCCATTATCAAACTGGATGCCTTTCCCGACCTCCAAAACATTCTCACTGAAAATTTCTCTCCCAAAAGTGGATGCCATTTCATAGAACAAAAATTAACTAATAAAAAACATAGATAGCATGAATTAAATTAAGATGGCTGTAAAAAGTTACATGGATTCAAATGTGTATTAGAGTTATGCCATAGTAGGGTTAGGGAACAGACGTGTTGATCTGTGCATGTTGTATATATGTAAAATAAGGGTACAGTAAACGTATATATAAATGTGGGAGGAGACGTAAAAGTTTACTGCAGTAATCACTTATCGCCACGTGTGAAAAGTTTGTTACAAAACACAAACAATGTGTATACGAGACAAAATTGTGCTCCTATCCGACACTAACAACATGCACAAACCAACACTATAGTTTTAGTTCCCCCTATAGTTTACTTTCTCTCATGGTATCAAAACATGGTAAAAGTAATGGTTCCATCGCAAAGACATACATGGAATGTCAATATTGTTCGTGATGATAAAGAGAAATTTTGCGATGAAAGCTGTTCAGCCTTGCATCACCTTGGATTCCAAGTAGCTACAACTCCATTAATAGGTAACAATTACTTATAATGAAATAGTGTAATAAAGCTGACAGTGAGTGTGGAAAAGAAGATAGGATTTGCTTGGATATTCTTGCCATTGATACTCTAAAATATGATCAATCGACTGTAGGGTCATCTCATGAATATTAACCTCAATTATCTAAGATTTGGTAAAAGCTTTTTTATTTGCTGATAATGCGAAACAATTATGGAAGTAACTAGAGATAGATTGGTGGTGTGCAATGTTCTTCAATTGTTTAGGATTAAAAAAATAAAAAAGAATTAGAGTAGCATCTATACATACATGTCGAAGAAGACCAAAAAGCTCACAGCACTAATCACTTACCACCACGTGTAAAAAATTTGTTACAAAATACAATGCGGAACAAAACTCTTCTCCTATCTCATCGACCTCATTAATGACTTAGCCAAAAACTTGCACTAACAACATGCACGAACCAAAACTAACAACATGCACAAACCAACATAATTGTTATGGTTCGTCCCATATTTTACGTTCTCTCATGGTATCAAAATATGGTAAACATTATGGCTCCACCACAAAGAAATACATGAAATGTCAATATTGTTCGTGATGATAGAGGAGGTTCGTGATGTTATAATCGAGATTTTGATCTATGACAATTATACGTATCTGATCACACTAGATTACAACTAGTTACAATTTAATGTTTTGTTTATGAAGATGTACGAATTTAAATTTTATTTTATTAAACCTCATATATTCATAATGTTTCATTAAATTATAAAAATATTATTAATATTTAATTTTACTAAAGTTCTTTTATATACATTTTTCATACTATTTGCTAAATTCTTCATTTCCAATTTATAAGAAGGATTCACCAGATATGTATATTAGATGAGAAACAACAACCAAAAAAAAATGCGACACTCATGTAACAATATATTGAAAAAGAAGAAATTAACAAATATGCATATAAGTTTAAAAAAAAAAAAAAGAACTCTAATAAATAAAATATTAGTAATATAAACAATTTAATGAAACATTATGAATATATAAGACTTTAGCTGTTGGAAGGTTAAGAAAACAAAACCAAAAATAAATCTTGTTTTAGTACGATTAATAAGGATACCTCACTCACTCTGTTTTAATGTGTCAAAATAAATCTGCCAAATATTAAAATAAATTATAAAAGAGGTTGATATAATTAAAAATTGTTCAAGGTGCCGATACTTAACTCTTTTATTATTAATAAATAATAAATAAAACTTTGACATAATTATTCACGGATTGGGTCCGGGACCCAGCTATAGACTGCAAATAGCAAAAACAACCATGTGTTGTGTAGATGTAACTTAACAATCAGAAATGATTGGATCATAATTTAAATTCCTTTTGTCTTGTTTATTGAAAAATATAGATTTAAAACTATTATCAAAACCTCAAGTCTAAAATAGTATATCAAAATAGCCAAGAAAAATTGAGAGCCACAATAATAATATCAGAATAGTTGTATTTACGTCATATTTAATTTTAAAAACGGGAAATTGAAAAACAATCGATATCTTCGAGAATTCAAAATCATCAAGACATGGAAATCCAACAAACAAGAAGAGTTTGAAACTCAGAAAAAAGCAGGTTTGATTAATTCAATAGCATATAGAGCTTTTCAGCTCGAGGTTCCAGATTCATCCATTTTTATCCACAAACTAACAAAGCCAACTACAAACCCAAAATCAAGAAAGAGATGAGAGAACAGAATAAAACTGGAAACAGAAATCTGTAGTCTAAGATCGGATACCCTAAGATCTAACCCTAACACGATGTCCCAATGTTGTCGATCCCCACCTCTTACTTTCTAATCCTCATCAGCAGATGGCTTGGAAGAGCCGCCAGCCTTCTTCGGCAGCAAAAGGTTGTGGATGTTCGGCATAACTCCACCATTAGCAATGGTAACGTCACCCAGGAGCTTGCTCAATTCTTCATCGTTCCTCACAGCCAGTTGAATATGCCTGGGCACAATCCTTGTCTTCTTGTTATCCCTAGCCGCGTTTCCCGCTAGCTCCAAAACCTACACACAGAATTGGGTAATTATTATTTCAAAGAAGCAATATAGGAATAAATGAACAATTATCAAAACCAGATCCGGATAGAATGGAAATTGAAACCCTAGATTTAAGAAACCTAGAATTACAAGTTACGTGATACCAAAGGGGAAGGTGTCTAAACAACATTAATTTACCTCAGCAGCCAAGTATTCGAGGACAGCAGCCAGGTAAACCGGCGCTCCGGCACCGACACGCTCAGCATACTTGCCGGCCTTGAGAAATCGGGCAATTCTGCCAACAGGAAACTGGAGCCCGGCCTTGCTGCTCCTTGACTGCGCTTTCTTCGCCGTACCAGATCCGAGAGTCTTTCCACGTCCGGCCATTTTAATTCAGAAATTCAAGAAGAAAGGTTTTGAAATTGGGAAATATTTGAGAGAGAGGGCAGAGGCAAATTGCTTGTGTAACAATGAGAAGCGGTGAAGGGTTATATAGTAGTGAAAACCAATAGGGTTGGAGTACGAGGATCGCGAAACCAGCCGTCGATAATGAAAGAAATGGACGGTTAGATGTAGCACCTGCTTTTGATTTTCTTAATTATACAGACTGAAAATAAGTAAGTGCCTTTTCGTCAAATACCGCAGGGCAGTTCATGACAGTGAGAAATTTTGTTAGAAATAAATGACATGTAATACCCAAATTCATGATTTTTTTTTAATAAATTTCCAAATCTAATCGTTTTGAAAACTTTGAATTGTTAATTTATTTTGAATTTGAATTTTATGTACAGTAATACCTTTTTAAATTAATAACTTTCGAACATATTAAATTTCATTATTTAAAAAATATTATTAATTTATCAAATATTATTTTAGCTTATTAACTTGTTTGAAGAGCATTATTCTAATAAATAAGTTATTAATTTATTTTCAAAAATTTTATAGTTGATGATCGGAGTTACGGATTATGATAGCATATAAGTATTTTGGGAGAACGTACATAAAAGATGTATTTTTCTCTCTAATGTTTTTTGTAAATTACTATAGATGTCTAAATACTTCATCCTCCATTCTCCGGTCAATGGGATAACACATATTTTGTTCTTCAAGAATTATGAAATTTAATTACTATTATATATTCTTTTAGTTTTAATTGCAAAAATGATCTTTCCAATTTCGGCGAATATGTGGATAAGTTATGTTCATATTAATCCAAACAAAACAGGTATAACGGTGGTAGAGAATCTTAAAGATGAGTTGGTAGCCATTTATGTTCAAAATTGACGGCGAATAAGCCGACAAGAAAAAAACATTTCCATTTTCATAAATTGATCAGCTACTTGAATAATTAGTAAGTCGTACTCATTATTGTTGTCTTTATGGTTATTAAGGTTTTTACCATATTTTAATTGCACATGAAGTTCAAAAGAAAATGACATTCACATGTCCGTTTCGCATATTTGACGGCGGTAGAGAATCTTAAAGATGAGTTGGTAGCCACTTATGTTCAAAATTGACGGCGAATAAACCGACAAGAAAAAAACATTTCCATTTTCATAAATTGATCAGATATTTGAACAATTAGTAAGTCGTACTCATCATTGTTGTCTTGATGGATATTAAGGTTTTTATCATATTTTAATTGCACATGAAGTTAAAAAAAAAAATGACAGTCACATGCCCGTTTCGCATATTTGCATGTCAATGTATGTCTTTTGGACTTTGCAATGCTCCTTACACGTTTCAAACATGCATGGATATTATTTTCTTAGATTATGTGGAGAATGTCATTAAGTATTTATAAGGATTTTGTTTTCTGTGGTGATTCTTTTTATTCTAGTTTTGCTATTTTCAAAAGACCTTCAACAACGCATATAAACAAACCTAGTTTTAAACTATGAAAAATGTCATTTTTTGGTTGATCAATGTATTATTCTAAGTCATGTTATTTTAGCTAAGGGAATTGAATTGATAAACCTAAGATATGTATTAGACTTACCTCGCAAATGTGCAGGATTTTCGCTCTTTTTTTTTTGTCACGTATGTTTCTATCGTTGCTTTATCAAAGATTTCTCTAAAATTACTCTTCGTGTATCTAGGTAGTTACAAAAAGACGTTTTGATTTCAACAAGGCATACAAGGATGCATTTGATACTCTAAAGGAAAAGCTAACGTCAACACCAATTATCCAACCTTCAAAGTAATATTTTCCATTTGATATCAAGTGTGATGCAAGTAATTACGCAATTGAAGTTATTTTAGGAAAAATACAAAGCAATATTTAACAACAGAAAAAAATCTCTAACTATTGTTTTAACCGAGAAAAATCTCGTTCATATTTTCCTGGAACTAAAGTAATCGTTTATTTCAATCATGCACAAACCAACATAATTGTTATGGCTCCTCTCATATTTCATGTTCTCTTATGGTATCAAAGCATGATAAAAATTATGGCTCCACCACAAAAAAAATACATGAAATGTCGATACCCTTCGTGATGCTACAGAAGGTTCGTGATGTTATAATCGGGATTTTGATCCACAGTAATCACACGGATCTGATCCATTTGATTACAACTGGTTAGAGCTCCATTAATAGATAACAATTACATATCATGAAGTAGGGTAATAAAGCTAGCACTGAGTGCAAAAAATAAGATAGGATTTCTCACTGAAAATTTGTGTATTTCTACCCTTGATACTCTCAAATATGATCAGAACAAACGATGTATGATCCATATTTTACTCCCTCAAAGTGCTATTTTGATGATCAAGCTGAGTCATCGAAGTTTGTTCTAATTTAAGAATTAAAATTCAAGCTCTAATGTTGGGTCAATCTTTTACAAGGTATTTATAATATTTATTTTATTTTAATAAGAATATAAAATTTTGGCAAAATTCAGTTATAAACACCTTAATTACATTTTGTTTCATCAAGCTCTTTTCTTTTTATTTTAATATTATTAAATTTTATTTTAATAATTCAACAAAGTGATAAATTATCCAATAGTGTTAGTGTTAGGGGATGGTGAAAGCAAATTATATTTTTGACTTTTTATATTAAGCATTAGTCTCATTAACTCTTGCAGTTTATAATTTATTATTATTGTTGTATCAAGTCTCAAAAAGTTAATGTTTTGTTTATGAAGATCATTGAATTTTGATTTTATTTATGAACTCTCATATATTCATTATATTTCATTTAATTATAAAATTTTTATTAGGGTGTTTCTATTTACACCACAATAACCTCTTTTCACACCACAAATATCTTTTAAACAAAAATAATTTTATATTAAATGTCTAATTTATCCTTCTTCTCAAATCAGGAGAATTCTCCATTTTTTCATTAACCTTCTTCTTTATCCATCGATTTTTTTCATTAACCTTTTCTTTACCTAGCCACTATTCTACATGTTTTCTCAATCTTCTTCCGCACAAATTTGCTGTTAACATCACCTTCACCCATCCATGAAATTACGAAATCTCACCCTTGAACAAACACAAAAAGTCGAAATAATTTCTTCTATTAAAAACCCATTTGCTCCCAAATCCTAACTTGTGAATCTGAATTTCTTTTCTCTTATTATTTGTTGCTAAGAATTTTCAAATTCATATATTTAGCCTGATATAAAAGAACGAAGAAGAAGAACCGCAGAAAATATATTTTAAATATGATTTTGAATAATTTTGAATTTGCAGAAAAAGAAGGAAGAAGAATAACTGCAGAAAATTTATGATATCACATCACCAATCCATGAAATTACGAAATTTCACCCGTGAACAAACACAAAAAGTCGAAATAATTTATTCTATTAAAAATCCATTTGCTCCCAAATCCTAACTCGTGAATTTGAATTTATTTTCTTTTATTATTTGTTGCTAAGAATTTTCAAATTAATATATTTAGCCTGAGATAAAAGAAGGAAGAAGAAGAACCGCAGGAAATATATTTTAAATATGATTTTGAATAATTTTGAATTTAGAAAAAGAAGGAAGAAGAAGAATCGCAGAAAATTTATGATAACTTTTTGTTAAGAGTTGTTCGTAATTTCATGGATTGGTGAAGGTGATGTTGGCAGCAAATTTGTGCGGAAGAAGATTGAGAAAACAAATGTAGAACAGTCCCTGGGTAAAGAAGTGATTTGAGAAGAAGGATAAATTAGATATTTAATATAAGATTATTTTTATTTAAAAAATATTTGTGGTCGAAAAGAGATTATTGTGGTGTAAATAGAACATCCTTTTCATTATATTTTATTTTACTAAAGTTCTTTTACATACATTTTTCATAGTATTCGCTAAATTCTTCATTTCCAATTTATTAGAACTTTAGATGAGAAAAAAAAAAAAGCGACACTCATGTAACAATATATTGTAAAAGAAGAAATTAGCAAATATGCATAAAAAGTAAAATAAAATAAAAAAAACTTCAATAAATAAAATATTAAAAATACAGAACGATTTAGTGGAACATTATGAATAAATAAGACATAATAATATAAAATTTTAAAATTTGGAAGGTCAGCAAAAGAACTAAAAATAAATGTTGTTTTATTACCCATTAATTAGTATACACCACTCTGTTTTAATCTGTTAAAATAAATTATAAAACAACTTTGATAAAACAAAAAAAAACAAAAAAAATTGTTCAAGGTTGTCATGAACTAAATGTAAATGTTAAAAGCCTTAAAAAAGGATCATGCCTTTAAATAAGATAATTAACTCTTTTATTAATAAAATATAAATCAAATTTACTTGACTTTGCCAGAATTGGGACCCCCACCTAAAGACCGCAATACCGAAAACAACCATGTGTATTACATATGTAGCTTAAGAATTACCAGGATTGAACATAAATTAGATTCCTTTTGTCGTGTTTATTTCAAAATATTGCTTTTAAAATTATAATCTATTATCAAAACCTTAAAGAGATGTCTGTATTGGATTGAAGATCTTCGTAGCACAATTAATTGTGAGTTGTAAAATTATGTCACAATTAAATACATAATAAAAAAATATATTTGTTTTATTTTTGTTTGTACTATTATATTATAGAAAATAAAAATTTATGAATTTAATGATTGCTGATTTATTATTATTATTATATATATACCAAATAAATATTAAAATAAAAATCTTAACAAAAGAATTAATATAACATAAATATTTGGATGAAAAAATATATATTGAATAATTTTTAAAAAATATAAAAGAAAAGAAAGAAAAAAATATAAAAAAGATAGAATTGTGGATAGAACAACTAAAACCTCAAAGTTAAATACAGACTGATTACAACACAACCCACAATAAATTATACCCAACCCAAAGATACCCTAAATCTAACATAGTATATCGAATATTAATTAGAAAATGCCCAAACAAATTGATAGCCACAATAATAATATCAGAATATTTGTATTTTGAAAGAACTAAAAGAATTGACGCCATATCTAATTTTAAAAACGGGAATTTGAAAAACAATAACATATTCAAGGATTAAAAATCATCCAGAGATGGAAATCCAACAAACAAGAAGAGTTTGAAATTCAGAAAAAAGCAAGTTTGATTACTTAAATAGCATGTAGAGCTTTTCAGCTCGAGGTTCCAGATTCATCCATTTTTATCCACAAAATGTGACGGAAATACTAACAAAGCCAACTACAAACCCAAAATCAAGAAAGAGATTAAGAGAACAGAATAAAACAGGAAACAGAAATCTGTGGTCTAAGCTCGGATACCCTAAGATCTAACCCTAAAAAGATGGCCCAAAAGTTGTCAGTCTATCCCACGCCTCTTACTTTCTAATCCTCATCAGCTGATGGCTTGGAAGAGCCGCCAGTCTTCTTCGGCAGCAAAAGGTTGTGGATGTTCGGCATAACTCCACCATTCGCAATGGTAACGTCACCCAGGAGCTTGCTCAATTCTTCATCGTTCCTCACAGCCAGTTGAATATGCCTGGGCACAATCCTTGTCTTCTTGTTATCCCTAGCCGCGTTTCCCGCTAGCTCCAAAACCTGCACACGTAATTGGGCAATTAGTATTTCAAAGAAGAAATCTAGGAATAAATGAACAATTATCAATACCAGATCCGGATAGAGAAATAGAATGGAAATTGAAACCCTAGATTTAAGAAACCTAGAATTAGAAGTTACGTGATCCCAAAGGGGAAAGTGTCTAAACAACATTAATTTACCTCAGCAGCCAAGTATTCGAGGACAGCAGCAAGGTAAACCGGCGCTCCGGCACCGACACGCTCGGCATACTTGCCGGCCTTGAGAAATCGGGCAATTCTGCCAACAGGAAACTGGAGCCCGGCCTTGCTGCTTCTTGACTGAGCTTTCTTCGCAGCACCAGATCCGAGAGTCTTTCCACGTCCGGCCATTTTAATTCAGAAATTGGAGAAGAAAGGGTTTCGGATTGGGAAACGATCGAGAAGAGAGGGCAGAGGCAAATTGCTTGTGTAAAAATGAGAAGCGGTGAAGGGTTATATAGTAGGGAAATCACAAGATAGACCAATAGGGTTGGAGTACGAGGATCGCGAAATCAGCCGTCGATAATGAAAGCAATGGACGGCTAGATGTAGAACCTGCTTGATTTTCTTTTTTATACAGGCTGAAAATAAGTAAGTGCCTTTTCGTTAAAAAACGCAGGGCAGCTCATGACAGTGAGAAATTGTTAGAAATAAATGACATGTAATACCCAAATTCATGATTTTTTAAAAAATAAATTTCCAAATCTAATCGTTTTGAAAACTATGAATTTTTGAATTCTTTTCGAATTTGAATTTTATGTACAGTAATACCTCTTTAAATTAATAACTTTCCAACATGTTAAATTTTATTATTTAAAAAATATTAAATATTAGTTTAGCATATTGATTTGGCTCGAAGAATATTATTATAATAGATAAGTTATTCATCTATTATTAAAAGGTTAATAGTTGATAATAGGTGTTATGGATTATGATAGCATATAAATATTTGCGAAGACGTACGTAAAAGGAGAACCTTTGAATTTATTTATCCCTCTAATTTTTTTGCAAATTACTATAGAAGTCTAAATATTCCATTCTCTGTTCTCCAGTCTCCGGTCAATGGGATAACACAAATTTAGTTCTTCAAGAATTATGATATTTAACTAGTATTATATGTTGTTTTAGTTTTAATTATAAAAATAATTTTTCCAATTTCAGATAACATGTGGATAAGTTATGTTTAAGTTATTCCAAACAAAACATGTATAACGGTGTAAAGAATCTTAAAGGTAAGTTGGTAGCCACTTATGTTTAAAATTGACGGCGGATAAGCCGACAAGAAATAAACAGTTTTCACTTCCATTTATTGATCAGATACTTGAACAATTATTAAGTCGTATTCATTATTGTTGTTTTGATGATTATTCATATTTTTACTATATTTTAATTGCACCTGAAGATCAAAAGAAAACGATATTCACATGCCCATTTCGCACGTTTACATTTCAACGTATGTCTTTTGAACTTTGCAATGCACTTGACACGTTTCAGAGATGCATGGATAACATTTTATTAGATTATGTAGATAATGACAGAGGAATTTATGAAGCATTTTATTTTTTGTGGTGATTCTATGATTCTTGTATTGCTAATTTCAAAAGCCCTTCAACGACGGACATAAAAAAAAACCTAGTGTGATTTTATGGTTGACCAAAGTTTTATTCTAGGTCATGTTACTTTAGCTAAGAGAATTGAAGTTGATAAACCTAAGATATGTATTATAAAATGTTTAACTTACATCGCAAATATGTGATATGTTTTTTTTTTGTCACGCGGATTTCTATAGCCGCTTTATCACAGATTTCTTCAAGATTACTCTTTCCCTATCTAGGTTTAAACAAAAAGACGTTATATTGAATTTAACGAGGCATGCAATAATGCATTTGATACTCTAAAGGAAAAGCTAACGTCAACACCAATTATCCAACCTCGAAATTTGATACTTTCCATTTGAAATCAAGTATGATAGCAAGTAATTATGCAATTGGTGTTTTTTAGGGGGCAAATAATTAATAAAGCTCCACATGTTATTTATTACTCATCGACATCATTTGATAGTGCTCAAACCAACTATTCAACAATGGGAAAAGAACTTCTAGCATTTGTTTTTTATTTAGAAAATCTCGTTCATATTTACTTGGACCTAAAGTAATCATTTATTCTGCTCATGCAACTTTAAAGTTTTGCCCAAAAAAATGAGTCAAACTCTAGACTTATCCATTGGATACTCTTACTACAAGAGTTTGATATAGAGCCACATGATATGGTTGTCGATTATCTCTGTAAATTGACAACGAATGAAAGTGCATCACAACACAAGGATGAACTTTAGATGAAATTTTCTTTTCTATTAAAAATATAAGTGCTTGGTCTGTTTATTGCTAGTTATTTAGTTACTATGATATTGCCAAATAATTTGTGTAAAATGCAAAGAGATAAAATTAAAAGTGATACTTAATATTATGCTTGCGATAATCCTTATCTATGAGAAATATGTATCAAAGTAAATTATTTGGAGAGGTCACAGTGCAAATAAAATAATGATAAAATATAAAATACAAAAAAAAAAAATTGTTGTGACTAACGCACATTTGTAGTGTTTATGACATGTGCTTTTTTCTTTTTATCTTCTAGTAGACAATCTTTTTTAAATGATAAAAAAAAAAAAAAAAACTTGTATTTTTTTAAACATATTTTGTGTGTTTTTGTTTTCCTTTATATGTACTAGTATGTTCTCCCGTGCGATACACAAACATATTATTATAGTATAATATTATTAAATTTTAAAAATACATAAAATTATTATTTTTAAAATATATATACATATATATAGTTATGTTCAATAATTTATATATGTACCATGATTATAATAAGGATATAAAAATTATATATAAAATCATATGTGAACATTAATTATATTTATTTATAAAATACAATTATCAAATTACCAAATATATAGTATTTTCTTTTGAAATCAAGAAAATTGAATAAACTATGGTATATAAATGTGAATATTTTTTTATTATTATTTATAGCATCAAATCTGCCACAAATTCATAATTGATTTGTTAAAATCAAGTAATTATGAAGATATATGATTTTTTTATTAGTTTTGATAAAATTAGTAACATTACCCATATTAACAAATAAAAATATAAAAAATTAAAATGAAATTTTTTTTTAAATGAATACTTATTAGTTAACAATATAACAACAATTCCTAAAAATACGTCATTGCATTTGTGGAAAGAAAAATTAAAGGGAAAAATGATAATTACAAATATATAAATAGTCATTTTACTATTATATATATATATACTGGATGTCCGCCCGTACAATACACATGTTAGAATATATTAAGTTTTAATATCACAATAAATAATATATTATTATTTATAAATACATAAATTAATGATATGTGATTAAAAATGTTTAAATGATAAGAATAAAAAAAGAAGAAAAAATCATGATATAAATAAAGGAAGTAAAAATATACTAACAATTCAATTTTTTAATAAATTACAAACTATAAATTATGAGAATCCATTATATATACAATATTGATTGTTAAATTACTATATATTTATTCTTCGTCACAAATGAAAATCGTCACACCATCTCAATTCATAACTCTTTATAATGCAACATACCAATTATTTGTCATTTTCTAATTACCTTTTGTGTGTGTTTGCTTTTTTCTTTATATATATATATATATATATATATATATATATATATATTTATTTTTTTTCTACTTATAAAATCAAATATCAAATAACATTTTCAATATGTAGTAGATATAAGAAATTAGTGTGTTATTCTTTCAAATGTTTAATCTAGCAAATAATAAATTGTATGATGAGGTGAATTTTAAAATTTATACTCAATCCAACCCACTATAATCTCTCAAAATCAATACAAATATTTAAAATCAATTACAAATATCAAAATGAAACAACAATTATATACTTGAATGGTATAATAATTTTATTTTATAAAAATATTTATTATTTTTATTCTATAAAAATATTTTATACTTTTTTATATTGTCTCAAATTCATATAAGAATTTAATCCAATTATTTATTCAAATCTAACATATATTTTAAATAAAATTGTGTAAACTTTATTTAATATTTTATATATAATATATAATATTGGTATCAAATTAATGATCGTAAAAAGATGATTAATACATCATATTTCAAAAACTGATTTGTAACAAAAAATTTATTTGAATTATAAAATTTTAGTTAGAAAAAAAAACTACATTTTTTCCTACATATAAGTTTTTAAAAGATATTTTTGAAGTATAAAATGTAGAATATTTATTAAAGTGGCATGTGTATATTTAGCATATTTTTAGGGTTTTATTTCTTTTATATTAAATATAGATAAAATTTGTCGTGATGACATATGAAAAATCTTTTTCACAAAAATATTCTCCAATAAATAATAAAGTGCACAACATATTGAATTTTATAATTCAAACTCAATCTAACCTATTATAATTCTTCAAAGTCAAAATAAATATTTAAAATCAATAAAATAATATTAAAATAAACAAATAATTAATACTTGAATAATTAATATTTTTGTTTTATAAAAAATATTTATTATTTTTGTTCTATAAAAAATATTTATTATATTATAAGTATAAGAATTTAATCCATGTTTATTCAAACTTACCACATATATCAAATAAACTCATAAAACATTTCTTTCATATTTTAAATACAATATTTTAGTTTAATAAATACAATATTGATATCAAATTAAAGATCGTGAAAGACGATTAATTTATTGTATCACATGTCAAACTTGAATTTATAGCAAAATAATTATTTGAAGTTTAAAATTTTAGTTTGAAAAAAAAACTACTTTTTTTTTTTACATATATTTTTTCTAATATATATTTTAAGTAAAAAAATGTTGAAAATATCTTAAAATGTCCATATTTTAGGTCTTCTTATATATATATATATATATATATAGTCAATTATTGTGTAATGACATATGGCAAATTCCTTATTTTCAACGTTTTTCCTTTTATATTAAGTAGAGATAAGAATTAGGGATAATGGTAAGGATAAGTATAAGGATATGGATAAGGATAACAAGTTGTAGCTATAAATACTTTTTCCCCCTAACCTACCCTATTAGATTCAGGTAGACTTCAGGTATTACTCGCTGAGTAATCAGATAACCGTCGGGTAATCGGGTTACCTTGTTTTAAAAAATTGAATAATGTATAATATGAATATATATAATATAAAATTTTAAATAATAAAATTGCATAAATATATATATATATAACATGTAAATGTAATACTTTTTGCTTTATATATGTATATATAAAAAAATTAGGTCAAATTTTAATTACATAATATATAACTCATATAATAATATATATTTTTTGTAAATAGGTAGACGAGTAGGGTAATAGTCTATACATGTATCCTACCCTACCCAATCAAAAAAATATCAAATTCGAGTAGTATCCTACCGATTACCCATCGAATAATTCGATTCTACGGATAAAACTGGCATCCCTATATATCTCTTTATTTTTAAAATCAACTGTTTTTTTAATCGTTCAAATATAGATTTATCCTTTTGCTTTTCTTTTATTGAGGGGGGACTCTCTCTTTTTTTTTTTTTTTTCCCTTATGTGGTTATGATGATAGACATAATGCAATTTACAAAACAATAAAATGTAGCAACAGTCATTTGTAATTTGTAAAATTTGGAGGCCTATTTTCCATAAATAATTTATCTTCATCAACAATTAGTAATGCGTGAGTTTAGGCATGGTTTGCAAATATAATATGAGTATATACTGTTTATGATATTAAGATATGTAAATTGTTTAAATAAGACTATATTTATAAGATTATGATATATGGAAAAAAAATATATAATTTCTTTCAAAAAAAATAAAATATATATATATATAGCTATAAATATAAAGTATTTAAAACATTACAAATTAATAAAGTATGGATTGTGGTCCATATATAACCATTATTAAGCATAATCTCAAACTCCAGCCATTATTAACTAAGATCTCCCACCAAAAACATTAAATTACCTAATATTTAATATTTTATAAAAATATTTGTTTGATTAGTTTTAATATTTATATCTCAATACAACCATAGGTCCACAAATACTTTAGTCCATTACAATATTTGAAGTCAACATAATTACAAAAATTCAACACAAATACTCTAACCACCAAAGTATTAATACAATCACCAAATAAAAGAAACTAAATAATTCTTTTTTTTTTCAAACTAAATAAAAGAAATTAAGTTATTCATTGTACCCAAAACATGAAAACACCCTACTTTATGATTAACACTCAATCACAATAGCCAAATTAAACGTAAAAACTCAAACACAGATAAAATATTAAGATAAAAAAAATAAAATCTAAAAGTCCAATTGAATGTTCCATAATAAGAAATAATATCTTTTATAATATAGTTTTTCAAATTTTTATTAACAGATATATTAATTGTTTTACATGTGTAAATCAAACCCACTGCAAATGCCTCAAATCATAAATGAAGATATTTAAAAAGAAATTATTTAAATAAAAATTTTAACAGAACATTAATTTTTTAAAATAATATATTCTTAACAAAAAATATTGTTGATTAATTTTTATATGTGTTTCTTAAATCTAACCTAAATATTCCAATTAATACCCAAAACTCATAAAAATATTAATATTGAATAATCATTAACTAACCTAAATATTTTAATTTTAAAAAATTATAAGAAAAAGTTAAATAATATACTTTTTAAATTCTCTTCATCAAAACAAAAGTTTATAATTGTGGCTTATATCCACTACAAATACTCAAATTCAACACAAATATTTCAAACCACAAAAAATATTAATAAAGATAAATAGTTAGAATAATTTAATAATGTTATTTCTTTTTTAAATATTAATGCTATTTTAAAAAATCTAATATTTTAGTTTGATTAAACCATTTCAAAATTTGAAATATAACACAATCAAACCACAAAATGCTATTATACATTTCAAATATGATACTTTATATATATATATATGTGTGTATATATATATATATTAGATAAGTGTCGAACTAAAGATAATAAACATAATATTAATTGTAATTTATAAGCCACTGAAATATTATTTGATAAAGTAAAATATATATATATATATATATTCAAATTTATTTGATAAAGTAAAGAATATCAATATTAAATACCAAAATAAGTTAAATTATTAATATTTATTTTTTCAAAAAATAAATAATTATAAATTATATAGTTTTAAGTATTATTTATTATTTTTTAACTATTAAAGAATAACAAAAAATACTAACTTAAATAGTGAGATAATTATAAACTAAACAAACTAACAAAATAATTATATGCTATATAAGAAATAAAGTAAAATAAAATAATGAAGTAATTATGTAATAACGAGATAAGAACATAATCAAACTTTTAATAACATGAATTATAAAAAGGAGGTGATTGCGGTATCATATATCCATAAAATGTTTAAATATTTTGGAATTTAATTAAGATACCTTTTTAAGCGGTTGTCTTTTCCAATATTATGTAGTAACTAATTTGAATTACTAATATAAACATGTATTTTCATTATTAATTTAAGACGTTGGTTTGATATTTTGATAAAGAAAACATACTTTATTCTTAAATCGTGGCCTTTTCATGTATTCACATAATTAACAAATTTTGATATTCTATATTATTCTTCTTCTCACGTTTTGTTTGCATCAATTGGTATCTAGAAGATCAATTATGATCCTCGATGATGGTCTGAGGCATCAACCAGTTTATGATACTATTCTTTATGAGTAGCCGTATAACAATAATTTTATGCAGGTCCGCCAACATATGAAATTGTTAGTAAATTATTCTTAATTTTATGCACACCAGCTAATAGATCAATTGGTTGCTAATTGTTCCTAAATTTAATGATGGTTATAATGGAATACCAATTTTTGATAAGAGATGTCAATATCATTTTTTCATACAATGTTTTCTTATGATGATGGCTATGATGACCTTCCCAAAATGATGAGGTGATGGCAGTAACAGTATGTTGAATTTTCGACGAGGAGATCATTAGATAATTTTTTAGAAGATGTGTATGATGGTCATGATAAATAATTAATTTGTAATAATTGGGGATAATAATACCTTTCTGGTTGAGTATCATCCATGTGATATGAGATTTATGCCAATGTTACATAATGCCAATTTAGTCTCTTGACAAATAATAGAGACTTAAGAAGTTCATCATAATAGCTTTTTACTCAACGAATTTAGACGGTTGACAATCGATTTTTTATGCAGTTTATTACTGATGATGAACATCATGATCCTATGCAGAAAGAATTTTAATATGTTATTACTCTTTCATTATATAAATTTGAAGATGTTCTAGCACATTTTTGAACTTTTATTGCTTGTGATGACAACGAATATGATTTGAAGGGTAAATCATCTTTAGAAAGAGGAGGAGATAGAGATAAGATAATATATATATATATATATATATCAATTAGATGTCATATATCTTTAATGTGTTATATTTTATGTATTAAGATAGCTTTTGATTTGTTGCATTTCAGTTATTATGTTGTAATTATATTGCTATTAGGATTCAAAATTTGAATTATTAGTATACAAATGTGCTTTCATTAGTGTTTAAGGAAGTTGGTTTGAAATTTTGATATATGAAAATGAATTTTATTCTCAAATTCGGTATCATTTTGAGTATTCTCATAATCAAAAAATTATGATTATTTCTAATTTGAACACCCGTTTTTCGCCCATAATTTGGAATTTCATTGGAGCAAAGAAACTCCACCTCTAACCTTTTATTTGAAGATGTAGTATGAGAAGCCTAAATTTTGATATAATACAATTTTTTTACAAGCATTTTAGCACACATGCTTTATAGAAATTGTTTCCAAACTCCAAATAAAAAAAAAAAACAATAATAATAATAATAATAATAATAATAATAATAATAATATAATAATAATAATAATAATAATAATAATAAAAAATAAAATGATCTAGTATTAATTGCTCTAAGTATTTCAATAACTACTGCAACAAACCTAGACATAGAATATATAGATACACTAAATGGTCTGGTTGCATTGAATGAACGATTGCTACAGCTATGGGGGGTTGTATTAGCCTATTGCAAACAAATATTTCTAATCAATAAGATGGCAGTGGGTCGGATCTGTTACATTTTTACAGAGAATGGAATAGGGCTTATTTGATGCGGGTCACAGAACAGGGTCGGACAACTCATTTAATATTTTAAAAATTTTAATATAAGATTAAATTTTTTAATAAAATTAAATAAATGATCTTAGAAACAAGTTTACAGATTTGTTTTCACTTTCTAAAAATATTGATACTTATTAGAATTATTAATTATAAAATGATATTGTATCTTATATTATGATTTAATAATATAAGTTAGCTTGAAAATATTTGACAATTTGAATTATTTTTAATTATGTTATATATAATAAACTAAAGCACATATAATATATTATATTTATCTATACATTATGTTAAATACAATACATATATATATATATATATATTAAAAATATAATAATAGAGAATTAATGCATGGAATATAGTTGTATATGATAATCTTTAATGACATTTATTTAAATAATTATTTATGTATATATAATTAAAGATAATAAGAACTAAGTTTGGGAAATTAATTTCATCAACACACGTGGAATCTCAATATAAATGTTTTGACCAAGAAATAGTTCAAAATAAAGACTCAACCAAATTTCTCAAACTTTACTTTGACTAATTTTAAGATAAAAAATCGATTCAAAAACAAAAAAACTACGTGAGAAATCAATTAAAAAAAGGACCGAATTTATTTATATTGAGTCGAACTCTAGTCACAAACAAAACCACTCGTTTAACATGTAACATTATTGTTAATTATGTTTTTTCTTTTTGCAAATAATAATAATAATAATAATAATTATTATTATTATTATTATTATTATAATAATAATCCTTCCATAATATAAAAGAAGAATAATGATATTTTTCTCTTTTTTTTTTAACATGTGGCTCCACAACTTATTGACATGTATATTCCCATATCTTCTCTATTTATTAATTTTTACTAAAATTTACAAACTCAAACAATATTTTTCGTTTTAAATCCGTTTTTGACATATGATCAATATTACATATTTTATAATAAATAATTATATTTAAAGTATGATTTTTTTTTATAAAATAAAATACAATTTCTTCATGAATTGAATTATTTATTTTATTTTGATATATGTGTTGAATTGGAATAAATAATATATATATACACATATTTTATTTAAATTTGATAAAAATTTAAATATTTTTCATAAAAATATAAATATTAGACTATTAATTTATATAATATTATAATTTATTGTTTCATCTTAATAAGGTTTAGCTAGTTGAAAATTTTGTATTGAGTTGAGAAGACTCTATAATTCAATTCAAAAAGTCTTGCAATTTATTATTTAACAAATATAATTTTTAAGAGAATAAAAATACAGTATATTATAAAAAAATAAACTGCATAATATTTATATAAATATTATTATATATAATAAAATATATTATGTTTCACACATTACATGTAATATCATGTTATAAAAATAAGAATAATTGTTGATTATGCATGGTGTTTGATTTCATTAAGGTATATATGGAAAACTAAAATGAAAAACTTGTGGTCATTGGTCATATAAATGCTTCATTTATCACAATAATAGTGACCTTCAGCCTACTCATTCAGTAAGGAAAGATCTTAGGTAGGAACCATCCTACTAATTGTTTTCCATATTTAATTATATATATTTATTGTTAAATACTTTTATAAAAAAAAAAAAAAAAAAAAAGGAGCGTGCAACCCACGCCCGTGTGAGAATCCACAGAGTTGTGCACCAGCCTCCAAATTTAAAAAAAAATTATCAGCTCTTCATGAATGCATGATTGCTATTCACCAATTAACATATAAAGGTGTGGCCGAACATTAGGACGACGATCATCGATTCCTCATTCATTATTTATTGATGTGTGATCAAAGTAAGTATTCCGTAGACAACTTACGGTTGCGAACATATGCATCACCAAACCCACAATTTCTCCCGCTATGTTGAATAGCTTTGGTTTTATGCAATGGAATGGAAAAATTGTTCAATTGCTTGAAAAATAAAAAACCACTTCACTCAAGGTGACCATGTGGTTGCAATAATAATGTTTAAAACGGTTTCATTTGTTGATTGGTGGATTTTACATCTTTTTTTTTTTTTATCAATAATGCTACTACCCCGAATTTGGGTTTACTGACATTACACACACAAGCAATGACAGCTCTAAAATCAATCTACACGTGTCTATACATCTATGATTAACTTGAAATATCTATATATATATATAGTTAAGAATACGGTTAATTCGCTTAGGTAATATCCACGTTGCATGTACTATTGTGACCCAGGTGTGTATCATGTTTTTCTTCTTTAATTGACCGAGGTGGATGAGTATTGCATGTTGATTGGTGAGTGAGAGTGGATATTCTATCAATAACGACATTAATGTGCTTAACCAATCCCCTTTATTCAATAACATTTTACAAAACATGCACGAGAGATTAATTTTAAAGTGAATCATTCACAATATATAAAAGAATACTACCTACAAATGGTATATCTCCAAGGCAACTTATGTCAAGAGCTTTCAAAAGTCCTCATGATCCTAAGAGAAAGATGTTGAAGGAAATGCATGAAGTTAGAAGAAAATATGCCAAATGCGCATTTGTGGTGCTCTAACCTCATTGCACAATAATTAGAGGGTTCGTGACGTTATTGGTACAAGAAGAACTTGAGCGAGACACATAATATGGCACTAAGGATGAGAGGATTACGTTAATCAATAGGTCGGATGAACCTAACAACAACAATAACAATACTTGATTACTTGATAATTAGTTCATGAAAGATTCCAAGCTACATAATAGAAAAAAAAAACCATCAACTTCGAGATGATTGATTGAGCACATATGAACAAGATACAACAATATTTATCAAAATATTAATTTGAATATAAAATATATTATATTTTGGTTTATTTTATGTATTGTATGTGATCTCTTTCTAATGTTCTTATTTTTCATAAAAAGAAGAAAAACTTCAATAATATTGTGTAAAAAAATACTTATTAAAATAATTAATAAGATCAATAAATTAAATATATTGATCAAAATATTATCATAATATTCCTGTACTTAACTAGATAAGTAAAAATTAGAAATAAAACTCATAGATTAAATATGTAGAGCATACATTGATGATTTAATAGCAGGACATCCAATAAGTAATTTTGTGTACATTAAGATTGGAGAGCGAGAGGTACTAATGTGTGGGGTGATGAGACAATAATTTATACTTTAAATCCACACATGTGATTCTTTATTTTATTTTATATTTTAATTTCTTCAATAAATATTATGTATATAGAATAATATAATTATTAAAAATATAATATATCCATTTAAGTTGAAATAATCCAAACCATCAGTAATACACACGACGGAAAATGACCCAAATGAAATCAGACATTATGTTACAAACCGTATCATCTTTTCTAGTTTTGTTGTACAATTACCATAACTTTTTCAGCATCTAAGTAGTTCATAAACAAATTTCCAGGTTGGTGGGTAAAGTGAGCCCGTGAAGAAATTCAAAATCATAGGAGGTGACAAATGAAAGCATAAGTACTGTCAGTTGTTGTCTGTCACTGCAACCAGACTTCTCTATGAATCTGTCCATCAGATTGGTTGTCATCTTCTTCTTACACCCAAGATTCTACTTCTCTTCAAATCTTGTCCAATCCCTTTGTTTTTTTTGGTTCTGTTTATTATTAACTGCTATGTTTATAAATATTGGGCTTTTGAGGTTTGAAAATTCAGGCCCAGTTTCTTTTCCCTTGCCTCATTCAAGGGCACATGCAATTTTTTTTGGAAAGTAATAGTTAAAATTTTAGAAGTTGATGTCTCATTTGATAGTTTTTTTTTTATTTTACAAACAAGTTAGATATAAATAAATAAGTTAGATTAATGAATAAAAGAATTAGTAGAGTTAAAAGATTGTAACTTCTTTAAATTTATTATACAGTAAAGCTTGAGGGTGTATTTTGCTGTAGGTAATGAATTAGTTTCTTGTTTTGAGAAAGTTAATATCTTTCCTTTTCTTTTTAGGTGGTGGAATTTAAAGTTTGATGTGTGGGTTGTTTCTGAAAATGAAAAGGCTTGCACACTATTAATGTTAACCAAGACTGGAAATTTCTCTTCTTGTCTTCATTACCAACCACTTTTTCTTGCACAAATTATATGTCTTGCAAAGGGACCAGAAATTTGTTAAACTATAGAGACAGTTTCCTATAACAAATTTTTTTTTCTCTCTTAATATTTAAACATGGTGAAGAAGCTCTGAATGATTGTGAAAAATGGGGGAGAAGAAGAAGAAGAAAGAGGGAGCAACAGTTTGGTTTTCTCTAAGGAATTCACTGCACTGCAAATCAGGGCCGTCGGATGTGCACGACCCAAGGACCAAGAAGGAGCTGAGTTCAATCCTGACGAAGAAAAGCGGCCGGTCTGGTTGTTCAAGGTCCATTGCAAATCTGAAGGACGTGATCCATGGAAGCAAGAGGCACCTGGAAAAGCCCACCATCTGCAGCCCAAGATCCATCGGGAGCAGTGACTTTCTCAACCCAATAACACATGAAGTCATTCTGAGCAACTCCAAATGTGAGCTCAAAATCACCGGATTTGATGGGTTCCACGAGGGCTCCAATGGCGGCTCGACGTTTGTGGGAACTTTAAAGCCTGGAACACCTGGCCCTGGAGGCCACTCCACAATGCAATACTTTAATCATCCTTCGTTGGGAAACTCTGCAACTCCACCTAGAAAGAATTCCCATCTTTTGACGGAGAGAGAAGGATCTGTGAATTCTCAAAGAAGGGCTTCATTTGAAAAGTATACTAATGGGAGAAATGGTTCTGTTTGTCATAAATGTGGAGAGCAGTTTCCTAAGTGGGATGCTCTTGAATCTCATCATCTTTCCAAGCATGCTGGTACTCTCTCTCTCTCTCTCTCTCTCTCTCTCTCTGTGGTTCTTGAATCTCGTTATCTTTCCAAGCATGCTGCTACTCCTCTCTCTTGTTGCCTAAGTTGTTTTCTTGAATCTGATGTTATTACCATAGCTACACAAATTAGTCATCAAATCTTTGCTCTGTCTCCACACAGTAACCGAACTAATCGAAGGCGATTCATCGCGCAAAATTGTCGAAATAATCTGCAAATCAAGCTGGATGAAATCAGACAACCAATGTGTTCGAATAGACAGAATCTTGAAAGTCCACAACATGCAGAAAACTCTAGCCCGATTTGAAGATTACAGGGAAATGGTGAAAATCAAGGCCAGCAAACTCCCCAAGAAACACCCTCGTTGCTTAGCCGATGGAAACGAACTGCTGAGATTCTACGGCACGATCGTAGCATGCTCGTTAGGCATCAACGGCAGCTCCAGCCTCTGTGTCTCGGACAAATGCTGCGTGTGCCGCATTATCCGGACCGGTTTTTCAACGAAAAGGGAGCTCAAAAGCGGGGTCGGAGTCTTCACTACTTCGACCAGCGGAAGCGCATTTGAGTCCATAGAGATGAATGGGAACGATCCTTCGGCAAGAAAGGCATTGATAGTGTGCAGGGTTATTGCAGGAAGGGTGCACAGGCCATTGGAGAATGTACAGGACATTGTTGGGCAGACAGGGTTTGATTCATTGGCTGGGAAAGTTGGGCTTTATTCAAACATTGAGGAGCTTTATTTGTTGAATCCTAAGGCACTTCTTTCATGTTTTGTGGTGATTTGTAAGACTTGATGACGAGTCAAGATTGGTTAAGGTTGTTTTTCTGGGATTTTGCTGGATGTTTGTTTTTGATAATTCTTAGACAGAAATTGTAGGATGTTTTGATTCATTCATGGTTGATAATCAACATTGTTCTTGGTTGAAGTTAATGTTTCTCATCTTTGTGTTTGATTGAATCTCTCTCTCTCTCTCTCTCTCTCTCTCTATGTTGTTGATGAATGCAGAAAAGGATACCATTGAAAAATCTTCGAGGTGGGATTGTCCCTATCCGGATTTTTGGATCTTCTTTGGCGCATAGTTAATATGTAGATCTTGAAATATTAGATGAAACATAAATCAAAATAGAAATCGCACGGATCTGTGAGTAAAGAATGCAGAAATGGGTACTAATTTCTTGAAAATGAATTGAAAACTAGAGAGAGATTTATATTTCATCAGTAGTTTATGAGCTTAGGCACATGTGATTTATTAATAGGGGAATCTTGACTTTCTTATTATAAAGGCGTATAGTAGTACAGGATAATGAAGTGGAGAGAAAATAAAATCAACAATAATAATAGTGTAAAAAAAGAACTCTGCATATGGTGCAATAAATGGAGGAAGAAGATGTGGTTCGAGTTGAAAAACACTAGATATGAATTGTAAGAGTTCCAAGTTCAAAATAGAGACCAAGAATAAAGACAATAACATGTCATATTGTACTGCCAATGCTATATTTGTCTCCGCTGTTTTATATTTCAATTCCTCTCTCTCTCCCTCTCTCTCCTACACAAACTATCATATTCAAGCCGATGAATGCTTTTTTGGATAATATTATCTGAACGAGGTTGTATTTTGACCGAATAATTTTATTATTAATGTTAGAACATTTACCATCAAATACTTTTTTTTTTGGATCTAAAATCTCAAATGGAAGAATATAAGTTTTAATATTCTTTTTATGATTTTTAAAAATATTCTAGAACATTCATATAAAATACATTATACTTATACTGAATATGTTTGCTAGGCTCGCCTTATTCGAATGGGGATGAGCCCAACTAAACCCTAGCCTAACTTTCACACATACGCAATTTGAATGTTCATAACTGAATGAGTTGTTGACACCTGCATCTCCCAACACATAACATTATTTATTTTTTTCACGTACACAATATTTAAATATGTCATTAATCTCTCTAATATTTATTGTTGTTAAATAAAAACTAAACATCAAATTGAAAATTCTCCCACAAATATACGTTCTATTTAAACAAGAGATTATAACGCATCAATTCATTTAAAATCACTTAAAATCTTGAATTCTTCGATCCAATGGCAACCTAAATTATCCTTAGTTGCAACATGGCATTCATCATTAAATATGTAGAGAGGGAAATTTGATGGGTTGTTTAGAAAGAGAAGAATAGATGGTAGGGTAAAAGATACCGTGGCCCAAAATGAGGATGTGTATAAGTACAGCGAGGTAGATACAGATTTATGGGGGGTCATAAATACCTAATTCCGGTTCAGAAATTTCAAAAAGCATGTTCGAATTTGTTGAGTTACAGCAGCCATTAATACCGATATGGACTATTCAGAAGGTGACAATCTGCCTCCTATCATTTATAACTTTTCTAGTCTGAGAAATTAATTTAGAAAATATATTTAATAAGTCCCTCTAATTAATTTTATTACTTGATAGAGTCAGCACAATTATTGAAAATGTCCAAATTCGATTTTCTCAAGCAAAAAGAAACAGAATCTCATAAGGACAATTTCTGAGTCTACTAAACTGGAGTTCTATGGATCTTTTTTCCTGTACCTTCAAAAGTTCAGTTAGTTAATTGATTTTGCAGCCTAAAATGTTCGAGAAATCCTTGGTCGGTCGGTGCAATGCATCTAGTATGGTTTTTACCACACATCTACATTCATGTGTTTAATTGCACGTGCATATGTGAGATAAAAATTATATCAGATGTAATGTACGTGGTTTAGGATAAAGGAGATCGGTGTTTGGTTAGCTAAACAAATAATATTAATTGATGATTAATTTGAATTCTTTGGTCCATTGCTCAAAAGAGAGGAAATAAAGTAAAATTTTGATGAGGAATCATGTTTTTGGAATTTAGAAGTTGAGGGATTCATTTATTTTTATTTTTGGAAGTTTGGGGGATTTATTTATTTAACTTTAAGGTTAAAGTTCTTGATTTGTACCATAAGGCTATGTTTGTTTATGGTTGTATGGTGCATACAAAAATCTATCCACAAAAAAATTGGTTTGTCCAAATTTAAATAAACATTGTAAATTTTACATTTGTTAGGAATTTTAATAAAGTAGAATTTGTAAAATATATATATATATATATATCAAATCATGATGAAAAGAGATAAATAAGTATTTAAAATTAATTTTATAATAATTAAATGATGACTAATCATAATTTTGTATTATTCAAGTTCACCCCAACGGGTTGTAATATTAAAAAATAAATAAATAAATGAAGCTAGTAGATAATGACTATTTTATCCCAAATATAATTAAAGTTCTGTATAAAAAGTCACAAGCACTCTTAAAGCTTGGTATAAATGGTTTATTTTTACTCCAACAGAAGTTTTAATACCCAATTTTTTACTCAAAATAGTCGTCAAGATAACCACAGTGTTAATGTTAAAATTCTTTCGTTATCTCCAAGCAAAAACGTCGATAATCCCACCCCCACAAGAAGAAACGAAAGAAGTGGGAGAAGACGAAAAACCCCCTGTTCAGTGCGCAGGCACCAACTGGTGCTAGCGCCAGGCCGATTCTGCAATATTGCTACATTCCGTCGGCTAGTTCAATGCCAAACGTTATTAAGCCCCGAACTAATATGGCAATCCATTGTGTAACAAGTTGGTCCCTGTTTAGACAGTGATCCAATTGTACCGAGTCATGCACAGTGACAAGCAGAACCGGAGTAAATCATATGCATTAACGGCTACTTTGATGCAACAGCCACATGAAATGCATGCCAAGTGCCAACTGCTAACATAACTTGATTAGAAGCAACACATTTTGTTGAGGTAAAATAGCTTGATTAACAAATTTGCGTGCCAGAATCTAACTCCTAACAACTAACTTTACGCCTTAAAGAGTTCCATGCGCTTGAATTCCAAGATATGAATATGGTCGCTAATAAAAAATTGTGCCTTTTAAGAATTGTTGTCTTTAAATGTCTGTACGAATAGCAAAACACCTGCAGATAGACACACCGACTAAGTAACAAAACCTGCCAATATAACACCAATTAGGCAGTGGAATCTACCAGAACATGTTCACTTTCAGGTTGATTAGTTGGATAATCATCCTAAATAGCTTAATGTTACGGAGATTTTAACTTTACTTCGATTGATTTTAGTGATTGGCTAGTAGAAACTCCCTTACATAATTCTGAGAAAAAAAGAAGCAAAATTCCATCTATCAAGGTAAAAGATGTTGCTATTCACAACGAGACACTAAATTATTCATCGAGATTTTGCCAATTTGATCGTCAGGAAGGAGGACAATTCATTTTCGTTGAATCAAAAGAATTAAAAGGAGGATAAATTGCTAGTTCTGGAAAATGCAATGCTGGATATTTAGCACCTGGTCTCCTAGGAGGCAGCAGCGATTTCTGTTGATTTCTCTTCTTTTACCACTCTCTTCCAGTTCTCGGCACTGTCAATGATTTCACCTGTCTTTATGAGGTACCGAACGCGTTTACCATCATCCAGGGTTTTATGACCAACCCTGCTTGCCACATTCTTCTCCTTAGAGTAAAGCATCACATTTGAACTGTGAATAGGTGCTTCAATCTGAAAATATACCATAAAACATTACTTCATCACTTAAGGTGGAACAATAAAAACTCTTATGGTTGCATTTGGATTGAAGAATTGAGAACGGATTTGAAATCCCTATTAGCGAATGCATTGGTGGTAGCTTGGACTGATGAATTTGAGATTCATCGCCTTCATTTTGAGCTAATTCCTGAGGGATTTGGGTGAATCCTTCAATCCAAACACAGCCTAACATCCTCAAGTGACACCACAAAAGATTTTCAGCTGCAAATTGGTATGCTATACTCAAATTAAGAGGAAGAATTACCTTGATTATCTGCCCTTGTTCTCCCTCCTCCTTGCTCTTCACGTGCTTGGTCTTTAAGTTGATCTCTTTTACTACAATTTTGCTGTTATGCTTAATAACACTGGTGACCTCACTGATTTTACCTTTATCCTTTCCAGCTATGACTTTCACAGTGTCTCCAACTTTAACGTGCATTTTATGCAATACTGGTAGACTGTTTGGTTTGCAGTCTTTTCGCTCCCATCGTTTGAGCTGCAGTGAGATTCAAAGCTAAAAGTTAAGCAACAAATATTGTCAAATTAACATGTATATCTCTGATTTCACAGTGGAAACACAGATTATCTGGTGCACGATGGAATGTCATGCTGAAAATATAATCTAGATACCATAAATAACTGAATAAAATGTAAATGCTTCTCTGAGATGAAATATAAGTTATGCTAAAGATATGGTCCATGTATCGGAAAACCTCTGATCGAAGACATCTAACAATGACCTAATAGACTTAATGAAGATGTTTGTTTTGCTTTATATATAGGAAACCAATGAAATGCAAAATATGTAGGTGCATAACTCTCTCTCTCTCTCTCTCTATGTAACTACCTATACATACGTACATACATATATCTGAATAAAAGATATGAAGACAATTAAAAAACTTCAAACCTTTGCAACAACTAAACTTGGTTGCTCCGCTGGTTTAACCTGCACATGAAAGCATAAGTAATTATTAATAAAGCAAAGCTGCTGCTATGTTCACAGCTTCTGGCATATATAGCAATGTGGCAGGAAAATGCACAAATTGAAGTAAAAATAACTAGAAATATTCTCAAAGAAATCTCTAAGCCTCCTATTCTAGATAAATTACGACGCAATTACATAACACTAATGTGTCAATCCCTAAATTCAGCTTCTTCAACATTTGGTACTTTAGACAAGATATTATTGCCTTCTCAATTGCTTCTACACTCTTACAGGCTACAGCTATTCACCGTAATGCATTCAAGAATTAAAAGGTATTCTATTTAATTCGAACTGGGCTAAATTCAGTTTAAGAAGCGAGTATAAGCCATTTCAAAAGGGAGATAACACAAAATTATTTCATAAGCACTTCAAAATTCTAATTACATATGCAGTTAATCCTCATTTTCACATATAAAATGAGTAATTTCAAGAATTTTAACTGAAGTTCGAGGAAAAGAGTTAATAATACATGTAAGAAATGAGAGAGAGGAGGAAAGAAAATACGTACCACGGGAAGGTGGAGAGAGGGAAGGAAGCGTTGGCCCAGAAAAGAATTGGTGCCCAGACTTAGCGACGTAAAAGCGCTTTGTAGAGTGGCCATTGTTGAAGGATATGGATTTCTCCTACTACACAGATAGTGTGAATTGAGAGAGGGAAAGAAGATAATGTCCCAGAATTGTCTTTCTATCAGGTGTTGCCTAGTCCGGTTCCTACAGTTTGAACACAAGTCGTTTTGTGGGGAACCTATTGCAAGCCGCTATACCGCAAGTATATACAAACACTTTATTATGTATGCCTCCAATGTATTGGATCATGTACATTCAATTTACATTATATTTTTTGTATAGAATTTATCTTACATTCAATTTATATTATATTTTTTAAATAAATAAATTCAATTTATATTATATTTTTTAAATAAATAAATAATAATGTAGATTAGTTGTACGATGTATTTGATATATTTTTGTATTATTCATTTGAGGAATGCAAAAACCAATTTTTGAACTTTCAGGAGTGATGACAGACGGTAATGTCCGAGAATTGATCGATGGTCTCGGATATCCCCATAGACTTTTTAACTTATGTTTAAAATAATACTTTAATTTATAGTTTTTTATGTATATTTATGCTAAATTTTATATGGTGTATTTGATAATACACTACAAATTAATAAATTCAGCATTATATAGTAATCTATATTAAAAAATAATAACAGTTTTACATATATGTAATATAAAATATAGTTAGTATATATGTATATGTGTGTGTGTAAATAATACAAAATAACAAGAATTCATGATTCATTTGAATTGCAGTGTTGATATACAAAATTGGGAAAGAAGTGTAAATGTTACAACTTTGTACACTGAACAGAGAAACTGAACTGAACCCTATCTCCAGCAGTACCGCACTGCTGTCAGCCATTTCTCCTTCTACGTCCTATAAAACTCAAAATTATGCTCCGATCAAAACCCAAATTCAACATCACAAAAACGGAAGACATAAAAAAACATGAGACAGGGGGGGGGGGGGGGAGAACAAAAAAGAAAAAATCATCTAAACATCAACAGAGTCAGCCATGCTGTCCAAAGATTCTACTCTTCGGTGTTCAGGATTTGGGCTCCGACGGCCCAGCTGGTCCATATTGACGATTACCGCATCTGCTCGGGGAGTCGAGGAGTCCACCTGATGCTTCTTACTGAGTCTCAATTTATGAATTTTCGAGAGCTCCTGAACAATGTCTCTCATCGATGGTCTCTTTCTAGCCATACGATTGACACATTTATGGGCAAGGACAGCCACCTCGTTCAGTTCCTCGACATTGAGTTTCCCGTCAAGACGAGGATCAACTATTTCTTCCCATCCAACTTTACTATCAGTGTTCATGGCCGCCTATGAAGATAACGGTACCAAGTTAACTTAGGCATTGATCCAAATTCATCAATCATACAAATGGAATAAACAAAGAAGCTGACGGAGAAATGTGGGGTGGGAGGTAGAGTTGCAAACTTATTGAATCAAAGTATCACGATTTTAATTCCTGCTCAGAGAAGTTTCTTATTCTTATTCATATTTTGTTATAATTCGAATTCAACTCAACAATAGTAATCAAATATATCTAATTTGATTCAAATATTCGTATTTGAAGTTCTAGTTTCTTTCCTTTTTTCCCAATATATCTGCTTAACGACTTCCCTTTCTAAAAGTAGGAGTCTGATGACTTCTTTTTGTAGTTTATGTGAATCTATAAATCAGTGGTGTGTGTGTGTGTGTGTATTCGTATATATAATGCACTACTTGTTTTTCTCTGTGAAAAAATAATTAACAGTGAAGGAAACAGAAATGGGCAAGGGTAAAAACGTGCAAGGAGAGATTAAGGGGAACAACTTACTAGTTCAACATACTCCATAAGGCCCTGGAGAGGATTTCTTCCAGCAATAAGTTCAAACAGCAACACCCCATAACTGTAAACATCACTCTTCTTCGTAAATGACCTTGATGATATGTATTCAGGATCGAGATATCCAAAAGTCCCTTGAATATTTGACACTCTCTTGTTAACCTCCTCTTCTCTTGAAAGTCCAAAGTCAGCCACCTACATATTACAAGTCCATTCAGAGTGCGAACATCTGAGAGTTCTCATTCATATATTTAAAGTACTTTGCAAATCATTTTAGACTTTTGGGGGAAAAAAGAGGATACTGACAGAGAATTACCCTGGCTCTCATGGATTGATCCAACAAAATGTTTGAGGACTTGATGTCGCGATGTATCACAGATGGAACTGCCTGGAAGTAAACACAAAAGAATGGGAAAAGGGGATATAAGCATGTGACAATTACAAGGGATGAATGGCTGAAGAATGGCATATGAACAGAAGATTGCTTTAGTGTTCATAAGAAAATTTTATTCAACTTACTCCATCATGAAGATATTCCAAGCCCCTAGCGACATCAAGAGCTATTTGAACTCGTAATTCCCAATTTAACGGTTCAAGTTTCTCATCTTAAAAACACATGCAAAGAAAAGGTAATGAATGGAAGTGGTCATAAAAAGAATGGAGAAAAAGGAATAATTAGAAAAATCCCAGAGGTAAACTTCATTCTCAAATTAAACAATAGACATTTGACAAGATTATGGTTTCAAGACAAATTACATAAAATGAGAGGGAGCCAAGAAGAGTTGAAATATCAAATACTCATAAGGGGATTAAGTATTTTAAATAACTGCTTGATTTGAATCTAAAACAGATAAATTATAATGCAGAATAGTATTACAAAACTTATGCATGTTGATCCAGATTCTGGAAGCATGTTTATCAAGAAAAAACACTTGAAAAAGTTGAGTTTGCAGCTCAATTCGGCTGCCTATCTAACAAATTCTTCTAGGCCATTCCTCCAATTTCTAGCGAACAGAATTTATGATTTAATTAAATGATGCTAATCTATGGCTTGTAGAAATTAAAATAAAATTCTAATTTAATTTTATTAAATTGTAAATGCATCAAAAAGTTGTGTCTAGGGTCACATGCAAACAGAACAGGCAGACAATATGACATGGTTTTCAGCTTTCATCAAATAACGTAATGTTTAGCAATCAAAATAATGGTTTGCATATAGGCTTATAGGCCATTTAAGTAACAGCATAGACACACAGAAGATGGAATGCAGCAATGATTATCAAGAAATTGCCTTTCTTTGATTAAAGTTATACAGATTGGCATAGCTAGCTTACTGTATAGATGAGATGCCAAACTTCCTCTACTCATATAGACATATATAAGCATGTGCTGGTTCTTCTCTGCACAGTATCCAACCAAATTCACAAGGTTCCTGTGATGTAACCTTCCCAATAACATGACCTGATTATGGAAGCAAAGAAAACATATATACATCTCAGGGGAGACACAAAAAAGTTTTAACCATGCTGGGTACAATTTTATGTTCCAGGAAACACATGAGAAAACATAATGACCAAATGAGACAGTTTCTTTTTCCCTCATATTCTCTCGTTTCCCTAGCCAACCAATTATACACGCATTGTGTTAGTGTAGGAATTTTAACCTCACGTTTGAAATAAGAAATTCTGTCATTATTCTTTTTCTATGCTCTCATTTTATCCGTTTTCTTCGTGCTGGTAAAGGCAGCCTGTAGGCATTGTTAACAAATGTTAATACCAAAACTTATCTACATTGCAATTGTCTCCTAACATATACAAGTATGGCTTCTTAGCACACAAAGAAGCATTTTGTAGACAAGCATAGGCCTCTTAGCACATATCACTAGTGAAATGGTCTCAGCAGAAGGCAATGTTAATCCGACTAGAATTGATTTCCATTCAACAAATCAGAATACATTTTGACTGCTATATATAAGCTGTTAAAAAGAAGTACCTCTGTGTGGAACTCTTTCTCACCCTGTTTTGAATCAGTTGCCAGCACTTTAACAGCAACAGTCTCTCCAGTTGACATCTGTGCTTTATAAACATGACCGTATGCTCCTTGACCAATTAATGTGGTAAAATTGCAGGTTGCTTTCTGCAGGTCCCTGCTCGTAATCAACCAGAGAAATATCATAACTAAATAAGCTAAAACAGTGACATACACATATGCAAGAGCATTTCACATGGATAAATATGTACAGAAAAACCACATATCATCCAACATTCAAATTCCATGACCAAATTCATCATATATGATCCCATAATTTCTTAGATGTCAGTAGATTCTTTTTGTTCTGCAACACTGATATTCTAAGTAAATGGCAAATAAGGAGGTTATCTCTCCAACTTGCATTCTTTTTCCGGGTAAAAGTAATTCCAGCCTTCACAGTATTTGTTTAGAACTTAAGCTTTTCTGCCATGGGGTAACCAAAGATTTCCACCAGGGTGAGGAAAGAGCAGGTCAAGAAGTGTACTGATATCCAACTATACAATGATGAGAATGTATGCTTTTCTTCAAAAGTGAAGACAGTGTATTTCAAATCCTTAACCTCTAATGTTGAGCTATCATTCAAGTTGTTGAGCCAGATTTGAAATCCATTTGGTCTGGTGCCATTGAAATCCTTCTTCCAAATCCCCTCTTCAAATCTGAATGATTTAATTCTAATGCAGACATATTGATGTCTTCAGCACAACTTATCTTGAAATGATACACAACTTAATTCCTATGTCATTTCGTTTTTAGATAATTCCACTCATATCATTTTTTAAACAAGAGTTAAGTTTACACTCCTAGATGCAGTACACACAGCTTCATATTCAAACGTAGGTCACATAAGATCATAAGGAAATGGGCTTCTGATAGGAAAGGAGTTCTTAGGGTCACAATTCATGGATTATCTATTTAAGGCAAAAGCTGAATCATAGGGATTAATTGGTGGATCTGGACTGACTCAATTCAAGGAGGGAGAGCAGCTCTATTGCCTCTTGTAATATTTTAAGTAATAGTATAAATAAAGGCTTTAGATTGTTAGGAAGGCATTTGAAAAATATCCTACTTGGGTAAATAAGCCCTTGGGACAGTATTCACTATCCTGTTGGGGGAAAAAATCATATTTACTTGTTCTGCTCCTAAGACCGTTGCTTAATAATAAAAATTCAGAAACTTGATTCTTATCTCTAACAGCTTCAGCCTAAGAGCAGTCCACAAAAGTATGCTTACTTGTAAGCGTATTCCAGTATCCCTGATGCCGAAACTACATTGGCCTTCTTAAGTCCCCCAATCCACAACGGCAAACCACTCAATATTGTGGACCTGGGTGATTCAGTGCCAATGGATGAATCCGATAACATCGTGCAAGAATCAGTCCCATTAACACGAATAGGGATAGCTGCAGCCCTTCTTGAACTGCTATTCCCTATCTGGGAATGCTTCCTATGGTACTTAAAGCAAAGAAATGCTGCTATAGCAAGAGCTACTCCTATCACCACTCCAATTGATAGCCCAATAATTAAGCCTGATGACTCCCCTCTCATCTCTTCTTCAGTTCCACCGTATTATCTACCAACATAATCCATCGGTATACCTGCAAATATAAGTAAGAAATGATTCACTTGTGAATTTAATAGTAAAGGACCCAGAAGAATTATCACTATTTATGAAATCTCATAAACTATGGATATTCACATGAGCATCTTGAGCGGAGATTCTTTCATGGATACACATAGCAATTTCAAGAACACATAAAGAAAAACGAAACATGGAATGGTTTATTACATTCCATGCCTATGAATTGAGCCAAAGTTTCATGCCTGTAAACAAAATCTCACCTGAAAATAATGAACAGCACTACTCAACTAATAAATTGGGGCTAAAGCGTAGAAAACTGAAAATCTGAAATTATATAAACAACACGACGACAAAATCAGCCCACACTTTCTCGTCAAAATTTTCATTTAGTTGCCAGAACTGTAAAAGTCAAATTTCCCTCACAATTTGTCAACACAAAATTTTTAAAAAAATGTCAAGAGGGATTACTCAAAAGCAGCTCGACAACCAACCTGAGATGAATAAATAAAAGAAACCAGACCAAAATTTTATTCAAAACAAACAAAAAGAAAAACGAAAAGCTAATGCCCTCGAAAGATCAGTTATTAAATACAGCGACAAAAACATCAAACAAAAAACAGTAACAGTAATAAGCGGAGTAGCAGAATGCCGGAATCTGTAAAGGAGAAAAACGTAAAGCATTGACATAACAATTCATAGTATTACTTTTCAAAATTTTGACCGAGTAAAAGCTCTACGCCATGGAAACTGATCTCTCTCCTCCTCCTCCTCCTCTACTTCTTCTTCTTCTTCTTCTTCTTTCTCTTCTTCTTCTTCTTCTTCTTCTTCTTCTTACTATTATCTTCTTCCGACCAAAAAAAAAAAACAGAGAAATGTGGGAAGGGTCTAAGGGAGAGGAAGGAATCAGGTGCGAGAGTGAACGTGAAGAGTATATGTCATGTTTGGATTCTGCTGAAATATGGAATTCTTAAGAGTGAACAAAAGGGAAACTTCGATTTGTCTCGCTGGGAAGAACAAAGAATGGCAACTGGAGCACGATGAGAGCAGTGGGTTGTATGAGTTGTTTTTCTTTACCCATTCAAATCGATTTACAGCAGCCAGTGGGAACCGGCGGTGGAAACACTGGAAGTGGCTGCGCGCGTGGAAGGTTCGGACTTTCGTATCAAAAAAACACGGCACCCTTCTTATTTCCCAAAAATACCCTTGTCAGAATCTTCTATTTCGGAATTTTCTTTTTTCAGGGAAATTAATAATATGATTTGTTTCTTCTTTTAAATTTTGTCTCGTTTATTTTGGCTTCATCTAGTTCTAGTTGAAAATATTACAGTTTCAGTTTATCTGAATCGTTAATAATAAATTATTATTATTATTACTATTATTAATTGAAGATTTGGGTATTTAATTACAGAAATGGATGATTTGTGCCTGGGGTAATAAAAATGTTTTCTTTCGAGAAAAAATTGCTAATAGTAAATTCATTTCTATTTGAAAGAAAAAAATTGTAATTTTATTCCTAAATTTATATCAGACGTTCAAATTAGACAATGAGTTATATTCTGGTCCAAATAAGGACTTGAACATATTATCAGGTTTGTTCTAGAATTGTTAAATTTGAAACAAATAAGATCTTTTTAAATAGGGTGTTTCTAAACACACCACAAAAATTACTATTCACACCACTTTAATTTTTTGAATAGATTTAAATATAATATAAATGACAAATATACCCTTATATATATTTTAAGCAAAATTATAATATTGTTATTATTGTTATTCTTCATTCTTGACTATACCCTATATTCAAATTAATAAAATAAAATAAAAATATTTTATAAGTAATCAATAATAGACCATACAATATAAATTATATAGAAAATATAATTATTATAAGAATTACACAATTAAATACTACAGTATTTAATTGTGTAATTCTTATAATAATTATATTTTCTATATCATTTGTATTGCAATTTTTTATTATGAATTATTTACAAATATTTCAATTTTTATTTTGATTCGTTTGAATATAAAGTTAATGTGTGAGTGTGTTTGAGCAAAGAATGAATAATATCAATAATAAAAATATTAATGTTTATTTTTTTAAAGAAAATTATATAAGGATATATATGTCATTTACATTTTATTTAATTTTATTCACTAAATTAAAGTGGTGTGTAAAATAATTTTTGTGGTGTGTTTAGCAACACCCTTTTAAATATTAAATTTGACTAAATATATTAAAAACTATTTCATAAATCTAAAAACTAACAAATCAAGTAAAAGACATATTTAAGTAAATTAAGAAATTACCAACATACATTCTAAAACTTTTGTAATAACTTAAAAAGCAATCTAAATATTATTCAATTGATCTATAAAAATATTTATAAACTTGGGGATTTATTGTGTTCTTTTTTATATTTTTATTTTTTATTCTTACTATATTTAAATAATTATTTAGAGATTTATAAAATAATTTTAACCTTTCTGTTTTTTATTTTTATACTATTAACTAATTTTTTAAATTTATGTTTATTTAAATATATAATTGATTTGATTTGTTAAATTTTAGGTTTATTAAATATTTTTTAATGTATTTAATTATTTTAATATGTGGGTTCTATTTGTTTAATTATTTATAAAGTTTTAATTTGAAACTAAATTATAAATTTAAAGACAAATTTATAATATTTTCCAATGGAAAACCAAGAAAACAAAATCAAAGCCTTGTCGGTTTGTTACCTTCAAGAAAACAAGAATGTGCAGGCCAAGGTGGAGGATCAGATTTTGCTAGAATGTTGCAACTATTATATTTAATTGCAAATATATAAATATATATAGTATGTCTCTCATATATTAATTTATTTTTTCTGTTTTTGACTATTTCCTTTTATTGTTTATTTTTGAATGAAATGGGGAAATTAACCCTTATCTTGGTATGGGGTATTTATTGTTATACTGAAGTCATTGAATGTATTGCCCATACTTCATATGCAATTTTAATTTCTTATAAATTTTAAATTTGCAAATTATTTATAAACACTTTGATGTGGTACAAATGAGTCGATTTTAAGTCGGACTAATTGTGAAATCACATTAAAAGTTACAATAGATAAGAGCTCAATTTTATTTAAATATACACTAATTTTTTTAATTAAATTCAATAATCCAAGTTTCTATGTAGGACAATTAAAAAAAGGTCTATAAAATTATCTGAATGTTATTAAATGATATTATAATACACTGGTATAGGTACTTGTTATTAAATGATACTATAAACTTGTAAAGGTGCTTAATCATTCTCGTAAAAGGGAACAAAAATTATATTTCAAAAGTTAATTATATTATCCATGAAAAATACACTAAATTTGAGAGAGAAAAAAAACTTACAATATGACTTAGTTAAAGTAGATAAAAGTAGAAAAATAATTTTTTTTAAATGTTATAAAATAAAAATAAGTTTTTGAAAAAAAATAAAGAAGAAGAAGAGAGAGAGAGAGACTCCATCAAATAAATAGGTATGTTCTTTCATCCAGTTAAGTAAATAGAAAATTGAGTATAGATCTATGAGAATGGAGACCAGTTTTGGGATATATCCTATCTATACCCTAAAAAATGTACGTAAGATACCTAGATCGATTTAGACAATAATACTTCTTCAATTCTAAAAAACAATAAAATTCTACAAATAAAATTTAATCATAAAACAATTACAATCTTATAAATGTACTTTTTTTAGAATTATTCAGAATATGATTGTTAATACAAATTATAAATCAGGTTGAAGGAGTTCGTGTCTCGTTATATTATAAGAAGTTGTGTGCAAAAATTATTTTCATAAAGTAATGATGTTATAGTATTATAGCAGAATTGTATAATTGAAACAAAAAAATACATCAAATTATAAACATCAAAGTCCATCCAAATTAAATCTGAAATAAACAAAGTCCTCAAATTTTCTTAAATCTAAGCGTCAGCTAAATTTTATGCACTCTTTGTCATCCCATTAGAGAGAGAGAGAGAGAGGTATATGATGAGGTAATGGTATGGTTAAAATAGTTGGAGATGGTGGTAATGGAAGTAATCAACTGTTAACCTAATTTCAGCATTAGATATGAAAATTGGGACACAAAAAGACTTTGTCAAGAAGTACACGTTTGATTTGAAAGTGTTGACTTCCATAATATAATATGCCCATAATTAATTTAGTCACGTCATCCATGTTTACTACTATCATTTTAATCCTTCCTCTTTTTTTCTTTTCTTTTTCCCTCATAAGTTAGACCGGGATAGTTGGGATATTTGTGATTGTTTTTGTTTTTACAAAAATAATAAAAATTAAATATTTTTTTTCGAAAAGATTATATAAAATAAAAGTGGGTAATGTTTAAGATATCAATTTATTTTTAACAAAGAAAATAAAAATAAAGTGTTTAAACAATCACATATTAAAGGTTAGAAGTGTTAAAAGAAGAAATGTCAATATTTGTGGAGTTGCTATAATCCCCCAATAGTACCCTCTTGGTAGGCTTCTAAATTTTAGATTCTAGCAGCTTGATTTTGAGCATATTTTGTACCAATATTTTTTATAATTAAATTGAACTGGTTAGCTCTATCGGTTAAATAAAAAATTGATGCTTGAATTGGTCCGTATATTCTTAAAACTCATATTTTGTGTTGAATTGATAAAAACAATTTTAATCGATTAAATCAATATAATCAGTCAATACCAACCAACTCATATTTTTCTATTTCTGTAAATTAAAACTTAGGAAAATAAAGAAAAAAATTATGTTATAGAGCATGGACTATAATATCTTAAGTTAGTATCTACAAAACATTTTTTAAGATGTTGATATATGATATGTATTATAACACAAAAAGAAAAAAATATTGTTCCTTTTCCAATTGAACGTTAGTACAATTGATCCAAACAGTTAAACCAACACTCAATATCTCAATTGATTCGATCTTCTATTCAATTATAAAAAAATTGGTCTACACCGCCAAAAGTTGGAACAAAAATTTGATGAGGCTTCTGCAAATGGTCCCTTATTCTTTATCGAACACTGTATAGTAACAATAATAATGTGTAAGAACATATTTTGTAAGAATAATTATTATTAAAAAAAAAAAAAAAAAGCAAGTATAATTATTAATTATTTGTGTGGTGTTCGTAGGCTCGCGTGTGGAGTAAAACACGCACAAACATGGGGCACGTTGCAAAAATAAGTAGTGAAAATGGCCGCTTTGCGGTAGATCTGAAATACTCATTAAATACACTGAAACTGGACTTCTTTTTTATTTTATTTTTTTAATTTATCATGAGATGTCAAATTCTCTGATGTGAGAAAATTAATTAATTAATTATTATTATTATTAAAGACGTGGTCATCACCCCATAAATCATATTCGAATAAAAAAAGGACTGGCGGAGGTGTTTGTGTTAAATATTAAGAATTAAATCAAATTAATGCATTTTTTTAGAAACACAAAATTCCAAGATAATTACGAATTATTTATAATATAATATTTATTTTAAAAACTTTTAATAAATGACTTCAATAGATATATAAAAATTTATAAAATGTCAAAAATTATTTAATTTCAATCATATTTATAAAACTGTCACATTTTGTTGAACTAACTCAAGCCTTCAACAATTTTCCCCAATATAAATTTGATAATTTTCCCAACAGACTTTACCAAAAGCTCTGGTGTAACAAGGCATTGTAAGCCACTTTCATATCTATTTATATATTAAAATAAATTTCAAAAAAAAAAAAGGTCAATGAAAATGTTGATTGATAAGATGAGGAAGTTAACTAATAAATTTGGAATAAAAAAGAAAATCAAGTGAGATACGTGTCGTGTCGCAGCCACAACTTTTATGATTATTTAGATTTTTGGAATAAATGTATTATTTAATTATTAACATATAAAAAAATTCCTGAAATAACCGAATATGTATGCCTATTAATTGAAAATAATATAGATCTCTCAAATAATTGTAAAATCACAATTACTTAACCTAATAACAAAATTATATATGGACGTTCATAAATTATAAATGAATATGTGTGCTTATTATATCCCTTAATTGAAGTAATTCCATTTATATATATTTTTTTTATAAATATTTTTGGTTTTGCATTACAATTCAACTTTTTTTTTTCATTATAATCTAATAAGGATTTTTTTTGGCATCAATCAAAGTTACGTAATGACTATTAATTTTTTCAACTTGCCATCCTATATATCTAATGATATATTTATTTTATTAATTTTTTAGTATTTTTCTTTTACACAAATATAATATTTTTCTGATATAAGGGTAAAGTTGGAATTTCGTTGGCAATTCCTGAGAGAGAGAGATTGATGGCAGAATGTTTGAGCGGGATTATTGCCAAAGCTTAAAGCTTTGTTACAAAAAGAGGAGACCAGGAGCTATTATCATATGCTTTAGCCGCATTTGAACGTTAAAATAAATGCACAATTATAAATTATTAATTTGAGTTTCTCATACACAAAATAATATATATATATATATATACACAATAGAACCACTTGTATTTATTAAAATTCTGACAAAAAATCTTCTAAATCTTTTTTTTTTTGGACAATTTTATGCAAAGAGAGAAGATGTTCTGTGAATAAGCATTCATTTTATATTTTTAAAACATTAAAATATTTAAAAAGGCAAATAAACTTTTTTATTATTATCAGTTTTTATCTTATAATATATCAAATTAATCATATTTAAAAATCTTTAATTTGACAATTATATTTCATATTTTAAAATCAAATATTAGGTTAGAAAAATATAATTTTTTTGAATTATTATTTTGATTAAATTTTATTTATTTATTATGGATGTTATTTGTATTGAATTTTGGATCAAATAAATACATATTTTTATAAATGAAATTTTACAAATTAATTTTTTTATACAATAATCAATGTATTGTTTTTTTCTCTTCATATATCCAATAAAAAATATATCTTTATCATTCCTATTATAATATCACAAAAGTTTATAAATAACAAAATTCTGCCATTTTTTAGTTTTCAAATTAAAAGAGAATGTAAATTTTTTTTATATAAAAAATAGTTAACATCACGCAGTCGTGGAAGAGACATTCGCGAGTGTAAGAGCTAAGATAATTAAGATATATGTTAGTGTTTTTGTAGCGCTCTCTCTCTCTCTCTCTCTCTTTCTTTTCTTTTAATTTTCTTTTTGATATACTAAAATACAAATAATATTTTTGTTTTTAATTCTTTTGTTATATACTATATATAAAATTAATTATTTCAAACGAATGAAGTATATTTATTTATACAAATGGGATTGTTCACACGTCATTACTGATAAAAATAAAATATTTAAATGTTTTAATTATTAATTTATTCAAAATTATATTATAAATATATTTTATTTTATTTTAATTTTTTTAGAAATCATATATTGCACACGACAAAAGATAAGATGTAATTACCAAATTCTCATTTATTTGTGATATCCAAATTTTTATCAAGAACAATTATTGCTCCCAATCTATTACTTTTCTTTAGTTTTAGCACAAAAATAAATAAATAAATTAGGGATTAAAGAAAGGAACGTAAAGGAAGCAAACCGAATTTATGAGCTTGGCCAAATGGCAAATGACTTTACTTTGTATTTAATGAGTATAAATGTAACTAACTTTGCTATCCTTACAAGTACCCAACATAAAGACCAAATCAACCATGAATTACAGACAAAGAGTTTTTCCCTCTAAATAAAGATACAAACTACCAAGAGGTCCTTTTACCTGTCATGTTGGCTTCTTAGACTGTTGGGATTCCATTCTTTCTTCTTCGTAAATCCTTTTTTACAAGATTGTAGGTTCAAAGAGTGAAATATTTTGCATCTTCTATGGTGAAAACGATTATATTTATGTATTTTGGAGTTTGTCAATTGAAACAAAAGCACGTGTCCTCTTGAGATATCTATTATTTAAGTAGTTCGTTAAAATCAAATTAGTAAATAAGAGATAATATGATCCGATATATTGATAGATTTGAGTGAACTCTTAATTTGTATTTAATTTTTTTTTCTTTAAAAATTTCCTGAAAGACTTGGATTATGAAGAAAGTGAAAAGAAATGGAGGGAATTTTAGTTTCATGCCAACTGCAAAGTTGGCTTTAATTTTCAATTCAAAATTGTGTAGCCCTACCACCACACCCACCCCTTAAAACCTCCACTATCCTTTTCCTTCTTTCTTTTTAATTTTTTTTTTTTAAATCACTTCGTTCCACGTTTCTCTCACATTCTTTTTGAGATTTTCTTCCACAACTTTGACATAATTGCACGCCTTTTATGTACTATTTTCCTATATTTTAATGTTAATTTACCAATTTGTCTAAATTCACTTCATAAACAATTAAAAACACTTTTTTATTTTCTTTTTGTTAAATATAATTGAGACACGTGTTATTAGGGTTTGTCAATTAAAATACTTTAATTACAAAATTTTAGAATAAAATCTAATTTTTTTCCTCTTTAAATTGAAGTCTTTTGATCAAATAGATAATCAGAATTCGGTGGGATTGAAGTATGTACATTTTCTTTTACTAAAAGAAAACATGTACCAATAGTAAAATAAAATTTAAATTTAAAAAATTCGAATACTTTATGCACAGCTAAAAATAAGATGACAAAAAAATAAAAAATAAAAAATAAAAAAAATTGCGAAACATACTCTTCGTATTGATTAAATTATATGGACTAGGTCGCAAACATAGGAGGTGCATATAAATGATGAGAAATTACCACATGGATGCACGTGATTGGTTCTCCGTTCATGAAAGGCTATCACGTGCAAAAATATTCATTGGTCTTTCTCCAGCTTGGCCCGAACTCCACTTCAACTATACTGGAATTTAGGAATATTTTTTATTTTGGGTTTTTATTTTTTTATTTGTTTTAGTTTTTCAGTTTTTTTAATGATTTTTTCTGGGTTTTTCGTATTTAAAAAAAAAAACATTTTAGAGACTTGTTTTCACGTAAGATACTTGTGAGACTGTCCTATAAAAAATCTTGTTTATGTGTGTATAAAGATTTTGTGACATACTGTTCTTTTCCTTTTTGATAAGGTAGATTTTTTTAATCAACCTAAATGCGCATTTAAAAAAAAAAAAAAAAAACACCTGAATTAATTTTATCCCAAATAATACAATTTTAATATCAGTAATATTAAGTTCTCGTAGCCCATTAAGGAAGAAAACTGCTTTTTATGGTTGGGCCTGGTAATGCCTCCTTGCTTCCTTAGTTATATATGTGGGCCTGCAAGGAGGCCCAAAGGGTCCACCGGGCCATATGGCGCTTAGTAACATTACATGCCGGAGATATGGGCTTTCACCTGAGAAACTGGAGTGGGCCCCTCAGAGATGTCAGAATGCGATACTGAATTTGGGTAGTATCATATTCGCAATACATTATATAACAAATTACTTTTTACATACTTATTAGATTAAATATTCATGTTACAATTTTATTAGATGTTATTCATTGAGAAATTGTTAAATTAATATATTTAGTGTATATTAGTTTATGTTTGTTGTTGTCACCTCCTCGTATTATGTTCCACTCAATTTATTTACATTTTAATATTAATTTTATTGGACTAAAATATGCAAATATAATTTTATGTCCGAGCGATTACTCGTCACGTTTACAGATCTCAAAACGCGGAATTTACACCGACCATCCCATACTATCCATATTCAACATAATTAACGCGTCCTGTTTAAGCTTTGGAATCAACACCTATATATTAACATATATATTCTGTATTTACTCAGCATATTTATATTTTCATCCCTCATTTCAATCAAATTAGCAGCAATCAAGCACAAAATCAAGCTAAATCGTACTGCAAAGAGCGAAAAAATGGAGATATTCGAGAAAGCCAAGAATTACGTGACCGCAAAGGTATCCAACATGCCGATTCCGGAGGCCACCATAAACGACGTCGATCTCAAGGGTTTCGGCTTCGACGGAATCACTTTACTGGCGAAAGTTACGGTTTCCAACCCCTACGCCGTTCCGATCCCGATCGGAGAGATTGTTTACACGGTGAAGAGCTGCGAGAGGCAGATCGCGTCGGGCACCATTCCCGACCCTGGATCGCTCAAGGCTAGCGACAATACGGCGCTGGAAGTGACGGTGAAGGTGCCGCACAGTGCGGTGTTGAGCGTGGCCCGCGATCTAGGCGGTGATTGGGACATCGATTACCTGTTGGAATTAGGGCTGATTATTGATCTTCCGGTGATCGGGAATATTACGATTCCGCTGTCGTATAAAGGTGAGATGAAGCTGCCTTCATTCTCTAGCTTTTTCTCTGGAAAATCAACTGAGGTTGAAGAAATAAAAGAAGTGTAGAATAGAATTTTCTGGTTTTCTGTTGAATAAAATGAGCAAAACATGGAAAAATTGTACTCTCTTGTTTTCGTTGCATGAATTTGTGGGAGAACCTTGCATCAATAAATAAGTTTTCTTTAATTTTATATTATGTTGATGTTAATTTTCAACGAATAACACCTTGTTTGCATTTACTTTTGTACTTTCGGGAATTATTTAGGTGACTTGTGTTCATCAATGTTCCAGGCCAACTTATATCTCTTATTCTTCCATTTGACTCCCCTTAAAATATTGTAATTCGTATCGATTAATTTTTGGTTATCATCATCAATATCAAAGTTATTTTATAAAAAAAATAATAATAATTGATTTTAAATACTTTTTATTTAAAAATTCATTCATTTCTAATTTCTTATTTGAAGGTTTGTTTGGGTATATATTTTTATATTATGAATATCAATTTCGACCCGCCCTAAAATTCTTGAAGCCAGCTCTACTTGCTCCGTTCTGAGATTGGATGGGCTAGCCTCAATTCATGTACGAAGTAGGTTCGATTTAGTCTTATGTTTGTAAAACGCTGCTCCACCCTACTCTGCCTGAATTATTTATTAAATATATATATATATATATATATAGTTTATTTAGTTTAACTAAGCACAAACTGATCTCTTAAATTTTTATTTGTTCTTTGCATTATGTGTATATATAATATAAAATTTATTAAATATTAGAAGGTATAATATAATAAATAATTTATCATGAATCAATATTTACTGGGTCGTTATACTTTTTCTATTCTACACTTCTTTATTCTAACGGGAAATCACGGAGTAGGATAGGGCAACTTGTCTTGCCCCGTCTCACAGACATCTTTATTCTATAAGTATATATTATGATTAGATGAGCATGAGCGTGAGTACTGTGGGTTGTGCGTGGTGGCTGTAGTTAAATAATATGTGTGCACTGTGTGTGTGCACATAATGTATGTACTTTATAATATCTGTAGTTATACTTATGAAACATTGTGGAGCGTGTGCTCTACATTTTGTATTTTTATATTAAAAAAACATAGAGAAAAAGAATACAATAAAAATAAAATTAACGAATAGCCTGATTGAGAATTTGGAATTCTGTTGAGAATAAGAACAAAAAAAGGAATAAAATTCAATTATTTTTAAATATATAAGGGTATTTTAGTATTTATTTATGTATAATTTTATCATAATTATTATGAGGTATTTTAGAAATTTTGGGGATATGAATAGCGGCACCTTTCCTCAAAACTATATTTAGACTATTTCATTATTATATTAGTATAAGTAAATATAAATATTTTAAAAATATATAAGGTATTGGATTTTATTTTAAGGATAAAATGAATTATCAAAATGTTTGATGGAAATAAAGTTAGGCAACAACAACCAAATTTTTATTTTTTCTTCTTTTTTTAATCATATTAGATGTCCGCCCGTGCAATGCACGAGATATAATATATTTTATTATATTAATAATTTATGAGAACACTATTTTATTATTATTATTATTATTATTATTATAAAATTGTACATAACTTATTATTTATATCAATTATATTTATTTAAATATTTCAATTTGAGATATCTATATATATATATTAAAACAAAATGACTTTTTTCAATTTTGTTTTTCCGCCTAAACTTTACTACTTATTTAGAATAATTATATTATTTTTAAATTAAAATTAGATATTTTTATTCTAGAAATTTTGATTTGGTTTCAAAATTTAAATTATTCCACAAATTTAGGTGTTTCAAAATTAGATAATATCAAAATGAATATACTGCAATGTTTAATATATGATCAAAATCTATATATTTTATCGAATATTAATCAAACCATTGAATTATGAAATTAAAAAAATATATGAAATCTAACAAATATATGACTCAATTTTCTCGATTGATTTTATAAAAAAAAATCTATATATAAATATATATATATAAGTAAAATTACTTTTTAAAATTTTATTTTTTCGATCTAAATTTCAACCATATAAATGTAAAACTATATATATATATATTAATGCAACTCTTTTAAGATACATTATTACAATTTAATTGAAGAGATTAATATCAACAATATTCGGGATTTGCTTAGTTTATGTTATTCAATATAAATAAATTCGAATTTTAAAGAATTTTTGTTAACTAATAATATATTCAAAATAAGAAATAAATATGTTAGAAACATGAAATCATTGTAGTTTCATTATATTATGAAAAATCATTAACAATTTTTCTATAATTAAACTATCAATTATTTAAAATCACCCAATCGCGTGGATAAAATTTGATTTTGTCAAATATGAAATTAAATTTTCAACAATCTTATCATAATTCAAAATTATTTCTCATTTTTGTCTCTCTCTTCTTTCTATATATTTTATAAAAATTATTACTAAATATTTTAAGGTCTCTCTTTTTTGTTCTCTCTCCTCTTGAAGTGTTTTGCATTTTCTGTTTTGAGAAAATAAATGGTAAAACATGTACAATAATATGTGTCATATTTCAATTTATGAACGAGGCTAATTCTAATAAAAGAAAAGATGAAACATAAAATTACAACAAATTTCTACTCATTATACAAAAAAATAATCACTGAATTACAAATCTACACCTTCTATAATATATTATATAACTTGAATTTATAATTATATTATAAAATATAAGAAAAAAATATCTTCTCAGCATCGCGCAGGTCTCACACTAGTAGTTTGTTATACTAAATTGTATTTTTATTTTTTTAAACTTAATTTTATTAAATAACAAATTGTACAGTATTTTGAAGCAATTTTTTACTATCTCCAAACTAAATATAAATATTTGAACTTACTAAAAATATTAAGGTTATACAAAATATTTATAATATTATATTATTAATAGCATACTATTTTCATTTTTATAAAAAAAAATTATTTATAATTTTTTAGATTAAATATGTATAAATTAATATATTATATATTCAAATCCAACACATATATCAAAATTTTAAAAATAATAATTCAATTTATAAAAAAATATATTTCATCTATAAAAACTATATTACATGCTTTAAAATGAAATTATTTATTTCAGTATAAACAATTTTGATGTAAAATTGATTATCACAAAACAAAATTAATTTGATATGTCATAGATTAAAAATGAATTCAAAAAAAAAAAAATATTTAAATTTTTTAATTTTAGTAAAAAATAGATAGGGGCGAAAGAAAGACATAGTAGAAAACCTTTGTTAAATAATTATGCAGAGTATGCTACTTATATATAATAGATAGAAAGATTTTGGGCCCTAGTTTAAAAAATTATCAGGTTGGGCAACATTAATTGGGCCACGGCATTGAAAATGGGCTGGGTTTAAATTTCTTGAAGTGGAATGAATGATACATTTTAAACTTAGTTTTGCTTTACACACTTATAATTAATATAAGATCTCTATTTACTGTTAGATAAAATTTGACCATTTTTTTTTTTGCAAATTCTTTGGCAAAAGAAAAGTGTAGAGCATATATGTTTTGTAGTATATTACTTATTTATCTTTCATCAACTCTTCACATATATTTCTCCTATTTGAATTTTAATGCGATCCAAATACAATGTTGTGGGGTAACGGAATATACTATACTATGTACCTAATTTTTGCTCGAATTATTATGGTTAGGGTTGAAAATCAAACTAAATTATTTGATACTTGATTAAGATTATTTTGTTAAACACTCGTATGAACATCACTTTTGATAAAAATAAATAAATAAATAAAGCTGCACTAAAGCTCGTTAAGTTAAATCGTGAAAATGTGTGTGTGTGTGTGAGAGAGAGAGAGAGTAAACGATGGAGTAATGGTGGTAACCTGTATAACATTACATTATAATTGTCCCTAACTAGAAGAAACTACACAAGCTGTACAGCAAGTTAACACAGGTTCTGTATGCACACAACTTCAACTAAACTAGCTATGCCTAAAATCAGGAAACTATTCAAAACATGAAGGGTGCTGGAGAAAGTGTTGGCATTATGGCTGAAATTGGAGCTCTCCTGCAAACATAAACATAATGTTAGGATGTGACTATTCAAGACCATGTATTAATTTTTATTAAAATATTACTAATTGATAATGTATTTTTAGATGTGTGTGTATATATCAAGATTGAATTTAATTCAATTATGTGTGTTCTTCTGTCGAACACAACTTTTTTCACATGACTTGAAGCAACATTCTAACCATATTTTCTCATCCGCAAAGTCATAATCCCCCTCGTAATCCATATGAAGCGGAAAATGCAAGCAATAACCAAGCAATAAATGTATAAATATTATTTTTGTTTTTCTGTTTTATTTAAGGGATATAGTTGAGAAAGAAATGCGAAAAAACTTCATCAAAATAGTGGATTATGTTCCACAAAAGTTCATTATTACTAACATTATTAGGATTAAGGGGTTTTACAATATGTTGGATTGGATGAATTCAACCGAATTCAGTGTGTAGTACCTATAAGACCATAATATCGAACAATTTAACAGGCATTACGGCTCAACAGTTTTATTTTTATGATAGTCAACGTTTAGCTAAAACATTGTATGGCATGAAATTCGGAGGTAAAAGTTCGAGGAAGATCGTGAAAAATTAAACTTTTAATTCGTGTAAAATTAATTGTTGAGATAGGATAAGATGCAGCAATTCTAACCGGCAATCTTCGTGATCCAAGGAACGCCTCCGATCCCTTTGCGATAAGGATGCTACCTTCCTCCCGAGGCTCCGCCGCCACCCAGCCACCGGCCTTTCAACATTGTTAATCTTCTCCGCCGTCAACACATCTTCCGATATCGACGACAGCGAGGGCCGCCATTCGCGGTCGCGACCCCTCACGCTCCCACGCTTCCGCACGACGCGGCGGCGAGGCTCCTGTAATACAAGCAACTTCGTCTCCTCCGCCGTCCGCCGAGTCTCCGACGAGCATGACGCACAACACGTGACGAATTCCAATAAGAACTTCATTGTCGCACACGCACACACACAAAAAAAAAAAGAGATTAAATCCGTAGATAAAGTACAATTGTTAGTACGCCATTGATATGGAAGCTGTATGATTAAGGAAAATCAGTAGCTAGTTGGTATAATTGTTTGTTTCTCTTTCTTTTTTTTTTTTTGTGTGTGCGTGTGTGTGCGTGTGTGAGATGAATCATGCGTTGTGTGCTGTTTGGGATGAAAGTGGTGTGTTAATATAGGTGGATTCGTTTTGTCCTTATCTGAAATGGGGCGATTAATGCGCCATCAAGTCGTATCCTGCAATTACCACTATGCCCCTCCGTTTACTGGTGGTGGACTCTTGTCCTGCCCGCGGTTAAGGCGGAGTCCAACGGGTCGCTACACGTGGCAGATGATCTTTGGTTGGATATGTTAACAGGTATCCATCAATTTTTATGTTGTTTAAAGTTATTTTACATGTAAGAAGACAAATATTTAATAGGTATTATTCTGAGTATAAAATGATTAAGTATTATTATAAAAATGTATATATTTATTGCCCTTTCTTCCATAGAAATTAGGAGATTAATAAAGTTGAAAAAAATATTTAATTCTTCTTGAAAAAATAAATAAGTGCCACAAATAGAAAAATAAAAAAATATTATGTTTCATGATTTTCTTATCATTATTTATATAAAAAATAATTTAATATTATATGTAAAAATATTAATTCATATTAATGGGGATCTTATTTACGTCAAATAAGACAATTTCAATGTATTTATTTTTATTTGCAAGATTGAAATTACTAATTAGTACGAATTAAATGGTAAGTTTATCGAGTAACTTAATAAAACATAGTTAATAGTTAAAAAATTAAAACATATGTAAATAACATAGTTTATCTTGTTATATAAATTGACATTGAATAAATATGAACATTATCCAAGACGATGTTACATTTGATAAAATCTTGTGTCCATGTGCAAGATCTTTCTCTTTGTAAATAAGGAAGATACACACCTATTCTATGTTGATGGAAATTACCTTGTTAATCCAAGTATATCAAAAGAAAACTTCTAATGTCATTAATAGAACAAATCAACCAAAAGGGAAGACTTATAATGACTTAGAAACCAAATAAGCCAATATCAAGAAAAATCTTCACAAGAAACTAAGATATATTGAAGATCTTGAACAAATATACACATTAATTCAAGAGATATTCTTCTATATAAATTAGATATAGGGGAACAACTCTCACTGATAATGGTATTGAGTTTAGTTATATTTTTGTGACATTAAAAGGTATTGAGTTTAGTTTTATTTTTGTGACATTAAGAGAGAGAGAGAGAGAGAGTTCAGTTTATATTTATATATGTTTATGTTTGTGTCGGTCTTTTAAACACCATGTGATATGTGTGCGTTTGCCTTTTAAACACCGTGGGATACTGAGTTTTGAAATCTATTCAGATGATTAAGGTTGATTTGAGTTCTACGTCTAGTTAGAACTTAGTTGGTGTGTCTATCTTTTAAACACTCTGGGATACATGTTATAAATTCATTCAGAATAATGAGTGGTTGGACTAATTGTTACTGAGTATCTTTTAAACGCCGCGGGATACATGTTAAATTCATTTAGAGGATTTTGTGATCGCTCTAGTTGTTAGGGGAGTGTGCCTGACATAAATAGAAGTATTTAGTGAAGATGAAGTTGCCTCCATTGTAAATTCACATTTTTACATTGTTGGGAAACAAGACACTACTCTTATATAAACTTGTCTATAGAGGAATCCTAAAAAAAAATTCAATCCCAATTTATTTATTTATTCTGCTTTAGTAAATTTTTCCATTCAGTACTAAGTTCAGTACAAACTTTCTTCTGCTTCCGCAAATTTTACTACTCAGTACTAAGTTTAGTACAAACTTAACTAGTGCACTAAAATTCTAAATTTTCATGGTAGATATTCATATTCCAATATGTTTTTGATTTTGTTAATCATCTTATATTCATTTAGTTTATTTTCATTATAAATAAGCCATATTATCTAGTCTTATAATTCACATACTTGACTTTTTTTTTCTCTATTTTAACTTAGTATTATATCTAATTACAACTAAAATATAAGCTGACATAACTCAAAAGATTGTTGCTAATGATACAATTTTTTTTAAACATCTCATTAATTTTCTTAAAATATTTTGAGAAATTATGTCCTTTTTAACTTAGTATTATATCTAATTACAACTAAAATATAAGCTGACATAACTCAAAAGATTGTTGCTAATGATACAATTTTTTTTAAACATCTCATTAATTTTCTTAAAATATTTTGAGAAATTATGTCCTTTTTGTTTTGTAGAGACAAAAGTTGCATTGTTGCAATTATCTCATTTTGAGTCTTTGTTCTTTCTTGGTTTCAACATATATGAAGCTTTTTTTCCACATGGTCAATCCTGAATTTTAAAAAATATAATTTGCCAAGATCTTGAGTTCAAATCTTATAGTACTCGACTCCACTCGATTATACCCATAATTTTTTATTCAAATATATTTGTAAATTTCCAATCTCTCCATCTAAAACCATTCATATGAATCTAAAAATTAGGGAAGATAAGGGGCAAAAGGGGTAAAACCCAATAGCTGGCCATACGAGAGGGATCAAGAATGAGAGGGAATCATTCTTGAAGGGGACTGGGAATTACTGTAGCATAAACTACAACCAAGGGAACAAGAATTGATGGATGCATTGCCAACATTTTAGGCCATTTAAGGATTTATTGAATGCCTTATTATTCTGAACTTTCAACGTATATCTATATGAAATTATTTATTTTATGTTCGTTAGCTTTGGTAATATCTGATACTTTATTTTGAAGTTTTAGTCAACAAATAAGAACACTAAAAGATAACTAATATATTCTTAATTATTTAATATTATATATGATTAGATAAAATAAAGGTGATAATGATATAATAAATGAAAACAAATTTCGAACAAAGTTACCAATATTTTTGAAATGACAACGATTTTAGGATAATTTGAACTCTAGAACAACACTTAATTAAAAAAACAGGGAACTCTATAATTTTTAATTTTACTATTTTCTTTTATAACATCTCTACTTTTGATTTTGTCTAATTTATATTTAATTACCAAAATTTTACAAATTTATCAGAAATTACCCACACAACACTTTTAATCTCACTAGCTACATGGACAATATGACCACCACGTCACTAATTTTCAACAAGCTTTTAAGATTCCGACAAAATCAAATATAAATTAGACAATAAAAATACAAAAAATTAAAAAAAAAAAATTGTTTGAACATGACTATAATTAACAAACTTGAATTAAAAATCTCTCATTTTTATATCACATTACAAGTCAAGAACTCCCAAACTCTTCTTATGAGATAGATAATTAAGATATTTCTGTACTTAAATTATTGATAAATAGTCTTGCTTAGCTTGCAAGAAGCAATTAGCTCTCTCCACTTGCTATAATTAAGTGATTGCAACGGGCAACCAACTTTATGCATTGGTCCCATATCAATTGGAGCAGTTGAGGGGCAATATTTTCTTCGTCAAGAACTTCTTTAAATCGTATTTGGATGGATAAATTTAAAATTTAAAATGAGTGACGGGTTAATGATTCGGGTGGTGTTTATGCTCGAACATCTAATACTATATTCGAGAGCTAATAAGCGTCTTTAAAGTATTATTGGTGTAAGTTATAATATAAGATGTTTTTAAAAGCAGTATATAATTTTGATTAGCTTTTTTAAATTTCATCAATTTATTTACAAAATTATCGTTACTAACATCTTATAATCGTCATCATCTTATTTTAAATCCGACATCTTACAAGATATTTAAATAAACTTAATCAATTGTACATTGAATGATATCAAAACTAAAACTAATATAATAAAACACATAAACTTATATATATCGGTATCGTGAACTCGATGTAAAGTATTACTTGTTTAACTAGTAACTATTATTTTTTTACTTAAAAAATATTACTAATAATATGTACATTGAAAAAAGTAGTAATACTTATAAAATAAACAAATGATATTTTTTAATTTAACAAGTAATATTGTGCATTGGGTGCACCCGGTGCACAAAAAACTCACTGATAATGAAATTTTGGATCCCATCCACTAATTTTTGGGGTGAGGAAGTCGTATTTTTGGGGTAAAATATAATATTTTTTAAATACAAAAGTTATATTTAAAATATTTATATTATGTTCTAAGAAGTGAACTTGTTGCATTCTCCTTAGTCCAAAAGTATCAACATTTTAATGATACCTACCCCCAACGAATTAACTAACCCCACCAACAATTTCTAAAAGAATACTACTTTTATAAAACAAAAAGTTACTACCTTTATCCAAAAACTAAAAAATAAAAAGCCCTACTTTAAAAATATTTTTATCATATATATATATATATATTATTTCGAACGTTCAAATTCCATGTTCAAATTTCCTTTTATTCATCAAAATAAAAAATTACTTTTTATTTTATTTTACAAATAAGTTATATAAAATAAATATATTAAATAGATGAATAAAAATTATATAAGTACACATTTCTTGTGAACTATATGAAATAAATAAAATAAATAAATAATAGTATAAGTACAAATTTATAATTTTAAATAAGAAATAATTTGGGTGGGGCTATTCATACCCCCACAATCTCTAACATACCCCGAAGTCTAAATATACCCCATTAAAAATTAATAATTATCTTTTGTTACTAAATATACCCCATTTTTATCATTTATATCATTCTCACTAAAAAAATAAAAAATAAATCACCATCCCAATCCAACCGTCCGTAATTTCTAACACAAATTGACAAATCAAAGTTAAAAACATCTATCATAAATTTCTGCATCTCCTCTTTTCTCAATCCAGAAACCCAAAAAAAGAAAAAAAATTTCTTTTTGTTTCTCATATCATTAACCACAAGAATGGAGGAAAAAATTCTTCATGAAATTGAAAAATTGCACAAATTTAGGTTCAACAGCAAAATATGGCGGCGTCCAGCGCCAAGGGAATAACAGTGCTAGTGGAGCAACGACAACCCAATCACAAACAACTTTGTTATATGTGGGTAACTTAGATTTCAATGTGACGGACTCCATTGAGTTGCTGTTTAAGACCATCAGGTATACCCACATACGAGTATATATATATATATATATATATATATATATGAACCCTTATACATAAAATTCTTAACAAAATCAAGTTGGGAAAAATCATTTAAAGAATAGTTTTAAGTGTATGTTCTGACGAAACATGGAGAATAAAAAGTTTCAGATTTGGAGCCGAATCTCAAGGAAGCATAAATCTGCAATTCCAACTTATGAAGAAGAAGAAGAAGATAAGGCGAGATTTCTGCAGTTGAAAATAGAAAAAAAATATATAAATATATAAGGATATTTTAGTTAATTTATTTATATTTAATTTTATCATAATTATTATAAAATATATTTAGAAATTTTGAGGGTATGAATAGCTATATCCAATAATATATTCTACTTTTAGAAAATAGGTTTTTTTAACTTTTTTTTTGGTTTGGACGGAGGGGTGTTTATATCTTCTACCATCTTCTTGAAACGACAATATCCGACGACAAAAGCTCCACCAAACTCAAACGATAACGCAGGAAAGATGTTAAGAAACGCAGACGCATATTTGTTCATTTCGCAACTTCCAACTGCAACAGAATTGAATGCTAAATATAAAAGCTCTTCTATATCAGCTTTAAATATCCATGGTCAAGTTATTTTCATATATATATATATATATATATACATACATTTATATATGTGTATATATATATATATGTGTGTGTGTAAGCACTAATTACTTGTACAGGATGGCAAATGCTCTTCAGGGATTGGTTAATTCCTAGAGTCAGTGCCACATGTTTGTCTGAAACTGAGGTTGCTAGAACTGTGTGTGGACGATTCTGTGGAAATTGTTGGGACAAAGGATGAGTCATTAGAACAGAGATGCAGACTAATGGCGACTGTTAAGGGTCTGGAATTGATACTTGCTATAAACGTTAATTGACCACATGCATTGCACACACTTTCGGGGTCCCAGATAAGGATTTGACTCACGTATATAATTAATTCCCTTTTATCTTTTCTGTTCTTTTCCAATGTTGTTCCTATATATGTTTGTGATTTTTTAGTTCCAATTCTGATTCAACGTTTTTTTAGTGGGTCTTTTTGGTTTGGAGAAAATGTGAAGTTTCATTTGGAACTGGGCTTAATTGACGTAAAAAGTCAAACTAGAGGATTTTTTAGGGTTTCTTTTGAAAGTTGGCTGGTAGTTTCAGCAACAGCTGCAATAAAACAGCGCATCTTCATGCGTAAGCCTTGTTGAGCTTCTTGTCGAGCTGGTATGTATTGCCCCCCGATCAGATGCACCAGATAGAGAAAGTTCAATTCACACTGCTATTGAGTTGTCGGACTTATCCACCAAGGGATTCATGGAATTTTTCTGTGGATTGTGTTGGTGCAATTAGGAAAGCCAAATTACCAAGAATTAGTGATGAGGAGGATGACAAGAATGATAATCTCGAATGATACTTTTATATTCATAAATATATAGGAAAATATCACTCCTAATTATCAAAAGTACAAACCCTAATTTTTGGTTTAAAAGGATTTAAATGTGTCAATTTTTGAAAAGTATTGGTCCATTAAAATATTAAAAATGAACTCAAAATCTATAATTACGAAACCTATTATTGATTATTTAGATAAATTCATTTGATAATAAATTTAAAATTAATAACCCCCACTTGAAATTAAATTTGAAGTGATTCGAATGAGTTTTAAATTCACATCTCAAGTTAAATTTGAAATCCGACCAACACAACTGTCCCAAAACAAATTCTTCCATCAAAAGCCATAATAACCAAACTGGCAATAAATCTTTAGGGTAAGTTATGCCAACCAATCTGCATGGTAGGGTTACAGTACACATCGACTCAATACTTTAAAGACAACCCACCACAAATTTGTATTTCTAAACTGCTACAACAAACTAAGCGTTAACCAAATCTCGTCATCATGTTGATCGTGACACATGATCCTACTAATACTTCCCAAGGATTGCGTAGATGCGAAAATAAGTTACACGTTTATCTATTCCAAACCCAGTGATTTGGAGATAAGAGGCTAGAGTAGTGATTCATGAATACAACAAGACTGCGTGACAAAGGCAGGAACCACACAACTTGAGACCCACACAATGACTACTTCAGTCCAGTTTGAAAACAAGACTAGAACATCAATTAACAATTGTATATCAAGTACTGTTTAATTGGATGAATTGGTGAACTTGAAAGTGAGTGGTGCTTTCTCTCCACAATCCTCATCGTGGACCCTGAGGAGGATATGCATTGTTCATAGGGGGCAGAGGAGCTCTCGGCCTTGCATACTCCGCAAAAATAACCCATCCGTCCAAAAACTGCCAAAACAAGTGTGAAAATAGATTAATGTTTTGTTAGAGAAAGTGTTCAAAAAAACATCAACTATTTAGAAAAACTGATACTAGCATCCACTAATCGCTTGTGACTACTCACAAAAGCAACAATACAAGGACAGTCGAGAGACAACATTCAGTAAATTGAGTCAATTCATAAACATAATGGCCACATCCCATGAAAATGAGAAAAAAAAAAAGGAAGGTTATAAGAAAATTATGAGGTGAAGAAATTTTGGACCTATACAATTGCACATCCATGTGTGTGTAAATGTGTGAAGTATCAGAAAACTCGTTACATTTCCTTGTCCACAATTTCTCTACAAATAACATCTGAGGACCAGTGGGGACCATCACAATGTTAATAATTAAACTTTATAGTTCCTTTTGCTCACAAAATTGAAGTTTCTCAACCAAAGGGTTCATGCACATACAGGCAACATGTTTCTTCTAAGAATTTGTTACCCATATCGAAGAGCTCTTTCAATTTTATTTTGTTTCAATACTTGGAATTCTACATTTGAAGGAAAAAACAAAAGTTAGATTCTTCTTTTACAAACAAACAGAATTCAGTGTTGGGCAAAACATATTCTCTACACAATTTTATTTGAAATTTTTAATGGGCAGAACGAAGAATAAATTTTGAAAGAATTATTTTACCCCTTCATGAGTTGCTTGTTCATCTCATTAAATTTCTTTTACACCTAACTTAAAATAAATTAAAATTAAAATGGTAAATGCAAGTATAGCTAAGACTTTTAAAATAGAAAACACATGCAAATTAACAAAATAGCTCACTCAATAATACTGACATCTCATTTTTCTAAAATGCTGCAGGTTTCAGAATGGTTAAGTAACTTCCTATCAGGTCCAATGGCCTGGATTCACATATAGATAGGATACTCACGGATGAAAGAGTTGTACCTCATACTCAACCACATGGTACAAGATGAAACATTTTAAGTACTACTTTATATTTTACAATCACATTCGCATATCTCATTTAAGATAAGATTTGATGATCTTTCTAGGAATAATGACGAAAATAATTTTATGAAGATCTCCAATGGATTGCTTGATCAGAATTTGCCCCATAATGTCAATAGACTTATAATGTGGGTTTCTTTAATGCCGCTCTTATTGCAACGAAACATTTCTGTATGCATTTTATGATTGCAGTTTAGGGCAGCCACACAAGATGGCTTCCCTAAAATTACTACGTGGGCACATATTTTAACCCTAGCAATAGGCGTCCAAATGTCCCTTGATCCTTTTGTTCATATTGAGATGTCCCTTGATCCTTTTTGTTCACATTGAGATGAATCATAACCAGGAATCTTCCACTATAAGATGGGATTACACAAAACATTCCTCAATTCCCAAATTACGAGGAACGCCTTCAATCACCAATTATGCTTTAGTATCATTTTTATATCATTATTATCATATTCCTCCAAGGGCATATGTTCCCAGTGACCCAGTCCAACATCATGCTACATTAGTACATTGTTACAGGAACAGAGTCAACACATCCTAAATGCAAAGTATCTATGTCTGAACATGTCAACACAAAAGAGGATGTTTATAGATCGATGACCTTAAGACCTGTCAGCATATATGTGTTCCCAGTGACCCAGTCCAACATCATGCTACATTACTGCATTGTTTCATTAACAGAGTCAACACATCCTAAATGCATAGTATCTATGTCTGAACATGTCAACACAAAAGAGGATGTTTATAGATCGATGACCTTATGACCTGTCAGCATATACACATACTCTAGAGATGTGGATCATTATATTGGCTTGATGTTTACACCAAAATATGTGCAACCACATCAGAGTTCACACTGTTGTTTTCAATATTAACATCAGGGTAGCAGACTAAATGCATAAGTAGATGGTGATAGACAGCACAGTAAAATAACACAACATTAGACTGCTACATGAACACTGCAAAAACAAATTTAGAGGATAAAGAAAGAGGAGACTTAGAGGGCAGTACAGACAATTTTGTGCATCAGGGTAGCAGACTAAATACTTATGTAGATGGTGATAGACAGCACAGTAAAATAACACAACAACATTAGACTCTACATGAACACTGGAAAACAAATTTAGAGGATAAAGAAAGAGGAGACAGTATGCTTGTGGCATTAGAGGGCAGTACAGACGATTATGTGTCAACTTTTCAATTCAAGTATTCAATTTACTGTATAATTTATTTTAAGTTGATATTTTCACCGTTTTATTTGAATAATTTTTAAGAAATGCTAGCATGACTTAAATTAAAACAAACTTACGCACACACAAATTTATAATTGTAAACAGCATACTCCAAAATAACTTCAAAAAACATATATAGATGTTTTGAAGAAAATAGTAATGTACAATACAGACATCTTGGGATCTCGAAAAAGCAATCTTTTATCAAGTATTGTTTATATATCTATAAAATAGCAGTGAAATCATTTCATATATATGTATTTAAACAGAGAAAAATGTCACACAGCATCATTTTTGTGCAAAAGTTTCAAATAAAATGAAATACAATTCATTTTTAAGTAAAGTTAGGTCTGTAAAAGTGATTAGATTTAAAATTTCATTAGATGCATCCTTAATTCATCATATGATGACTATAGACTAATGCTCTAAGAATTGAAAAAAAATAAAAATAGGCAAATTAATCTTTAAAATTTCAATATTTCAAGTTGAAATAACTAAAAGACATTCAATGATAGATTCCATTCAAAAATCAGCTTAAAAGTATAAATTTTGAAACCATCGTCCAAAAAGATGTATTGAAATTCAAAATAAAAATAAAAATAAAAATAAAATAAAAAAGTAACAGATACAGTTTTAGAAAGGCTCACAAACAGAATCAACAACAGAAATAATTTTTTAAAAAATTGTACAGTATATACTTATGAATGACAAATTCAATTAAAAAAAAAACTACGATTGCAGAAAACATATTCTTTATAATTTGAAAGTGGTTTTTATTGGGTAGTATTTAATAAATTATTTACTTGTGATTTGAGAGCAATATGTATTTTCCTTAATCTGTTCAATTATTATCCAGCTGCCAATGGTGTTATAATATGATCACTTACATTCTACTTTCAGATTCCTAAATATCCCTAAAAATATAAGGGTACTATGCTATTCCATTAACCATTCAAGGGCCATTTCTCTAAATACAGCTTGCTGCCGGTCTTGTGTCTGAAAGGTACTCCAATATTAGCAAAGTTATCTCTTTATAAGAAGATAAGCAGAACAAAAGACCATGGATTTTTACTGCTAGCTACCCAGCTCCCTTATTCATAACAATATGGAATGTTATCTGAAATCTTTAACTCACCTGGCCATCCATGCCCTTGATCCCAGATTCAGCATCTTCTATTGTTGAATATTGAACGAAGCCAAAACCCTTTGAGTAGCCAGATACACGATCGGTCACCACTTTCGCTACACAATGAGGCAAAAATCAGTCAGTTGCTTTAGGAATTTCCCGCATCATAATACAAAATCCACCCTTATTAAAAGGAAATGGCACATACCATGGACCACTTGACCAAACTTAGCAAAGGCATCACGAAGGCCTTCACTCGTTGTACGTTTGCTAAGTCCTGAAATCATAAAAAGAAAAAATGTCACTTCCAACACAACATAAATTTCAAGATGCAACTATCAGGATCGACAAAAATCAGTCAGAAAATCAACTGCTATATGAACAAAGACAAAGGCAAAAATAATCTAGTAAGTCTATGGTAGGTGGATAGCCTAACATACTAATAGCAGTTCTCAATTGACATATCTGAATGATGGATATTGCAAGACACAATATGCAGATTATGATGAAGCAAACCAAAACCAAAAGAAGTTAAAACAGTAACAATCTACTATTTGCATCATATTCTCGGATCCAGAACAAGTAGTGGAACTATAATTAAGTAAAAAACGTAGAGACAAGGTATACATTTAAAAATGCATAACCATATTTCTATATTCTAAAAATGGGAAGCATTTCAGCTGCTAGAAAGAAGCTGTTCCAGCGTCTTCAGAACTTTTTCTAGGCTTTGTTTGAACTGAAAATTTTCAATGCGAGAAAATGATCTGAAACTAGAGATTTCATACATACGCAATATAGAGTATGTTTTTAAAACAGGAAAATGCCCCTTAGAAGCCCAAACATATGAAACTCTTAACCTCAAATAAACCTCATGTAAGATGGAGAATTAGCATACAAAACCAAATGATATAGATGTCTGAAAAGATTTTGTTATATTTTTTATTTGTTATGCAGACAACTTGGTGCAAGAAGAACAATCACTCCCCTCCTTACAACCAATAAAAGTAATTCAACATAAAATAAATAACTTGGAACATGAATTTCAGAAGAACTCAAAAATTAATATGCCTTATGCGGAGAGTCAAGATAAAAAAAAAAATTAAAAAAACCCATGGAAAAGCCATGCAGCTGGGAGAGATAGATGGCTAAAAGCTTCAATGAGAGAGATGGAAGTACCAGAGACGAATAGATTGGTTGAGGGCTCAGCTGGAGGAGGCTTCTCGACGTTTTTCTGGGGTACATTAAACGGAAAACTTGAAAAAGAGGAGCATAAAACCCTGATTCCCCTTCCCATCAGAGAATTGGCGGAAACCGCCGCCGTCGCCGCTCTCAACGCCATTTCTGGGTTTAAGAAATTCCACAGGGAGGGGGCTTGGGTTTTAGACTTTAGAGAGATTTCTAGAGAGTGATCGAGTAGAAAGGAGAGCATCTTTTCCATTTTATACGAGTCATCTGAAAATTAGTGAGGGCTTGTATCTTGGGCCTTAACATTTGGGCTCCGCTGGCCTACATCTTTTCCAATTCAAGTTATATGGGAATTAGTGAGGGCTTTTATCTTGGGCCTCAACATTGGGCTCTGCTGGCCTACATCTTCTTCCTCCTGGATTAGAGCCTGCAAGCTTTGTAGTCTTCTATAGTTAATATAGATATATAGATATATATATATATATATATTTTTTTTTTCAATCAATAATTATAATTATAAAGTTGAAGACGACACACGACATTTTTGTCTTATTTTTTGAAAGGAAACAGTAAACAACAACATTCCATATTTATTGTTGCAATTTGAGAATCAACATTAGAACTTGTAAGCGCAATAAGAAAATTAGAGATAAAATTTAATTAAATTTAAATTTAAGAAAAAATTAAATTACAATTGAATCATATTTTAATAAAATGTGCTAGTATGTAAAATTTACTTGTGATTATTAATTTAAATTACAATTGGTACCATATAGTAAGCTACATATATTTTTACAAGTTATTTATCAAAAATATTAATATAACTATCAGACTGCAAGTCGAGATAAATAAGAAATATTATATTAAAGAAGTTAGTAAGTATTAATTTAAAAATATTTATATAACATACCTATTCTTGATTCAAACACCCTCTCCCATTATTTATTTAAAAATAAAATTATTGTTACATATACTTTTAGACCTTTATAGCTACTAGATAAATAATTATAGTTATCCAAGGGCATATTGATTTCTTATTGTGATTGCCTTTATTTGATTTTAATTTCAGTTATTAAAGAATTTGGGTACAGATAAGGCTATCGTTTTCAAACGAAGAAACTGTCAACAAATTACCACTCTTTAAAAACACAAAGAAACCAGAAAATGTACCAAGTGGTTCCATTATCTGGATTGTGTGAGATAACATGAGGGTTATTTTAGTAATTTTATAATTTATTGAAAGAATTAGTTTTAAAAAATAAAAATATATCCATCACGAAAAAATAAAAGTAGTAATTTCATGGTATTTCTTTGTAAAACACTAGACGTAATAATCTTAAGCTAAGGGAGAAAAAATCGTTAAGGTAAGTTTAAAACAATATAGAAATTTGTTATTTCAACTTTTATAAATTATTTTTTATATTGTTCAACCCGGTATAGAGTATTACATGTTTAATTATAAATATTATTTGTTTATTTGAAAAATATTACTACAGATTTGTTATCTTGAAAAAAAAAGTAATAATATTTTTTAATAAGTAATACTGTGGGCTGGGCGCATAGCACATTCGATGTACAAGAGACTCGTTCTTTTTTATTTTAATAGATTCTTTGGCTTTTGTTGCCATATAAAAAATTATGGAGTAAATTGAGTAATTTCTAAAGAATTTGACCTTATTAATATTCGGCGAGCACATTGATCGTGTGTTTTTAGCTTTTCGTGCACATGATGATTAAAGGTGTAAATAAATAAAGAAAGCTAGAGTATGAATATGCCTACCTCGTACCCCACCTACATATAAAATATTATACTTTATTGTCAATATTTTTTATTTTGAAATTGTATAAATAATAAATACTTGATGGATATTAATATTTTTATTTTAAATAAGATAAAAATAATAAACGATGGGTATATGAACAACCATGGATAAATCAATTACCCATTTATATAGATTATTGACACAAATCCGCATAACCTTACCCTTCCTGGCCCAATCTCACAAAAAAATGTTTTTTCTTTTTTTGGAAATGGAGGTGTACTTCATCATTAATCACAAAAAAAAAAAATAAAAAAAAAAATAATAATTACCAATGAAAAAAATCAAATACACTAATAATAATATTTAACAATAACTATTTAGCTAAGTATTCATTAAGTATTCATTTATATATAATCCATAAATAATCTATAACTATATAAGAGTTGAATTAATTTACATAAATATTATTTTTCGCCTAAAATCAATTTTCTTTCTCTAGAAACTATCATCTTTAATTAAAAAAATTTCTTTTGATCTTTTCACTCTAATTTTCAAAGACTTACAATTTTAAAAAAAATATATCAAATGAATTATTTTTTCATAATATTCAATTTGATGTCTATATTGCATATATAATAATAAATTTTTAAATTTTAAATATATATTACTTTTGTTATATATTAATGTTGTGTATTTTAATATTTAATATATTTTTATATTGTTAGATATTTTTATTTCAAACAATCTTTATCAAAATATATTTTATATAGTTATGTATTTTATTTTAAAAATTATATTATTATTATAATAATTTATTATATTATAAACGATGGACGCCTGTAAGAAATACTAATTAAGCAATATAGACGGACCGAACAGACAAGTATAATGTTAAAGCTCATACCGTAATTATATCCTAAATTAATTTGGCAGATACAGATATAAACCAACACATTAATACCAACTTCTACCCAGAAACATTTATCTAAACCAACTTCTACCCAGAAACATTTATCTAAACCAACTTCTACCCAGAAGCATTCATCTAAATTACGTGTAAAATTGATATCCCTGTGCAATGGTAGAAATCCCTCATGCAATGCTATTCTCCTCACATGAATAATTGGAACAGCAGAATTCTAGAAAATAATGGAGTATAAATTTTGACCAATAAGGAATAGCACACTTCAAATACAAACATAAATTTGGTAGAGGAGATCCTTTGCTACTGCATGATTAGAAATGCACAATCTTATACGCGTAAATTAAAATGAGGTTGTGAGAAAATTGAACTATTCATCCAAGATAGTCTTGACAGCAAGCACACAATAAATAACAAAAACATGATCTTCATAATCCAAAAGAAAACTAGTATATCATTGGAAAACCTCAATTTTGCACACAAACATGCAAAATCTGAAACACTGAAATCTAGCCTAAGCCTTGTCAGCTTTAGCAGCAGTGGCGGCAGCTTGACCACGCAGACGACCAGTTCTCCTGGCAGCAATAAGACCGACCTTTTGTCCGGGTGGTGCATCACGACGAACGGTACTGGCATGACCAATATGCTGGTGGTTACCACCACCATGAGGATGCTCAACTGGATTCATAGCAACACCACGAACCTTGGGCCATGAGTTCCTCTTCACTCTGAATTTGTGGTATGCGTTTCCAGCCTTCAACATGGGCTTCTCTGTACGACCACCTCCTGCAACCTGGCCCACCATGGCTCTGCAACCACTTGGAACAATCTTCTTGGCTCCTGATGGCAGCTTAATTCTGCAAGCAGAAAAGAGTTTGAGAAGCCAACATACAATGAAAAGGTCGAGATAATAGTCCTAACTAAAAAAATAGGGTAGCAATTTTAACAGTGTGAATAAACTGCAAATTTCTTATCATGGATTCCATATTGAAACTCTAGTATAATGACAATGGGCGAAAAATGAAGCACATAGCTTGCAACAATACACTCAGATCATGGGATTGAACATAAACAAGTACATATGAAGATACAATTTGCAATAATCTACACATAGCTTTTCATAAATATTACCCACACATAAACATTCTAAACTTAAAAAGCTCAGCACATTACATAATTTTTCCGGGCAATTTCTCAAGCAACAGAACATAGAATATGTGGATATCGAACCTTAAAAGGAGCTAATTTTATGAAAATTGTCTGCACAGACAATGGAATCACTAGAGTACGCAGATATATGCGAAACACATCAACTCTCAATATAACCAGTAAAAATCTAAATTGGTGAACAATGAATATATACATAATACATGAACATTCGTAAATAATATTTTCTAGATTGCAGGGATAGGTAGTGTATTCTAAAATAGAAAGAAAGATCAAGACCCGTAATCAGGTTATATTACTAAGTTATATAAAAACAATATCAATTAAATTAAAAAATCCCAAACCCATACCTAGATGTTCCATTATCCGGATTATGGGAGATAACAATAGCATAATCACCGGAAGCCCTGGCGAAAACTCCACGGTCACCAACGTGATGCTCGACATTGCAAACGACGGCACCCTCAGGAATAGATCTGAGGGGCAAGACGTTACCGACGACGAGATTGGCCTTCTTACCACAGTAGATGAACTGCCCGGTGTAGATACCCTCGGCGGCGACGAAGAGCTCCTTCTGGTGCTGGAACCGGAAGGGGTGGCGGAAGGTGACGCGAGCAAGAGGCGCGCCGCGTCCGGGGTCGTGGATGATCTCGGTGACGACACCCTTGAGGTAGCCGTTGCGCTCGCCGAAGTCGAGGGAGCGGAAGCGGGCCGGGCCCTTACGGTGGTGGGTGTGGGACTTGAAGACGGACCCTGCTCCCTTACGCTGTGCTCTGATCACACGACCCATCTTGGGGGAGTGCTGTGTGTGTGTGTGTTGGGAGGGGAACGGCGGGGGAGTATAGAAATGAGAACGGGAGGTTAGAGAGATAGGGTTTTAGAGACCCTGGCTTTTGTGGGCTTCCTTTGCCCTTGGGCTTGTTGGGCTATAAAGATGGGCCCCGCATGGAGGCCCAATATTGCTTCAAAGGGCCGAAATATTTATCGTGGACTTTCTATTGGTTCACTGGATAGGAGGGCCCATTCACAAGTTCATACTCTGTAAATTAAACAAAGAAATGAAAACATTATCATAATAAATAATTTTATGGTACTAATGACTCATAAGTCCATCAACGAAAATAAAAACAATAAGAAGCATCTGAATTTTGCAAAAGAAAAAAAGAGAGCTAAACGACGTTGTTTTAGACTTTACAATTAAAAAAATAAAAATAAGGCACCAACAAAACAGAAAGCTTTTCAAATTGAGATAAATCTATATGAAACTATCTAAATGAAAATTAATCGATCATAATTAAAATAAAAAACTAGAGATTATAGAAAAATTCAAATAATCAAATAAAAAATTGCATAAAAAGTCAAAAAGTTTATAATGGATCTCATCTTAGGCTTCAAAATGAATAGTGGAATAAAATAAAAATACAGCACAAGAAGTGATTTTATAAAAAATTAAGATGCACTCAGTTCAATTGGAATTTGATGGCACGATCGACCTACTAATTTTTTTGAAAATTCAATTGTACTAATATAACGATCAATTAAAAAGAATCATTGAAGATTCAAATTGATCTTGATAATCTTTTTAATAAAAAATATTATTTTAAAAATTAAGATTTTATATTTAGTAAAATTATATATATGTTGTAATTATCCAGAGCTTAATATCCAAGGCACTCTTTATTTTCTAAATATCAAAAATTGATAAATTATGAATTAATATAACAAAAGAAAAATATAACTAAATTTCGACAAAAATAAATAATTATAACCATGAAATATTAATATATGGTAAATTTTAATCAATTAACAGAAATATGCCTTTTTTTTAAACGAGGAGAGAAATATAAATTGGAAGAAAAAGGGATTTTGCCAAGAAATACGAGAAAAATTCACTTGAGTTCTTTAATCTTTGTTAACCCTCTCTCCCCTCATCCTTCTCTGGTTATTTTGTCTTATTCTTTTTCCTTGCATCCATTCATTCATTCTGCAGAATAAACCTGTTTTTGGTGTTTGCTTATTGCCTGCCTCCCTTCTTTGAACAACAGACGACAAACCCTTCACCAGTTTATCGGCGGTATTTGCCCAGATCATTCTGTGTTCATATATACGCATTATATATACAGATGAAGCGGGGTTATCAAGAGTCTTCACCCTCGAGTTCTTTTGAACCTCCTCTGTCCAAAGCGAAGCACAATCCCGAAGGTATTCCCATATGTGTGCGCCAATTATGAATCAGAGTGCTGCATATTCAGCTTTCCCCTTTATTTCTAGAAAAGAAATTTGTTTCGAGAATTACAAGTTTGTTTTAGTTTGGTTTTTTATTGGAATTAGACTTAAAATTGAATTGGGGTTGTGAGTAAAATTAGCAAAATTGCAACTTTATGATGGGGTTTTGTGTTGGGTGTTAAAGTTTGGTAAAGAGGCGTTGGATTAAATGGGAAGGCGTTTATTTTTCCTGCTACATCTTGTTATTCTGTTGGGGATTTGATTTTTCTGATTTCTGTGGAAAATTTAAGTGATTCTCTCTGTTGTTAGGTGATTCCCAATTTTTGGAGGATGAGACTACCAAGATATTTGCAAGGAAAGTGGCTGATCATTACAGTGCAAGAACGAATCAGACTCTTGAAGAACGAGAAGCGAGCCCTATTATTCACTTGAAGAAGCTCAATAACTGGGTACTTACTGAAATTCGTTGAGCAAATTACAAAATGTGACAGATTAAAAAAAATATCAAATCCATGTGAAACTTAAAGCCAGAAAGTCTTTTGAAGCTGTGTCTTGCTTCTTCTTCAATACGCAGATAAAGAGTGTCTTAATTCAACTATACGCAAATAAAGGGGATGCAGTTCTTGATCTGGCTTGTGGAAAGGTAGTGTACGAGCTTGAATTTTTAAGATTGCTGGGCATTTGCATGAGCTTATGCTGTTGATTTTGTCTTTTTCTTTTGGCTTTAAATTTGACCAGGGTGGTGACCTCATCAAATGGGACAAAGCAAGGATCCGGTACTATGTTGGTATTGATATAGCTGATGGCTCGGTAAAGTGTCAATCCTTTAAGCTGCTTGTTGCCAATTGTCATTATTTTTGGAACCCGTACTTAGTCTTCTTCTTCTTAGCTATCACACACTTCCTCTTTTCTATTCTTTAAACACGTTGATCCTTAGATTCATTAATTTTGAAGGGACTTAAACAATGTACCTTTTTAGTTTGTCTTCATTTTATCATTCTAGGGGAATTATGCACCCTCCTTTCCCCTCCCTGGCTTCTCCAAAATGTACGCAATAAACCCTTGGTTGTCCCTAATTTGGTTTAACAAAATTTAGGGGACTTCAAACACAATGATTATTAACCAACTTAATTTCAAGAAGCATTATTGTGTTTTGAATCAGTAGCGGAGAGTGTTGTTTTTCGACAGTATCACTTCTTGCATAATTATAAAGAATTAACTAGTTTAAGCATGACTAAATTGCTTAGATAAAAATTAACAACATGAGTAAGTCAATGGGTCTAATTTTATTGGGCACCTGGTGAACATAATAGAACCTACTTACTAATTTTAATTATCTGACCTGGCTAAAGATGATTGTGATTCTCATGTCAACCGCTGGAAGATGTTTAAGAACGTATTAATTTCAGAAATCCTGCTCAAACCCAGCATTCAAAACCTAGCGTGCATTTCACCAAAAGGTGCTCATGATGTGATACTGAAAGTTACGAGATCTGCATTATTTTATATCCGAAACCTGGCCATAAGTTATGTACTATATGACTATTTATGCTTCTAATAATATCCTTCAGCATCCTTTAGTTTTCCTATTCTGAGTGAAATAGGTCTGCTTATAAGTAAATACATCCAAGAGAATGATTGGTTGAACTTCAGTCTTGAGGCAAATCAATATTTTGCAAATTTATTGGATAGGATTCCAAGTTCTAGTTGGATTGTCTTTCAAGCTATTTTTACTTGTGATATCTTTCAATCATAAAAGGACACTTTCACATTTTTGAAAAGTGCTTCTTGCCTTTAATTGTAAAATTTCTTCAGACTTTCTCCTAGTATTTTTAAAAGGGTAAGAAGTGTTTTTGAGTAATAGTCCTTCTTGTATGAGTTTTAGCTGTTATCCTCTCAACTAATATATTATGACCTTTTTGTTATCTGGACCACATGTCCAGTTCTGCTTTTGTTGTCTTTCATATATGCGGCCTAGTATTTTGTTAAGAAGCTTTCTTATCTTAAGGCTCCATTTGGATTGAAGGATTTGAGGATGGATTTGAAATCCACAATAGCAGACCCCTTGTTCTTTCGATAGATGTGGATCTTTCCTGCCAGACTCATATGTGGAGACTGCTTTGAGGTAAAACAAGTCACAAATTGATCCCATCTTCTCTTGGATTCTCCGAATTTATTTTTGCATTTCTTTTCTTTTTTCTTTTTTCTCCCCCTTGGATTATCTAAATTCCTGAAGCATATGCCTGTACATCAAAAATAATTTTCTGATGGGCTGTACTGTATAGCCTAAACTATGTGGTATTTGCTGATGGTTATTTCCATGCCTTCTTGTAAGTATTCATTTGCCACTTGCAGATTCGGCTTGATAAGGTTTTGGCGGAAGATGCTCCATTTGATGTTTGTAGCTGCCAGGTGACTACTAGTCTACTACTTTTGTATTCCTCTTCACTGTGAGATTTTGTTCTTTTGATAAAATAATTTAGTTTCAGATATGTTCCTACTCCATACTCGCCATCTCCTGCTCCAATTATGCTAGGACTCAAGGGCTCTCATGCTGAAACATGTTTCACATCATCCAATATATATATATATATGTGTGTGTGTGTGTGTGTGTGTGTGTGTAATTTTTGTTTGGGAATCAACATCTTCATTCCAACTAATTGATTCAAGAGAAGTGTTTTAAGTTATGCACATAATCATTTCTAAGAAACAAAGTTTTTTGTCTAAATGTGTTCTGCTTATATGTTTTGGTTGTTTCTAAATCATAGACTTTTAGTTCTGCAAATGATGATTGAAGATTACAATAACTGCTCCAGTTTTGAAAGTTGTATTTATTTCTAGAAACTAAAATTTCGCAGTTTGCCATGCATTACTCGTGGTCTACTGAGGCACGTGCCAGGCGGGCCTTGGCCAATGTATCAGCTTTACTTCGGCCAGGAGGCATCTTCATTGGAACAATGCCAGATGCCAATGTCATTGTCAAAAAGCTTAGAGAAGGTTCTTTTTCTGTCTAAGGCTGTTAGCATTCAGCTCATGCTTAAAAAACTTATCTTATCATTCATTCTTTAGTTTGTAAATTAGTTTCCAGCCAGTTTATTTTGTTATCGAGTACTGGTATTGCTGCCTGGCTAAATTGACAACCTGTCAGGGAGGATTACTCACTGTATTCCCAACAAGGTGAATATTGTTGAAACCTGTCCTAGTTTGACATTTTGTCCTTCTAGACCTACATGGTTGTAAAATTGTAGCCTGAGCCCCTGACTTCTTTGAATTTTTCTTGATCCTCCTGGTGCTTTTCTTAACATTCAAGTTTGAATTATCTATTTTCTAAACTTCTAAATACATTGCTTTCTTTCTCTCATTTTCCTTATTGCATAATCTATTGTTTCAAGGATAATATATGTATTTGTGGGACATTTAAGGTTTTTTTTTTTTTTTTTCTTAAGGTGGCGCCTTCTTGGTGAAAATACTTTTCGTTGTCATTTCCCATACATGCCCACTCATGCAAGTGTACACCTGCATACAACATTTATATGTGTGCTTGTATTATATACATATACACATACACATACACATTGTTTATCAGTTAATGGAGACATTTTATGCCATAGCCAATATACTCAGCTATGAATTATTTTACCACTAAATTTGTATACATTCTGAGGATAATGCATCTCTGTGATCTCATTATTGTCAGCTTTTTTACTTTCTAATTTAATTGATATTTTAGAACTGTACTAGGAGAGACATAATACATCCTAGTATTGTCTTATTCAAGATATGTGGTATTTGATGCTGGCTTGATTATTGTAATTTAACGAGTATTAGAGGGAACCTAAAATATCTGGTGCAAAGATCTTCTTCTGTCTCAATTCACCATTACATCATATTTCACATAAAGTCATTTTAGTTTGAAGTACCAAAGTCTTTCTTTCTTGTCTAAAAACATATCCTTTTCTCATGCAGCTGAGGGGCTCGAGTTCGGTAATAGTGTATACTGGATACGTTTTGATGAAGAGTTTGAACACAAGGTGAGTTTCTACATTCTCAAGCATATTGTGTCCAAAAAGCTCTTTGTTTGTTGACCAGCCTGTAGTTGCAATATTCTCTTTTACCATTTTGCCTTCTTACAGAAATTTAAATCTTCAAGTCCATTTGGCATCAAGTACAAGTTCCATCTTGAGGTACATAAGTTTTCCCTTCCTGATTGTTTCTTTTTTATTTTTACTTTTTCTCAATATGATTGGAAAGGCATAATTTACCCGTGATTAGATCTTTATTCATCAAATTTGTTGCTCACTTCTATTGTTAATGTGGTTTTGGTTTTAAAGATATACTTGTGTTGATAGTTTGAGAAAATTTCTTGCAGGATGCCGTTGATTGTCCTGAGTGGATTGTCCCTTTTCATGTCTTCAAAACACTCGCTGAAGAGGTATCAATGTTCTGCTTCTACATCAAAGCTGTCAATTTCATGTTTGTATCATTGTGTGGTAGTAGTCCTGTCCCTTTCTGTCTCCACTTTGTATTATAATGAAGCTTGATAATCCAACATTTGGGCATCAACTAGCTATAACATTTTGAAACTCTCGTATTTTTTAGTACTTTTTTTTTGGAAAAATGAAACTCTCCTTGGTTGTGCACTTAAACATTGAAAACGAATGCATAACATCATGCAGTATCATATCAGCTTAACGACACTGGTTCTAATGTGCCATCGTTTTTCAAACATGAACATGCAGTATGGTTTGGAGTTGGTCTTTGTTAAGAATTCACACGTATTTGTGGAGGAGTACTTGAAGAAACCCGAATTTGTTGAGCTCATGAGAAGACTTGGTGCTTTGGGTGATGGCAAAGAAGACCAAAGTAAGTTTTTAGCTTCAATACTTTCATAAATATCGAAATCTATTATTCACCTTGGGAATCACTACATTTCAAATATAAACAAATACTTGATGGACATTATTGATGATTATAGCTATATTCAACTTGTTTCTTCGCTGATTAGTTAAAACTTGTGCGTTCAGGTACATTATCGTCGGATGAATGGGAGGTGGCCTACTTATATTTGGCCTTTGTCTTGAGAAAGGTACAAGTTTACTGGGTATTCTATTCTGTTATCTCTGCTTTCAGTATTTGCATGGTAGTTAAATTTCATTATGCTCCTATACATTAAATACTATACTGCATCTAAATTTCAATGATCAATACAAACCACGGGGGCATATACCCAGGCCTGCTATTTTTTTTACTTTTAGGGACGACAATGGGGATTTGCATCCCGCCTCATAAGATGGAAAAACAAAATGGGGGGTTGAAACATTACTAACATGTCTCTTAATTTGGCGTTGGAAATTTCACCGACTATAAACCATTTCCAATTCTTGTTCGGATATCCTGTCCGTTTTCTTAGATTCCTTTTTCTTTCTTCTGTGAATATTTCGAATAATGGTGGGTGAATTATTTCGATAAAAGAATATGTGAAAAGCAGAAGGGCTGTTTCCTGTTTTGATATACTCTGTAGTGTAACTGCATTAGTCACCAGAAAAAAAAAACAAAAAACAAAAGGAAATTTCAAAAACCTGAAAAATTGGAGAGCTGTACTATAGGTGCATTCTTTTTTTTCACAAACTACTAATCTTGTCATTGCTGTTATTATATTTTATGAAATCTAATTCGGGCAAGTTGGTATATATTTGTGCGCAGCGAGGGCAACCAGGCCAACCCCGGGCTAACAGTAGACGGGACAAGGGCAAGATGAACCTGTCAAAAGAGGATATCATGTACATTGCAGATCAAGCATAACTCCATTGCAATCTCAAGACTCGTTAATAATGTCCCATTGGAACAACTTTTTTTGGAGAGGCCGGACAGAGGCGAATCTCATGCAACTTACGTCCGACAAAGCCTTCATGGCTCGGTGAAATTTCAAGCCGGGTCGGTTTTGGTTTTTTGGTTCAGATTTTGTTGGTTAGTTCAGTATGGAATTACTCATGTAACCTAATATCTATAGACGTACAATTTATATGAAGAAATGGAAAAAATGAAGAACAAATTTGGCCTGGGACGGAAGGGACCTTTTCTGTTCAATGACTAACAGTTCTGGAACTTGGAAATGAAGTCTCAACTTACTATGGATCTGATTGCAAATATTTCTGCTTCTCTCAGTATTAAGACATAATTTGTACTTGTTCTTATAAAAGTGTTTTAGTCTCGATCTATTTTTTTTTTTTTGGTTTATAATATTTAATTACCTTTGAAGTATTAAGGGTATTCAAGTAATTTTGTATTTATCTTGAGTTTATTTATTTGAACGTAATATTTTTGTCCCCTACATTACAAATTAATTCGGAAAATTGCATGCAGAAATTCATTTTATTCTAAACCTATGATTTTGTAGTAAAATTAGTTTCGATTTCAAATAAATAATTAAATAAATAGATTTTCACCATATATAGATATAACGTTTTCTTCTTTTATATATATAGTAATCTATATTTTATATAATAACAAAAGTATCAACTATTTTTAGTAGTCTAATTTTACCGCTCAATTTTTTTATTAATAATTATTATATTTATTTATTATTTAAGCTGATTTTTGGTTAGATATCAATAGTATAATATCTATAATATATTTAGGATTATATAATATTATTTGATTGATATTAAATTTATTATATTATTTATAATTTATATATTTGTATATATAAATATAGAGAGAATTTCTTATTAAATATTAAAAAAAATTATTTTTTATAAAAATTAAATTTAAAAAACTTTATAAAATCATAATAAATTATGTAATATACATAGATAACATTTATATTTTTATCACAATCCGTATATAAATTATTAAATATACTTATATATATTTTTTAAATATTAATATTATATATTTTATAAATTTAATAACATAGATCGCACAAAAGAAAAAGAACTTACTAGTAATAAAAAATAATAGAATAGTAAAGTTCAAGCAAAAGAAAATGTTAATGTCAGGACGTGTCTAATGCATTTTACTGTATTATTTTATCATGAAAAAAAAAAAAAAAAGCTTATTAAGGAAGAGAAATGAACTCAAAATTTCTACCAAATTTAAAGAAAAGCAGCACTACATTTCCCAGAGCTGATAATTCTGATTCGGAGCTACATCTAAGAAAGGCCCTCATTTGGCATTTATCTTGATAAAATCTTACAACTTTCTCCCTATATGTTCCAGACACAAGAAAAGAACAAACTTGAGTGTGTAACTTCGACGAATTCACACGATCCGGATATGATGATTAAGCTCTCTTAAGCAAAATCACAATTATGGCCATGACAGCCAAACCCATAAACGATCTTTCCATGACTGTGTCACCACGGATATTGGTACCCTTACCTCCAAAGAGATCTTTAAAATAATCAGACAAGTTGTTCAACATATCAACTACAGTGCTCTTTATCTTCTGGAAAAAATCCCTAAACCCAGTCCCAGCCTCGGATTCTGAATACTCAGAGGAGGCATCGAAGCTTTTTGCATCATAATCGAACTCTGTACCAAAATCTTTGTCTGTGCAGGACACACCTTCACAAGAAAATACATGATATTAATAATAAAGAGAACAACCATAGCAATTAGCAATGTTTGATTTGTATTTAAAAGCAATTGTTAACAGATAAACTGAGTTCTTACATGCACTCTGTGATTGCAGAAACTTCTGAAGATCTTGGTTTTGCAACACTGCATTCCAAACATTTGCATCAGAGGCAATAGAGGCAACAACATCCTGCCAAATGCATCGGATAGAGATATCAAGATCACATACACTACGTAGTGGGTGCAAAACCTGATGGCTTCAACTTTACCTTCACCTTATATTGAAACATCTCGGTACTTCAATTTCCATATTCATGAAATTATAACAGAATTACATGCTTCAAAAATAATAACATCAAATAGATAATGCAGAAAGATAACCAAGTCAGATGCAGTCTAGCAAAAGGTGGTCTACTAACCAAATAGGAGAGATTCCCACAGAAACCTTATACAATGAACTCTCCATTCTTATTCTGTGGAATAATTGATGTAAAAAAAAAGATACGGAAAACTACGTTTAAGTCTTTCAGGGTTTTAACAGTATCAGATTCAGGTTCTGCCAGTCACGCTTTAGACCATGAAATGCATTCCAAATTTTAGATGATGACAGATTGCACCCAACAGAAAAGAATTCTAGCAGTCACACACCATTGACAAGTTTCACAAAACGGACAAGAAATCAAGCAATGACTCAACACCCCAAAGAAGAAAGGGAAATTAACAGAAGTAGAAATTCTATATGCTCAGTCCTGTTAAAAGGGTAGGGACCAAATAATAAGTGAGACTGAGATTTCAAGAGTACTATGCGATCGATGTTGCCCAACAAGGGTCTCCGGTTTAGGCGGGGTCGGAGTGGGGCCTAGACAGGCCTTTAGAACACTGTTCGATGTGAGTCATGCTTCCCTCAATGAAAAGAGCAAAACTTGGCAACAGTTAAGTCACTTTAAGTGCCAAAGGCGAAAGCATATTTTCATTTTGAGTAAGGTTACAAACCTTTGCCATCGAGCTTTCATGTAGAAACTTAAATGCCATGATAGCAGGCGCAGGTACTGCGGGAACACCCATAATCTCACTCCTAGCACATGCTTTGGTCTCTGCAGCCTCTTTGCTTGAAAGAGGCAAACTAGACTCATGATCTGCTACAACCGACCCTTCATATCCAACCGAATTGGGGGATGACAGAAAGGTCCTGCAGATTATTATAATTTGGCAAAAAGTTCACTTTTAGCATTCAGCATAAAGATGAGTCGATAACCAAAAGAGTACAAACCTACAAAAAAATCATTGCAGTAATTTTAGCTGCATAAACAACACATGATCGAGCATCCCAATTGGAAAGTTCAATGAACTAATACTCAAAGAAAGACATTTATTGCTCGTCGAGACCCTTTACAATCCGACTATTGATAGGTAGCTTTCTCAAAACTTATTATCAACATATGAAGAATAGATATAACTATGCATTGAAAATCTTTCATTACTGCAAGCAATGAGAACAAAATAACGACAATGGATCAACAGAGCAAACTGCGCCAATGGCTTTGTCACTACGGAAATGAAAATGCAAGAAAATCTTTGACAAAATTATATCATACCATAGCCCTAAGGGGGGATGGTGTAAAGACGAAGAAGAAGCATCTTAACGAGTAAGATGACGGAAAATTCGAGATAAAAAATCAGAAAGGACAAAAAAGATACTTTTCAAGTGCGATAGAAAGCTCAGAAGTGGCCTCCTTAGCTTCCTGAAGAGTCGGCACACCGCCGAAGACAACCCTCGGCATCGTATCAGCAGCTTTAATCCCCACCTCCTCCTCTACGACGGGGAACACCCAATCATCGAACTCCAAGCAAGGCTTCTGCACACCAGTCTCCGAATTCGACGCCACCAGCTTCACATCATCCGCCGCCGCAACGGCGGGGCGGCTAGAAGTGGCCTTTCGAGCGGCGGTGGACAACGAATAGTTCTCCGCCGTGATGCTGCGGAGGCCACCGGACGCCGCAGTCATCCCCGCCACCTTCGCTGCAGCCCTGATCGCTCCGCCCCCCATATTTCCGATAATTATAAATGAAAAATACAAAGAGATCGAAGCCCTAGATAGATATTATCAGAATTGCTTAATTGAACGGAAAGATTTTTACGGTTGGAGAAGAATATATAGAGGGGAAGGAATTTGAAGGACCGAAGCAGCGTTTGCGACTCGTGGGAGAAGCAGAACACTACACGTGTCATATTTATGCTGAAAGCGGATAAATATTCGTTTTGGATAGGAATTGTGTCATGTAAAAAATTACCAATTTTAACATATTCTTTAACCTATTTTACTAATATCCTTTAATGTTGGTTATTCTTTTTATTATCTAGTAAATTTAGTTTCTGCCCAATTCGATTGGGTGTTAGGATATTGTATTTTTTGGCAGCATTAAAACTTACTAAAAATATTCAAAATAAATATTAAATTGTAATTAAGTAAGAAAATGATATGTTAGAATATCTATATATATATATATATATAATAGTAAACAGATTATTTCTATATTTGTTATTATCATATGTCCTGCATATTTTTTTTTTACAAATGGAAAGACGATTTTTTTAAAAAATGTTGTTATAATAAGCATTCATTTTAACTTCTTATATTTTTATTTATTAATATTAATATTGTTACTAATTTTATCAAAATTAAGAAATTTTTTTATATATCTTCGTACTTACTTGATTTTAATAAATCAATTATAAATTTATAGCATATTTGATACTTTATATAATAATATAAAATGTTCACATTGATATACAAACTTTTATTCAATTTTTTTCATTTAAAAAGAAATACGATATATTTGATAATTTTATTATTATATGTTATAAATAAAATTAATAAATGTTCACATATAATTTTAAATATAATATTTATATTCTTATTATAATAATGATACATATATAAATTATTGAACATAATTATATATATATATATATATTTTTAAAATATTAATATTTCTAAAATTTAATAATATTATACTATAATAATATATGTGAACTCTTTAAACTTAAAAAAGATTTGCAAATAAGATTAATTTTAAAAAAATTTGCAAAATAAGATTAATTAATTTAGCTGTGGGTTGTGTTTAAAATTACAAAAACTTTTGTGTATGGGTAGGTTGTGCAGTCGATTCAATATTATTTATTTAATAAAAATATTATTTATTTATTTAAAAAATATTAATTATTACCTTAGTAATTATTTTCAAATAAATAACTAATATTGTTGATAGAGAGAGTTACCCGTTTGAAATTTGCATGAATTGGTAGTAGAACGACAAAGTCCATTTTAAATATTATATACTCATTTTTTATTTAGAATTATTAAATAAGGGGTGGATGCTTTGCTTTTCAGATATCTAATGTAATCCAGAAAGATTAAGGCAAAGAAGAAAAGCAAGAAGAAGAACACTTAGCTCTAAATTACGATATCTGATTCCCAAATCTTTACAATACTACTTTCTTCTTCTACCTATACTACTCAAAACTCATTAGAGAAAATAAAAGTGCCATTTTCCCCCCAAAAAAAAGAAAAATAATAAATAAATAAAAAGTGGCATTTTCTCCTGCCACTTTATTCTTGAGCTACAAATAATCCCTTCTCTTTTCTGGAAATTTTCAGCTTCTTCAATCCACCTGCAATTTCTGGCCCAAACCACATAGTTAGATCATTCATTTTAACAGACATTCGAGTTTTTTTTCTTAAATTATAAAAAGATCATCCCTTGCAATAAATGGGATAGGTTGAACTTGAAGAGCCAACAAAGAAGGGACACCATTGCCCACAGCATTTAATAAATCCACTGAATTCAAATGGGTCGTATAAACTCAATTTAATTGCACAGAAAAAGAGGGTAAATAGTACAGAAATTTAAAGATTAACGAAAAATCAGCAACAATACAGGCAAAGGGTTCTTTTTCTTTTACTTTAATGATTTATTTTCTCAAAAAAAGCCAGCAATCTGATCAACACTTGTACCATGTTTGTCTAAAGTGATATTCACGGAACCAATCACAGAGAGAGAGAGAGAGAGAGAGAGAGAGAGAGGGCTTACCTTTGGAGCTACAATCGGGTGGATCTTCGAAGAGGGAGAGAGAGAGTTGTTTGAAAGCAACGCCAATATCAATGAGTATAAGCCCAGAGGTGGGATCATCGACGATTATGTCCTTGACCGGTAGCCACAGAAAGAGCTCCTCCTGCGACAGCCCTTCGACGCCGGTGAGGCTGCCGTAGGTGAGATTTGCGCGCAGCTCGCTCTCATACAGAGCCATGGTGTCGAATTTGGTCAGGCACGGCCCGTCCAGATACACCTGGAGGAGGCCCGAGCCCGAGAAGTTGTACGACTTGACCTCTTTCGGGAAGAGGCCCGGTGGCAGGCCCATCGACTTCAGGAGGTCGTGGATGGGAGGGGAGCTGCTGCATACTGAAATTGATAGGACATAGAGGAAGAGGGAGAAGAAAAGGAGGGTTTTGGAGGGGTTAATTTGCAGGGAAGCCATGGAAGATTGTGAGTGAGAGGCTGTTGAGCTGCTGTTGGAAAGATTTATGGAGGGAGGGCCGGACTTCATAGTAGATAGACCGGTTAAAAGGGGGAGTTGCAGAGTGGTTTTACTAAATTGCCCTTGGAGTCTTGGACCAAGCATTGGCAGATCCTTCCATCATTCTAGCTCTAAAGAATCTTTATTTTATTTATGTTTTTATACAATATTTGTTTTATTTTATTGAGTAAATTATATGTACAATATCATAGCTTTTTAAAGCTTAATAATATTTATTTTTATAAATAAATTTATTTTTTACTAAGATTTAGTCTTTCACTAATATTTTGTAGTACATATTTTTCGGATCCAAAGCATAATCAAATCTAACAATTCAATCTTGTTGTCTTAGATTGGAATGTTTATTGGAACAACTTTGTTTGGCACATTAACTTCATAAAAAATAGCAAATTGTGAATATAAGCAACATTTTTTTTACTTTAATGTAACAATGTTCAATTATAATATTGTTAATTGTTACTTCCTAAATAAATTTAAATTTCTCCCATCCTAATTGTCCAAATCAATATTACACCATATTAGTACGTAATTTCGTATGATGCACCGAAAATTAAAAATTGTATGTTATATATTTTTACAATTATAATAAATTTAAAACTAAAAGTATATAATTTAAAAGGTAGAAGAACACCTTTTAATACTTGAAGAAAAATTAATATAATATTTTGTTAATATAATACTTGTATTTAATTTCTACAAGCAACTTAATCTCTACTTGTACTCAATAGTTTGGTTTTCTTATATAAATTAAGTATAAGCAATCTACACAGTAAGAAATCATTATGCAAATTTTAATTAGTTGTATTAAATATTTGTGGAATACATTTCTTTACATATATATATATATTTATAATATTGTATCTTGTATACTGTTTTTGACATATTAATTCTCGTAAGTAATTATAGAATTGCCACAACAAAATTGAAAAACGGAATAGAAACAAAGAAATCACCAAATTTTGGTCACAAGAGTGGTTATAAGAATATGTTAAAGATTTTCAATGAGTTACATATTTGATTTAGAAAATAGAGAAAAAAAAAAAAAGAAGAAAGAAGAAGAAGAAGAAGAGATGTATTGTTTGCGTTCAAAAAAGTGATATCATTGATCTTGTGTAGATCGTTGAAGCATAAAATATATTTTCCGATTTCATGCATTATGATTAGAGGAAGATTTTGTTTATTTTTATTCATTGAAAGGAAATTAGAAGAATATTAACATAGAAAAATAAATGATCTTAAATTTAATTTTCAAAATCAGAAACTAATTTTAGGTATTATTTATTTGTTTTATTGTGATATTTAATTCTATTAAAAAATAAGTATGTGCTATTTTAGGTTGAATTTTCGAATGAATCAATATATCAACGACAATATAAAAGAGATTTTATATAATTTAAACATGTCAAATATTATAATAGTTGTCGCAAGATAAAGTTAAACAATACCAAAATTGGAAGGTTTTAAGATGAAAAGTAATTATTTTCAAAAATAAACGCAGTAAGTTTATTATTTATATATAGATGTATTTAATACATAATAATGTAAAAATTAAACATAATATCATAATCTTAGAGTTTATCATTGGAATTAAAATGTGGATTCTACTTTGTTTTCCTCTTCGGGGAATTGGGATGGTTGATATTTTTGCATTACTTAAACTGAAAAATAACCTTTAAAAAGGAATTATGATTATTACTATTATTATTATTATTATTATTTTTATTATTATTATTATTATTATTATTATTATTATTATTATTATTATTATTATTTTGTTTAGTAGAATTGTGCAACACTATTTCAGACCATCTCCAGCAGTTTGCATTACTCTAGTGCAAATTCTGCACCATTTTAACATAAAATTTGCATAATCTCTCCAATAGTTTGCATTACTTTCTCCACTAAAAAATAATATTACACAATAATCTTTATTTTCTTTATTTTTAATATTTATTTTTACTAATAAATATTTGTTCAAAATGTTATATATGTAATTTTATTTAACATTAAATTTTGAGATTATATTTATTTTACTTATATTCTTAAACTATCATATTTTAAAAATATATATGTAAAATTGAATGTCGGGTAATATAATTCTATTAAATTTGTATATAATATTTAAAATCTCATATTCTTATTTAAATTATATTTTTTATTATTTAAATTACAAATCATATGATTTTCAAAAAACTTGATTTAATTTCAGTTTGGATAATTGAGATAAAAAAATTAAATATTAAAAAAAAGATATAATCATATAAAGAAGAAAAGGAAAAAAAAAATAACGTAATAAAAAATCTGCGGTAAAAGTGGTACAAAATTTTCAAAAACTTACTAACGTCAAATGTCAAAATAACTTCTTGTTGGAGAAGCTCTGAGGACACTGCATTTGAAGTAACATATAGGGCTGGAGATTAAACCAAACTATTTGATACGAGCTCATTCGTTAAAAACTTGTTCGAACTCAGTTCGATAATAATATTAAAAATACTTGAATACACTTTTATGTTTGAAAAAATCTAAAGTTAGACTCGAGCTAGAGCTCGTTAAGCAAAATTCGTTAAAATAAGTTTAAAATATCAAACTCCTCGAGCTCGATTCGTGTTCGACTCGATTAAAGTTTGTTCAAAGATCGACTCGATTAATAATCAAACAAGTCTCAAACAAAATATTAAAAGCCCGATAACATTTCAAACAGTCTTAAACAATGATACATTCGACTCAACTTATTTACACTCCTACGTATGATTTTTATGAAAATATCTATAATTTAAACATAGTAAGTGAAGTTCAAACTTGAGCTGTTGTGTGATGGATAATTCCACGTACATGTTAAAAAAGTACACTAACTATTACACTTAAAATAACATAACATTGACAATATACAATGAACGTGACATGTGACCCACCATCTCATTTTCTTCATATTATTTATTATCATAATAATAATAATAATTATTATTATTATTATTATATTATTATTATTATTATTTATTATTATTATTTATTATAATAAAACCTTAGAAAAATATTCAACGCTTCACTACCAAGAAAAGTGACTAATATATATATATATATATATATATATATATATATATATATATGTGCTACATTATTTGGTGAAGTCCGACGAATCAGAATGCTCATTGGTCACCTAAACTAATAATCTATGTATATTACTGTCATCACCCCTCAAAATACATCTAACTTTAATAGTGTAATTGGAAGCAAAAATACAAATTAGTATCTCAATTAATTTTGTTTTAATTCAGATTAGAGTTTAATTGTTTTTGGTCAAAAGATGTCTTCGAACCTCTAAAATGGTCAAATAAATTTTCCAACTTCTAAATACGAGACAAATACAATCCTAAATAATATCAAAATTATTAAGTATTTTTTACCTTAATCAATTTTTTAGATTCATTAAATATTATTCATATTTATTTAGTTATTTTAATATTTAGAAGATTCTTTTTTTTAAACTAATAATTTCTCCCATGAGATGCACGGTTATTTATTTTTTATTAATTATTTATTTACTTTTTATGACTTTATTAATTTAGAGAATTTTGTGTTTTTAAATTTAAAATTGAAATATATTAAACAAATAGGATTATGAGTTTCAACTTGAGATGGTTGGTCCAAATTCAAATATTTTTTTATTATTTAAATTGAGAAATTATATTTTAAAAAATAAATTATGAAGTGCTAAATTTGTCGAATATTTTTAAAAATATTTTGCTTTGACATATTAACTAATAACACACTCAATGAAATACATGGTTTGACTTATAAAAAAATTAGAATAAAAACCACTAAGATATTAAACAAATTTATCAAAATATGATGGTATTTGAACATTACTATTTTATCGAACTTGTTTGTTTTATTTTTCTTGATTTTGCTAGTATTTTTTTATTTTTTTTGTTTTTAAAGTGAATGTAATTCTAAACAAACGAAGATTAAAAAAACAAAAAGGAGTTACAACATAAAAATTAAAATAAATGTGTCATATATGCTTCAACAAAATTACTAAAAGAAAAAGTAATCTCGTATAACAGGGAGAAAAAAATTCGTGTGCAAACTTACAAACATAATTAATATTTGCACCAAACTATTCATCATCTTTTCTCCTCTATCTGATCTGACAATTGAGTATTAAAAAAAATATTATATATGATTTTAAAAAAATATATTCAAATTTAGAAAACTACTTTGGGCGGAAAATTTGGTTAGCTTCCAAAATTAGCTGGTACTTTTATATATATAGAGACATAGAACATTTTTCTTTCTGTAATAATTTTTCTGTCAACAAAGAATCTTAATTTTTGCGGTCCCTTCAAATTTCAAAATTAAAATGTTAATTTTTTGTTCTTTTTTAACATTAAATTCGATGGAAATAAAATTATACAAATTTATCTTACTCTAGTATATAAGTATTAATTATTTATATTTTTAGATCAAATCAATTTATTGTAATCTAAATTATATATACGGATATATTGGTTATCTATATCCCAAAATTAGCAGAATTATAGGATCTGAATTGAATTAGAATTTATATTTACAGAATCTTTAGAAGATTGTTTTGATATAATCTCAAATACAATAAAAAATATTAATGATATAATAATTTTTTATTTTGATTTTTAAGTAACCATAAAATCGTTACTCTATCAATCAAATCATTTAATTATATCTTGTATCTAGATAGATATTGACATAGATTACGATAAAAATATATATCATAATTAAAAGTAATTTAGACATAAAATTTTGATTTTTTTTCCTACTTAAGACTATACTTCTCTTTATATATATATATATATGTATATATATATACCACAATTAATTTAAGAAAATATATTTTATATTTAATAATTAAATTTTAATGTATGTATGAGTGTGCGATATGAATGTCAAATTAAAGATCGTGAAAAGAGAATTAATTAGATATATTTTTAAAAAAATTAAAGTTGAAACAAAAACGTTATAAGCTTTTGAAATTTTTAGGGAAAATAACAAAATGATAAAAAATCAAATAAACATATTTTAATAGATAATAACTTGAATTAATAAGTGCCATAACTTTATCAATCATATACATATAGATAAATATTAATATAGATTTGCATAGAAACATAGATACCATAATATATAGAGATAGATATTAATATAGATTTGCATAGAAAAATAGATATCATAACTAGAAAGTAGTTTAGACGGAAAAAATTGATACTTTCTATTTAATGTCGTACTTCTCTTTATATATAGAAACTAGTATATTCTCCCGTGCGATGCACGGACATATTAATTTTTTTATGAATTTATTTTCATATAATTTTATAGTATAATATTATTAAATTTTAAAATGCATAATATGGATATTTTTAATATATATAATGATGTTCAATAATTTGTATGTGAAGCATGATTATTATAAGAGATATAAACATTATACATAAATGATATAACTATATAATGTGTAAAATGTAATAAATCCACAACATTTTCCCAAGTTATAGAAGTTCCAATATAAGAAAAATAATACCATTTGTTTTTTTTAGCGTAAGATTAAATTTCTTAACTATATATATATTGATACATGTCTTTTATATATTATATGCCAGATTTACTATAAAGCAAATCACAAATTGTTTTTATAAATCTGAACAACAACTATTATTCTAGCAAATCATAATATTTTCTAAAAAAATCTTAACAACAACTGTCATTCTTAGTATTATAAAAATATAAAAATTAATAAAATCAAAAAAAATTAATATTAATATTTTTGTGAATAAAAAAGGCAGGAAAATCATATATATAAATATATGTATATAGCTTGGTACATGCTTTTCATATATTATATTATATATATTATATGTCAGATTTACTATAAAGCAAATCATGAGATTTCCTAAAAAATCTGAACAACACTAGCAAATTACGGGATTCTCCAAAAAATTTTAATAAACAACTCTCATTTTTAATATTATAATAAATATAAAAATTAATAAAATAAAAAAAAATTATTACTATTTTTGTGAATGAAAAGAGCGGAAAAATATGTGATATATATAGATATTGGGTTTATCTAGACACAAATAAATAATTTATAGTTTGATTTTATTCATGTAGTAGTAAAAAAGTTAATTTGTATCTTTTTCTTATAATTGATTATGAGTTTTAATAAAAATTGAGAAATATATGTTTTGGTTAAAAAAGAGAATTATGTTTGTCTAAAAGATTACTTTAACAAACACGACCTTTTGTTTTATAAGAATGAAGTAGTATTTTTCAACTTCAAAATAGTATTTGTGTCCAGAGATATGTGGTGCTTGAAAACATAAAATTTCCAGATTATTAGGGCCCACCATTTTAATATTTATAACTGTGCATAAAATAATATAAACAACATGTTGCATCATCAAAATTTTATTAAATTAATCTCTCCCTCCCAACAAACATCCACCGCCTTCAAAAGAAACACTGACAATTATTGAATATAATACTTATAATATCTTCTTTTAAATAATATATTATTATCTTAATCTCTAAATTATAATATAATAACAATTCCAAACTCTATCACCATCCTCACATGAAAAAAATTACATTGGGTGAATCATGCAATTTGATATAGAGTATTATGTATTTAACTAAAAAATATTAGTTCTTTATTTAATATATTATCATTGATTTATTATCTTGAAAAATATTACCACTGATTTGTTATCTTGAAAGAAGTCGTAATATTTTACAAGTAAACAGAATAATATATTTTAGTTAAACAAATAATATTATGACTTTAGTATACGGTGCACCAAATCAAGACGGGCTTATTTATATTAGGGCTCAAGTCGAATTCTTAAAACTGAACCCTAAATTATATTTTTTTCGATGTACAAACTTAAAAATAAACTAAAGTGTTTGCAATATTCTAAATATTAAATATATTATTGTAAAAAAAAACAAACAAATTGATACAACTCACTTCAAAGTTTTGACTGCAAAAGTATAATCAAGTTGTTGAATAGTGTATTACATTGAGATTTTTTTTTCTTAAATTGCTTCACATGATATCGAAAAATTCTTGATATATGAAAAATTCTAAATTATTTACTTTGAATTTTTTTTTTCGATTTCAATATGTAGTTGTTGTTGTGCAAATCACAATTGCTTCACATGATATCAATGAATTCTTGATATTTGAAAAATCCTAAATTGTTTACTTTAATTTTCTTTCGATTCTAATTTATAATTGTTGTTTTGCAAATCACAATTTTTTGTAGTTAAGAATTTCAGCAAAATGCAATCACAAAAACAAGGAAGAGAAAAAAAAAAAAAAAGTTAGCAGCAGAAGCCCTAGCCCACCCAATAGCAGCAGAAGCCCCGGTAGCAGCAGCTATGAAACAATAGCCAAGAGACTCCTAACAAATGAGATGAGCCTTTAACCCTTGAACTACGATACAATACACAAGAGACTTAACCGCACATATTTATGTATGCATATCATTAGTTCTTAATTTTTATTCTTATATGATATTATTTAATTAGTTATTTGTTTTTTGAACCCCAATAGATGTCAAAACTTCATAAACAAAAATTGGGTAAAAAAAAAAAAATTCAAAACAACCCTTGTTCCAAACAAAACTAATGCTCAAAATCCTTTGTAATTTTAGTATAAATTATTTATCAGAATCAATCTTGTAATATTTCGAACACTTAACTATGATATTTTTAGAACTTTTAACTCAAAAAATAAAAGACAGTTAAATTATCAAAAACTTTACCATTGTCGCGGTTAGTTTGGAGGAATATCGGATACTTAATTTTATATTTGTCTTCTTTCTGTGTTATGAACGTTATCGAATCCAAAACAACACATCATAAATTGCTTCAACTTCTCCGCAATTTTCTTCAATATTATAAGAAAACGACACTTATTTTCATAAGGCCTTTGGCGGGAAGAAATAAAAGATGATCGTAAGTAGACCCAACTAGCCCGCTTGAGTAGAGGATTCTTGATTGCGATGTCGTTGTAACAATGTATCAACTGTCCACCATTGGACATGTTTGATGAGTGCATAACATCTTTTATTGACAAATATTCTGACACTGGTGAAGATGATGAAAGACGGTGGTATTGGTCTCCTCCTTCCATTGTTTTGCTCAACCTAATACTTGTGAACAAGATCAAATATGTGTATTTGTGTGTGTGTGTATAGAGGAGAGTGAGGAGAAAAAAGTTATAATTGCACGATATGACAGTTATTTCAATATACTTATACATAGCAATATTGTTTTACTAGGGATAAATTTTTGATTGAATAGTTTTTAATCCATACAAATCGTCTTGAAATGCATATAACAACAAATATATATATATATAGATAATATCTTTATATAATATATATATACATATATATATATATGCAAAAGCATAAGTTCTCAATACGAATATATATCTATAATATAATTGTTGATCCATCATAATTTTATTGAAGAATTTTTGTAGAGGAATCAATTTATTTCAAATCCAGAAATTACTAAAATTCTAATCAATTTTCTTTTAACCGAAATCCAAGCGAAAAATGCATCAAAATCACCCAAGAAGAGTAACTGGTGGACTGAGCCCCAAGTCAAATCAGAGGAATTAATCTAAAAAGACAACAGGCTACAGGCCCGTCACAAAAGTCCGAGACACGATGAGGGCATAAACGTCAATCTAAGATATTCAGGGACTTTTTCGACTGCCGGGAGCTGCTCAAGTCAGGTTCCAACTAAATAATAAAATGGAGTAAGAAAAGATATGTTTACATGATCTAAACAAAAGATATGTTTACACTTTACATGATCTAAACGTCCGTCCATGCAATGTGGTATAATATATTTTATTGTATTATTATTAAAATTATAAATTAAATAAATGATATGAAAAAATAAAATATATAATTACATAACAAAGTAACATGATACAAACAAAATATTTATGAAACATAAAATATAAAAAAATAATAAATTTATTTACACATATTTGTACATAATTTTTTAATATGATACAAAAAAATTAAAATAACATATTTTCAAAAAGTATTTAATGTGCATTTATTTTTCTTTATAATTTAAGCTTTTCTCTATTTATAAAATCAAATATATAATAGTATTCGCAATATACAATAGATATAAGAAATTTTAAATTTTAAAATTTCACTCAAATTAATTTAAATATAGTTTCATATGTATGATCCATTATCATTCTAAAAATTCTCTAATTTTAATAAAAAAAATTATAACGAAGTGAATTTTATAACTCAAATTCAATCCAACCTACAATAATTCTCAATGACAATACAAATATTTAAAATTAGAAAAAAATGAAACAACTAAATATATACTTGAATAATATAATATTTTTAATTTATGAAAATATTTATTATTATTATTCAATAAAAATATTAAAAATATATTTTTTATTTTTTATTTGTCTTAAATTCATATAAGAATTTAACCCAATTTTCATTCAAACTTAACACATATTTCAAATAAAATTAAATAATTTAACTCATAAAAAAGATTATTTCATATTTTAAATATAATAATTTATTTTAATGTATACAATAGTAATATCAAATTAAAAATTATAAGAAGACAATTAATTTGATATGTCACGTGTCAAAAACGAATTTGTAACAAAAAGGTTATTTGAATTTTAAAATTTTAGTTAAAAAAACTATTTTTTTTACATTAAACTATTTTTTTCTCTAATGCACCACTGAGACGAGAAGAATTGCTGAAGTGACACGTGGCAATTAATTTTATATTTGTATTATTCTTTTATATTTTTTAAAAAATTATCATATATTAATAATGAACGAGTATCTTGTACATTAGATGCACCATGCACCCAATCCACTTCATTAATTATTTAACTAAAAAATAGTATTTATTTACTTGAAAAATATTATTATTTTTTTTAAGGCAACAAATCAATAATAATACTTTTAAAGTAAACAAATAATATTTTTTAGTTAAACAAATTATATTCTATATTATATTATACGGTACATATTATACATATAAATTTTTATGTATATTTACATTTACAAAAAGTTAAAGGTGAACTAAAAAATAACATTACTATTAATCTTGAAAGCTGTAAAATATTATTAATTGTACAAAAATTAAAACATTCAATACCATACTTGGAATAACATTTACTTTTGGGGAATGAATCCTACCCTACAACCTTTTTCCTAAGGTTCCGTTTACTTCGGGTGATAAATTTGGATTAGGAAAAATAGTCCACAGTTATCCAGAGCTTATTTCATTGGATATTTTCTCGGGTCAATTCAGCCGACCCGGGATAAAAGACAAAATTCGGCGGAATTCAGCGAATACTAATCCAACCTAAACCCCTGGGATAAAAATTATCCGATGGGATAAGAAATGAAAATTTACTGTTTTACCCTTATGCACAAACTTAATTACAAAAATGTCCTCATATATAAATCATGTATTATGGGCAATTTTGTAATTTCCGCATTACCCTGTCCAATCCCACGAAGTAAACGTTGGATAGTATAAAATTATCTTTCTCTATCCTAATGTTATCCTACGAAGTAAACATAGGATAAAAATTTTGAACTTATCCCTATTCCGAGTTTAATCCCAATTTCTGTTATATCATGTCCAATCCTAACTAGGAAAGTAAACGCAAAAGAATTATTTTTACGACGTGTTTTTTCATTTTTTTTCCGATCTCCCTTTCTTGTATAATATTTACAAATTTTAATAACTATTTTATAATTGATCAATTATTTAACCATTAAAAATCCACTTTTTAACTCATATTCATCAATTTTCATAACAATTTAGATCAATAATTTACAAATCATACTCAAAATTTAAAAGCAAACGCAAGATTTACACTATATTATTCGATTCACATGGCCTAAAATTTTTATAAAAATATTTACTAATATCTCTCTAATCCAATGGAACCATATCCTAATTGATTTATCTTTCCGTAGAAATTATTGTGACCAATGATTATTGAAGAAACAAATTGAAAACTTCCATGCTACCCTATAAAATAATTTTATAATTTATTAATATATGTTATATTATATATTACTAAAACTTTTAAACTAAAATACAATTTGTAATAATATATCATGTGTTATGTCGAATAAAATTAAGAAGGTACATCTTATGAGATAAGATAAAATGAGGGACAATATCATAAATTAATTATTATTACTTGAACAGATTATAATAAAATTTTCCACAAAAGGAAAAAAGGTGGGGAAGTCAGGTAATTATCAGTTATGCCACGGAGCAGTGAAGCATGCAGTAATGGGCAATTATAGCGTCACCCTATTGGGGACCTGCTATAGGTCACTAGCTTCCTGATATGACACACGTGGCCTTAAAGTTTATGGATATCACTTTCTTGGTTCATTATTAATAACTCAGAAGATGAATTTGGTTTTGGTCAAAATTAGGAAGACTTTTGTTTTTTCAAGTTTGGACTGATTTTTTTATTTTTTATTTTTAATTTTGTGTGTGGAATTTATAGAATTGTTTAGAGGAGGCAACAAGAATTTATTTTTATGGTAGAATTTGTGAAGTTAAACTTTTAAATAGAATGTTATATGTCGTATGTATCATATCACATTTTGAAAATTAAATAATATTATTTACTTTTTTGTGATTAGATAGATTCATATTTAAGTTTCAGTTTCATAACACTACATGTTCAAGTTCAATGTTCATTATATATAATTTAGCTTTTCGGGATTGGAGCGGAGCATAAAATTTATTTATTTTACAATTTATGGTTTATAATATTATACTTCATGGTTCATGTGATCTGTTTTTGAATAGACACGACTAGAGTTGAAATAATAGAACCTAAATTTTTAAAGATGCAAATTTTCCAAACATATTAAAGTCCTATTTAAATAAGAACCTAAACGACAATACATAATTTTTTGAAGCAAATGAATTAAATAAGTAAATCATGAGAATGGAGGACCATATTTTCAATGTGTGGCTTCGAAGAAAGGAGAAGAGAAAAGAGAGAAGTCGGTGGAAAAAACGCCGTGTTTAAATTTTATTTTTATATATTTTTCATACAAAAATTTATGGAATAAAAATACAGAGGATGCTGCTTGGGAATAATTGAGTGGACATAATTTGGTCCACATATGGAGCTCTAGTTGTCTTCAATCACTGTGGTATTTTTTATGTTTCAGCGTTGGCTTAGTGCAAATGAATTATGTTAAGTTGGGAGCAGCTAAAGTTGGACAGGAACCACGAGTTAATTATGGAGCATAAAAAGAAAAGATATATATATATATATATATATTTAAAGAAGTACAATAATAAAAAGAAAATATTAATTTTTTTGTCAACATTACTTTTTAATTTTTAAATATAAATTTATATCAATATCTATCTGTATATAAAATATAATAAAAATGATGTGGTTAGTAAAATTACAATTTTTGGTATTGAAGTTGCACGTATTATGTTTTCAAGATATAATGAAAATATGTTGTATTATTCTTACCTCTCAATATATTTTTTATTTGAATATCTTTTTTCTTAACTCAAAATTTTAAAAGTTTAAATATTTTAATTTTAATTTTAATTTTTTATTTTAAATACATCAAATTAATATTCATCATCTTAAATTTGATATTAAACAAAATTAATTATTAGATTTAAGATATTTATCTTAAATTAGTTGTGATACAATTAACATTATATATGTATGCATAAGGAATGGGGTGGGTGACTAAAACTAATCATATTTTTTTAACATTAGAGAAAATGAGATATAAGAAGATTAGGGAGTATTGATTATAAGTGTTGTAGATATTGTATTGGTGGGGGCGTTGAATACAATTAATTTTGCATATTTATATAAGTTTGATAACCTAGCAACTAAAATATGGTACGCCAATAATTTAATAATTTATAAGTATTTATATGATCAAATTAATTTATAAAGTTACACTCAAAATTATCCAAAGAATAATGTATGAATTTATAAAATATTGGTATAATATGAATATAGATAAATTATTTATTTTGGAGTAAAATTTTGTATTACAGTATTTAGCTTAACTGAATGTTTTATAGTCTTATATGTAACAAATCTACTATAAAAAATAAATTAATAATATCATAATTTAAAATATTTGACATGTAGTTCAAAATATTTTTCTTTCCACAAGTTTATCGTAATATTAAAATCATAATTAACACATAATGAAATATCTAATATTTCCATCATAATCGGAACAAAATGGAATGTTTCAATATTTCCATTGTTTTGAATTTATTGAATTAGTTTTCATATAATATTTTATCACATAACATGTTTATGTTCATCTATGTATATAAAAAGAGAAGTAACGCTTTAAATAGAAAACATCAATTTTTTTCGCCTAAATTATTTTCTAATTCTCGTATCTATTTTTCTATTTAAATTTATATCAATATCTATCAATATATATATATATATATTATGATATATATTTTTCTATGCAAATATATATTAATATTTATCTATTTATATATTTGATTGATAAAGCTAGGACACTTATAAATTTTCAAGTTATTATTTATTAAAACAAATTTATATTTCATAAAAAATTTAAAAAAACTTATAACTTTTTTGTTTCAACTTCAAATTTTTATCTCAAAATAGCTTCCTAAATTTGAATAAATATTTTTTGATTTTGAAACCATATATAATATATATATTTTGGAAACCATAGTAATATATTTTTGATTACTGAATAATAACAATATTATTAGTAGTAATAAATAACTACTCCATCGTAATTAATAATTTATTTTGAATTATTATAAATAATTATAATTTGTTGAAGTTAAATATAAATTATATTGTAGCTCCTGAAATTTTTTTCATCGTCGTTCGCTTAAAATTATATTCACTTAAAAAAAATTAATACTAGCAAAAATAAAAAAAATTAAAAAACAAGTTCGATAAAATAGGAATGTTTTCCATCATATCTCATAATTTTTTTTAATATATTAGTGATTTTTATTTTTAATTTTTTTATAAGTCAAACCATGTATATCATTGAGCGCGTCATTAGTTAATATGTCAAAGTAAAATATATCTTTAAAATAAAAGTTTATTTTTTAATAAATTTAGCACTTCATATATTTTTTCAAATATAATTTCTCAACTTAAATCATAAAGAAATATTTGGATTGGAACCAAGAGTCTTAAGTTGAGACGACTGATCCTATTTTATAAATATATTTTAATTCTAAATTTAAAAACTCAAAATTTTGTTAATTAATAAAATCATAAAAAATAAACAAATAAATAGTCATGCATCGTACGAGAGAAATTAATTATTTTAAGTTATTATACTATTTATTTTCAATTTATATAATATATATTTAAGATAATTTAAAATTTTAATTAAATATTAATATCTAATATTACAAAATATATAAATGGGTATTTAAAACTATTATAATCATCCTGTATAATACTTTCTAAAGTATATTTTAAATATTCATATTCATAAATATATATTGTAAAATTAGAAAATAAATATTGTGACAGTTATAAAAACAATGCTCAATGTTAAATACATGTATATATGTTTTGTGCTACTAGAAAGTTAGTTTATAGTATGATAATGTAATGAGTTATTATAGAAATAATAATATATAATTTTTTAAAAATAAATACATATTTATATAAAATATATTTTTAATAAAAATTTGTTTAAAATAAAAATATCTCACAATATAAAATATATAAAATATTAAAATGTATTATAATTAACCTATAAAAATATGTAAAATTAATATTTATTTTTATATATACAATATGTATATTAAATTAAAGATCATACTTCATATATTTTTTATAAAAAATGAAGTTGAGATGAAAAAGTTTTAAACCTTTAAAAATTGAAGTGAAAAATAAAAGAAAAGGCAACAATTTGATTGATTATGTGAATACATAAGTATTTTGGGAGAAAGCTTTGTTTTTTATTTTTGGTTGTGGTTATATTATTATATATAAATATAAATTTTTATATTTCATTAATATTTTAAATTATACTAAAAATATTATATAAATATACAATAATTGTTACAATAAGTTACAATTACTTACTATAGTTAAACGTCCATTTATATTATTATTTTTAGAAGAATTTATCTACAAAAACTTTCCACTGTATTGTACTACTTTGTATGAAAATTGTATTGATATAAATCACATTTGTACCAGCAATAATTTATTGATATTTTTATTGTATCGGTATATTTATAAATTCGTACATTATTTATCCCATAATTGTAACTGGTACTTTAACCACAATTTATTAAAAAAAAAAAAAAAAGTCAAAATAGTCTTATGCATATAATATAGAACTAATCATAGAATATATAATTAAATCTCAAATATATTAAAATCTTACATCTCTCTTTCATTTTAGTAATTTATTTCTGAATCGATGCTAATAAGTAAAGGTGAGTTTTATTTAAGAAAAAAACTACTTTAATCTAATTATGGCCTCTTCAAATAAAAGACAAATAGTCTTAACTTGCTTCTAAGACAAAAAGCAAAAAGAAACAAGAAAACCCACTTTACTCTAATAAAATAAAACAAAGGACAACACAACAAACACTATCAGCTGCTTCAATAACTTCAATTATATATATATATATATATATATATATATATATGCCTGTCATTGCTGTATTTTCATATTGCTTAATTCAATGAAAAATAAAAAACAAAAAATATTGTCCTACAAAAAACAAAAGTGTTGGTTTTTTTTTTTTTTTTTTTTTTTTTTTATGGTTTGTTATGAGTTTGGAGATGTTTTGATGGGTGAATATAAGAGATTATGAATATAAAAATAATTTTAAAGTTGACTATCTTTTGCAATAAAAAGTATTCTTGAAAGTGATATGTTGTTCAGAAAGTTAAAAGTGTTGAGAGAAGCCATGAAAATGATATTTATTTATATATTATTATTATATATATATATTATTTATTTTCAAAATATGAATTAATAATTAAAATTTTTTATTTAATTTAATAATTTTTATTATCTTAAATAAAATTATAATATTTTACTTTTTAAAATTATAATTTAATATATATTTTTATATATTTACTTAATAAATAAATAAATAAATATATATATATATATATATACATATTCAAAATAAATTTGTAAATATATAATAATAATATATAAATATATATATGAGTAATAAATAAATAAATATATATATATACATATTCAAAATAAATTTGTAAATATATAATAATAATATATAAATATATATATGAAATTAAATAAATACAATAAATATATAAAAATATATATTAAATTATAATTTTAAAAAGTAAAATATTATAATTTTATTTAAGATAATAAAAAGAATTTTTTAAATTAAAGAAATTTTTTTAATTATTAATTCATATTATAAAAATAAGATAATATATATATTAATAATATATAAATATATATATAAGAATAAAAATAAAAATAAAAGAATAAACGTCACCTTAATTGTTTTATATAATATATATTATAATTAAAAATAAAAAGATATTATAAATATATTGTTTTATATTTTAAATTTATATTATATATAAAATTTAATCATAAATTTTCAAACATTGCGTGTGCCTTGATGGTTAAAAGCTGGGCAGTGCCACTGACATTTTCTTATGTTGTATGTATATTATATATATATATATATATTATATATATATATATTATATATATTTTATATATAATATAAATTTAAAATCATAAATTTTCAAACATTGCGTGTGCCTTGATGGTTAAAAGCTGGGCAGTGCCACTGACGTTTTCTTATGTTGTATGTATATTATATATATATATATATATTGGCCATGTATGTATGTGTGTATGTATATTATATTATATATTATATATATATATTATATATATTTTTCAAATATTTCTGTAATTAATAGAAAATTATTTTTTTATTTTTTATTTTTTTTAAATAACATTTTTTAAATTTATAATTTAATATATATATATATATTCATGTATTATTATTACAAAATATATATAAATTTATATTTCTTTAAGAAAATTAAATTATAAATAATAATAATATATATATTTCTTTCAACAAATTAAATTACAAATAATAATAATTAAATATTAATCTTTATTTTAAATAATGTTTATAAAATATATATACATAAACTAATATAATATAATAAAAAAAAAATATATATATATATATATATTTACTTAACATACATATATATGTTAATATGAATATATATTTAAAAATATATATATATATTTACAGGTTTTATATATATATATATATGTGTGTGTGTGTATATATATAATATATATATATATATATATATATGAATTAACGTCACCTAATGTGACGTTTTTAGTTATATATATTATATGTATTATATATATATATATTTATAAAATATATATTTATAAATAATAATATATATAATATCCGAATATATATATATATAAATTTATATATTATTATTATATATATATTATTAATTTAAAAAATATGAATTAATGATAAAAATTATTAATTTAATAAATATTTTTATATATTATTATTATTATTATATATATATTTATATATTTACTTAATAAATAAATATATATATATATACACATATTCAAAATATATATTCTTATTTATAAATAATAATTTTATAAATACATATATATATAATATATATAATATAAAAATAAATTTAAATATTTTTTATTATCTTAAATAAAATTATAATTTTTTAATTTTATTAATTATATTTTAATATTTATTTTGATATATTTACTGAATAAATAAAATATAAAAATATATATATATTCACAATGTTATTTTAGAGTATAAATATATATTTTATAAATTTATACATATATATATATATATTAATAAGAATATATATTAAAAAAAATATATATAATACAGGTTATATATATATGTCAGTATGTATATATATTAATAAGAATATATATTAAAATTATATATATATAATACAAGTTATATATATATATGTGAGTGTGTATATATATAATATATATATGCATGTATGATGTATGTGTATGTGTATATATGATAAAAAGAAAGAACGTCAACTAAGGTGAATTTCTTTCATTTAAATTTAAAAACGTCACCGGCGGTGACGTTTTTTTGAAATAACGTTAAAAACTGTTCCAAAACATGCCTATTTCGTAAATTTTTTATTTTTTGTACATTATTTTGAAAAAAAACCCGGCCTCCGGCCTCCTGGGACTGGGATTATGGCTAATTCTATTTTTATTATAAAATATAGGCAGGACTCACGTGATTACTGACAGCTATAGGCCACGCAGCTTTTCTCCCTTAAATTAAGGATTGTGAACCCTCAGTGCTCCCCACCTTCCTATTTATATAATATAAATTATGATGTTGAGCGTGAATTTTTTCCCATAATCAACCACCCTTTGTCAAAACATCATATAATTTATTCATTCATTCAATAAATTAAATAATAATAACTAATTTTTTTAAGATAATATTTTTCTTTAAATTTGTAATATGCGTGTCTATTTAAATATAACAAAAATACAATTAATTTGATATACTATACGGAAATTTTTTATTTGTGTTTAATATATTGTTTTCTTTTAATTTATTTTTTACAGAGAACTGTCAAAATTTTAATTATGGAAATTAATTATCGACGGAATTTTTTTATATTATTATATTAGTAATATAAGTACTAGAAATGTTAAATGAGCTGACCAATTTAGCTCCAAAAATAGCAAGATTAAAGCTTTATTTTGCTAGCCCAGACCGCTTACCCAACAATTCTAATTGGGCTAATCTTCTTGACCCATAGGCTAGCCCAGTTATATCTGGGTCCTTTCAGCCCAAAATTTTGAATGTAAGTGCATTTTAAGTAACTTAAATTTAATACATTAAATAGATTAATAGTGATGTACAGTTTGAATCTTTAGATTGCTGATAATATTAAAAAATAATAATAACTATGTATGTCTTTTATCATGAGATTTTAAATTGAATGATGATTGAGAAAATATATTTTATTATATGAATTTTCTTAATTATCATATGATTTTTGCAAGTGTAAAGAAATGTTATTGGGTCTGAAGCTAAATTAAACTGTAATTTCCATGAAATGAGTAAAAGAAAATTCCTTTGGAACCTCCACATATGATGGTACAGGCCCAAAATACGTAACCTATTCTAAGGGGCCCAAAATAATGGGCTTTTTGCCATCTAAAATAATGTTTAAAGCCCAAGAATTTAGAAGACCCATAATGTCCCGTTCGTACTCTGACAAATAACCTATGGGTAGGTTAATAGACTATAATCCTACATTTCCTCCAAAATAAAAATAAAAATCCTACATTAATGACGCCAACCCGTCTTTCCTAGGGTTTGGATACACTATTTTCTTCGGTTTCCTATCTTCTATTTCAAAATATTTTACACATAACACGTGGTATTTAATAATGTAATTATATACATGTGTTGTAAGATAATTATTTTGAAATAAAAAATAAAATAGAAGATCTCAATCCCCTTATATTCTAATAATCTCATTATCTTAATTCTTTTAGTGAATAAAATAAATATAATTAAAAAAGAAAAGATAAAATGGCATGGGGATATGAAAACAAAAAGATCTCTTTAATGTTATTAGTATTTGTCCGTACAATGTAATTGTAGTTAAAATATTTTCAAATTTGAACATGAGAAAATTATTGTACATAAGATATTTGTATTGTACGTTTATATGAAATAAAATAATAATTTCAGAAAGTTTGTATTGTAGTTAAAAACATGCATGCTTGTGCGGATTATCATGACAGGCATTCTGAATCATGTAATGCATGCGTGAATGGTTGTGTATGCACCGATCAGTTTAAGATGTAGAGAACTTAACATCACATGCATATATGATGTCTCTTTTAAAACGAAAGTTACGCCACTTGTTTGACGAAATGTCACCATGCATTTAAGAGGCCTGGTATATCTCTACCTGATGCCATTGATTCTCAAAAGCAATGTGAATGCAAGCCCACAAGTAGTTGCTTCTGGAAAGATGATCATTCTTCTGTACCCTAATCAATTCTTGTTAATAGTATTTTTCAAGAACTAATCATCTATTAGAGGTCTGAAACTGGGCAATTTGTGATCATCTTTTTTCTTTGAACAAGAATCCATGTGAAATGGAATTAATGGTCAGGACCACCATAAGATCCACGATTCTGCAGTTTTCTATCATGTGAGGATGATGAACTTATCGTTTCGCAGAGCTAGGGACCCATTTATAGACGCTGCAAAAGACCAGCCATTCATTTTCTGATCAAGAAATTGCTGGCAATTATGATCACTGTCGAGACATGGCTCCGGCAGGTTCGTTCTGCAATTAGAGTTGCGAGTCTATGAAACCGTTTCTTGTTTTTGTATCAAAGAAACGAATGCAGTGGTTAGGTTGTTCACAGTAAAGATGCTATAATGAAATATGAGATGAAACATCGTTTTACAATAAAGGATTTTTGGTCTTTATTTATTTTTTATGATTGTAAGCTATATAATTGGCAATGGACCATAAATAAATGAGCAATAAATTGCAGTTTTAATATCATGCATATTAGTGGGGCGGAACTATGGACAAATTTGTCTTGTATTCATTGTTCAGAGAGATGGAAGGATGCGATTATTATTTATCCATAATAAAGTGCTCATGTCGACTCTCACGTATGTGTCCAAAATCCAACGGATTATAACAAACATTTTTTACTATCAATGGTGCAACATCTCATGCTTAGTTTCATATTTTAATGATCGAACATATTATTTATATATGTAATTTATTGGTGTAACTAATTGTAGCTTGAGATATGTAAGCATCAATTGTGGTATAAGACCTGATTTTACCATGGCAAGGTGTTGATATCGATTATTATAAACAAAAAAGAAAAAGAAAAGAAAATCGAATCTAAAGGTGATCATTAGGTCCCATAAGGTGTTGCTGTTAATAGTTAGGATTTTAGAAGGTGTCACTACAAATTAGTGGATGCTACATATCCATATCCATACAAGTATATATATATATATATATATATATGTGGTGGATGACACATGTGATGTGAATATTGCATGTGATGTAGCTAAAACTTTTGATCCGACATTTGATAGACTTAGCATTAGATTAGAGTGTCTTCACTAGCATGCTACACCCATTTTAGTTTGATTTAAGTTATCATCCCAATCATTATTTTATTAATATATACCATATTATAATAATAATAATAATAATAATAATAATAATAATAATAATACGATAACTAAAACATGCACAAAGTAGAAAGACTCGCTCGCCTTCCACAATAGGAAATCCCACCAACCATCAAAATTCACATTAGTCTCTTGAGTTCCATAGTACTTGATATTTGATTTTTTATGAAACTAACTTTAATATTGAGTATGATTGCTTATCATTTTTGGTATAATATAAAGTACTAGTATTTTACGTTTAGAGTAGTTCCGTAAACAACTGAAACTCAATCGTTGAATTTATGACGTTATTGTCTAATACAATGAATCTTTTTATGAATATATATATATATATATATGTATGTATTCTTTTGAAAATAATTCAACAGTATACAGATTGGCATTGACCGTTTCCTGAGAAAAGAGTTAATGTTCCATTTATATCTGCACCACCCAAAATAAATTTAAAAAATAATAAATAAAAATAAAGCAGATGTTCAATTTTTATCGAGGAAAAAAAAAAAAAGATAAAATTGTTGAGCTGCAGAAAGAGGCATGGACCTATTATATGGGCACACCACTTGCTTCTGTAACGACAAAATTTGGGGCCTTCAAACTGGGCCTGATGTGGAGGCCCGACAAGCCCAGACAGCAAGAGATATCCGTCACGTTTAGTCTGTTGGGCGGGGGTTAGTTTGTGGGAAGGTCAAAGCCACGAGCGAGGAGGGCCACACGTGCTGGTGCCACTGTCCTGTCACGGCCACACACGTGTGAGGTGACTCGTTGTCCTTTGTTTGGGACAAGCTTAAAGATTTTCAAAAATATGATTACGCAAAGTTGATTGTCAAATAGTAACTCACTATTGCTGGGAACGATTAGACTCATATTCCTTTTGGGCAGGGATTCAATGCATTCAAACTTAATCTTTGATTCATATTTATATAAATAAATAAATACTATCTATATATATATATATATATTAGTGTACATAAACATTATTGATCAGCTCTCACCATTATATATATATATATATGAGCGTGAGTGTGTATATATATCCTTCCATTCCAATCCATTATACAATCTTGATACATGATACTTCATATAATGAAACTATTTACTCTACTCCTTCCTAAAAGACAAAAGTTTTATTTTAAAAACACCTCCATCCTAAATAAATTGTTTAGTTTCAAAAGTCAAAATTTCATTTTATTAGTTAAAATATTTATTGTTATTTCACAAGTAAATTATATATTATTGAATAAGTTTAATAAAAAAATATACTAATTGTATAAATAAAAATTTTAATTTTTAAATATTATCCCTTATCAACTAAAAATATGAAATTGTGTTGTTTCCAAAAATGACATTTTATTGGGAAGATGGGAGTCATATAGTACATACCAAAATTGTTAATTTTTTAAATGAATATCATAAGAAAAAAGAATAAATATGCTAATGACTAAAAAATACTATTTAATTAATTACCAAATAGTAATATTTGTATTTTTTATTGTAATAATACATAATATACTATATCTCATTGCAGATAAAATTAACACAAATTATTTTCTAGTAATATTAATTTACTCAATTCATACATTTAAATTATTTGTATATTAAGCGACATCAATTTTGTTCCAATTAATTTTTTTTCTTAAAAAGTGAGAGAGTTATAGTTTACAAAAAATAAAATAAGATAATTGCGAATTTAGATTAATAATGCATCCAAACAGCAGCATAAAAAGAGTGAGTCCATAGCCACCCAAATTATGGGCCTCGCCACAACACAATGTGACAATACCACGTGATCCTTTTGGGGCAGACAAGCCCGGGAATTTGGTGGATATGTTTCGGCCTTACCTAATTTATCACTTAATTATTAATTAGTATTATTTTTGTTATTAGATGGAAATTAAAAATATTTCGTAATTTTTTGGATAATTATATATTGATATATTCACTACTATAATATAACATATCCGAAGTTTATCTAAATCAAAAGGTTTTAATTTAATAAAAGTTTATAAAGTGCGGTTGTGGATAAGGATAATAGCGTAATTATGACTTAATTTTGATGTCTTATTTAAAGTTTTTTTTTAGATTTATTCCTATTTTTGGAAAGTTTTAAAATAATTATATGACTGCCTAATTTTTAAGGAATTTTTTTATTTATGCTGTTAATTTTGGTAATAGTTAATATATTTAACAGCGTTGATATTAACTTTAAACTTTTGATTCCGACCAATTTTTCCTCTTTCAATGAAAATTAAAAATAATATTCAAAATTCCTGATGTGATGATCGAACATGCCACCTATTATAGTAAGACAAGGAAGGTTGCTTTAGCAATTTTTGATAATTTTTGAAATTATATCTAAATCAATATAAATTGGACAAAATGAAAAGCTATAATTTATTATGAAAATTCTTAAAATTAGTGATTCTTATTTGTTTCAAAATAATTTTTATTTTAAAGATTTTTATAATTTTATTTCAGATTTATCCCTATATTTTATTTTTCAAAAAACTCATTACTTTTCAAATAATTGTGTCCTTTATTTTAACTAATTAGAGATATTATTAATTAATTAATTAATAAAATATGAAGTTATTTAAATATAAATATATGTTTGTAAAATAATAAATTTCAGATTAGCGTCCCCCGACCACTGGGCTCGTGCGAAGTGAAGTTACATAACAATGTCATACCAAAATCGGTCAAATAATGTAAGTACACGTTGTGTGATGGGGTTGTTCTACTCATTTATTGAACAACTTTTATTGCTACACATCTTATTTGTACTACTTGTCTTTTTCTTTTCTTTTTGCCTTATTACAACCCTTCAACTCTATAACAAATACATATTCTTCATTAAGATATGTTAAATTACTTATTTATCAAGTAAACTATATCTTAGAAGTTTTATATATACTCCATAAAAACTATAAAAGATGAATCAATATATTTTCGTCTATATGTTTTGTAAAATTTTATACAATATTGATTGTTGTTGGTATATAATTTTATGTCCTGTTGACTTTAATTTGATGGATAAACTTAATTTTTATGAGTTGATCAGCTCCATAAAAAACAACATCCTCATTACAGATGTAGTTAGGCATGATTCTGTGTAAAAAAATTAAAAAATTATAATGAATTGATAAATGATGCAAACCCTAGCTATTTTATTTTAAATAATTATACCGATTTAATAATTTTCTTAAATCATCAAAGATAATCTTAAATAATAAATAAAGAGAATCAGAGATATTATGGAGTAGCAAAAAGGTAGATTAAAGATGAAATTAAGTGCCAAATACTTGATTATATATAATCCTCTCACTAATCTTTCAACATCGGAATAAATGTAAGAGGGGTAAAGAGGAGAAAGCGTGAATTATCCGGTCCCAAATTGCAATTTATTGGAAGAACACGTTTTACGGCGCTATTGCTTAAAACTCTATAATAATCTGATTGTCCACCAATAATAAGATGGTAATATGAGGCATTAGTAGTAATGCCGTTAGTCGGGAGTCGCCATCGCCGTCAACGTCGTTGTTGCGTGGATTGTCTCCTAAAAGCAAAACTCACTTTCTCCATCACACTTTAGTTTTGATCAATCGCATTCAGACCCCTCATTTTCGCCATTATTGCAGATGAGCCTGATCATAACACTTCTGTCAGAGCCCTCAGAAAATTCTAGTCCTAATTACGGTTGACTAAATTGTGTGTGTGTGTGTAATTATAATGATGTAATGGGTTTATAATTTAGAATTCAGATGGATAGGTATATGAGATTTATTTATTTATTTATTTATTATTATTATTAATATTTGAAATGTTTATAGTGATTTATTTAAGTAAGGTTGGGATATGTCTGTTTTCCATAGTGGAATTATAACTTTCTTAACTATAATTAGTGATTATCTTTTTCTTATTCCTGGAGGGATACTTATTTATGTTTTTTGTTTTTAGTTTTTGACATTAAAGAATGATACTCCAACACTCACAACTAATACATAATCTACTTATATTTTATACATCGATTAGAAAATATTTCTTTCGATCCAAAATAATTGTTGTTTAATGAGCTTAGTTTTATTATAAGGTAAATATATCAAGACACATTTATGGTAGTATAATAATTATGAAATATGTGTGTGTGTGTGTGAGAGAGAGATTAATTAGAGATATTATTAATTAATCATGGTGTATTAGTTAAATTTTCTTTATGATCCTTACGCCTTGATAGAAAATTTGTAATGATAATTATTTTTAAAGAGTGGGAATAACATTATATAAAAATAATATTATTATGGAAACCTGACTGAAACAATTCAAAATTGATTGATGGAATATATATACATATATATATATAAATATAACTTTAGCTAATATTTATGTGGAAAAATTATATTAATTTCAAAATTTATCTTGCTCAAATCAAAATCATAAAATTACACATAACTCCCCCTATCTTTAAAAAATTACAAAATTACAGAAAATAATAAGATGATTTCTATGAAGTTTTCAAAATTTGTTTTATTATGTTCCAAAGCATAGATTATTTGTAATTTTCCAAAATCATGTATAATTTCAAAAAAATTATCACAATTTTCATATTTATTTTTTATTTTCAGAATTTATTTATAATTATTTATAATTTTTCAGATTTTTTTAATTTTTAGAATTACTTTCAAAATATATTAACTAATTCTTAATTTTTATTCAAAAAAAAACAAGAACAAAATAATGTAGATGCAATTGATCGATCTCTTATACATTGAGAAGCTATCAAAATTCATTTTTCTAGATACCAACTTGCAAAATTGTATGGCTACATGTTGCAAATTATAATTAATTTTTATTAAATTAAATATTCTTAACTTTTAGTCTCATAACAAATGCAAATTTGAAATAAAATTATTATTATTATAATTATTTTTGAAGGATAAAGCATTATTTTTTTTATGTACACCCTTATTTACGGTTTAATTTTGCAATACGTGGATTGCTATTCTCCAATTGGCCACAACGTACCCCATTGCTTCAGCTCCCCGGTCTAGCGCTCTCCATATCAGGTCAGGGCTAAAAACCGGTTTGCTACATTGATACGTCAGGTCAACGGACACGTGGCGGAATTGTGGAACTGGTCCCCGTCCCCCCCCAAATAATGACTCTCTTTCATCCCGGATTTTACGTTCTTTTGGAGATGCAGATGCATGGCATGTGGGCTCCACCGACAAAGGAATCTGTGGATATTTGGACTGTCTCTACGTAGCATTTCTCCGACTCCTCCTGGTCCCCGCCGATCAGTCGCCTCACGAGGAATCGTCTTTCGACTCGCATCGCCGTTGTTGAGCGTCTATTATCTTTTTCCCACTGTTCCATTCCTAATACTCTCATCCAAATCGTACGTCGCCGCTCCTGATTTTGCAGATCATATATTTTGTTAATACCATTTTCAATTGCAAAGATTAGCATATTAAATATCTATTTTTAAAATAAAAATTATAGGATAATAATAAGATTGTCTTAACAAACTCTTGACACTCAAACTCTGAGGTGGCGTTGGAGGCGTGAATTTTCTTCTAAAAATAACTTGTTTGTTTGGTGTAATGTTCTTTAACAAGTGCATTAATCATTTGAATTGTAGTTAAATATCAATAATGATGTTTCATCCTATAATCTAAAAAAAGGTATCCGTTCTTTGTCAGATTGTATAGTAAAATTCACGAGTAAGAAAAAGAGATCTCTAACAGATATATTTGCTCTAGATAGAAGTAAATGAAAAAAATGTAACTATCAAATTATAGATATGTAAGCTAATTGAAATAAGTTATATGCCTGATGTTTAATCTCCTTTTCACTTCAATTAAGTAGTTCTACATGTCAGTTTTGGAAGCTCCACTTCTCTAATTTTGAACATTTTATAAATACAAATTTTGGGCTAAAATTGCAATTTCTAATCATACCTTTGAATTATTGTCATTCTTACTTAAACAATCACTTGTATTATACAAAAAAAAAAAAAAAAAACATAATATGATTATTGTGGGTAGTCATTTTAACATGGTGTTCAATGTCAAACACATCTCATAGAATCTCCATATGACAATAGGAGAGAATGAGTAGAAACAATTCAGTTGTTTGTGATGGTGAAAGATATTAACACAAATTATTAGTTAATAACGACATATATAATATGAGTTGATCTAAGTTTGAATGTATGTGATCCAAATAACTGCTCTAAAAATTATCAACACTAAAGGTCGAAATTCACTATCCTGGTATGGAGACGCATGTTTAGTACAATTATAGGTTAGTGCAAGAGCATGCGATCCGAATAATCGAAATTGAAACAGACAAAAATAAGGTGAAAAATCGAGTTCGTTAATTAGAAGCCTAACCAAACTGCACATGTTTGACAAGTATCTTCATGCAAAACAATACGAGCTCAAACATGACATGAAACTCCTTATTTCTCCTATTTAATTGAAGTTTCCAAATCTTGGCTAATTGATCGAAGTGGGTAGCTCTAGTAGACCCATAGATCATGGAACAAATAGGGTGGGTAGGCCCGAGCACCACACTGAACGTATTAGATGCTAACCCCCCTCGTTACTGTATGTGCGATTCTCAACTCCAGAATTAGTATAAGATTTAAATCAGTACTTCTCACATCTACAACTATTATAATAATAATAATAATTATTATTATTATTATTATTATTAATTTAAATATATATTTTTGCCACTTTACCACTTGTATTATTGAAAAGTAAATGATATGAGTGTCATTCTTTCTTGTAGACGACAAATATTTAGACAGTAACAAAAATAAAATAAAATGGATAGTATCCAAAACTTCCGACTTTGTTTTGTTTTCTCTTTCCAAAGGCACAGATGCTTGCTTTTTTAATAGAGAATCTCTATGTACAGACGAGTAAAAATAAAAAAATTAGGGTTTATCCGAGTGCAGGGCATAATTGACCACTTTCTGAAAAATAAATTTTATGTCTGCAGAGGCAAAACAAGGGAACAATTTCTGAATAGGGATCATTATCATTATCTTTTTTCTCTCTTTTAATTTCGACTCTCCTACATCGTTTTCCCCCTTTACTCCTTGTCTCTTATTGTTGTTGTTATTATTATTATTATTATTATTATTATTATTATTATTATTATTATTCAAATTAAATCTCACATTTTTCTTTTTCTTGCTAATTCAATAAATTGATTAGGTCTATGACATTTTTGAGATAGTCGAACATCAAAATATTGACGTACATTTGATTGGAATTGTTCCATGTATCGTATAATCAAGATTCAGAAAATACTTTATTTTATATTTTTTATACACATTATGTGTTAATTGCTTATGTTATTAAAATATACATAAATTATAGTAATTAATTTTAAAAATAAGATGAAAGATAAAATGAAATAAAAGATGTAAAACCCGAAAAATAATTCAATGCAATTAATGAGAGGAGGTATGCAATTATTAATCAAGATAATATATCAACTTTGAAATGGGTGTCAAATCAATGTACATATATAGTACGAAATTACCAACTTATTATAGTACAATTTTCGAAAATCTTTGTTGGATAGAATAAGTTGAAATATTAATTTTTGTACTTCACATTAACATTGAATTTGAATCTTTGATCCTTCTAAAAAATTGAATAAAAAAAAATAATTTTTTGATTTGATAAACTTAAATTTAGCAGACCAACTCGATTTGCATAATAAAAACCTAACAAATAAATTATCCATAAAAATTAATCTTGATATAAAGATTATATTACTAGAAATTTTTTTTGATTTTTAACTGGTCGATATATTTTTCAAGAGAGATTATTTTTTAAAAGTTATTATTCTTAAGTCTTCGGTTTATAGCCTCCTCTATCCTCTATTCTCTTTTGAAAAGAGTTTAATTTATGTGTTCTATTATTATCAAGAGATTGAACAAACATAAAAGAGTGTTGGAAGGGAAACGTCATTTAATATGTAGTCTATAATTTCTTGATTTATTAGACAATAGGAAGCCATGTATCACACATGAAATATCTTGCTTTTTTGTTGTCAATTCCATCTTTCATGCTAGGGACATGCCACAGTGCTTGACTATAACAGTCATTTTATTTACACTCTTGGCTCCATGCTTTTTGCTGCCATATATAAATAAACTTCACATTTTTTGTTTTTCCCAAATTCTTTGATACCTTTAAACGCATTTATATTTGATTGTCACATAACTAAGACATTGAAGATGAACATAAAATTGGGTCGATAAATTATTTCAATCACAAAATATTTTGATAAATAGAAGATCATAGTGACTTATAAATCACCCTTTTAACCACCTCTCATTTCTTACATCTTTTGAATTAGGAAAATGATAAATATTGGCATAAGGGTAGGGTATCTTTGGAGTTGGCAGCAATCTTCTGCTATTCTTAAAAGAGAAGGCCAACGTCAGCTTTATTCTCTTCTTTTCATGATATAACATGTTTCAGATAAGATTCCAATGATATGCTTACTGCATCAACAAAAAAAGATTGACATTTTAAAAATTAAAAATTAAAACAAAATTTTAAAATTATAAATATGAATGTTGCCTGTTCTATTCTTTATTTTTTTTAATTAAAAAATTATATTAATGTATATGTTAAAGGATAATACCAATCAGCAGCACTCATTCTTCCTTGACCAAAAAAAGAAAAACATAATAAATAAATTTAAAAAAAATCGTGCATGGATTAATATTATTTTATAAATGCTAGTATAAACATAATTGTTCTTTGCAACAATTTTAATTTACGCACATAATGAATTAGTTACATATTTTTTTAGGAAAAAAATGGAAGGCTACTACACACATGCATGTGTATATATATATATAGGTAGCATTCAGCCGGCCACGTCTTATTGCAGAAGCATTATACGAAAAGGTGAACAAACAAAATTCATGTGAACCAATTACTAATATTCTTATTTCAAGAAATAATAATTATTATAAATTTTATTAATGTTTGTTCATTCTTTTAGTTTATTTCAATTATAGAACAGTGATAAATATACGTATATTTTATTGCTAAAATTATCTTTTTTAATACAATTTATTTACATGCACTCTCTATATTTTCTGACTTATTTAATCTTCAATTTTGAAATATTTTATTTGTGTGTTTTTGTGGATATTTTGTAGAGATTGTTGGAAAAATATGGATTGAAAGGGTGTAATAATTTAATAATTGAACCTGAGAGTGAATGACTCACACAGTCACTTAGTTACTTCCTTGCTCATTCAAACGACGACGTTGTATATTTAAGTATTCTTGTCTAAAATGAGTTATGAAAGTGCGATTGGATGAATTAAGAGATATCCCAGAATCAGGGATCCAAAAAATGAACATATATCTGCTGCTTCTTTCTTCTCTGTCTCTTTTCCTTTTTGTTTGTATAAAGTTTTGAAGCAAACTTGTACATGTTATAATTACTTCTACAAAGCAACTCCTGATTAATTTAATCAAGAAAGGGCATAATAAATTTATTATTATTCTTTTTTGTGGATAGGTAAAAACAGTAAAGCTTGCTTTACTCTGGGTTTAACTAAAGGAGACATAAAGTGAGTCTCCTTTTCCAGAAAATTGTTATTAAAAACATAGGTACTCCATCTCTCTCTCTTCCCATTCTCTCTCATAGAGTTACAGTTTTAGTACAAATCCCGTGAGAGCTGAGTGCGCAGATATCTGTCTGAAAACAAATTCCCATAAAATAAAGGCAAAGACTGACATTTAAGAAAGAAACCATTCCTTGAAATAGGAAGTGTTTTTGTTTTTTTGTTTTTTTTTTTTTTTACATGGCTACACATTACTACTATTCTAACATAATAGACAACGGTTAAAAACATAAAAATGATTGGTTATCCTAAATACGAGGGATCAAATTAAGTTCTACTCGCTAATAATTAAAATGATGAACCAAAACAGACATGAATCCCACCCAGCCCCCACCCTTCAATCGCTATTGCTCCATTGCTTGTGGCTTGAGCTGCTCCATTTCGGGCACTTTGGGCTCAAGAAGCTCATCACCACCCTGGAGTTCAGCAGCTCCACTATGGGGGCAAACTTCACGCACCGCGGTGTTTTGTACTGGTTGATCGAGGCCCCTAGGCTTATGGCGTAGTCCATTAGCTTGTCGAACGTTCCAGCTTCTACAATCTTGATCTCCAGCGGCCCGATCGCCTCGTACACTCGGTTCTGCCGGTACACCGAGTTGAGGGACTCTTCAATGGTGAAGCAGCAGTCTTCGAACACCGACGGGGGAATTGGGATCGACCCGTTCTCGTTCAGCTCCCAGTAGAGGACGTAGTGGCCCGGAATTGTGGTGGTGTCGGCATAGCTGGTGTACTCGTTTAGATGTGCGTCGAACGGAACCAGATGGCCGATCGCGTTCTTCACTGCGTTCTGGAGCTCAACCTCGTCTGTCTTGTCGGAATCAATGCTTAGTACCACGTTTTTCCGGCAGATGAAGTTGAATTGTGGGGCGTTGTTCTTGAATCCGGCGACACGAAGCACATCCCCAACTCTATATCGGTAAAGCCCTGCATGGATTCAACATAAGAAGGCTCTCCATTAACAACCACCAATCCCACAGCATAATATATGATGAATTTTGTAAAGAATGATGGAAGTTTAATTACCGGCATAAGTGGTGACAACGAGCTCGTATTCCTGTCCGATTTTGACATCAACCAAGTCAACCAGTTGTTTCTGTTCTTTCTCATTCAAAGATTTGGGGACTGCGATGGAGCTGGTGATGCCGTTGTTTCTATGGACCGGCAAGAACTCAAAATAAGCCATTGTCGGAATGAGGGTGTAAGAAACCTCACTGGGCTTGCAAAGAGGGTTCAGATTGACGCCAAAGTAGCACTCCGATGAAGCATACATGGTGCAGACAAGGGGTAGGCCATTGCTGTAGTAATCGAGAGTTGGGATGTACTGAGACATGGTCCCCGTCACAATAACATCAATGTACTTAGTATTAGGCCACAACCTGGTAATGATCCCCTGCCATGAGTTCTTCCCACATTCGGACTGGACGAAGTCGGCGAGTTTCGGGTCGGGTTTGACGACCCGCATCACGGCTTCCCTGACGGATGGATCGGTGATGAGGGGATTAAGGGTCCCGGTTCTGATGTCGTGGCAGAGAAGGGTCCAGTGCTTCTCGAGGAAGCGGATAGCCCTGATGAAGCCGGAGGCGAAAACCGCCCCTACCCGGAGGACTTCGTTGTTGTGGCAGAGGCCACAGAGCATTTGAGAGTACATGCTCTGGTAGGAATCAGGGCAGAGAATGGCTTCATTTGGGCTGGTGTAGTTTGTGTAAGGATCGAAGGGCCTCTCCTTGAAGTGGGAGCTTTTGTAGTAACTGGTTAGAACAGGGCGGGCAAGAAGGCCACCTGGTGTCTTGGTCTCAGATTTGATGAACAAGAAGTACATGCCCTTGCCTTTGTCCAAGCCAGAAACAAACTGGCTCATCACAGGCATCAGAAGGCTGTAAAGCAGAGATCTCCTACCCAGTTCTTCCTCTATTGTCGGCATCATTTTTCTTTCCCCGCCAGATGTCCCAGAACTGCACGAAAAACGAAAACAAATCAAACCTTTTTCATAAAACCCACATGCAGGAATTATGGAATCACATGTAGTATATAAAAACACACCAAATTTGATGGCTTTGTTCAAAGTAGTACAAAATACAACAGGTTGGAACTAAGAGCGAGAGAGAGAGAGAGAGAGAGAGAGAGAGAGAGAGAGAGCAGACCTTGTCAAGAACTCGGAAATGGGCTGCGAGCAGAGAATGGGGGATTTGTCGCCGTTGGCGATGCGGTTAATATCAGGCAGAATGTCCTCATAGGAAATAACGGGCATAGTTTTCTTGAAAGTTTCTCTGTCAGTACTTCCGTTAAGGCTGTGCCTCTTCAGGTACTCAACGCCGGCATTTCTGGAAAGGATTTCAGCAAGGACTCGTTTCTGAACATCATCAGTGTTTGTGGTCACATCCTCAATGAATTCGAGCTTCTTCCTGTTGTCCTCAGCCACACTGAAATCAGCGGGCTTCTGACTCTCCTTTGGTGCCTCAGGCATGACTTTGTTACAAGAAAGCTCGGGAAGAGGAAAGAGGAAATGAGAGAGAGGGAGAGAGAGATTGTGGTGTTGGGCGAGAGGGAGAGGGAGGAGTCGGCTTTATATAGAGCGGGGGGAAGGAGAGAGAGAGAGAGGCGGTGGGGCCCACTTCGTTGCGTTCAAAAGTGCAAAGAAGCAAAACGGATGGCTTGATTGTGAATAAGGATGGGACTTTGTGGCAATTTGGTTTTGTGATTTGGAGCATTCATTCATCTTTCATGCTTCATGTAATTTGTTGCCTGCGCCATTTGCAGGCACTGTTAGTGTAGTACTAACTCTTATTCCTCCAATTTATTAGCCGCTGCCCTCCCACCAATCCGCCTCTTTGCGGACCCAGAAACCTGGACACCTTTATTTACTTATATCACTAATCAATACAACACTAACACCATATTTGTATTGGGTTTGGTTCATTTGAATGTCGATGAATCTAACTCAAATATTTATTTGTTTTATTTTGCGGATAATGGATCAAACATCTTTCTCACTCATTGTAACTGATTTAACATCTTATTATTTTACATCAATTTTTTTATTTCTCTAATGATGTGACATCTACAATTTTCATCCTACCCTATTTAAAATAGAGGATCTAGTTGGTAGACTTTGCTTTTAATATATACTTGTATTAAAGAGTATAGATTCATAGAAGACTTTCTCAAAATGACGTTTTAGATTACTTAAGTTGATTGGATCTTCTGCCTTAGTCTGTATTTGTTATTTTTTATACATATTATATGTTAATTATTGATGTTATGTCATATACATAGTAATTAATTTTTAATATAAGATAAAACACAAATAGAATAAAAAACTTCATAATTATTTTTCTGAAACAGATATTGTTGCCATACCCAATAATATTCCATTTTTAAAGTGTATTAATTAATATACACTTGGTAAAACCATATTCATTTTTCCTCGTTTTATTTATTTATTTATTTTTGTTTCGAAATAGAATTTTCATCATCTAAACTGTATCTTTTACTTTTTTTAATTAATTATATGTTTAATATTGAATAAGTCATCAATTCTCCGTTAAACAATCTTATTTATTTATTTATTAAATTTATTCAGTTATATTTAACTCCTAAATACTTTATCATAAATATATTACGAAAGAATCAGCTAAAACAATTTTCGAATTTTCAATCAAGACTTCTTTTGTGTAATACAAAAAAGGAACTCTCTTTATTATTATTATTATTATTATTATTATTATTATTATTATTATTATTATTATTAAGAAAATGACATTTAATATGATTTTGTTATTGAAGAAAGAAATAACTATATTTCGTTTTCTATGTTTTTGGTTGGAATAAGCCATCATTTAAATTCAGCTAAGATTGTTTTGGCACAAATACCATCCTTATTTTCTAGTAAAGGCAAAAGGGAAAAATGAGTTATACAGATGTTAACTAAGCTAAAATTTTCGGTTCATTTAACAATATTATTTATTAATCTAAAAAATATTATTTATTTAATTAAAATATATTATTATTAAAAATACATTTTTATCTCCTTCAAAAGGTACTACTTACTAAGTGTTAGCATTAATTTTTTACAATATTACTTGATTACCTATAATGTATTACTGATTTATCTAAATATATTATTCGCTAGGTTGTGCGAAATATAACTGATACACAAGAGACTGACTCGTTAACTAATGGAAGATATAATATTTACCGTTGAGTACAATTTGAAAACACATAAAAATTTAAAAATTTAAAAATTTTAAATTTTAGTTATTCAAAACAGAATCCAAAACTTTAAAAAAAATATATTAAAATCAGATTGGATTGGACCAAAATTTTGGATTTGGGGAGAAAGGTCAATTTGGAGTTAGAGATTCCGAGGTTTCCGTTTTAACAGATATTAACTGAATTCAATTATGATAATATGGCTGTAACTCTATGAGGTGGCTACTGGGGAATCCACCCGCCTCAACTTTTAAACATTTATATATATATATATATATATATTATATTTATATTTATATTTATATGTAATATTAAATTATTTTTTTTACTAAATTACCTCCTTCTAGTATTCATAGTTTCATGTCTTATAGGTTAACTACTAAAGTTAGAAATTCTGTTTTTTTTTTTTTTTTAATCTTGTTGAGTTAAACTATCTGCTTTATACATTTTATAAAAGAAATGAATATAAGCAAAAAATAACTAAATATTTAAAGTCAACCAAATATATTTATTTGTTTACAAGAACAAAACATAACACTTTAATATTTTATTTGTAAAAAATAACTATAAAGGTTTTAAAGGGGAGACATTTTAGTAAAAATGAAAGAAAATTCGAGTATATATTTAAATTAAATATATATATATATATATGTATTAAAAATATTTTTTTATAAGTTGAGGGGCTAGTTACCCCACTCCTTTGGCCTATCTCTGGTAATATATATCGAATTTTAACTGTGACATTATCAAAATTTTATAATAAAATTATAATCATGGATTTAAATGTTAAAATACAAAATTTAATATGTTAAATTATAATGTTTAAAAAAGTATGATTCAATTAAAAAAATAGAAATCATATACCCTACGAACAATTTTATTTAATTGTTATTTTATCCGATATATTATATTGAAATAGGTTTGACCAATTGGGTCTCCGAATTACAAAGTTGTGGTTTTCAAAGTCATGAATATCACTTCAGATCTCAATGCAATAACATGTAAAATTTGGTGAAAATGTAGCGGAGGTTTCTCTCCGCTATTGTGCGCATGGTGTGCTTGTCCTATTCGTACACACATGGGAAACCGTGAACCCGGTTCGGGATCAGCTCATGCCGCTTTGGGCGCTGTAAATTGACCGGCAATACCCGGTAATCCCGCACTGTGTGGCCTCCTTCTACTGCGGGTTGTTTCTTCACGCACCAGCAGCCTCTCCACTGGCTCCATTTCCCGGTAACACCAAAACGGGATTTCTTTTCCCATTTTCGACTTTAACGGCTTTCACAGTTGTTTCGCACTTACCCTTCCCGTGGGTTTCGTACGGTTTGGGACAGCTCGCTCCCATATCACCTTATTGACACGTGTACAAACCGGAGCTTTTCTTTTTTATCAACACCAATCAGCTCTATGTTACATTCCACGTAGGATCCCTCATGTATTTTTATACTAGAAATTTACATACTTACTAGCATTAATATGCATGTGTAGATGGATATATGATAAAAATATATATTGAGCAGACAGTGCATTGTATGTACCACAAAGATAATTAGATCTTTTTCATATTTCACTTTGGAGAAGACCACAATTTTTCAGTTCTGAAATTTTAAAATTGTTGATTGCTCAAATTATGCATGGTTGAATCAAAATTGAATTGACATATATACGGCTTTGAGTTCTAAATTGTTGATTCTTAATTTTCAAAATTAGCTGATCAAAATAGAATTGGCTTGCCTCGAACCAAACTGAAATGATCAGCTTTATATTTTGATTTTAAATCAATAATTAAATTAAAACATTGAACACCAATTTCATTCCAAATTAATATTTCATAGTCAATTATAAGGCAAAGGTGCCAACAACATGCATGTGACAATATAATAAGTTTGATGGATACATTATAATTATTTTTGTTGGGGCAATTTGTTACAACGTGCAACATAGAATTATTCTCATGACCATCCAAAATTAATCCCAAGCCCCCATCGTAATCTCTAAGATTCACTCATCAAATCAACTTGATTCTCAAAATTAAACATGTTCCCCCACTATTATTGATATCATTATCTTTTCATTTACCACATCGTCATATATAAAGATGTAGTTAGAAAATTCTTTTAGAGACGAAAAAATCGTCCCGAAGGAATCTCAAATTTTTGTAAGATTGCTATAAATGCTAAAATTCAAAATTTATACAGTACAATGTACATAGTAAAATCGTTTATTTGAAAAAAATATGATGATAACTTCCAATTCTTTGTGAATGCTAAATTGTAAGAGAATCCGTCGTTTGTTATTTTCTTTTCTTCGGCTAATTACCCATTATAATCCTTTCTGGTTATTTATTTATTTTATTCAATAATGAACAAACATATCAGCATACTCAGTATTATATATTGTTCATTGACTGAGACTATGATGTTGTCAAGTCTGTTAGTAAGTTGAGCAAGATTAGTAAATAAATATTAGGTCTCTGACACATTTTTATGATATCAGTACAATTTTTAATATATATATATATATATATATATATATATATGATTTTAGTATGATAAGTAGTAATGTTGTCAAGAGTAATGAAACAAATTGTAAGTCAGGATTGTAATAAGACTAGGATTATGAATCTCCAGCTATTTGAGGCATTTTAGAAAGTCCAAAAACAATTTTATGGTGTCTTACTGTGATTCCAAAATGAATTGATAATACGGTGAAGATTCTTGGAGGACCATGAGCCTCTGAACGAACCCATAAATCATTTTCAATGTTAGCTTAGGGCATCACATCATTTAATTGAATCGTCACATGACCGACACGTCCACATTTTAAGCTATTTAGGGACCAATTTTGAGCAACTTTTGAACCTACGGGACAAAATTAGAAAAGTTAACTTTTTGTGATCCTTTGCGGAAAAAAGAAAAAGTTTTTAGACGAAAATTGATTTTTTTTTCATCTGTATTATTATCAGATTTTTTGAGAAAATTTAAAAGATATATCTGTACGGACTTCACTCGAATATTACATTGTGTAGTCTATCATTGGCTAACAATTATGTAATACTCTTGTTTACCTACATATAGTAAAATCTACTACGTGTTAATCTTTTTAGATTGCTTAATGCTTTTGTATTTATAAAATAATTTTTAGAATGTATTTTTTATTTGCAATTTCATGATCTATTTTAATATACTAAGATTGTGTTAATAATTTTAAATTTATAAGGTCATTTATAGATATTGCTTTGGTAGTTTTTAGATGTTGTAAACAGTTTGATGTTTTATATTGTTATTTATATTTATTAAATAATTTTTAGAATTTATATTATTTAAGAATTTATTCATATTTATTATTTTTTTTAAAAATAACTTTCATTTTCTATTTGGCGACTTTCAGTCTTTGTCTGGTTATTCTCAAATTTATTAATTTATTTTCATATTTTGTTTTGGAAATTCCTAGATTTATTCAAAATAATTTGTCAAATTTATTTGGTCAGTTCTAAAATTTTATTAAATCATTTTAAGGTTTAGTAAACAAATTTTCGATTCTGATTGTTAATGTTTATATTTTTATTTATAGTTTCTTTTATTTGATAAACTAATTCTATAAAATTATTCTCATTTTTTTTCATTTTTGGATTTATTTAAATAATTTTCATATTAGCGTTATTTATGGTCTATTCATTAAATAAATTTTAGATTGGATTTTGTTATTCTCGGGTTATTTATTTAAGTTTTTAATTCTTGTTCAATTACATTTCTATCCAAGAGTGTTGGAAATTGGCCTTCTACCGCATCATTCCACTATTTGTTTATCTTATCCTTGTTCGAGTCTTTATGATTTCTCTAATAATAGATGTATGCAGTCACAGTTAAAAATATATATATGATTCATTTGAAACGTTTTGCATTTTGCAATACCTCTCCATTTTTAGGATTGTATTTGGAATTTTCTCTCATTATCATTTTTTTCCAAACTCTTTGAGAGAGAGAGAGAAGAGAGAGAGAGCTCTTAGATTTCAGAAATGAGTTTAGACCGACAGAGAATTCTCAAATTGATAACATTTAATACTAAATTGATTGAAGACATTTATGAAAAGAAAAGAAGAGTCAAAAAAGTAGTTTAGACCTCAACATGGAACACATATTATATATAGATACAATCTCAACTTAACAATATTTTTAATAATCTTGAAACAAACTAATTCAACCTTCTCTAAGGAAAGAATCATTTATTATTTTTTTTAAATAAAAAACGATAATACCAAGTATAAAATACAAAAAGATATATCCAATCAAACATATTATATATTTTCATGATGTCCAATACTTTAGTAAACCATTTTATAATACAAAATATGTGACAAATTTTCTTAAGTAACCTAACTTTGATGATTTGAAACATGAATATTATATATATACATATTGTGTGTGTGTGTGTGTGTCTTGTTTTACTTGGTCAACTCTATATATGTGATTATGTTAGAAGTATTGAGTTATGGTTATATTTATTGGGTTTAACTAATCTATACTTCAATTAACTATTTGGTCTCTGTCAACATTGATTATACACTAATATTTCAAGTAATTAGGAGAAACGTAGGGAATCTATAAACTCAACTCATCTTAATCGCATATACTTTATTTCCATTCAAAAGCTTGAATTGTTAGGTATATTACCAATTATATTTTATTCTCAAGTTATACATCTTTTTAAGGTAAAACAAATATTTCCTTTGTTCCGACAGAAGAACTATATTTTTTGAATTTTTTCATTTTTTTTTGAAAAAACAAAGTCATGTTTGATTCGAGAACTTTTTTGTAAGAAAAAATATCATGTTTGAAAATTCAATATTAGTTATTATTTGAAATTTTAATAACACTTTGATTAAGAGTTTTTGTATATTTAGCATTGAGTTTTATTTAGTATAGGGAGTTGCAAGAAAATGTATGAATTAGAAAAAGGTAGGTAGAAAAAGTGTGATGGCTTTTGGTATCGGGAGAGAGAGCGTATATGTGATTGTAATACTTTTCATACAACATTACTTTTCTCTTTATAGTCGTAGTTTTTCTTTAATTTTAAATTTTTTTATGTAATTTCTTTTATTGTGGTTGTCGTTATTTATACTCTTATCTATCGATTATTTATTTATTTTCCTATATATAAGTGAACTTGGGATCCGAGAATTTTTTTCGGCCTCACAATATATTCATTCAAATTATTGCAAATAAATAGCATTTATGATAAACCCTGAATTAAAAAAATGTTTAGGATAAATGGATAATAATATTTGCTTGAAGTCATTAATTAGGAATCTTTGTTTGAATTGTTTGGTACCATGACAACATATTGGTTTGAATTCATTGTAACATGACGTGATCTTTGTCTGCATTATATTCATGGCATAATTTTTTAAATGAATCTTGCTTAAACCTTATAGGTCAAATTAATAATAATAATATCAAACTTATTATTATTATTATTAAAGTTTACTTGTCGTTGCCAAAGTGCCAATAATAGTAAGTAAACTTAATCCGAAGCAACTGAAAATTTGGAAAAAAAGGGGATTCATAATTGAAGAGTTAGTTTCGGAAATTTTGGCTACAAGAATTAATGTGACATTCTACCAACTGCGCCTTTGATTTTCAGACAACTTCACATTTGTCGTCACTAGATAATGCACTAGGCAACCTTATATTATGCAATCTAATTACCTAAATCGGACGACCATTCGTTGTCACCCAATACTTACACACACATACGATCCTAACATAAATAGATCTAGAATCAACATATCACTTTTTTAGTGCAGAAATTAGTTTTTAGCTATAATATAAAATTAGAAAACAAAATTTTATCATGTAAGAAGGTAAACATACTTTTGAACAACGACCGGTAACACATAACATAATACAATTGAATAAAAGTGAAATCTTTTTGAAAAATATAAGTTAGACGTCGATGTCACTCAAGACTTACACATATAATATAAATAAGAACGAATTTAAAATATAGTACTTCTCGAGAAAATGCATTATATTATTTTAACATAAAGTTAGAAAATAAAATTTATTTGTGTAAAAGGGTAAAGTTTGAATAACAAAATCAGGGAGCAGAACAAAATCAAATAAATAATAAAAACAATCGGGTGTCCTCCCGGAATTCATATTTGAATTACAAAGAAAATAATATTTAATCACAACTTATATCATTATTATATTTATTTAAATAATCACCAAAATTAAATAAATTAAGTCATTTTCTGAGACTGTCAATTGCCAGCACAAATTAGTTACAATTTTCAAGATTGTGACATGTATTTTATAAAATATTTGATGAATAATACACGCAATAGTATTAAAATGAACATATGTCAAAGCCTATAGACTACTTACATTGTTAATTGTTTCCTATTGTAATTCTTTTTCAATTAAATAGTGATGTATTGAATTAAATTATAATATTATGGTTCAACATGCATAGAATATCTTCTTTCCCGTAACTATATTTCATTCATTCACACACAGGTAGTGATATTACAATTATACACGTAGAATAAATTAATTTAAAAAAATATAAATATAAATTTTATTTTAATATACCCATCGTTGTTATAATTTCATTTCTATTTGTGCATTAAAAAGCAGGAACAAGGGAAGAAATAGAACCTCTAACTACAATTTAATAATAAAAACGAACATACATCATGGCATCTGATAATTATGAAAAACGACGTTAAAAGAGTCATGGTTCGACGAATTGTCTTTATAACTTCGAAAAATTATAGGGATAAGAATTAACTTTATTAGTACATCTAGTCATATAGGGTTAGGTCTGGCTAGTCCATAGCTTTTATATTCATTGTACCTTTTCTAATATTAAAACATAGTTGTTTTTTTAATAGAAAAAATTGTAATTACTAGAAGATTTTAAATAACATTATTTCAATTTAGAACTTAAATAATATATATTAAACATGGTTTTTTTAAAAAAAATAATGTAGATGTATTGAAAGTTAGAATTGAGATCATCAACTATTATATATGAATTGATTGTCTAAATATTGAAATTTGTAAAATTATTAAATATATAATTTTAATATAACAAAATTGTGTTTTAAAAAAAATCATGCATTTGATTAACATTTGAAATTAAAATATATGATTTTGAATATTTCAGCACATAATCGGACAATTACTTAAATTTGAATAGATTTAAAATTAAAATCACCAGAGTTGGTTTGTCCAAAAAAGGTATTAATTTGAATTTTTGTAGATGTGGGTGGTTTAAAGTAACAAATATAGAATAGTTTTATGAAGGGAAAAAATTCTAAAATTAATAGTATGCATGTTAGTTATAGCAGGTTGGCGTTATCCACAACCTTTGCACCAATAATTGGTGCAAAGCATAAAAAAATGATTTAATTGAATTTCCATTTTGTATAAAATATGTGCAGCGTGGCATGTATGTATCCAATTCCAAGGTCAACCACGACAAAATATCTGGAGCTTATACTATCACCGAAAGCTGGTAGCTGGTAAATAATTAATAATTATATATTGCTGTTTTCTTCCCCGTTTTCCTTCCCAATTCAAGATTAGTTGCTGTTCAGTGGGCCCCAGTTCACGCCACTGACAGGTCAGCACTAAGGTGGCTGCCTCTTATTTTGGCTTACACGCTGTCAATCCATTTTTTTACGCTAACAACTACTATCTAACTCACAACTTGTATTTATAATATAATTTTTAGTAAATAAATACTTAAGAATAAATTTAATTTTTTTTATTATATTATTAGTAAAAAATGTAAAAGGAATAATTTTGTATAAACATATTTTTTTTCTTCCGTCTCATAACAAAGGTCTTGTTTATTTTAGATGGATCAATTTTATCCAAAATTATTTTATTGAATGAGTTTTATTAAAAAAATATGAGTTAATATATATATATATATATATATATTTACAACATAAAACAAATACATAATAAATATTAAATCATAACTCAACTAGTTAATAAAAATAACTGTACTTTCAAATCTAATATATATATATATATATGATTAAATGTAAAATTAAAAATTGAAAAAAAATTGATTTAATATATTGTACACAAATATTTATAAAAATAAAGAAAAAATAACATTCAATTGACTAAAACTTGACCATTCTTCCAAGATTATTTTAACATTTAGAAACTAAAGAGGGACTATATTTAGACAACTTTATTTTTATATATTGTAAGGCCACCAATGTTTATATGTGATTTTTTCATAATTTATAATTTATTTTTTAAATTAAGCAAAAATAATATTTTTAGTAAAACTTGATGACCAAATACCTCTACTATTTTTCATGCGTTGCTAAATTTGTAATATTTATAATAATATTAAAAATTACTATTGATAGTATTATTATTGTTGTCGTTTAAAAGTAATATAATTATTAATCGTATTTATTATTTCAACTTGTATCACTCTATTGTTTTGTGTCAGGAATTGTACAGATACGTAATAAAAATAATAATCATATAAATATTAATATTATTTTAAAAATAAAATACATAACTTTATAAAAATATATGTCTCACAATTTTATTTGCTATACAAATATTTTAAGTACCATAATATATTTCAATTAACGTAGAAAATAAAATGATATATATGTTTAATTTTTTATATATAGGAATATATATATATATATATATATCAAATAAAAAAATTAAAAGAGAATTAATTATATATATATTTTTATAAAAATTAAAAAGATATGAAAAGTTATAAACTTTTGAATTATTTTTTAATATAAAATCAACTTTCTAAAGATAGAAATTGATTTTGGTAAGAAAAATATGACTTACAATTTTCATTCGTACTTCTTTTCGTGTATATATTGAAGTAAAATATTAAAGTTGTAATTTAAAATTATTTTATAATATATATAAATTAGTAAATTTTTTTGTGCAATGCACGGATATATTATTATAGTATAATATTATTAAATTTCAGAAATACATAAAATTTATATTTTAAAAATATATATATATATATAATTATGTTCAATAACATATATATATATACCATGATTATAGTAAGAATATAAATATTACATATAAAATCATATGTGGACATTAATTAATTTTTTTATAAAATACAATTATCAAATTATCACATATATACAATATTTTCTTTTGAAATAAAAAAAATGAAAAAAATTCTGTTGTATCAATGTTTTATTATGAAGACTGATGAATTTTTTTATTAGTTTTGATAAAATTTGTAACATTACCAATATTAACAAATACAAGTATAAAAAATTAAAATGAATGCTTATTGGTTAGCAATATAACAATATTTTCTAAAAATTCGTCTAAAATTCTGTCTTTGCATTTGTGGAAAGAAAAATGGGCAGGAAAATGATAATAACAAATATAGAACACATTCAATTTTTTATTAAGTATAGTAGCGTGAGACCTGTGCGATGCATAAAAGATATTTTTCATCATATTTTGTAATATAATATTATATTATTTCATAATGTAAGTATATATTTTTGTAAGTGTATATATATATATATAGTGAACAGAATCATTCAAGTATATAAATTCAACAATAATATTGAATTTACTAAAAGTATTTTAAAAAATTTATTTTTAATGTTGCTGGATAAAAAAGAAAAAAATATAATTTACATAATATTAATTGAAATAGACAAATGAAAATGTACATATTATTCAAGAATCAAACAATTGTATGAAAGAATTAGGTAGAAAATGACCTGTTTTTCAATATATTTTAATTGATAACAATGAAAATATTGATAAAAATAATATCCATAATTTATGAAAAAATAAATCAAATAAAATATTTTAGTAATTAAGATTTACCAGAAATAGTAATTATCACATAAACATATTCTAAATAATATAAATACTGAATTACTTTTTATTAAAAAATCACATTTAGATGGAAAAATAAAATAAAAAAATCATTGTACATTTATATATATATATATATATATATATATATATATATATAGGTAGCTATATTTTAAATATTTATTGCACATCCATTATATATACACACCAGTAAGGAACACTTATTCATATGATCAAGATACAATATATAAATTTAAGTATCATATTAACAAGCACTTGTAAAGATGTTCATCATAAGTGTGTATTTTGTTTTCCTGAAATTGATATTATTAATTGTGAAACTAATTGTATTGCACTAATAAAAGAGTTAATATTTTTTTGTAACCAAAGTATGCTCCTTTTTCACTTATGTGATTATTTTAATGATTGCACCCAAACCACACCAATTTTTCCACTCACTTTTTAAAAATTATTTAGAAATATTATAATCTAAAAAAATTGATTAAAAATGTTAAAATCTAAAAAATTTAATGTAAACATGTGAAAAATTAATTCTAAAGATATGCAATTATTTAAAAATAAAAGACATATAAAAATCTGAATATTTTACTATGCAAATTATTTAAAAAATGGAAAATTTTAAAATGATATTAAATAATCTTAATGTTATTTTGAACATTAAAAAATATATTTGAAAAAATATTGTAAAATATTAAATATCATTTTGCCAGTTCTAGCGATGAATTGTGAAGGGCAACAACTCCGCACAGTATTCACATGCGTCGACTCTAACAATTTCATTTTAATTTTAATTTCTACGATTTTTTTGGTGTATTTGAAATTCATAATATCCAATTATTTTTCAAGTTTGATTTTCTTTTTAAGTTAATTTTAAAGTCAGAAAATTACTTTATAAATCTTCATTTTATGAAAATCTAGAAAATAATTAAAAATCTGTTTTTTAAATCAATAAATTATATACAAAAACCTTAAAATTATTCAAAATTTCTAAAAAAATATTTTTTGAAAGAATAAAAATTAATTGTGCCAGCTCTAACTACAAACGATTAAAGATAACAACTCTCCACGACGTTGACATGGTGAAGATTGATGTGGAAGAATATATCTCCTCTCTAATTTCATTCTCATCCTTGCTTACAAGATTACAAGCAGCAAGTGTTCTTAAGATTATAATTAAAAAGATATGTTTCATTTCCATTGAAGGATTAGAGGATGGATTGAAATTCATGATATCAAAACCATCAATTCTTTCGATTTTATTTTTAATGAATTTGGGTAGATTTGAAATGCACTCCACTTCGATGGATTTGAAATTCATTCATTTTTAATAATTTTATTTTAAACCCCTCAATTCAAACGCACCCCTAAATAATGTTAAGTTTTTTTTAATAATTTTAAGAATTTTTAAAATAACTTTAAGATGTTTAAAATAACTTTTATATAATCCTAAATGGAATTATTTTAAAAATATTTTTGAAATAATAAATATTTTTTAGACATATTCTTTTAGATTTCTTAAAATTAATTTTAAAATTGTTCAAATATTTTTAATCTCTATGTGGAAATATTTTATTCATTTAAAATAATATCTAGATATCTCTCCCACGTTTCCAACAATTTAAAGAATGTTTCACTAATTTTATAATTTCTAAAAATAATTTATTGATTCTTTAAAGTATTTCAATATTCTATAAATAATCCAAAATTATATAAATTTATTTCATATTTAAAAAATAATTTTTACCTTAAAATTTTACACTTGGGGCAGAAGAAAAAAAAGAACAGGTTCAAATGGGAAAACCCCATTTCTTTTTCAATTGAATACTGATTTATTACAAAATTTAATAGAGATAAATAACTCCAGCATCCATAATGTGGTTCCTCTCATATTTATTCACTTCAACATTCATTCGATTATAACCTCGTAAAATACACTGAATATTATAAAAATAAAAAAAATTAAGAATGTAAACAAACCAAACCTCCCATTTTTTTGTTCATATCTAAATATTTCCTATCATTATTTTATAATCCAAAAATCTCATCTGAAATCTAGAACTCGACAAATGAAAGTATCCAACATTTTTTCAAATAAATAAGCAAGAAAAAAAATGCACCTCCAACGCTTTCTTTTATCAATTTCTAAATCCAAAACCCTAAGATATGAACATAATAATCATGAACTGTAATTTTAAAATACAATTTTTTTTTTCTTACAAAAAAAAAACAGATAAATAAAATTATCAAATTGTTGAAGTTATAGATAGATATAAATGAAGGGTATTTCTAAAGTCACCATTAAATTTATTTTATACACCACATTAATTTTATTGATAAAATTAGATATAATGTAAATAACATAAATATCCTTATTTAAAAATAAAAATATACATACATTTTGATTTTTAATAATTAAATAAATATTTATTTCAAACACACACAAAAATCCTAATTTTCTATGAAAAATTAAAATTTGTGTATGTTTTTAACTTTTAAATAAGGGTATTTTTAACTTTTAAATAATGATATTTATGTCATTTACATTATATCTAACTTTATTAGTAAAACTAATATGGTGTGCAAAGCAAATTTAGCGGTGGCTTTAGATACTGTCATGTGGTGACAGAAATTTTAAATAAATAAATAATTAAAACAAATTAAAAAAAGAGAAATTAATTTCTGAAAAAAAGGAAGTATTGCCCGGTGGGAGGGTGGGTGCGGCAACGGAGGCAAGTGGGGCGCATAGTGCTTGCTGCTGAGATTCAGGATTTCTGGGAATGTCGATATATACCTGTGTATATGCGCTCGATGTGGGAGACAACGACACTCCTCCAAATCTTTGACCGTTGACTATCTTCATTCTTTTATTTATTTATTTATCTCTCATTTCCCTATATCATAATAATTATTATTGTTATCCCTTCTGAATAATTAATTTTATTTAAAATCTCGAGGAAGCTTACCTCCACTTTTATTTTCTCCAATTCTAATTCCATTCCTGAGTATGTATGTCTACTTACTCATATTCTATGGTGGACTTTACTATTATTTTATTATTATTTTTTTGGAATAGTGAACTTAAAACAAAAATATAATTTAAATATTGTACTATTACAAGTAGATCACACACACATATGTGTAACATAGAACTTTGGCAATTGAATTATGAATATTCCCATCCATCTTTTGTGGAGAAAATACAATTCTTTGTACCTATAAAATTGAATAGAAATAGGTATGATGAATAGTGCGGCAGATTCTTCAACCCACCCTTTTTAAGTAAGTTTTGTCAGCAGTTCAAAATCAAAAATAAAAATTGTACAAAAATATCTGTCAACATGAATAAAAATATATACGAGCGTCGTCGACATAATTCTTAAACTGAGATGAAAATAAATTATATTTGATAGAATAAAAAAAGAAATAGATCCTAAATCTGAAATAGGGTATGGTGCAGTGCTGAAATCAATGGGATGAAAACATAAATGATGGATGGGATACTTTACGTGTACTCCTGGAGCACCGTCCTCACTTGCCCTTAGCCCATCATCACTAATTAAGTCAACCTTCCGAGTATTTTTGGCTCTCACTTTATCAAACCACCGTCTCAATCTCATACTTGGACCAACTATTACAATTTCCAACAAAGATGTCCCAGATTTATAAAATTATTTATTAATCTTTTTCTATCCCCCAACAAAAAATGATCATAGTTGTTAGCTGCATACAAGTGAATGAAATATATATATTTTTTGGTACAAAAATTACAAAATCACAATTTTAATTTATATAAAAAATCAAAATTATTATCTTTGCATCACATTTTGTACTTTTCATCGTTTTCACCAATAAAATACGATTAGGGATATTAAATTTTATGGAAACCTTTAAAATCAAATAATAACTAGAATTAAGTAAAAAAAAAAAAAGCTGCACTAAAATCTCATAATTTTGTCAGACAAGAATGGTTGGGCATCACACGTTTACACAAGATTGGAAGGGAAAGGGGCATATTGTGAAGGGGAGAATAAAGAAGCCCACAGGAAAATGGGATTGGGTTACTCCAACTCCACTTTTAAAAAAAGAAATAATTAAGTGAAGAGACCAAATAATGTGGTCCCTAAATTGTGTTTCCATTCTGGTATGGCAAAGGTAGATATTGACAGTGTAACGCAACCATTCATCTTATATTAAAATTAAATAATGAAGTGTTGATTAATGGGAGTATCCTTGGGGCAAGAATAGGAATGCAAATAGAAATAGGAATAGGAATAGGATCCTCTGACATTCCGCTCATACCCATCATTAATCAATTAAAGTACGTGCTTAGAACTTCAATTCATGCCTACTAAGCTCCAAACACCACTTCTCTCTCTCTCTCTCTTCACATGCAATCTTTTGCTTAGAATTATGATGCCACAGGAAGTGGTACCAACTCCCACCTTCTGGGGTTAGAACTTCCAAAATACAATTACTGTTATAATACATATTAGGAAAAGGGAAAAAAATTAGATTTAAAGATTGTTTCAAGTAAAATTATATAATTTTCAACATAAGTAGTTGAATGATTTTATCTATGCCCAAAAATATTTTTATAACAAAAAATACAAGGAGAATAAAAAATTGAAATAAAGATTAATTATAACGAATATAAAAATTTATGTGATTTACTAACAATGGATTGATTATAACATAGGCAGAGTAAATAAAATTTTTTATTGCTTTTATGTTATTCAGAGCACAAACTACAATGTATGACTTAAGTGTTCACCCAAAATAAACTTATCGACTCAATATAATATTGGCTTAAAAATAAACTCCTTCATTCAATATAACAGTAACCTATGGCACACTTCTCTACCTCATATTAGCCCTAAAGGGCAACTAACATCTTATAACTTTTAATCACAGTCCAACAACAAATTTTTCTCTATGACCTTAGTGATGATATCATCCGCGAGACACAACATGATTATCGAGTGTGCCTTCTTCTTCAGATTGGTTGTCTCAACGATTTTGGTATCTAAAGACTTCTTTGTTAACGGTGCCCACAACCCTTGTTGTTTTAACAAGGCCCTTATCTTGATCTTCCGTAAACTGAAACTATTTCCTCCCATAAAATTATCGATCTTACATTCAATGCAAGCATTAGTAAAGATTAACAATAACGAACTGAAAGAGATATGTGGTTTACCAATAACGTTTTGGTTATATTCAAGGGCAGAGAAGAGGAAAAATTTTATTGCTTTGAGAATGTTCATAGTATATACTACAGCTAGGTTACAGAGTAGGTAATATATATTGTTATGTAAATTGCCAGATATTGCACTCAAATAACCAAGAACAATTACCCAGAAAAACTTAAAGCAAGAAATGAAAGCAATTGAACAATGACAACCCTTATTTTAAGTGGTTCGGCAATGTGCCTACATCCACTGTAAAGATCAGCTCAAATTGTATTGATTCAGAGTGTTTTCCCACGATTTACAAAGCACTCAACCCCTCACAAGTCACAGCAAGAATACACTGTGATCTCTCAGCTCAAACCCAGCTCTCTCTCTCTAGGAATATGAACCCTGTATTTTTTAATCGCACACCCTTAACTCTAACTAGCTGCACTTTATCTTCAACTATGAACCGTCCAGATTTACACACCTATTGCTGCTGGATTGAATGGCTGAGATCAGAGATCAACTCCCAATTTGTTAGCTGCTGGACTTAACTGCTTTTACCAGCTTCCAACTAACTCCAGCAATCAACTCCCAATTTGTTAGCTGCTGGACTTAACCGCTTTTACCAGCTTCCAACTAACTCCAGCAATCTTCAGCTGCATCTCACTATTCAGCAGCCGTTGATCATTGCTAACCTTGATCAATGGTCTTGATCACTCCCAACAAATCTCCACCTTTAGCAATAGTATCAACACAAACTCAGAACTAAACTTTACCACTTACTTCACATGAATCAAGCACACTGCAACTCTCCACCAAGCTACAACAAACAATAAAAAACACACTGCACTTTTCCACCAAATTGCAGCAAACTTCAAATTCCAACCACACAGCTCCACCTTGAGCTGCAAACCTAGTTCACTACTCCACCTTGAGCAGTGAACTCCCACCTTCTATCATCACTGAAAACTAACAAGACTCTGACATAGCTCAAACTTAGCTGTAGGCAGAGCCTTAGTTAAACTATCAGCCGGATTATCATCTGTACCTTCTATCATCACTGAACACCAACAAGACTCTGACATAGCTCAAACTTAGCTGTAGGCAGAGCCTTAGTTAAACTATCAGCCGGATTATCATCTGTATCAACCTTCACCCCAGAAATGAGCTTCTTTTCCACCATATCCCTCACATAATAGAGTTTTACATCTATATGCTTCGTCCTCTCATGATATCCTTGATGTCTTGAGAGATGTATGGCACTTTGGTTGTCACAGTGTATCTCCACACTGTCTTGCACAACTCCAAACTCTTCCAAAATTTCCTTCAACCAGACACTCTCTTTAATTGCCTCTGTGAGTGCAACAAACTCTGCTTCAGTGGTAGAGAGAGCCACCACAGATTGATGAGTTGACTTCCAACTCACAGCAGTTCCAAATAGCTTGAACACATAGCCTGTCAAGCTCTTCCTAGTATCTATGTTTGCAGCATAATCTGCATCTACATAGCCAACCAATGCATCACCAGCTTCTGCGTTCCTTTGAAACCTCAGACCTCTCCCCACTGTTCCCTTTATATATCTCATTGTCCACTTCACAGAATCCCAATGCTGCCTTCCTGGATTCACCATGAATCTACTGACAACACTCATTGTATGTGCCAAATCTGGTCTGCAGCAAACCATGGAGTACATCAAACTCCCCACTACACTTGCATAAGGAACCTTGTCCATTTCCCTCTTCTCATCATCTGTAGCAGGTCCTTGTTGAAGTGACAACTTCAAACCTTATTTTAAAGATGTAGTAACTGATCTAGACAGGTTCATGTTGAACCTCTTCAAAACCTTATCCATGTAAGTAGGCAGAGACAAAACCACAGACCCTTCACTCTTATTTCTCTTGATTTCCATTCCCAATATCACCTTGGCTTCACCCAAGTCTTTCATATCAAACTTCTGCTTCAAAATTTCCTTCACTTCCAGAATACCATCTATTGACTCACTAGCCAATAGCATGTCATCAACATAGAGCAAAAGGTAGGTCTTGGAGGCACCCTTGTGTCTGAAATAGACACAACTATCATAACAGCTCCTCTGAAAACCCCTAGATAGCATATAATCATCAAAACGAAGATACCACTGCCTTGGTGACTGCTTCAAGCCATACAACGACTTCTGCAGTAGACATGCCTTTGATTCAGGATCTTTGACTGACACACCTTCAGGAACTTTCATATAGATCTGCTTATCCAACTTACCATGTAAGAATGCAGTAGTTACATCCATTTGATGCAACTCTAGATCAAACTGAGCTACTAGTGCAAGCAATATCCTTATTGAACAATGCTTCACTACAGGAGAAAATATTTCACTGTAATCAACTCCCTCCCTTTGTGAGAACCCCTTGGCCACTAACCTGGCCTTGTATCTCACCTCCACATTAGCTCCAGATGCAGGTTTCTTCTTGTATATCCACTTGCACCCTACCAACCTCTGATTCCTAGGTTTAGTGACAATCTTCCATGTCTGGTTCTTGTCTAGAGATATCAACTCTTCCTCCATTACCACTAGCCATTTCTCTTTCTCTGAACAATTGATTGCTTCTTTATAAGATCCAGGTTCAAGAGACTCAATGTCTTGTGCTGTGTATAGTGCATAAGACACTACATCAGCCTGTGCAATTCTTGCTGGAAGCTTGATAACTCTCCTTTGTCTGTCCCTAGCCAATTGGTAATTGCTGAGGTTAGTGTCACTTCCTTCATCAGTAACTTCCTCATCATGAGCTTCATTTGATCTTGAAGTCTCTCCTTCTATCAATTGATGCTCTACCTCAAACTGAGACCTCAACTTCTGTGATTCAGACTCACCATTTATCTCCTTCAATGGCATCTTCTTCTCATAAAAAGTGACATCCCTTGATATGATGAATTTCTGATTCTCAAGGCACCACAGTTTGTAACCCTTTACTCCCTGTGGATATCCAATCATAACACACTTTATGGCTCGAGGCTCCAACTTGTCTTGCTTCACATGAGCATATGCAAGACATCCAATCACTTTCAAATAGCTGTAACTTGTGGGTCTCCCTTTCCACATTTCCTCTGGTGTCTTGAATTGTAGGGCAGCAGCAGGGCTCCTATTTATTAAGAAAGCAGCTGTAGTCACCAATTCACCCCAGAATGTCTTTGAAAACCCTCCACTACTCAGCATGCACCTCACTCTTTGTAAAAGAGTTTGATTCATCCTTTCTGCAACCCCATTCTGCTGTGGAGTTCCAGGGACTGTCTTATGTCTTGCTATGCCCTTATCTTTGCAAAACTTATCGAACTCATCACTCAGGTACTCCAACCCATTGTCTGTTCTTAAGTGCTTTACCTTCAACCCAGTAACATTCTCAACCTCAATCACCCAGTCTCTAAACTTCATGAATACATCTGATTTGTTTTTAAGTATGATGACCCAGACCTTCCTTGTCCAATCATCTATCATGGAGATAAAATATTCCCTCCACCTGGTGTAGCAGTTCTTGCAGGACCCCACAAGTCAGAATGCACATATTGAAGTTTCTCCTGTGATGTATGAACCCCAATTGGAAAACTAAGCTTCTTAGCTTTCCCAAACACACAATGTTCACATACATCTATCCTTGAGATTCTGTCACCTTTTAACAGCCCTTGTTTGGTTAATTCATGTAAGTTCCTAGCACTTAAATGTGCTAACCTTCCATGCCATAACAATGTGTTATCCTTATCATTCACTGAGTTTATTTCCCCAGTAACAACACTGCCATTCAAAAAATACAGACCATTTCTCCTAGTCCCTCTAATCACAGGAAAACCATCTTTGATAACATCAAGAATTCCATTTTCTGATTGAAACCTATACCCAAGAGCATCAAATATACCCAAGCTGATTAAGTTCCTTCTAAGTTCAGGAACATACCTGACATCTCTCAAAAGTCTTACCACACCATCAAACATCCTGATGTGGAGTGAACCAACCCCCTTGATTCTGCAGCTTTGGTCATTCCCTAGTAGCACTGACCCTTCTTCTTGTAATTGTAAAGCAGAAAACCACCCTTTGTGTGGTGTCATATGGAAGCTACACCCTGAGTCTAGCACCCAATCATCTCCTGCATTATCTTTACTAACAGTCAAAGCCTCAAATGGCTCAAAACCAGCACCTCCATCAACCGTAGTCTGATTTGCTTGATTGTTTGACCCCTTATTATTTTTGTTATCAACACTCTTGCCCTTCAGAGCCCTCCACTTAGCACAATCCTTCTTGTAGTGGCCAGGTTCATGGCAATGAAAACACTTCCTAACTTCTGGATTGTTAGTGAAGTTTGATGGCTTTTTCCCCTGCTGATTTGGTGCAGTGGAACCTGGCTTCTTGTTCCACTTCTTCTGATTTGGATTCTTCTTGTCCAAGAGTCCCTCACCAGTAGCTGGCTCAAGCGTTTGCTCTGAAACCGTCTGTAACTCTTTACATTTCAGAGCCAATGCCACTTCTTCAAGGCTTATTGATTCTTTGCTCCCATACAATAAGGTATCCTTGAAATGTTCAGAGGATTTAGGTAGATAGCACAGTAGCTTTAGAGCTTTGTCCTCATCACTGAGCTCCACCTCTATATTCTCAAGATCATCCAAGATCTTGTTGAATTCATCCATTTGAACCAAGATTGGCCTGTCTTCTGTCATTTTGAAGGAATAGAGCCTTTGTTTCATGTATAGGCGATTAGCCAGAGTCTTCACCATGTATAGGCTCTCAAGCTTATCCCACACTCCAATGGCGGTTGTCTCCTTTGAGACTTCTCTCAAAGCTTTATCACCAAGACAGAGGATTATGACTGAATGTGCCTTCGCACTCATCAGAGCTTTCTCATCTTTGTCTTCTTCCTTTTCCTTCCCAGATGGCTTTGGCTTGTTCAGTGCATCGATCAAACCTTGTTGTGTTAACAACGCTTTCATCTTCATCTGCCACAAGGCAAAATCAGTATTCTCTGTGAATCTTTCCACATCAAAACGAGTGGATCCCATTCTTGTCTAAACCTCCAATTCTTCCCACAGACGGCGTCATTTGTTATGTAAATTGCCAGATATTGCACTCAAATAACCAAGAACAATTACCCAGAAAAACTTAAAGCAAGAAATGAAAGCAATTGAACAATGACAACCCATATTTTAAGTGGTTCGGCAATGTGCCTACATCCACTGTAAAGATCAGCTCAAATTGTATTGATTCAGAGTGTTTTCCCACGATTTACAAAGCACTCAACCCCTCACAAGTCACAGCAAGAATACACTGTGATCTCTCTAGGAATATGAACCCTGTCTTTTTTAATCGCACACCCTTAACTCTAAGATAAAACTAAACTAGCTGCACTTTATCTTCAACTATGAACCTTCTAGATTTACCCACCTATTGCTGCTGGATTGAATGGCTGAGATCAGAGATCAACTCCCAATTTGTTAGCTGCTGGACTTAACTGCTTTTACCAGCTTCCAACTAACTCCAGTAATCAACTCCCAATTTGTTAGCTGCTGGACTTAACCGCTTTTACCAGCTTCCAACTAACTCCAGCAATCTTCAGCTGCTTCTCACTATTCAGCAGCCGTTGATCATTGCTAACCTTGATCAATGGTCTTGATCACTCCCAACATATATATTAAAAACAAATTAAATACAATATATAAATTACTTAATCTAAATACAAATTCGTTCCTAAAATATTGGTTACTAAAGATAAAAACATATAATAGTGTCCACATATAGACGACATACATCGATCGACATGAAAATAGTTGAAATTAATTTTCATTGAATTACGAATAGAATTAATAGCATGCACAAACGTGACATAATTAAATATATGGATATCTTTTCTTTGTACGTATATTGGAATCTTTGACTGTTTTCTTGCTTTATTGCAAAACTATATTTGTAAAGTTTCTTTAATTTATTTCAAAAAAGTTTAAATAAAAAGAAAAAATCGTATTTGCAAATGCATGAATGCAAAAACTATTAAAACATATATCACCGATTAGCTCAGAACAGGTACTAATAATTTATTTCACCAATAAATTATGCTGGTGTATAATTTACAGTTTGTCAAAAAACAACTTTTTATATAAATATTTTTAGTATAAATAAATTACTAAAAATAATGCTCATATTGTGAATATTATTAATAATTAAATGTAAGTTATGTCGGAAAAAAACTAATATTAAATGTTTAACAATAAATACTGATATTGATGTCGTGATGTTTAAAATAAAGAAAATAATAAACTTATGAATTAAAAATAATTTAAAAAAGAAATAGATTACCAATTGAGGTGGAAAAGGAAATTAGTTAAAAAAAAATGTTACGCGGGAAGACCATTTCTTCTTGACTATTTCAATAAAGACAAGAAGAATGGATATGTACCGACTAAGTTGTAATTCAAAGTAGTCACATGCTCTAATTTAATTATATGGTGATTAAGCTATAATTAATAAAATACAGTATTTTGTCCACTATATGCTCTAATTTAATTATATGGTGATTAAGCTATAATTAATAAAATACAGTATTTTGTCCTCTAACAATTTATAATTTGTTTTGTAATATATATTAATTTTTCAACATATAAATGAGATGCTATAATTTTTTTGTAATATATATTAATTTTTCAACATATAAATGAGATGCACTGTGCAATCCAATATAAAATATTACTTATTTAACTAAAAAATATTATTATTAATTTATTATGTTAAACAAATAATAATATTTCTCTAATTAACAAATAATAATATTAAAAATTAAAGATATTATGCAGCGGATACATTTGGGTGGATGTCCTGAGGCCTCTTATTTATCCTACTTAAAACTCTTTTGGTTCATGATGTAGAAGTCCAGGGCACGTCAGCTTTTTTTGACAAACTCGTTGCAAACAGCGGCCTTTGTTGCCCCTATAATAACCTACCTGCAATCATCATATTTATTATGCCTTTCATTTTCTCATATTCCTAAAATATAATTAGGTTCTATTGCAACCTAATCTCCCCATTTAAAATAATTACCGTTCTAAATAATTTATCATTTTTTCTAAAAAATATTGTTAAATAATTTTTGATAAAAAAAATGAAATAAAATATTTTGTCTCTAAAATACTGGTTGTTAAAATTTATAAATAAATTTTTTTCGTAATTGAAATTTCATGTCTAACATGAACTTAGAGTCAAATTTAAAATTAGAGATATATTATAATCATATCTAATAGTCAATTGCTAATTTATTGTTAACCGGACACTAAATATGTAATATTAAATTTTTTGTAGTCCAATATGTATGATCTCTATTTTTGTGTATTTTTTATAATGAACTCAAAATTTTAATTTTTCTCTCTTTATGTTTGATTTCATCAAAATTTTGTAAGGCTTTTGGAAATTGTTGACATAACAGATAGACTGGTAGTTCACTAAAACATTATTTTGTTTTAAAACAGTTTGTAACATTCAATGTGTAGTTGGAATTAATTTTGGATGGATAAATTATTATTATTATTATTATTATAATTATTATTATTATTTTCAGAAAGTTGAATAGGTTAAAAATTAAAGAAGAAAAATTATTGTAGATAAATAATGAGGGTAATAAGAGGTGTTGTAATAGGGTAAACAGTGAAGGGCACAAGTTATGTCCCCAACTTAACAGCCACCATTAGCAACATAGGCTCAAAGCCTACATTGCAATAATACATGTGTTACTTTTGTCTGAAACAGTCCCAATGGAATTCAGACAACCTTCAATTATTTATTACAGATTTTATTTTCTGATCCCATAACCATAACCATAACCATAACCATAACCATCTTTATTCAATTATTTCCTCTACGCACAGTTGCTTTAAATAAAATTGTCCCAAAAACAATGAACAAGGTTCAGAAAAATACTGTTACCAGAAACCGGAATTTGTATCTTTTATTAAAGTTACCTTCTTTATTTCTACCGCTTTGTGCAGAGAAATGCAATAGATGTCACTTGGAGAGAATATGTTGATCATTACAATGTACGACTATGATCCAAATTGGTAGCATATGTTCAGTACATCGGTTTGTACTCCTGCAAGTCCTGTCAACTCCCATAAAGAAGATGTTTTTTTTTTTTTTTTTTGTGGGGTTGGAATAAAGATGTGATATCTTTCATTTGGGATATGATGTGCGATGTAACTTGTGTTCTCCACTTCTTCGAACAAATGGATAACCCATAGTACACCATTTGCAACAAAAAGCCAAAACTTTCGTGAATTTCTCCTTAGAAAAGAAGTGTGTTTTTTCAGACTTTCCAAAAAGATGTGAGCAGATGTGCATGTATATATGTACTTATATATACATATATATATATAAACACACACACATATTTGTTAAACATAATATGATTGAAGTATATATATTTATATATATGTGTGCGTGCGTGTATGTGTGAGGAATTAAAATCACAAAATGGGTTTGCTTGAACATAAAAAATTAACCAAATTATAGGCATGCTCCTACGGTTTCTGTCATTAACACAAAATTTTGTGATATATTCGTACAAAATATGAAAGCATACCTGAATTCATAATTGAATTTGTGTGAAAACGGCTAGCATAAATGATCAATTCATCCTTCTCACTTTTCTGGGCATGAAAAAATAAAGAATGCCAATTTTAAACATGTACCCTAACTTATAATAATATATATTATGTTCATATGATAATTTCACATTAGATTCAATAATTTTAATACTTTTTGAAGCAATATAGAAAATCTTAGTAGATCTTATTAATTATGTTATCTTAAGATAATTATATATATTTAATTTGATATATATATCGATCTGATATATTAGATATTTTTTACAATATAATTTTAAATGAACAAAAAAATCTTTTGTATATTATTTAAAATGGCAGTGGCAATAATAAAGTGCAATGTGCATATAAGGTCATAGTCAATTGCATCTTTTAATTGAAAGGGGAAGAAAAATGAAAGAGTCTATTATAAAAATTTTGGGCGCAAATTTGGGCTTTTGAATATCCAAAAATACAGTTTATATTCTTTATTTTATTTTATATTTTTATTTTATTAGTACACATTATATGCAGAATGATGATTTTATTTTATATAAATATCATGTATTGATAAAATTAAAATAAAAATAAAAATAAAGAAGTTGACGTATGAGCATAAAGATTTGACATAATATCGCGGTCGTGAGTGTTTGGAGAGTGATGGTGATTTTACGCATAGGAGAAATGGGAGGCATCGACTGACGGCATTGTTGCGATTGTGGGGGGATTCTGCACTGCTCTTTATCCTCTTACTGTTTCCGCACACTTGTCTCTTAAGTGCTCCAAAATAAATGGTACACCTACCTATGCTCACTGTACTACTCTTTTCAACATGCTCCCCTCCATACAAATATATACATACATATACATACATACTATTCTAATTAGGATTATGATTTTCTAAATCTCACTTGCCGTTTCTGTCCAATTTTAGGTTCTACTCCAATAATTGTGATTCTAATTCTTACATACTTGTATTTTTTTTATTAAAAAAATAAATTATGATTTATTTTGATTAAAAAATTTGGTCCAAGAAATTATGTGTAAGTAATGCAGACTAAATGTGAGCACAGCGGGAATGCTTAAAGATTGCAACTTTAAGAAATATAAAGTTTTTTTTTTTTTTAACCATCAGACATCAAAGTCCGAGAATAAAGAAATTTTTTCATACATTAAAGAAATATTAAAAAATATAGATAATATTGATAGCAATAAAGATATCGATTGGTTTGTAGAACAAATTAATGAAAATTTTGCAAATATCAAGATTTTTTTGGTAGAATTTGGATTCGGTCGTCCATGCTAAATTATACAATATATATATATATATATATATATATATATATATATACATATTGAATAGTTTAAAATGACAAAAAACTAAAATAAAAATTGAAAATCGTGCATTCAACGTGTACTGTTCTTATTAGTCATTGCATGTCTGATTCAGAGTCTTAACCTCCTTTTCAAGCAGAATTGATTTAGAGAAAGAAATTAAATTCCCAAATACCCTAATCTTAATGTTCTGAATATTGGCTAGAAAGATCTAGAAGAAAGGGGATTCCTTCCTTCCACACATATGAATAGATCAGATCATACATGATTGATGATGAGATTCAGCACTGACTGGCCCGTCGGAGTGCCACAACGGGAAATTACATTTGCTTTGGTATGCAACATCTAACCCATAAAACTAAGTTTTTTATATATTAATTTTAATTCATTATTAACGAGATTGAACATGGGTCCACACGTTAGAATGCCTATATGGAGCACTTATATTTACTCTAGGGCGCAAAATGAAGTCCGTATTAAGTTTTTGTATATTGATTTGATTCATAATCAACAAAATTGAATATCGACCAGCATGTTAAAATGCCCACGTTGGGAATTTATATTTACTTCAGGATACAAAATGTAGGCCATAAAGCTAAATTCTTGTATATTGATTTTGATTCATGATTGAAAAAATTAAAAACCAACTTGCATGTCGGAGTGCCCACGCTCATGATTTATATTTCAAAGCGCATAAATCTATAAGTTTTATTAAATACTTGTTAGAGTGATAATTTATAATGTATGTAAGGTCAAACAATGTGCATTAATTTCTAGAAAATAAAGAATTGAGATAAAGAAATTAAGGATTGACTCCATGACAGCAAGTTGGTGTTTTTTGAGATGATTAGCATTTGAGAATCCTAGTTAGGGGGAGTCTTAGATTCGTAATCATGGGTGTCAGTTGGTCTTAACAACAGGAGAAAACCATGATAACATATGTCCTAAGACTGCAAAAAATTGATCAATGGGTGGTGGGCTACACAAAAACACAGAAATCCCTGTAAAGAAACTTCCCAAATAGGAAAGAAAAACCAATAAACTAAGCCCATGGTTGGTGGGCTTCCCAGATTTCATTATTACAATTTTATAAGTTGATGATCAAAGGGAAAAACAAATAAATGAGAGACCAACCAACCATACATATGGTGACTTCTGCTTGGGAGTGGCCACAAATCACATGGCAATACTCCCAAAAAATGAGTTTGTCCCTCACTTTACATGCTAAGGATTGCAAGAAATTATGTTTGTTGAGGCCCAAAATAATAAATAATAATAAGAATAATATATTTCATCATTGCCTAGTATGTAGGAGATGTAGAAGATAAACCACTAACACTACATAAAGTTTCTTATTATTTTTTAAAATTGCATCTTCGACTGCAAATGGCCCAACATCTTCGTTTGTAGCAATAATAATGCATGACATACAATTACTGATGATGTATTAGCGACATTCGATAATGATGCAATCGCAGTAGGAAACTCTGAAATGAGAGACCAGAAAACAATGAAATATCTCCAAGTGCAATGACACCGACACATGACATATAATCATTGATTATGCATTAGAGGGATTCGATAACACACGTGTCAGGTATTGATGCAACTACAATAGAAGATGATGCTCCATCTACAACAGAAACTTCGGATGGGTGATATCCATCAAAAGTGTTTTAGCTAGGGTAAGATAACTTAAAACCTTTTGTAAAGTAAAATTATAAATTAGGGTTGATGGTTTAGATAATCCCATGTTTAGATTCCGTCCTACCTCCCATTGTTGTTGGTTTGATGTTCCCTAATAAAAAGGAAGGAAAGGGTGATATGGGGGAAAAGGGTTTAGGAGAAATGGTGATTGGTTTGATGCAGATAAAACCTTTAGGCCCATCGTTTCTTGTCCCCGTTCGGACAGGCGAGTGGGGCCGTGCAAGAACAGACGGCCCGCTTCACCACCAAAGTACCCTTGAAAAAGTCTCCCTCTTTTACAATATGATTGAAGTCATATGGAGAGGTGTATATTTGTGCCTACTTTTTAAAGTTGCATGTACATTTTCCTCTGCTCTTTTCCTTTTCCTTTTTGCCCCTCTCAACTTTCTTTTTTTTTTTTTTTTGCTAAAATAGTTATAGATTTTGTGGCATATTTTGGACTGGAAAATGGACCAGGTAATGTGGGGAACACATTCATGCAGAAGTTGAAATTATTATCTATTCAACATAACACCACACTTAAAAGACACACATATATACATATCTGTGTGTGTGTGTGTGTTGCTTGACTAGTTTGTTTCTTCCTATTTGTTGCCATGGAATTGTCATATTTCCCATTACAAACAGTTCTATAAAAGTGTGGTGGACAGTTTGCTTAATTGGAAAAATCTAGGGCTGTCTAGATAGAGCTTCCAATTATGAACATTCATGCATGTTAATATCCCAAGCTACTAATGTATCTATCCTTGATTTTATTATTATTATTATTATTGTTATTATTATTATTATTATAAACACAGTTATTTTAGAATTATATACATCCCCCCATTTTGAAAAAAATAGTCATATTTCAACGACATTTATGTCTCATAAAAGAGTTATATTTCAAAAGTCAATGACTTGTTTTATTAATCAAAGTATAATATTAAATTGTTTTATTTCACAAACAAGTTGTACATGATTGAATACGAATAGTATATGGTTTTTAGAAGGTTGTACTCTCATCTAATTTATGAGACCTAAAAGTTGTATTCTTGGAAAGAAATCAATATGAATGAAGTAATACGAGAGTTAGGAAGATTGCAGTATAGAATACGAGAGGGATGATAAGATATTTGATATGTGGAATAGTAGGTGTAGATTACAAGTATCTAGACAGGGGTGAGGCTGTAAGTCATCAACATATTTGTGTGTTTAGGCTTCTTTATTAATATTTGTATCGTCTTTAGATTATGTCCACAGTTTCTCATCATTGAACAGTGCAGTGCATCACTAATAAATTGTCGCCTTGGAATGGCCATGTGGGTCTGGCCCAATTTCTGCAAATAACAGCTGTATTAGAGGCCCAATTTGATTAATTACCTTTTTTGAGTGCACGATAGGATATATCAGGGTTGTCAAGATTTATGAAATGGCCCAAAAATATGGAGCACAAACTCCAAAACACCCTTGTCTTCAACAACTCCAACACAACATGTTTTCTTCAAAATACGACTCCTTAAAAACGAGCTTAGAGAATTTAAACTCACTCCAAACACGCTGCTACGTCATTCATATCTTGATCTGTTTGATTTTATTTCACATCATGTTTTGATCTTGCTTTTCTTTTGCTATTGTAAGTCACACTATGTCCAGCTACACCTGATTGCTTGCAATAACAAAAATGATACTCTCTTTATTAAAAAAATAAAAAAACATAACCATGGTATTGTTTAAAAAATAGCTTTTGTTCAAGAAAAAGAATCTTGTTTTAAAGTTAAAGGTTTTATTTTACTAGTTAAATTTAAAAAGTTGAACATTTTATTTTACAAACAAGTTATATATAATTGAATAAGTCAAATCTACAAATAAAATAAGTGCACAAATTATGATGATTATGAATTTGTAAGCGCAGAAAATGCAACTTTTTTTAGGGGATAAAGGAATGTTGAAATAGGATGAAGAAGATTAGATGCAACGGTTTTTTTAGGGCAAAGGTGATGCAGGTGTCTTACAAGACACTTTTGGTTGGGAGTATTACATTAAAATGTGAAGTCACAAAAAAGGCTTTTGGTCAATAATTTATAGCATTTGAGTAACATAGGATAGTTTTGTACATGCAAATTCATATCATTAGTCTTAAACTTGATTTATTGGCCTGTTCCAACGACATCAGTTTCTGGGCTGGGTTTTGCTTTTGGGTTTCATATTGCCCCTATTGGCCCAATGCTCAATCACATGTTTCTCTTTGTGGGCTGGGTTTTTCTTTTGGGTTTCATATTGCCCCTATTAGCCCAATGCTCAATCACATGTTTCTCTTTGTGGCTTAGACACATTTCTTCAGATATAGGCCCATACCCTACTACAATAGAAAACTTGATTTATGGGCCTCAAGTGTCTTACTATTATGTTTCAGATTGGTCTTATTTGGGCCGAATAGAAAATTTAGGCCTGGAGTGGTATTTGATTGGGCCTAATCTTCCTTTAAGGACTCATCTAGAAAACACCGGAGATGCAAATTGGGCCTTTTATTCCTTAAGCCCATCCTATGGAACCCATGGTAGGAGTGGATAAGAGATATCGATGTTGTCACAAACGTGGTAGGTTGATTTTATCAAAATATTGCTCCATATAAGGATGTTTGTGATAAATTAGAAAATATTTTAAGAAATGCAGATAATTTGTCGAACGCAAATTATATATTCATAGAATTATTATTTATTATTTTCTCATATGTACTTTTATCAAATTTTAGCAAAATTAAATTGTAATTCGTTTCATTCTTCTTTCTTTCTTTATATATACATACATATATATATATATGTGTGTGTGTGTGTGTGTCTGTGTTACTTCGTCACACAAATTCTAGTTCATACAAGAATATTCTTAGAATTTTTTATTTTTTAAACGGAGGAAGTATGTCATTTATTTATGGATTAGCCCACATAGATGGAGGATATGCGGATCGTTTTACTCTGGGACTTATTATTTGGGTTGTTGGGTAAGTCCAACCTTCACTCCCCCTCTATTATTCTTTCTCTCTCTATCTCACTCGCCGTTTTACGAATTCTCAAAATTTCCTTAATCATTCTCCAATCATTCAATATTTACATAACAAAATTTAACCACTTTTGAACATCTATTATATAAATTCTACCCTATTTAATCCTAAAATAAATATAAAATATATATGAATTATACGACTCATAATTTACACAAACAAAAAATGAAACAGGTACCTGCAAAATGGTGATAGCTACATATGTACAATGTACAAACAAATGATGGTAATAGGTTCATTGGGCCTATTGGGCTTTCTTTGCTGAGTTGTGGATCATATTTCATGGACTTGGTTTTGGAGAAACTAATTTTCCAATTGAGTTATTGGGCCGTGGTCCATCAATATGTGGCCCCAAAGAAACGATGAAGCACCGGAGTTAACCCGTTAAAGTGTTGCTCTCTCACACTCACATGCCATATATAAAATTTGTAGCATTTTTCTAACATACATTTCTTACTAAATTTGGTTATTTTTATTTTTTATTTAGAATAAATAATATAATGAATTTTAAGTAATTTATAGACTACCACTATTTGTATGTCTATATATAAAAAGAGAAGTATGGCCTAAAAAATATTATATTTTCCTCCATAAACTACATAAACTCATATATATATATATATATGTGTGTGTGTGTGTCTATATATATATATTATAATCAATAAAAAATAATAAATACAATGATGTCAAAAAAATATATGAAGATCATAATTCAAGAAAAATCAAATCTTTTAATATAGACAGATTCTGATTCTAAATAGAAGTTTATCGAACTTTTTGTATTGTAATATTCATAATTTATTTTTTATTATTCTAAATAGACAGATTATAATTGTGATGGCTTTTTTCCTCCTGAAAATTAGACATTTTTCTTATTTAAAAATTAATTTAAACGTAAAAATTTGCTGCTACTAATTTTAGGGTAATTTTTGTTTATATATATGCACCAATTTTTCATTTTTGAAAAAAATGATAGTCAACCTTTAATCTATATCATATTGGTCACCAAATTTGTGTTCATCTAAGTTGGAAACCAAATGTGGTTAATTAAATGAAGAAAGAAATTAGAGACGTGTATCGACTTGTTACAAAAAAATGTGAAGATAGTTGACCGTTTGTATAATTTTATAGTATCGATTGCAAGAAGATAATACCATTTTTATACTATGTTTATCCCCAGAAAATATGTCTTTTTCCATAACTAAAATTTCATCTAATATCTAATTTTCTTTTTCCATAAAGGAATCGTTTTTAAAACAATTTTTTTTCTTTTAATTTTTGTTATTTTAATATAAATTGATTGATGGACTAATATCAAATTCTAGCCCATTAAGTTCACAACTAATATCGTTCAACTTGTCCAATAAGCCCAAGGTAAGGACCTAAAAGTGTGTAAGCTCTGTAAAGTACAATATTTTGAAATTAATAATTTTGGAACACATAAAATATATTCACTAATAGTGGTTTAATAAGCACAAAATTATATTTTCATAGATGAATGTATAAATTATACTAAGTTCATAAAATCTTATCATTGCAGTCAATCGAATATTAATGAATCCTATAAATTAGGGCAAAGGTAATATTGGCACCGCAAATATTTTGTCCAACAATTAATCTTTACCCAAATAATTTCTATAATACCCCAATTTTCATAATTCGCACTTTAAATTAATTTAAACTAGTATGCTCTCCCGTGCGATGTATGGACGTATTATTATAGTATAATATTATTAAATTTCATAAATACACAAAATTAGTATTTTTAAAAAATATATAATTATATTCAATAATTTGTATATATAGCATGATTATAATAAGGATATAAATATTATATATAAAATCATATATTAACATTAATTAATTTTAGTTATAAAATACAATCATCAAATTAGCAAAAATATAGTATTTTCTTTTGAACTCAAGAAAATTGAATAAAATTTGGTATATCAATGTGAACATTTTTATTATTATATATAGCATCGAATCTGCCACCAATCATAATTTATTTGTTAAAATCAAAATTATGAACATATATGAATTTTTTTTATTAATTTTGATAAAATTAGTAACATTACCAATATTAACAAATAAAAATATAATAAATTAAAATAAACGTTTATTGGTTAGTAATATAACAAACATTTTCTAATAATCCATCTTTCAATTTGTGGAAAGAAAAATAGACGAAAAAAATGATAACAACAAATATAGAGACAATCAGTTTGTTATTATATACTAGGTAAGCTCCCGTGAGATGCAGAGACATATTATTTGTGTGAATTTCTCTAATTTAATTTAGTTATATAATATTATGAAATTCAAGTATTATATAACATTCATATGTATCTCTCTCTCTCTCTCTCTCTCTCTTATTTTCTAATTAAAATATGTTCAATAATTAGCTTCAATTATGTGGGTACAAATTAATACACATGTGATACGATAATTTTATTCACCTCGCCCCCCCCCATCCCCACATATTCATATATGAATTTATTATTTTTTAAAGAGTAATTGAATATAATATTTTCAACACAACAAAAATATGTATATTTACATCAAACATATAAAAATATTGCATAATAGTTTTTATGATTGTGAAAATGCATTGATTTAAAAAAAATTGTGGTCGTAGTAAAACTTATATGTTTGAAAAAAAATACATATAGATATATTCACATAGCTTAGATGAATTTTTAGTAGAATATCTCTAAGAAGAGATTATAATTTCTTTCAAAAGTTCATTGATAAAATAAATTTTTTCAACAAAACATGTATATGTTGAAACAATATATCAATTATAAAATAAATAAATAAATAAATAAATAAATATACATTAACATTATCATTTTAAAAAAGAGCAAAATTTTGTCAAATAATTAGAAATTATAATCATATTCTTCAGTTTCATTAAACACAAATCTCAATTTATTTAACAAAAATTATTAGTTAAGGGAAAAAAAACGCTACTATATGATATTAATTTTGTATTTTTTTTTATGTCTTTAGATAGACAAATATAAAAAAGATCTACATAACCTTATAAGATTGATTTCTTGCTTCGATATTTAGAGAATGATTGTTCAATATCTACGTAGTTATTTTAGTTAAATATAAAAATATATAACAATTAACTTAAGAAAAAATATTTTATATTTAATAATTAAATTTTTATGTCTACATGCAATATGGATGTCTATTTAAAGATTGTTAAAATAGAATTAATTACATATATTTTTATAAAAAAAGAGTTTAAACAAAAAAATATAATCTTTTAAATTTTTTAGTGAAAAATAAAAATAATAATAAAAAAGATAGTCAAATAAATATATTTTTATAGATAATAATAATATAACATAATTTTAGTATATCTTGAAAATAATAAGTGTAATTTCAACATTGAAAATCGTGGTTCTATTAATCAAATAGTATTATTATATCATATATACAAGTAGATATTGATACAGATATATAAAAAAAATACCACAATTAGAAAGTAGTTTATGTAGGAAAATTTAATGTTTACAAGGCGATACTTCTCTTTTTATATATACATACGGATAGTGGTAGTTTATAGACTATTTAAAATTAATTATATCATTTATTCCACATAAGAAATCAAACAACCAAATTTAGTAAGAAAGTTACGACGGAAAAATGGTATAAATTTTAATTTTATTTATATTTTATAGAGGTACTGATATATATGTATATATATATATTAGAATCAATAAAAAATAATAAATTCGCTGGTGTCAAAGAAATATATAAATATCATGATTCAAAGAAAATCAAATCTTTTAATATTGAAAGATTGTGATTTTAAATAAAAGTTTGGCGAATTTTTTGTATTGCAATCTTCATAATTTATTGTTTATGAAAATATTTATTTGATTTAGTGAATGCAAAAGAAATATTATTTATAACATTATAATTGTGTTGACTTTCTTTTTCTTTACAAAATTAGATATTTTCTTAATTTGCAATTATTTTTAGGATTATTTCTCTTTATATATATATAGTCTTTTTTTCTTTCTCAAATAAAATTTAGGTGATTTTAAATTATAATCTTTTCATAATAAAAATAACTGTTTTTGATGTTGATTATGTTTAAATTATTTCCTAATAAAATGATGTACTATTGAGAATTTGGGTTATAACAACTTATTTTTGGGGTGAAATTAATAAAAAGATTAATAATTTAGCCCCTTACATTTGCTCTAAGATATAAATACATAATGTGCACTAATTACCCCCTGACTATTTATTTTGAGATAATAAATAGAACCATTTATTTTGGAGTGAGTTACAAATTTATCATGTCGTAAGGTTGCTACTATGTTCCCAAAAATAAATTCAAAATCTTCCTATTATTATCCTTACACAGTCGACACTAAAATAAATGGTTAGGGTGCGTTTGATTTCAAAATAAAAGTCAAAAAGATAATTGACCCAAATAAAAAATTAGAAGAATAATTGAAGCTTCGAGAAAATGATTATTTTTGCCCTGGAAATATATAAATTATAATAGACCAGACCAGACCAGACCAGACCAGACCAGTCCTTTAAGGATTAAAAAAATAAAAAATCCTCTAAACCAAAACTTCTTTTCTACTGCCGCTGCTTCCTCGTTCCCATAAAATTTGTACATAACCAAATAGCCCCAATTTCACACATGTGAAAGTGGACCGGCCCAATTAATGTGGACCGGCCCAATTAATGTGGGCCCTGAGGGAACTAAGATAAAGCAAATCCTGAAATATAATCAATGATAATGATAGGTCAGGAAAGCTGAATGTGTGTAGACCCACCCAATTTAATTTTGTCCACAGTCTCCTTATCATGCACTCTAAAATAGGATCAGCTCAGAGTTTTCATTGTCTATATCTCGGAGGCGGGGGGGGGTTGTAAAATTTTTAGAAATGATTCAAAAATGATGTCATGCTTTGGGCATTCTGAAGACTTAAAAAAAGAATATGAAAATGAAACAGGGATGGGATGGGGACCAACCCCGGTACAATGACAGTACAATGGTTCTGTCTTCTGTGTGTGTGCGTGTGTTCTGTTGGATAGTTGTTCAATTAAATTATTTTTTATTATTATTTTAATATCCCACTTCTTGTAAAATATATTTTTTTAATTTGAAAGAGATCGTACCTTATTTAAAAATAAATCCTTGAGATGTCTTTGAAGAATGTCACAGAATTAAAGATTGCATTTTATTAGATATTTATAAAGTCGGTAAGAGATGGTATCTTATATTTGACATAAGTTGTAGAAATGTTGGGATTAAATAAGTGAATAGTTTAAGATGTTAGTAATGAATATTTATAATTAATTAGAAAGATTAAAATAAAAAATACTTATTAAATTAAGATCTTGCCCTCAATATTAGCTAGGATCATTCTACTTCTAAAAATAAGACACCTTAGGAAACCTCATGCCGACACCACCCCACCCCACCCCACCCCAGATTCTTTTAAATATCTTGTTAGCTCTTGAACTTGCTATAAATATTTAAAGAGGTTAGTAGCCAATTAATTTAATTGTATGGAATGATTCATGATAGAATTATGTTGGAAATCCACTACTGACATTATGAGGAATAATTAAGAAGTTGTGCAAATCATATAATACAATCTCTTTAACTTTAAATTAAAACTCCATAAATTAGTACTCTTTAAAATAATATTTTTTTCTTGACTTTTATTTGGGCATTTGGCTTATAGTGCCACTTGTCAATTGGAAGACCTCTGCGTGTACATATGATTCCTTTACTATCATAAATTAATAATTCTTTAAAGCCTGCAAACATAATTAAGGCAATTTAATGAAATATACTTTGTGTTGTTTATTTTTTCTTAAAAATTTAATTGGAGCTCATCTCTAATTTTTTTACTACATCCAAAAGTTTAGCTATTGAGTTCTTGAATTGTACCAAAAAAATTTGAAGAGCCGTAGCATATTAATGTTAGTTCTTATGTGTAACTAGTTCTAAATGTACCATCGTCTCCAACTTCATCATCAACATTGTATTCAAATATAGAACAAGTATCATTTTCACCCAAGTTATAAAATAAGCCATGAACATCCATTTTATTGTGATAATCGAGATAAATAATAATTATCTCAAAATTTATGAATGTTGGTTTCACCGTACCTAATATTTTTCACTAATAATATATGCATTTTTTTAATAAATTAGTAAGATGCAATAACTTTTCGTGTAATCAAAACTCAAATTCATTACAAAATAATAAAATCTAATGATCCCAACAATGAGCAAGTATGTACAACTTACAATAAAATGTGTTAATATATTTGGGCATAGGCCCATTTAGTTTGTTGGTGGGTTGGTTTCTGTCGGGCCCAGGCTGAAGGCCAATGAATCCAGCCCATTGTTCCTCCACTTATGTCCTAGCCTACATCCTAATTAATTCCCACATTTGCTCCCCCGTCTCCTACACAGCTTTTCCTCTCTTTTCTGTTGCTCTTTCGTCTGTTCCCCTTTGTGCGTTAAAGTCCCTTCCCAAGGCAGTCTTCTCTCTTAATAGTGGAATTGAAACCGCGTGACCCTTCTGGGTTCTCCGACGATGGCTTCCCTATAAGAACGATCGTGTTCGTTCTGTTGAGGGCAGAGTAGTCGTACGTTTCTCTCCAACTTTTCCTTCCACTATCTTCTTCTTCTATATTGAGTGTCTTATCTCTTGTATGAGATTAAACAGTGTATAGGGTTTGATATTTTAAGTGGGTAAGGAGTTGAGTGAGAAGTGTTACCGGGGAAGGGTTTGGGTGCTTTGTGGGGAAGAAAGTCTTGTGTGACTTCCTGTTCACTGTCGATTGTCTTGTGTGTCCGAATCGGGCCGAGTCCAGGCACCCTCTGAGCCCTTGTCTCTCCAACAGATGGCGACGCTGATACCCAACAATGGTATCAAAGCCACGGTTGCGCCGCCGTCTCCCTCTGCTGCCGTCCGACCCGCGTCTTGGCATCGCTCTGTCATCGCTTTTGTGCGATTCTGCTGCTTCGTCGCCGGCCGTGACTCGCGACTTGGTGTCGCTCCGCCCTCGTTTTTGAGTGACTCTACTGTCCGCTGCGCCATCGCTTTTGTGCAACTCTGCTGCCTGCCGATGGTGGATCTGCCCCTCGGTTATTGAACCAAGGCTGGTAGGTTGTCCGCTCTTCATCCTCCACCCTTCGCGCCTTTACCCGATGCGCGCCGTTTCACAGACAGGAGGTCAAAAGCCTGAGGTTCTCAAAAACCTCACTCTGGTAAAAGGCTTAACCCTCATCTTTAGTTGCCGGTTGTACCGGATAGGTTTGGGTTGCTTGCTGGTAGATACCGGTTGAACCGGGCATGATTATTTGTTGTTGGTGCTATAATCTGCTGGTTTTTCAAAACTTCTGATATTTGATATATTGCCTGATATTCTGTTTATCCTGGTGAACATATACATATCTCTCTGAAATTGTGATTTATTTGTAATATAACTTATGTGTAATATTCTGTCCATTTGAATATTTTGATAAAACGGACCTGAGTGAACCCCTGCGCAACCGATAAATTGGTGTGTGAACTTGGAAATCCTCAGCCTTCTGATATGTGTGAATTGTGTGAATATTTTTGTGCTTTTTTTGTGTCAATATGTCCTCTATGGGTTCTTATAACCTTGCACCATTTGATGGTCGCACTGATTTTGGCATTTGGCAACTAAAAATGAAGGGCATTTTGATACAACAACGTGTATTCAAAAGTATCACCCTTGTATTTTCTTATGCCACGTCTGATGAGAAAAAGGAAGAAATTGATGAGATTGCACTCTCATCCATTATCCTGCACCTCTCAGACTCTGTTATCTGAAAAGTCGGAGAACAAAAAAGTGCCAAAGAATTATGGGATAAATTAGAAGAATTATTCACTGAAACATCACTGCCTTGTAAAATGTTCTTACTTGATTGATTTTTCCGATTTAAACTTGATGTGTCTAAAGGTATTGATGAAAATATGGACATTTTTCAAAATCTTGTGCAAGACATTATGACAACTGGTGATAAATCACTTGATGAATATAGTGCTATTGTGCTTTTAAATGCTATACCTAATTCATTTGGTGATGTTAAATCTGCTATTAAGCATGGTAGAGATCAAGTTAATCTTGACACTATGATAAATGGTCTTAAGAGTAAAGAAATAGATTTAAAAGCAAATATAAGTATATAGCATCAAAATCATGCCGAGGCTATGTTTGTTAAGGGAAAGAATTTCAAGAAAAAGAAAAAGAATCCTGAAAACAAAATTGGGCAAGAAAAATCAAAGGATAAAAATGCGAAAGTGAATAATCCTTCAAATAAAAAGAAGAAGTGTTTTAATTGTGGAGAACCTGGTCACTTTGCTAATGCTTGTCCTTACCCAAAAAGGCCGAAGGCTAACACTGTGTCTAAAAAGAAAATGCATGAAGATGTTTTTATGGTAACTGATTTTTGTGAAACTTCGGTGGCAAATTCTGTGAATTCATCTTTCTTATGTGAAAATGAATGACTTATTGATTCTGGCTGCACGTTTCACTTAACACCATTTAAAAATATGTTTTGCTCCTTTAAAGACATAACTAATGGTTTTGTATCCATGGCAAATGATAAAAAAATGTCCTATCCTAGGTATAGGTAATATTTCACTTATGTGTGAATCTGGACATGCTCTTAATCTAAAAAATGTAAGATATGTGCCTGGTTTAAGTAGTAATCCCACATCTTACGCTGCATTAGAAGACGAGGGTTATGAGGGTAAATGAGGAAAGAGTGTTATGCCTATCATGCAAGGGTCTTTTGTGGTCCTTAAAGTTGAAAAAACGTAACAACATGTATATGTGCATTACTAAACCCGTCTTGCATGCAAATGTAGTTAAAGATGATAAAACTGTACTTTGCCATTGTAGACTAGGACACATAAGTAGTAAAGGTCTCAAATTATTGCAAAAAATAGGATCATTTGGAAATGATAAACTTTCCTGCATGCCTTTCTGTGAGTCTTGTGTTAAGGGTAAGTAACATATGATAAGTTTTCTTATTTTCCTTGCCCCTAATCTGTCTAAAAGCACTGACATACTTGATTATCTGCCTGGTAATGTGTGGGAACCTGTTAGTACCCCAACACATGGAAATAAAAGATGGTTTCTGTCAATTATTGATGATTTTTCTCAAAAAGTTTAAGTTCTGCTATTGAAAGATAAGTCTGATGTTTTGAAACTTTTAAAAATTGGATATCTTTAATTGAGAATCAAACTGGCAAGAAAATCAAGAAATTAAGAACTGATAATGGATTAGAATTTGGTAATCACTTGCTTGATAATTTGTATGCTGAATCGGGAATTCAAAGACACAAAACCGTTCCTTACACACCATAGCAAAAAAATGTGGCAGAACTGATGAATAGAACCTTACTTGAGAAAGTAAGAAGCATGTTGGCTGCTTCTGGACTTTCCAAGAAGTTCTGGGGTGAAGCAGTTGTTACTGCTGCCTATTTAATTAATATGTCCCCATCTGTGCCTTTGAATGGGAAATATCTATAACTTGTGTGGTCTGGTAAAATTGCTGATTTTTTGAATTTAAAAATATTTGGCTGTGCTGTTTTTGTGCATAAAAAATTGTACAAATTAGAACCAAGGTCTACTGCTGCCCATTTAATTAATAGGTCCCCATCTGTGTCTTTGAATTGGAAATATCCATAACTTGTGTGGTCTGGTAAAATTGCTGATTTTTTGAATTTAAAAATATTTGGTTGTGCTGTTTTTGTGCATAAAAAATTGTACAAATTAGAACCAAGGTCTAAAAAATGTGTTTTCCTTGGTTATCTTGAAGGTGTAAAAGGTTACAGATTATGGTTAAGGAATGAACCTGGTTTTAAAGTAACTATCAGCAGAGATGTTATCTTTAATGAAACTGAATTTTCTTTTATGCCTGTTTCTGTGCCTATTGTGCTCATGACACGACTTTAAGTGAGGTGGAGCATACACCAAATTTGTCTGTTTTGCCTGATTCTGATTCTGATAACCTGCATGATAGTACTGATAATTTAAGTGATGCTGAAAATGTTGAAAATGATGATTATCAACTTGCTAGGGATATAACTAAAAGAAACATTAGGCAGCCATCTAAACTTAATGATTATCACATGGATATGCATGCTTTGAGTGTGTATGAATCCCCAACTGAACTTGAACCTAACTCCTATAAGGAAGCTGTGAACTCTAGAAATTCTGTTGACTGATTGAATGCTATGAATGATGAAATGAACTCACTGCATGTTAACTAAACTTGGACTCTAGTACCTAAGCCTAATAATTGCTCTGTTGTTGCATGTAAATAGCTTTATAAGGTAAAAGAGGAAAGTAACAGCATTAGGTTTAAAGCTAGACTTGTAGCGAAAGGTTTTACTCAAAAAGAGGGGATAGGTTATACATAAATCTTTGCTCCTATTGTTAAGTTTGTTACTGTGCGCATAATGCTTGCATTAGTTGCTCATTTTAATTGGGAATTAAAATAGCTTGATGTAAAAACTATATTCCTGCATGGTGAACTTGACAAACATATATACATGTGTCAACCTGATGGTTTTGTTGATCCTCAAAAGCCTAACCATGTATGCTTGCTTAAAAAGTCCTTATATGGTTTAAAACAATCTCCTAGACAATGGAACAAAAAATTTCATTCATGCATGAAAAATCTTAAGTTCAAAAGAAGTGTGCATGACTACTGTCTTTACTTTAAGTGTGATGCCTCTATTCCTACTTTTCTGCTGATATATGTCGATGATATGCTACTTGTGAGTCCCTATATAAAATCTATCGAATATGTATAGAATTGCTTAAGTGAAAATTTTGATATGAAACATCTAGGAGATGTTAAACAAATACTGGGCATGTATATTGTTAAAGATAGAAAAAATCATACTTTGCATTCGAATCAAATTTCTTATGTAAATAAGATTTTGAGTAAATTTTCTATGTCTAATGCTAAACCTACAAGTGTTCCCCTTGCTGCTCATTTTGTGCTAAGTAAGGATCAGTCTCCCAAGACTGATTCCGAAATTGATGAAATGTCTAAGATGCCATATGCTAATGCTATAGGCTCGATTATGTAGCTTATGGTAAATACTCGACCGGATATCGCATACTCGATAAGTTGCTTAAGCAGATACATGTCTCACCCTGGTATGCCTCATTGGGATGCATTGAAATGACTTTTAAGGTATTTAAAAGGATATTTTAATATTTGCCTTAGATTTTCTAAATGTGCTCAAGGTGTGAATTTGATTGGATATACCGATTCTAATTATGCCAATGATAGAGATAATAGGAAGTCGTCTACTTCAGATGTGTTCACTCTATGTGAGTTTTGTATTAGTTGAAAATCCCAATTTCAGCATGTTGTTAATTTATCCACCACTGAATCTGAATACATTGCTATAACTGATACTTTAAAAGAAGCTACATGGTTAAAAGGCCTGTTATATGAAATTGGATATTTAGAAGGTGATACAGTTGTATATTCTGATAGTCAATTTGGAATTTAGCTCTGTAAAAATCCTGTCTTTCATGATCGTACTAAGCATATAGATGTTAGGTATCATTTTATTTGGGATATCGTTAAAAAGGGGACTTTCAAACTTGAGAAAATACCCCCATAATTTAACTCTGTTGATTTGGGAACAAAATGTTTATCTGTTGAAAGAACTAATGATTGCATGAATAATTTTGATTCTATGGATTAAAATGTGTATTCCTTGCATATAGGACCTGATTTTAGTTTGTCTCACTTGTTGTCTCTCATTTGTGCGTGTGTGTGTGTGTGTGTGTGTCAAGGGCTATGATGAAACGCCTACGCCCCGAATAACTTGACAATCGGTTTTGTGTGGGTTGGTCCAATAAGATGAAGAATGTTAATATATTTGGGTATTGGCCCATTTTGTTTGTTGGTGGGCTGGTTTCTGCCGGGCCCAGGCCGAAGGCCAATGGACCTAGCCCATTGTTCCTCCACTTTTGCCCTAGCCCACATCCTAAATGATTCCCACATTTGCTCCCCCTTCTCCTGTGCAGCTTTCCCTCTCTTCTCTGTTGCTCTCCCATCTGTTCTCCTTCGTGTGTTCAAGTCCATTTCCTAAGTAGTCTTCTCTTTTAATGGTGGAGTGAAACCGCGCGATCCTTCGGGGTTCTCCGACGATGGCTTGCCTATAAGAACGATCGTGTTCGTTCTGTTGAGGGCAGAGCGTAGCCTACATTTCTCTCCAACCTTTCCTTCCACTATCTTCTTCTTCTATACTGAGTGTCTTATCTCTTGTGTGAGATTAAACAGTGTATAGGGTTTGATACTTCGAGTGGGTAAGGAGTTGAGTGAGAAGTGTTACCCAGGGAAGGGTTTGGGTGCTTTGTGGGGAAGAAAGTCTTGTGTGACTTCCTGTTTACTGCCGATTGTGTTGTGTGTTCGAATCGGGGCGAGCCCAAACACCCTATGAGCCCTTGTCTCTCCAACAGATGGAAACGCTGATACCCAACAAAATGTTTTACTTCAACATGAAAATATATTTTTTAAAAAATAAAATATATTATAATTCATACATCAATCCAGATAAATACTAGCTAAAATAAAATCTTGAATTCTATTATTTATGTAAAATTTATTAAAAAATAGGGCCCAATAAATATTGACCTCATTGATGAAAAGACACGTGCCTGCGCACTGGTCAATCCATATTTTTACTAGTAACCCTCCAAAGTGGACGACATTCAATTTCAGCCCCTTCCAAATTTCAAACAATAACCATAAGTCAATTAAAATATGATGGCTAATAATTACCTAATAAAAATATACTATGGATTCTAATTTTAAACTGAAAAAGGCATTGCAGCAAAGATTATTATATTATTTAATTGCTACAATTTTTTAAATAATTATCACTTACTCCAATTCACGCCCTTTCTGTTTTCTACTATCAAATAATTTATTATACCTGAATAATAAAATAATTTTACAATCATAAAGTATTAATTAAATCCAAATAATGTTTTTTGGAACATTGCTGTCTTTGGAAACATTTTACATGAAAAAAGCTTTCATATTGATAACTCAGAAAAAAAAAAGTGAAATATTTTTTGTTTGATTTTTTATATTTGTATGGCGATAATATTATTAATCTTAAAGATGTCAATTTTATCTGTAGGAATGTATTATTCGATAGGTATACAAGTAATTGGGTGGCATACTGTCCAAATGTATTATTTTAATAATCGGATAAGGTAGGGTATGAATATAGGCTATTACCCAATTCCTTAATCCATAATCTAATTACAAAAATATATATTATTATATTGTCATATATGATATAACATAAAATATAATATTTACAACTTATGTACTATATGTGATTTTATTATATTAATTTATATATTGTATACATAGACATATTATATATACTTCATATTTTAAAAAAATATATATAAATAATTTTCCTAATTATCCGACAGTTCTTCAATTATCTGATGTGTTATTCGATTATTCAACAGATATTATTCAAACTCTACCGAATATAATACAATAGGGTATGGAGAAATCACAACGACATCCTATCCTACCCTATCATATTCGATCCATATATATTTTGAATTAATCTAAATAATAAGTATTTAACACTCCCTCATAATCAAAATAGATATTGTTTTAGACCTTTTTATATATATTACGAAATAAATCAAACACCTAGTATAACCTTAATAAAAAGAAAAAAATATTAATGGTTAGTAGTAAAAAAAAATATTATATGTATATTTATAAAAATTAATATTAATATTCATCTTAAAAGTAAAAAAAATATTATTTATTATGTATAAATTTACAAATTTTAAAATACCACTTTTTAGATATGAGGTAGTGGTAATTTGTGGCTGACTTCTTGAAAAGTCAACATTGGAAATGATGCAGCAGACATGTTTGCATACTTAAGTTGTAGAAATTAATGAATGTTGATGTATGACTCAACGATGTGACATTTGGAGAAGATGATAATTTTGTTTTTCTTTTCCACACATTAAATCCCATCAAATATCAATAATCAGTTAATGATTCTAATCTAGGATCATGAGCTGGATTACATCTCGGTTAATTAATTTTGTATTTTTAATTCTACCCATGTATAAATATCTCTTGTCCGTGCAGTGGGTACCCCTATTTTAATTGTTTTTTTTGGTTATTAGTATTGTTAATCACGGCGTTTAATTATAAAATTAATAATAAGTAGATTAAATATTTAAATTTAAAATACTTTATTATTTTGTTGGTACATGTATGTAAGAAAATATATTGTTGTATAAAAGTTCTTAAAATAAAATCTTCCTTTATAATACATTGATTAATTGTATTGATAGTTAAATTATTTAATAAGTTTTTTTAATTGAAATATCAGGTAATATTTATTTACAGTCTAAATTAAACAACCAATAAACATATAAATTTAACCCAAATAATCAACTAAAAAATAATTATATATTTTTTAATTTAATATCTCATTTTGACACATGGGAGTGTAAATTTAAAGATCATAAAAAAATGGTTGAATTGATATATATGTTATATGTTATAAACAAATTAGAAACGCAAAAGTTATTTGTATATTAAAAAATTTTAAAAATTATATCCAGAAAAAGAAAGACAATCAACTAATTAAAGACTGACGTATCTTTTTACAAAACAATTCTCAGGTTTTAAAATTTAATATAAACAAAAAATTACAATGTTTAAAGTACTTTATCTCTTGTGTAATTCAACCCCATCACTCGTAATTTCGTATTACATTTCATTTATAGGGTGTTTAACTGAACTTATAAATTATTAAAAATATTTTATAAAATGTTTGACAGCTTATAAGCTAATTCAAAGTGTTGGAAGATATCATTCTATCTTAAACTAAGATTTTATGAGCTTATAAATTATTTTTTAAAAAATAAGAGGGTGCTACTTATTTTCAATTAGATCATATTTTGATTAACTTTTTTTAAATTTAATCGTTTAATTATAAATTATTGTCACTAAAACATTATAATCTCTATCATCATATTTTAACAAAAACTTGTAATAATTTTATTATTTATATAAAATGTTACATCTTAGAAACTCTAAAATCATTTTATAAGATGTTTTTAATCAATTTAGCCAAAACCCCTCTTAGTTTTGTCAAAAATAATTTTGATACTTATTCTAATTACTTTCGACCAATTAGTACTACGAAACTGGGGCCGACATCAATAAACTCAACTGATTTAATTAATTAATTAATATTTCACGAATGAATTTTGCTGGAGGATAAGAGAAAATTCTTGATTCCCAATTACTTGGCCCTAAATTTGACCCGACCCGATCCAAATTGGTCTATCCTGGTACTTGTTGGAAGATTTTGTAGGCCTGTCTACTTTGTCCCTTATACACGTGATGCATATGTCATGAGGTCGTCATTTCAGTTTTTAGAGGGCCAACATTTAAATTTATGCACTTCTAACATTTTGGTTAAATACAAATTGGCATCTCCGTTTTTATTTATTTATTATTATTATTATTTATTTTTTTTAATAAAAAATAAATTATGTGCAAAAGTGCCTTCCATTCATTTGTATTCCTAACGGAGGTTTAGATATTCTTAATTGAAGTAGTGATCGATAGAGTGAACTAGTTCAATCGGTATTATTGTACACTCACGTTTAAAAAAATTATATAGGTTTTGTGATTCAAGAACATATAAGCGTTCAATTAAGAGGTTTTGACTTCTATTTATACAATTCAAGTAGTCGATAATCGACTTTCTATTCCTTTGACGTATGTATATTTGTAAGTTTGATCATGCTATTAGTTCATCGAGTGTTGTAGAAATGATTGATAAATCAATACTTCATTTGCTCCTAACTATCAATCGAGTTTGCCTCATAGTCGTGCTCCAAATGAACACATTTCTTTTTAAGAAATAGACAAATTGCTTCACCAAGCGGTCTTCAGATATTCTGGATCATTAATGAAGTGGTCTCCAAATACTCTTGATCATTTAGGATTTTACGAAGTTGTCACATGTTGTTTTATGTTAGCCTTTTGTTCGTATCAAATTGTTGAAATTTTGGAGGTTGGTAGCTTGACAGTATCCTCAAGCTATCAATCCTTGTAGTGCATGGCTTTATGTATGGCTTGAAGTATCTATGGGACTTGTCATTAATAGTTTCCAATATTATAAATTAATCCCCCGTAATTATTATCGCTGAAATTAGTTAATATACACCATATACAAACATAGCCTAAGGCTAGAAATTAGGAAAGCATATAACTAATTACATCATAATCTAATCTAACCTAAAATAGATAATTACAAAAATATTTACAGAATATTCCATATTCTAATATTACTGTGTAACACACCCCCGCAATCAAAGCCCCAGAAGACCTTTTATAAAAATATTGGCAATCTGGTAACGGGACAGGACATGTAGGACACGAACCTCGCCACGTGTTACTTTCTCATGAACGGAGTGAATGTCCATTTCAATATGTTTAGTGCGCTACGTTGTATGGGATTACTAAATAAGTATATTGCACTAACATTGTCACAGTAGGCCAAGGTAGCTGTACGGATAGGACAATGAAGCTCCAAAAGTAATTTTCGGATCCAGCAGGACTCGGAAACGTAGCAACACCTCTGTATTCAGCCTCAGCACTAGATTTTGAAAGAGTAGGTTGATGTTTAGAGGACCAAGAAATGAGATTGTCGCCAAGAAAAACACTGTAACCTAAGGTGGAACGCCTAGCGTCCGGAAAACCACCCCAATCTGCATCAGTATAAGATACTAACTTCCTAATAAAAGTCTTAGAGATGTAACCCAAAAGAGAGAGTAACTTATAAATAACACAGAATGCGCTTAAGAGCATTCATATGAGCATTCCTCAGGTCATACATATGAAGATAAACTTGTTGCACTGCATAGGAGATATTAGGGCACGTAAATGTAAGGTACTATAATGCACCTGCAAGCTGTTTGTATTTGGTGGGATCATGAACAGGAGCATCCTGTGTGGCACCAAGTTTAGTTTAGTATCAACTGGAGTTGGGCAAGAGCTACAGGAGGACATACCGGCCCAGTTAAGGATCTCCTCAGCATAGCGTTTTTGAGAGAGATTGTTACCAGTAGCATTTCGAGTAACACCAATCCCCAAAAAATAACTTAACGGACCGAGATCTTTCATGGCAAATTCTGAGGCTAGAAGTGATTTGACAGACTTTCGAAGTTGATATGAGGATGCTGTAAGAATGATGTCATCAACATAAAGAAGAGTGTATGCAATGTCAGAACCTTTCCTGTAAATGAACAGAGAATGATCAGATTTACTCTGAGAAAAACCAAGTGAAGAGACATAGTCAGTAATCGCTGGTACCAAGCCCGTGGAGCTTGTTTCAAGCCATAAAGGGATTTCTGCAACAAGCAAACATCTTGAGGAAGAACTTGTTATTGTCAATTTGGATAATTTCTCCAGCATTGATGCCTACTGTAATCACGTAAAGTCCTTGGCTGATAGGCTTGCTGATGTAGACGCCCCTGTGATGACCAGTTGACTTGTCCTCAAATTCAGAGGTGGTTCACCAGAGGCCTACTTAGGTGTGGTCGATTACATACAAAATCAGGATCCCCTACCTCCATTCGAAAATTGTCGTTCTCGCCTTAAGCTCCAAGAATGTACCATAAAAATACAACGCAAAATGAGGTTAGCATCGCAACCGCATTGGTGGCCAACGTGAGCAACGGTCATGGACATGGCTCCGAAAATAGTAATTCCTTTTATTCTAATTCTAATTCTAATTCTAATTCCTCTAACAATCGTAATGGCAACAACAATAATAAAAATAGAAGGAAAAATTATGAATGAGGAAATACATCAAACAGCCACGGCAAAGAGTTCCTAGCTCTAAGACTAGGGTAGGCCCCTCGGCCGGCAACAATCAGCAGTTGTCTTGCCAGTGGCTGCCGACAGCAAGGCGGACTCTGTTGGGTACATGGGGGCAGTCTCCATGGGGTGCTCCATGGGCAGTCCCTTCATGCCCTTATCCCACAAAACCCACGCAACTCAGGCCCCTTACCCCCAACGGGCCCCTAGTCTTCTTGGCCCAAGGTCATAGCAGGCCTATGCTGCTTCTTATGCTCCATCCAGGATATACTCCAACGAACATCGAGACAGCTATGCACACCATGACGCTTTCCCAGCCTGATGGAAATTACTACATGGACACCGGTGCTACATATCATATGACGGCGGATCAAGATATATTTTCATCCTATTTTAATTTGAGCAATATTAATCATAACATTGTTGTTGGTAATGGTCATTTAATTCCAATTGTTGGTCATGGATGTACTACTTTTCCCCCCCTTCATCCACCTTTGACCTTAAACAACATGCTATATACTCCTAAGCTCATGAAAAACCTCATTTATGTGTGTAAATTTACAATTGATTATTCCGTTTCTGTTAAGTTTGATACGGTTAGGTTTTCTATAAAGGATTTACAGATGGTGACCAAAATAATGAGATATGACAACACGGGTGATCTTTACCCTATCTTCTCCAAACCACAAGCCATATCTTCAAACTCTCCTACGGCTCTCACTGCTTTGTCGACTGATTTATGGCATAACCGTCTAGGGCATCCAGGAGATAACATTTTAAATTCTCTTCACAATAGTCATTTAATTTAATGTAATAAGACTAAAAAAACATTCATGTTTTCCTTCTCCTCTTGGCAAACTTACTAAGTTGCCTTTTCATGATTCTACGTCTTTCACTGTTTTACCTTTCGATATTATACATAGTCACTTGTGGACTTCACCCATTGCAAGTTCTTCTGGACATCGCTATTATGTTCTCTTTCTTGATAGTTTTAGTAAATTCTTGTGGACTTTTCCTATTGCTAACAAATCTCAAGTTTTCTTCTCCTTTAAAGCATTAATGCATTTGCTAAAACACGATTTGAACGACCAACAAGACTTTCCAATTTGATAATGGCACACATTTATCAATGGCCCATTTAAGAAGTTATGTATTGAAAATGGCCTTCAACTTCATCTCTCTTGTCCTCATACTTCTCCTCAAAATGTCAAAGTCAAAGACACATTCGATCCATCAATAATATTATTGTCTAACACTTTCTGATCCGCATGAATCACTTCATCCGACGAGCCTTGTAATTAATTTAAAAGTAAAAATCTTTTTGCTCACTTAGTTACGGCATAATCCTCAACTTGTTCAAACTTGTGCGATTTTTATTTCTTTTCCATTAAGCAACTTTGTGATTGATATTTTTTGCGCTTGAACACGTTCGATGAATCCTACCACAGGTCCTAGAAGAAAGTAATTGAGGAAATAGTGACAGAGTAATGAGCATTGAAGAGAGAGAGAGAGAGAGAGAGAGAGAGAGAGAGAGAGAGAACGAGAGAACACTTCTGGACATGATGACTAGAATCATGGTAGGCTCTCTTGTAAGCATATTTGAAGATAAAGACAAAACCAAGGATATATGGTTGCAATCAATAGATACCTAAATGAGTAAAAAACATAGTAAGTGCAAAATTTGATTAATGGGCAAGCAAGTTATCTGCATCGACATCTAAAGTGTTGAAGAAAATGATTGAACATTAATTGGGCGAAAAGACGTAGTATGCCCTAAATTACGGTACTCAATTTCAACTATGATGGTCCTTCAATTATTGACAATCGATTTTCATTTCTTTCTTTTTTTTATAAAAAAAAAAAGAAATTTAATTAATATAGATGGTTGTCGAAATATATATTTGACGGCCCAAATGAGAGGTCTTTCGGCGGTGTAGGAGCTGTCGACTATGAACGGTGGCTAATAGAAGAATTGTTAAAATTAACAACACATGGATTATGGGAGGGAAGTGGTCGCATTATTGCAATTTTTTCTGTTAGAAATATTGATTTTAAAGAAAGTAATAAAAAATTTGTGAGTATAAAGAACTCTATTGAACTCAAGTATCATTCTCAATCGAATTGTGAATCGAATTGTGAGGGAAGGAGATAGACAAATGAAAAAAAAAAGACAAAAAAGTATTGCAAACCATTAAACCATTAAACTATTTTTAGTGAATCATCTTATTTTTCTAAATTTTTTTCTAGTACAGAAAGTTAGGAAAAGAAGTAAGGAGAGAGGAAGATAATTAATAAAAATAAGAAATTTATCGGGTGCTGTGACTTTACCGTGAGTCTTACAAATAAGAAATAATATATATATATATATATATATATATATCAAACATTCTATTTTTAGTATAATGTCGTGTTTAACTTTCAGCCAACATAGCCCCTAAATTATATTTTTCTTTAATTTACAAATTAAAAAAATATATAAAAAATTAAAGCACAACCAAAAGCCCTAAAGCTTGTATTCATAAAAAATGTAGAACTTTGGAATCGAATCCACATCTCTCAGCAAGTCAGAAAGAGACTTAATCGTTGGGTTACTACTAAACACTTTATGTCAAAATTCAATATATATATATATATATATATATATAAGATAATTTTAAATTCTTAAAAAATTGTAACTTTTTAGGGCCCGACGCAACGGACTCTTCCACCTAACGAAAGGTCCGGCCCTAAGTGAGCAGCCGTTTCATCCTAAGTTCAATGTTAACATTTAAAAGTAAGCCTTCTTTAATTTCCCCACAAATATCTATACTTAAGTGATGATGTAACGCAATTATAATATATTGCACTCACTTCTACTTTTGAAAAAGTTTAGGTTTACAGAACTTGGGAGAAGCTGAGGGAAGTGATAAATTGGAAACCTTTTCAAAATTAGTTTGAGGGATAAAATATAAGTTAGGAAGTAATTATTTGGTAGGTAGACAACTCGACTTGCAATAATTTAAAATATAAAGTGTATTACCATACCACTTTTTTTTTCTTCTTCTTATTTTACCTTTTCTCCATTTCTTTTTCTTTCATTTTTGTTTTCCCCTTATATTCTCTCCTCCTATACGATATGCAGCAGCAGCACCCCAACCGTATTGCTTCTTTATCAAAAACTGCTTCGTAGCTATATTCATTGAGTGCACAAAAAAAATAATAGGACTATGTCCTTAAATTATTAAGATATTAAAGGGGTGTTTTGTATCAGGTAAGGAGAGGAGGGTGGTAGAACCTATATATTTTATTTTGACTTAATATCTTACTTAATTATCAAACATATAATATAAAATATAAAAAAACAATAGTCTCTCATTGTAGACATGTGTTAATATTCTTACCAATAATATATTAAAATTATACAGTAAAAAAGATAATTATTTTGATCAAAACTACTAATATAACTGAACATATTGTTATAAAACTGTTAAATATATTGTATATATTTAGTGGTAAATATAAATAATTAGTGCTCTAATTACTAACTTAAATTTATGTCTACGGTTATAGGCTTCATATCTTGTAATTATTAGCCTAAATTTATACTTACGGTTAGAATTCATACCTTGTAATTATTAACCTAAATTTATGTCTACAGTTAGACTTCATATCTTGTATATATAATCACTGTATCTAATTGTCGGCATATATTTAGATTAATAATTAAAAAATTAATTATTTACATTTTTCACTAAATATATAGAATATATTTAACAAAAACATTAATATATGTTCATGGTCAATATGTAATTATTTTGTAATTCTTTCAAATAATAATGATAATAAAATAATACTCTAATAATTACAATAAAACAGTACCGGTGTAGTCAATGCGAAAACACGTGGCGATGGAGAGCGTTGTTAGTGCTTAACTAAGAGTCAAAGAGCAAAATCTACCGAAGAGGGCAACAAAGTCATTTTTTGAATTACTAATTAATATCATTAAACTGAAAATAAAAATATCATAAGGTTTAAAAAAATATTTCTTCAATGCTAAACATATCGAATATATTTACTCTATAATTATAAATATTTGAAAATATTTATATGAAGTATACGGTAGAAAGCACGCAAGAAGAAACCGGCAAGAATGGGAGGTGTGTGATGTGAACATAGGCGAAGAAAGAAGTAAGATCGCCCGACGAAATAATTAGTCTTAGGAATGTTTTACAACACCGCACAACGTCGCTTTCGGGCTCTGAATCTAAGGTCTAAAGGGGTCCACTACCCGCACGCGCCTTCCGCGTGGACCCCACCACGTTGACCTGGCTTTTTGTTGAAAATCAGACCGCCGGGGTCAAATTACGAATGACGGCACCGTTTCCAGTCACATTTACCGCCACGTCCTCCCACTAAACCTTTTTTTTTTTAATTACTAAAACGATTAATATCCGTAAAAACTTTAAAAAATCATTTGACAGAGGAAATTGATAATCTTTTTTCATTTGCAAACAGCCAAACACTATCAATTTTGTATTATTAAATTATAATAAAAATATATGTTTATATATTAATTCAAAATTCACAATTAGAATTTACGATGAATTGAATTATATATTTCTTGTCCTTGTTACTCAATGAGTGTGGTCATATGCCTACCTAATCACAAAAGCCAAAATTTCATCAAAGAGCCTAATAAATAAATAAAGAAACAAATTATACACAAATTTAAAAGTAAAATACAAAATAATCGATATTTTCACAAAATGAATAATTTATTATATTTACATCAGAAATTTGATGTTATGTTCTTCATCAGGGTAACATAAATAAGAAAGTTTGATGTTAACCTTTAAATTAATATATATGAACTGCAAAAATATAGATGAATATTTGTTGGTAGACGAGAAACTCAAATTTCATAATCAAGCCCAACTCTTTTTGGATCATCACAACTACTCTTCCCAATATACTCAACAATGTCAAAAACAAAAGAAAACCGAATCAAGTTACTCTAACGGGAGTCTCCTCGGGGTTACAATGTCATTTCATGTTTCTATGCCTCCAACAACCTCCAACACCATTGCATAAATATGCAACTCATTCATAATAATAATAATAATAATAATAATAATAATAATAATAATAATAATAATAATAATAATAATAATAATAATAATAATTCTTATTATTTTGAAATACTTAGTACACATATCCCTTATATTGGTATCACATGAAGTTCTAATTGCCCCAATAGATAACTCTATCCAAGTACGTATTAGAATAGTTTTTATATTTATTTTGTTGTAGTGTTTTAAGAACAACAAACCATATATCCCAAGAAATCTCCTAAAATTTGTGCTAATTCAATAATTTTTTATATAATAATTACTTTTTGTTAATATTTATAGTAAACAATTTAGATTGAATAAAATAATTTTTAATCTATAGATTCATAAGAATTATTTTGTTTTATTTCTATATTTACACATGTTCTAAATAATTTCTTCTACAATATATAAAAAGTTTCAGAATTCGTGAATGCACCACCATTTTTGTAAATCAGTGTAGTGCAGTTTCTTCTATCACTATATAAAAGTTATATTTTTTTTTTAAATCTACACATATTTTTTGCTTAATATGCACGTTTTATTAAATGATGGAAATAATTAAATATGGACTGTATTAAATGATAATAGGCAAATGACCAAGCAATTGCTCCTAGCCAAGCACAATGCTTAAATTACAAAACGTGTTACAAAAATAAATCAATATTATAGATATATATTTATTTTATCTTACTTTTATTTTATAAAAAATAAGTATATATTTAATCTGGCATGACCGAATTATTAATTGAATAAAAAATTAATACTTGACAGTTAATTGGTGTTAATTTATGGGAAATTTCAATGGCAAAATGCATACTATGGTCGTTAAATTATTAATGTATTTTTCAAAATGTCCTTTAATTATGATAATATTTGAAAATGTTTCTAAGTTATGAATAATTGTTATGAGCAAATCCCTAAGTGTTTATTTATACTAAAAATATATATATATTATGGAAGAACCTATGCATAACATTTTTTCATAGTTAAGAAATTTTTTTAAATGTTAATTTATAATTTAGAAATCTTTCAACACATTTTTAATAATTAAACGATCATTTCAAACTTTGTACATCATTGAAGGACCTTTTCAAATGATTTTATAATTCAGAAACCTCTTAAAATATTTGGAAATAGTTTAAGAACCCGATGATGCATTTTGTAAATTTCAATCTTAGTGTATTTCATGCACTCATAAGTCATGTTTCTTTCTGATCATCAATTGTTTCTAAACAAGTGAAAATCATATAAACTGAATTCTATTGATTCTTTGTTATAAATTAAATTAATGTTATTAATTCTTTGGATTTTCTTGAAGTTGCCTATAAATGTTGCGAAGGTTACTGTTTGATTTGGTGAAAACGACGAGTGATGGAGTTTAGTGCTTGATCTCAGATCAACCTCCATTGTATTTAGCGTACTTCTACGAAGAATACTTTGAGCCCCTTCTGAGACCCCTCAAATGTTGGACATTATTTTATTTTTCATCTTATATTTTTTTAAGTTTTGTTCTGGTGGGAAATGTGCCCCTATTTACAAATAGTTAAAAATTTGTATGAAATTGTCACACAATGTATTTCTCTGAGACGAAACATATGTTTATTTATTTATTTTTTCCAATTTTTAAGTTCTCTCTCTCTCTCTTTCATAATCTTATGTTTTTCTTCTCAATTTTTAGGGTTTTCAGTTTTTTCTTTTTCAAAATTTTTAGTTTTCAGTTTTTTTCACGTTTTTCGGCTTCTTTACAATTTCTTAGCTTTAGGGTTTTTTTTTTTATTATTCTTTAAATTTCTAGATTTTATATATTTCTATTCATTACTCATTATTTAATTTTAATTTTTAGATCTTCATTTTTTTTTCCAACTAATTTTAGGAGCTGGTCTTTAGTAAGACATTTGTAACAAAACGATTTCACAAGACTAGCTAGCCATGAATGTTATCCTGCTCGTTTCTTTTCCTCCATTGGCACTCCACTAATACAAAACTTATTGATGATTTCAATTAGCTGCTACAAAAAATTGCCATTAAGACTGAAGAAAGACTAAAATAAAAAATTAAACACTTTATATAAGGGGGAAAGGCAAATTAAGTCCTCAAAATCAATAATAATTCCATCATAATGGCATAATTTGTGATTATTAAGCTCCTATAAATAGTATATATATGAATGGTGGCACATTCGAGATTTGTAATATAAGAATGGTGATCATTATTTATAGAATTAGAAATTATTAATGAAAGAGAAATAAAATGATAAGAAGCAGCTCTAATTATGTCATAATTTAAAAGGGGTAAGTATATTCAGCTAAGCAGCCCAGTAAACATGTGTTGATGTCCGATAATGGGAACGTGGTCCTCCTTCATACATACATAAAAATGCAGCCATGGGGGCACACAAGTTGATTGCAAGGCCACCTTCAGGAGCTCTAGTGAGAGAGAGAGAGAGAGAGAGAGAGATAGAAGATGATGATGATGATATTGATGGCTTTTGTAAAAATTGAATCTGGTGGTATTAGTCACTGATATTGACTCCACCACTATAACATGATAAAAGGGAAATTCCTTGTTCATCAACATCAAGGATTACTAAAAGACAAGAAATCTTGGGGGGTATATATGACAATTTCCGAGAAAAATAATAATACTTCAAGTCAAAAGTAAGACTTTCAGTTTTGTTTTTTTAATATAAAAAATTTCCCATCAATAAGGTCTGAGGGTTCCAAATAGATAAAGGTATGACCATATGTGTTTAAGGGTTTGACAATTTAAGTATGACTTTTCTCTTACTTAAGGAAAAAAAGGAAAGGAAAAAAAGAAATGAAAAGAGTGTTTTCATATGTTAATTTTACACTATTAAATTTATTCTGACGTATAATTATTATTTTATTTTTATAAGATGTGGGACTTGTACACAACAACAAGTTTTTATAATAGAAATACAAATTAGAGACATATAATATCGATCAATGAAGAACAACAAAATAGAAATAATATAGTGATGGAATTGTCAAAAATTCATACATACAGTTATTTTTCATACTCATCCATACATAATGAATTAAACATATAAAAGAAATTCAAGAAATAAAATATTTATACGATTAAAAACCCAGTTTGCATATTTCTATTTTTAGGCGAAGAGGGTAGTATTTTATTATGTGATTAATTTTATTTATATCTTATTTTAGAAAATAATATTATAATAAGATATAGAGCAACTCAGTACAGATTGCATTTTGTAAATACAAATTATTGAACAAAAGAATGTTTGGATTCTTTGGACAGGTTTTGGAGCAGATTTAATTCTCCAGCCAGCGAATTAATTAATCATTTAAAATTATCATATCAAAGTGATTTCATTTGAATATTTATTTATTTTTATTACTAATTAATTAGCTGATGATTAAACAGCTTTACAACTCATGGGATTTTTATTTATATTTTTCTAAAATTAATTGAGAAATCTAAAAAAAAAAACGGAAATGAGTCGTTTTAGTAGAATATTGTTCTTATTCATGGTTATGACGTGTACCCTTTTGTCTTATAACGTCAATGGTATACTGACTCGACGGTCTATAAGAAAGTCTAATTGGCATGATTAGCTTTTCCAGATGATTTATATATTAAATTAAGACTATCTTTGTATTGGTGTTGGCCAGTTTTAATCGGCACATCTTGATTTTTTATATTAGAATTTACGTAATTTTTTTTTCATAGGGTGTAATGTACAATTTGATTTATAATATAAAAAAATTATTACTTATTTATTTAAAAAATATTATTACTAACTTGTTACGTTGTTAAAATAAGTAGTAACATTTTTTTATGTAAACAAGTAAATACACAATGTACAAGAGACTTATTGTATCTTTCTTTTTTAGGGGTGGTACAATTCTATAATTACTCTCTTTAAACAATTGACGCTTACTATTTTATCTATCTTTTTTGTCTCATCCAATTATTTTACATATTTCAATAACTGATTTAAAATTAGTCAATTATTTAATAATTAAAAAACTATTTTAAAAAATATTAATCATTTTTTCTTCACGATTGATTGCATATTTCAAATTATATCTTATTAAATTTTAAAACAAACACAAAAATTTATACTATTCTTTTGAACTCATGTGACTTGAAATTTTTTGCAAATTTTTTTTGTTAAGAATATTAAATAGTGTTTTATATTATAATTAGATAAGTTTTATACGTGACATCTGTATATATATTAAAATATTAATATATGTGCGTGGAATATATAAATATAATGGAATTGGTTGAGAATGGAATTTGCTTTCAAGATGACCTTTCCTTTCCCTAGTCAAATCACTTGGATAAAAAGTCAACCATAAATTCTCTCAATATTTCTTCAGCTTGATACTTAGTATAAATACCAAGATGCGACCATCCGTGTTTCATTTCATTTTTATAAAAATCAACAAGATTTCCACTCAAAAGTAAAGAAAATCATCAGAAAAACAGTCTTCAAGCATAAGCATCTCCATAATTTTTAATTTCTTTTTAGTTTTTTTACGGGAAAATCGGAAAGAGTTATCCAGCTATGGCGGATGAGTTTCAGCTGGGAAGTGGGAGCTGGTGGGATTCTTCAAGAAACCGATTTGACGGTGGAACAGCGCCTGCAGCTTCGATTTCGACGACCTTGAATGCTATAGCAAGCTACGGATGGCCCACAGAAATGGTAGACATCAAAAACAGGTCTTCCATCGATTCTGCAACGGCGTCGACAGGTGGCTCCATGGTGCTGCAAGGCGGCGGCCATGACGAATCATCTAGCGGCGCCGGCGGCGTTTTGGCGAATCCGAACATGCAGATGATGGGATTAGGCCTTTCTTCTCAAAGCATGGATTGGAACCAAGCTTTGTTGTAAGCCTTTTTGAGATTTTTTGTAATTATCTCTTCTCATTTGATTGTTTATTTATTTTTCTGGTTTGGTCGATTTTTTATAGTAGAGGTGAAAAATCTGAAAGCAGTTTCCGGTCGTTGCTTCAAGAAGATTTGAGTTCAAAAGGCGCCAATTTCCAGCCGGAATCTGGTTCTGCGGTGTCTTCCCAAGAACACTGGCGGCACAAACTATATTCCGGCAGCGCCTCATCGGAGAATGAGTTCAAGCAAATAAACCGGGGCTTTTCGTTAGATCAACAGCAGTTCAGTTCTCAGGCCAGTTCGAACGACAGCTCAATAGCATCCCAGAACTTAACCACCGCCTTTCAGGTGGATTCCGCCGCCGCGTACGGCCTTCTATTGTCTGAAAATCAGCAGCAGCAGCAGCAGCACTCGGCCTACCAAAACCGTCCAGTATTGAATTACCCATATCCGTCGAGCGGCTACGCGGCGGAATTGATGCCGCCGTCGCTAAATAAATATCCGCAATATCTGAGAACATCTCCGCCGAAGCAGGCGGCGCCCGCCAGCGGAAACCACTTGCATTTCACTAACAACACTCCTTTCTGGAATGCATCTGCGCCCCCAGCCGCCATGAATGATGCTCGATCTAGCTATTTTCCGGCGTTACAGACGCAGATTTCTCCACCTCCATCATTTGATGAAAAACCAAAGGTAAATTTAGAACCTAAACAGTATTTTATCATGCATGACACCACTTTAGGGTACCATAATATTTATTTTCTCTCTTTTCTTTGCTTATACACGCATGAGTTCTTAAACATATATTTTTCTTCTCAAGTAGAACAAGCTTGAGGTCCGGGATTTAAGCGCGACGACAAAGAAAAACAACATAGAAACATCGAACAAAAGAGCTCGCAACGAAACTCCTTCGCCTTTGCCTGCATTTAAGGTAAGCATATTGATGAATTGAAGGTGTTGCAAAACTGAAAAAAGTGTTAGAAAAAAGTTGATCCTGGGAGCTCCAACTGTTCTTTATTAAGTAGTATAATCATTAAGCTTGGTTCTTGATTAGGTGAGGAAAGAGAAGATGGGAGACAGAATAACGGCACTTCAACAATTGGTCTCGCCTTTTGGAAAGGTAGCTTCTTCAAAATCTTAATCACTTTTCCCCAAGTGGATTCCATTAATCTGCTTTGATATTTCTTTCTTCACTGATTAATTTGCAACATAATACTGCTCATATTCATCCAAATCAAACAATTAATCTTTTTTTTTTTTTAAATAATTTACAGACTGATACAGCTTCTGTGCTTTCTGAAGCAATTGAATACATAAAATTTCTCCACGACCAAGTCGGTGTAAGTCTTCTTCATCGCCCCTTCCCCACAGTTGAATACAAATTATAAAGAAAGAAAAAAAACATAAATGCTAACATTGAATCCTTTGTGTAATTTCAGGCGTTGAGTGCTCCCTACATGAAAAATGGAGCTCCCATGCAGAATCTACAGGTGCACATATATAATCTTAAATTTAGGGATTAATGATCAAGTTTTTCATGGTTAGAGATTTTATTATATCGTGATTTTTCTTAAATCTTTCAAGATTAATGAACAAGTTTTGTTTTTAATTTTATTTTGGGCAGAATTCTGAAAAATCCAAGGATGCAGAAGGAGCAAGACAGGATCTTAGAAGTCGAGGGCTATGTTTAGTACCAGTTTCCAGCACGTTCCCCATGACTCATGAAACAGCAGTGGATTTTTGGACACCAACATACGGTGGAACTTTCAGATAAGCAGCAGCAGCCATGAAAATGATCAAACTTGACTAATTACACAGCTCAATTGACAGAAAGAAAAGAAGAGGAGAGAGAGAGAAAGAGATGACAGAAAAGAGGAGATTAATTAACTGTAGCTTCGGGGCCATGGCTATAGGCAAAATGATGCAGCTCTGGCCATGATTAGCTAGCTAGGGAACAATTGTATTATCCAAAAATATTAAATTAGTTGTTGTAATAATTATTGAGATATAAAATGGTGTAGATTAGGGAGATGATGATTAGAGTATAAATATTTTGTTGTTTGTAGCAAGTTAAACTAAAATTTAGGAATTATAAGGAGGCAGCTTTTGGTGGTGTGCAGAGAGAGAGAGAGAGAGAGAGAGAGAGAGAGAGAGAGAGCTGGCAGTGGTTTAGCTTTAGTATAAAATTCTAAAGAGAAATGAAAGGGAATAATTGAATTCCAGAAGAGGGAGAGTTGGGGGATTATTTGATTGGAAATCTCACTTTTCAATTGTTTATTTGTTTGGAATATATGTTAGTGGGAAGTCAGAACACAAAGATGGCCCATATCTGCATTACTACACTCCTTTTAGGGTTTTTCCTTTCTTTTCTTTTTTTCCCCTTTTTCTTAACATATATATATATATATGCAAATATTCTTTCTTGAATATTTTAGAAAGGAAAGTTTGTGGAGTTTCTATAATATATCATTTATTTTAATTTGTTTTCTATAATTTTAGATATTAAATCATACATTATTACATAGCATAGATATTTTTTGGAGTTGGTTCTTCAAAATTTTCACTAATCCCCACTATTAAACGTTTTTTTGTTGTGGCTAAATAATATTTGCCTGGACCACCCAAAACGATTAATCTCAACCTAGGATATCCTAGATGGCATGGGCGCCTTATATTTTCTTAACCCCAAACATCTATACCATCGTATTCCCTTGTTTTTTATTTTATATAATTTAGATGTCTTCATTGAATGTTTTTTTGTTGATAAACTTACGAGTGACTAACATTATAAATTTATTAATTATAATAATACTTTGTACTTTATTCAACATATGATGATGATGATAACGATCATATCTTTTAAACTTTAAACTTATTATGTTTTGAATTATAGATTATTATAGTAAAATTTGTTTGAATTTTGTCCTATAAGAGAGAAAAAAATGCTTCCATAGTATATATATATGTGTATAAATATATAAAAGACTTCAATTTAAAATTATTATCTAGATCCCACGTCTGAGCGGCGCCTAACGTTTATTTAGAAGATTGATTATGGAAGATAGTGTTTGTGAGAGATCGAGGAATGAGGCATGCCTTTCTGGTTTTCATCCAATGGTCAGATTCAAATGTTTGAATTGGAGGATGATAATTTGTTTAGTGCTAGTGTTCCAATTGAATCACTGATTAAGTTAATAGTTGTTTAATCTTAAATATTAAGACTCTAAAATTGGTTCTTATATTTATTTTATTTTTGTCCCATGTGGAGATATGTTCTGTGACATAATCTTGTACCTCATCATGACATTTTCAGTTGGTGGGAGAAATAATATTCAGTTTCATGATCATTTCATTTTTTTATTTTTTTTAATTATAAAGTTTGCTTATGATCTTTTATTTTTCTTAACAAAAAATAATAAAATTTAAAGTTTATTTTCAACGTGCACATTCTGATATATTGTATATATAAGTATGATAATTAGGGGCATGAATAATAAAAGAGACTCTCACTCTCTCTCACTCTCACTCCCCCTCTCTCTCTCTATATATAAACACACACACACACACACACACTATTTCAATCTTGTGTGTATATAGTTCACCAAATTATGTAATACGCATACATATGTATGATTTGAATGAATTAATCTGAAATTAAAATGAAAAAAAGAAAATCTGTAGTTATAATCTTTTATATTACACAAGAGGAGAAAATTCAAATTTGAACTTCAATTAATATTATTTTTCATTACTTATCAAAAGTATCATATTTTGATGATAAATAAACACACCAATTAATGAAGATAATTGTTTATAGGTTCATAATAGTCTGATAAATGAAACTATTTTAAATCTAATTTTGCATGCCTTATCAATTTAAATTATACAATATACATTTTATTTTACCAAAATAAGTAATATATATTATTGTTAATTTTAGTAAATTATTTACAAAATTTCATTATATTTTAAAATCCCCGTAATACACACATTCCATACCAGTTTCTTATATTTTTCAAATGGAATTGTATCATATTCATACACAAATATTATCTAATTCTGTATTCAAATGCATTATTAGGTTGGATGAATCTAATTATACTCTCACTCCATCTAAACAAGGCAGACGAAGCTTATTATTTTTATCTCTCTTGCTTTTTTTCCTCCCTTCCTCTTACTCAATTTTCTTACAAATTTTATTAACTATGCTAATTATTAATTAATTTCAAATCATAGCAAAATAGATTTGTAACATATTTTATCATGTTTCTAATATAATTTGACACCAACTTTATAAATACATACCTTACTAATATTTTAAACACATAAACGAACAATCTAGAATTTTCACCAACAGAGTTATCACACGACTTCAACAATAAACAAACGTGCCGAATGGATTTGCGTTACTAATTACTGGGAATAGATATAGAGACAGCTACAGAGAGAAATCATCAAGTACCCTGGACCTGGAATATATGTTTACATTATAGCTTTGCTTAGAAGCATAAACCAGTGAAAGAAAAGGAAGCATCTGCACTTTGAATAACCTTATTAATCATAATTATCCTCCAACGACATCATCATCTCATGCATTATATATATATATACATACATATATATGTCTATTACAATAATTAAAAATATTTCTATTAATTATGTATTTTCTCAATAGATTTAGGAAATTATTTTGAAATTATTGCACGATTTGTCGTATGATAAGTTACCATGATTTTAGAAAGGATACTGATTAACAAATCTTGGTTGCCCAGTTGTCCCACAGATGCTAGACTGATTTATATACGCTATTTCAGTATTCATAGTTTATCCATATTAGGCATAAATTCTTGTTCTTGCTGTCATGTAAATATCTTCTGTCTGGATTCTCTCTCTCTCTCTCTCTCTCTCTCTCTCTCTCTCTCTCCCTCTCTCTCCCTCTCCCTCTCCCCATGAATATATATGTGTTGTATATATATACACACACACATATTGGTTTCATGTTTCCTCACTGGAGGTCAATCCTTGTGTTTGCTCTCTAACGTCCATTGGAATACATCTTAATTGGTGAGAAGAAGCACTAACAAATTATTTTTTATTGTAGAAAAAGTAATATAGAATGGCCTTTTAATTACGATTCTGATAATTAAAAAACTCAATCAGAAAAGTAGGAAAAACTTTATGGTAATGGGATTAATTAAAATGAAATCAAAAGGTTATTGAAGTACGGAAATGGCACCAATAATTGGTAACATTTTAAAGAATGCACTACCATTCATACACCTAAAATAACACCCCAGATTACGCCGGAATTTTTCATTTTTCATCTTTTAATCTTGATCTTGTTTAATATGTGTTATTTAAATTTATAATTTTTATTATTGTCCTCTACCTTTTAACTTACTTTGCTTTTTTTTTTTTTTTATCCGCTGTTCAAATTTTTCTGCGGGACATGGCAGCTGATTTGCATTAAATTGAATATATATATATTTTTTTTCAAAGAAAAGTTGGAAAAATAACACAGAACGTTGGGAGAAATTATGGTGGGGAGTGGGGGTGGTGATAGTATGACAACGCAGAGACATTACAAATGCAACTTTCTGTTGAACAATGCAGAGCCAAATAATGCAAGAAGCAGAGGCTAAAATTTACAACACAACCAGACTGTTTCATCCACCTTCTAAATTTGGAATCAAATAGAGATATAAGCACTAACTGCAGCTATGGAGAACCTCAGTTTTGCAAGCATATATATATATATATATGTGTGTGTGTGTGTGTACGTATTTATAAACCATAAACCATAATTTCAACAAATAAGAAAACATGTGAGAAATAGAGCAAGGAGTACACTTGCATCTTACGAAAAGAAAAGTCGTATAAGTGTGTGTATATATATCTGGAAGAAATCAGACAGCTCCCTTGAGTTTCTTGGCTATGGTGGCAATGTGTTTCCCTTGGTGGAAAGCCTGCTCCATTTCAAGCTCCGATGGATTTCTTGAACCATCGCCAGCGTAAATTCCAGCTCCATAAGGACTTCCACCTTTCACCTTTTCCATTTCAAACATACCAGCTCCGAACGTGTATCCAATGGGCACAAAGATCATTCCATGGTGAACAAGCTGAGTGATAGCAGTCAATCTGCAGTATATTCAACAAATAAGTAGAATCAACATTTGAGCCAAGCACTCTTCACGACTATTTACCGACTCCATACGTAGAATAGTGATTTCTAGTGTTCCATAGGGTGCCACCTAGGCTCTAGGTCTTAGTTCATGTTTTTTGTTTTTTTCTTTTCTTCAAATTGGCCTAAATTAGGCCCCTCCTGGACCCTGATTAGGCACTTGAGTGGGGTAGCAATCCCTACCCTGACCTCAAATATTTTGGAAGAAACCCAAAACTGACCCGACATGGAACATAACTAACTCGATTCAAATACGATTATGCCAGTATATCTTAAAATGTAGTAATCTGATCTTTCACAGAATTTTTGTAAATATTTTGAGTATAACTCTAAAGCAACCTGAAACCAACTGTAACCTGAATTACCACCCCTACCTTGCCTTCTAGAACATTGGTGATTTCTAGATACGAACAACTATCACTTCTGCTTAGGTAAATAGATCATTGTGAATGGACGTACGCTGTAGTTTCTTCTCCACCACCTTGAGATGCAGTGCTGTAGAAGATCCCAGCAGGCTTGCCAGCGAGCTGCTGTGTTCTCCACAGGCCTCCAGTAGCATCAAAAAATGCTTTGAATTGGGCAGCCATCATACCGAACCTTGTAGGGAAACCGAATATGAAGCCATCAGCCTCGGGTAGTTCATTAGGAGTGATGATGGGAACATCACTCTTAGGAGGTGCACTCATTTTCGTGAGAATCTCAACTGGTAGCGTCTCAGGGACCTGTTACACAATTGCACAAGTTAATAAATTTTTTCAATAAAGCTGAAACATAAATTATTTCTTAGCCAGGAATATTGAGAGACTTAAGTATATGAAATGAGCAAGACAGTCATCAGTAGACTCGAAAACATAATTCAAATTCACACTCAACATAGAGTCGATCAATTTATGATGCCATTTGTTAAGTTTTCATACTTACTGACGCATATTCTCATTCTGTTGCATCTACGAAATAACAAGATATAATGTATCAACAAAATGAAGAAAATGTCCTTATCAGTCGACTACAATAAACGTGATAGACGAAGAAAATTGAAAATACAAACTAAAATTGTAGCTTCATTGTTTCATATAACACAGAATGCAGATAGTGAAGGAAGAGAAGTTTTACCTGCCATAGTTGGGCCTCGACTCCTTCAACTGATGCTGCTCCCTTCTTGATCTCTTCAGCTAGTTTCGCTACATGTCCGTACATAGAATAGTACCTATAACAAGTTAATGTGGGATCATTTAAGTCACACATCTTATAAACAAACAAGACTTCTTTCTAAATTTCTCAGTAACAACAGATGAACACTAGATTTGTGAGTACTTGTAGTCCAGATTCATTTCTCAGGCATTTATTGTTAAAATATAAATCTACAAAAGAATCATTACTCGTTTAACTCAAGGAAATGACGATTTCTTGTAGAAAGCCAGGGGTAATGCCAGAAGTGTAATTTCGGTTGGAAGGAATCACCACAAAGTCCAAACTTTCCTCCCCATTCCCTGCCTCATTCCCTTGAGCTCACATATCACGCGCGTTAGGAGTTCGATTTTCTGTACTAATAATTGTTCCCTAGTTGAAAGACTATCATCATTGAAAACCATTATTCTGTATAACCGGCAACAGTGAAAGTTCAAATTTAAAATCAAATAAAATACTGAAAAAAATTCAATTCATCTTCTTAAATAACAGAAGAAATACTTCAATATTGTTGATGTTGAATTAGGGGCACAGGATTTCCAATTTCTCTACAAACACAGATCCAGACCTTTCCATTATAGAGATACGCCGCCTCCAAGTAAACATTTTCTAAAACTAGATCAGATCAAGTCAGAATCTTGAGAAATTAAATATATGAAAAATGACAAGTATCAGAAACAGAAGAACAACAGATACAAGGTCATTAAAGAAATAAACTTCACTCATCACACTTAAACAAACCAGTATAACAATCATAAATAGAGGAACATATATCACATTCCATTCACTGGCACAATAATTCATCTCGATAATCACACACATATATATATATATATATATACACATTAGCTGAAACAAGACATAAATTGGCTAGCAATGATTCACGAGTCATAGAGAATATCTAAAATTTCAACCAAAAAAAAAAATAAAAAGACGCCCAATTAAAAATTCAAGAATTGCAATCAAGAACGCAGGGAAAAAAATCCAACACAAACTTTAATCCTCCTTTCCAAAAGAGAGGAAAAAACACAAACCCAGAACATATAATCTTCAAGAAAAAAAAAAAAAAAATATATATATATATATATATATATATATAAGAAACGAAAGAATATGAGAATAACACAGTGGAACACTTACACAATGTAAACTTTGGTGGCCATTGATAATGCAAATACTTGAGTTTTTTTGTCTTCTGAAACACTGGTGAGAAGGTGTTCGACAAAAAGAGAGTGAGGCTTTTCAAATGGGCCTCCCAATTTATAATGCAAGAACATCTGATTAGTTATGCTTCAATTTGCGATCATTTTACTCTGACCAAACAAGTATCAAAACCCATAATTCTTTTATACGCGATCATTACTCTGCTGAGTAAATATCAGTTTATTATATTTATATATCAATATTATCAAGACTTGAAAGAATCATATATATATATATATGTGTGTGTGTGTGTGTGTTGTGTGTGTGTGAAGTAATTACTCCTTCGCCCATAAATCCAAACTAATTAAAATATAACTTCAGGGTTTGAGATGACAGCATCGTTGAAGCAGTTGACTTGAATGATGATGGGTTTTGTCACGCTTATCTATCACTTTTTCTGTCGAATTATATTGTATTATAAAAAATTATATCAAAATATTTTTTCACAATTTTCCATTTAATATGTATAAAAATAAAATATTAATTTTTAAATTAAATGTAATATATTATGATATTTAAGATATTTTTATGCAAAACATAATTGTCAAAAATATTGTTATTTATGACAAAATATTATAAGAAAAAATTTATCTTGCTATTTTATTGAGAAAAACTTATACTATTATTTTATAATATTATTAATTTATCTCTCACACAATATGATAGAGTATCAAAACAAAATAATATACATTATTCAATAATTATATTACTATTATAATATTAATAATTTTATAACACTAGTAAATATATATACACACAAAAATGCTCACCTTATTATACAAATGTAAGTTAATGTATCAATAATTATGCAAAAATTCCTAATCAATCAGATTTGAAAGTTCTTAAGTGTAAGATTAATGCCAATTTGGCTTTGGTGCGGCCAAGAAATTGGTTCATACTGATACTGGATCACAAATTCACTGAATATTTTCTCTTTTGTTTTTTCTTTTCTTTATTTATTTATTTTTCAAAGGGGTGGGTGGGGTGTTGGAGATTCTAGAATTTGGTCTGAACAAGATATGATTAAATAGTTGGGAGATTTCATCAAAATTTATTATTGAAAGATGACATATTTAGTTAAATTTAAAAAATATCTGATAAATAATTTCCAAAATTATCCATTATAAAATTTATTCCGACAACAGAAATATTTATTTAGGATATTAGAGTATTACCGACATAAAATCAATGGGCAGTTCTCATTTATGTTGTTTTAATTAAAAAAATTAATAATCTTGGAGTATTGATGATTCCTTGTGGGAAAAGGAGTGAAGAAAGAATCAGGTTTTGTTGAAGAAGCCAACTCCTAACCCCCACCCTTTCATGATTTCAACTTCTTGCCTTTCCCCCTTGCTAAGAAACCCTACCATTCACGTTTTCCTACTTTTGTCAGCTGTTCACGACCTTGTCTTTCACTAGACAAAACTAGTTTGTTCCCTCTTTTTTTTTTAATCATCGTATCTGTTTTAGTTTCGTATAAATTTTTATATATTAAATGAATATTAATTATCTGTATTATTACTTATTTAATTAAAAAAAATACTATTTTTTAATTAAAAATATTAATGCTGATTTATCATCTTAAAAAAGTAATAATATTTTTTAATAAAAGAAAGTAATATTATAAATCTGGTAAGTATTTGATGGCTCACTCTTCTAGTTAACTATCCTTTTTCTAGAACCGCGGTTTGGGCCTATTATCTGGATTCTGCTGGATGCATAAGAGGCCCACATATCTTCGCTTTGGGCTACATCATTGAGAGCCTCCGCCTTGTTAAAACCCAGTTTCAATTCAACAACAAGAAACAACAATGTTGACAGTATGTTAATGTGGGCCCCAGGTGTTTGGGCCACCACCTTGCAACTAAACGGGTTTGGATAGCACGATTGTACGATCCTGCCCGCCAGCCTGTTTTTTGTAAGAGCATAATATTTTATTTTTTGATAATTCAATGAAATTACAATATTTAAAAAATCATAAATTTGTATATATATATATGTATATATTACATATATATACTTCTTGTTTATTTGTTGATTTAATTTAATCAGTCATATATAACTTATTTGTAAAAATAAATAAAAAATTAAAAATTTGACGTATGCTAACTAATTGATATATGCAAATATTGAAATAATATTTATGCGTATCTCTTATAAATAACATATATTAATCGAATAAAATATGAAACAATGTCAGTTGATAATAGTCTAAACACTTAAATCAAGTATAATGCCCCAAAAAATAGGAAATTAGGATTATAATTCATAAATATATTTCAAGTATATAATGATAAAAAAAAAAAAAATTCAGATTAATTTGTGTTAAACTAAGGTTCTTACAGGAACTTGGCCAAATAAAAAGTAACATTTTATAGATAACCCCTTGCCAAGTGATTTAAAGTAGTAGTTGTCCGCATCCAGTTCATTTGTGTGAGATCACATACTTGCAGTTGGTCTGTTGATCAAAGTATCTCAGCGACCCTCCATCGTTGTAGCGGTTAGACTGTTGACTGATCCTGAAGTGTTCTTGCTTGAGGACGAAGATGCTTCACCCGGAATCATGTCTATCAGAAAACCGGGTTCCTTGGGCTGGGGTAGCATGCCATCTCCATGCAACATCAGAACCACCGTTGACATATTGGGCCTGTCATCTGGGCTCTGCTGAATGCATAAGAGGCCCACGTGGATGCACCGCATTGCCTCAGGTCGAATGAGGGAATCATCTAACAGTGGATCGATCAATTCTAGTGGCTTGCCTTCTTTCCATAAGTGCCATACCTAAACAGGAACAGCTCATGAGTAGATGAATCAAAGGATTTCCTGGATCAATGCTTAAATGTCATGCAAGTGTAGCTCACTTACATATCCTATTAGATTGTGGTGGTTCTGTGAATGGTTGAACCCTCGATTCTTCTTTCCACTTACGATTTCCAGGAGTAGAACTCCGAAGCTAAAAACATCAGATTTCCCTGAAAATAAACCATAGAAAGCATATTCTGGTGCCATATAGCCACTGCAAGAATAAGAGGACCCTAAGTTATAAGAAGATGAAATTAGGCAGCAAAAATTGGTAGTTCTTAAGTTCAGGATCGCATACTATGTTCCAACTATCCTTCTTGTATTATCTTCGCTTTGATCCCCTCCAAAAGTTCTTGCAATCCCAAAGTCGGAGATTTTAGGGTTCAATGCATCATCAAGTAAAACATTACTTGCTTTGAGGTCTCTGTGTATAATCCTCAATCTTGAATCCTGGTGAAGGTAGAGCAGACCCCTAGCAATGCCGCATATGATATTGAAACGCTTGTACCAATTCAACCGGGACCCTCTTGTTTGACCTGATCATATTTCATAATCAAGTTAAGCCACTGCGAATGAATCCGAAGAGAATAACAGAGATTTTTCACAAGATTCTCAGACACAAACTGAAGATAAACGTGTCTAAACTTCCACTGGGCATGTACTCATAAATTAATATCTTCTCGTCCTCTTCAATGCAACACGCGAGAAGCTTCACAAGATTCCTGTGCTGTAGTTTTGCGATCAGCTTCACTTCATTAATAAACTCATCTAACCCCTGTCCTGAACTCTTTGATAGCCTCTTCACAGCAATACTTTGCGAATTCACTAGTAACCCCTGAAGGTGAACTGTTTTTAATAATCAGGTAATAAACTGACAGACGGATTTTCTACTTTGTTTTTCTTTGTTTTATAATTCGGATATTAAAAAACAAGGAGTGAGCAGAGATTCTAAATTAATGGAGGGTTGGTATCTCTTCTCCATCTCTATGTGAGCTGAGCTTTTATAAATTTCGTTTATTTATTGATGAAGAAGGTAAGATCACCTTGTATACAGGTCCGAAACCACCTTCACCGAGCTTGTTGTTCACTGAAAAACTCTCCGTGGCATGGGCAACCGTAGCCAAGTCAAGTAAGGGTAAGCCCAGATCCTCTCTTTGGGCTACATCACCAAGACCATCTTCTTCATTTTCACCTGCTTAGAAAGTCGGATGTCAGTATAAGTTTCTCAAGCATTAGCAAAATTTTCGACATCTCTGGCAATTCAAACCCGTGTTTTGCTATGCAAAATGAAGGCCTATCCCTATGCAACAACGAAACTAGAAAATATTATGCCTCTAAGTACATTAAAACCAGTTATAATACAGCAGGAGATACAGTCATACAGAGGCAGCAAAAAGCTAATGAAGGAAGATGAAAGTGTAGTGCCCTAACAGTATTTTTACCTTTTGCCTTCCTCTTCTGTCTGAAAAGATAGCAGATGAGAAGGAGCAACCCACATATTAAAGCAACAGGAACTACGATTACAACTATTATCACCTGAGACCTCTTTCCTGTCAAAATATACAATTTTGATCAGCACTTGGCCGTAAATATATCTTTGCTGAGTATGTTTTAACAGAATACGTTTCAATTTTCAAGAATGTCAATTTAGGTGTCTTCAACCACGTCGAGGAGCTATATATTGACAATAGAGAGGGAGACACACCTTGATTTGAAGACGGCGCCCGTATATAGAGATCCTGCCCACCATCCAAAAGCTGTCTAACATCCACCAGATCTCCAAACCAAAGGACACAACCATTGCCATGTCCACTAATATCTGAGTTTGTATAAGCCATACAAGAACAATTCTTCAAGCATGCCACCCTGCATTCCTTCAGATTCATGCTACTGTTTACCTGAGCATATGTGGTATCTGGCAGTTTCAAACCAGAAAATTTGATGAAATCATGTTTTTTTGTGCAGTTCAAAGGCTCATTACGGATGCATCCTTGTGACCAGTCCATGGAGTTCCAGCTTTGGACTGACTTTGGCTTGAAACCCTCTAAACATTGGCAAACAGGTGAATCACTGATAACACAATTTCCATTTGCGCCACATAAACCGTAAGTGTCACAATAGTCCCGAGGCAATGAAGAATAAAGCTTCCAAGACATATCTGATTCTACCCAAACATATCGCTGACGTGTCAAGGTGGTCTCGTTCAAAAGAAACCTTGTGATCACGGACTTATTATGGAGTTGGTATGTGTAATAAACCTCCTCTTGATTAGATACAAACTTGAAGTCATATACAGGATTCTTCCTCAATTCAGGAGCACCACTGAATCTCAGACCATTCCATGGACCCACTCGGAAATACTTTCTGCTGCTCCTGAGAATAACTGCCTGGGGATACGCATTGAGTTCCATATCACAGCTCAGTTCTCCAGGAGATGGATCATCTGAACTCTTCCATGACGATAGACGCCTGTTAAGATGAGTTCTTAAATCCCATCCAAGCTTCATTCCCGGTAACAATGTATCAGATGGATAATCAAAACTCTGCCACAAATAGGCATCTGTGCTACCATCTTTGATTTCTTTTACAACAAGGTTTCCAGAATCCAAAAGTTGTAATACTGGTTCTTGAGCTATCCTTGTTGAATTTGCCAACCAAACCGTAGCATTGGTCCCATCAGAAAGTACAAGACTGCCTATCTTATTGATCATTAATGAGCCAGACAAATCTTTAATAGGGGTCCTCCTATTAGCAACCCAAACAATAGTTTTGACTGGAATATTCTTGTACCAAATTCCCAAGTGTCGGTCTTTGGAACTACCTGGACTGAAAAACCCCAGCTCAAAACTTCCTCCATTCGAAACAATCGTCTCACCATCTCTAAGTGATTGGGATTCAGTGATACTATCATTCGGGGAAGATATTTTCAACAAGGACAGAGATATAAAGAAACAATAATACATAGACAAGAGACTATTCATGGAATTCTAAGAAGTCCTTATCAGCAAAATCTGCTGAGAAGTTGAGAGAACTCAATGCACATATCACACTTACGAAGAACTATGAGGACAAGCCGGACACGCAACAGTGCCACAAACATAGCACAACATATGAATTTTTCCATCCACAAGATATACCAGTATTCACCAGGTCCGTTTCTCTGCAATTTCCTACGTGTGGTTGAAAAGTCCAGTCCAGGTGAAGAAGTATAATAAAAATCAACTTGTGCATGCATCCACTTTTGAATGTGATTACACCTGGTATACCAAATGTATGTGCAAATCATTTTTAAGAAAATGACCTTTTTGAATTAGTCCAACACAGCACCTGCATCAGAATGATACAATTACTTTAATCCGATATTGCTTTTCCATGGTCTTTACAACTAAAACTCACGGTAACTTCCTACATATTATTTTCAATCAACTGGTCAATCTAGGAAAAAAGATAAAATAACAAAAATAATCTTCCAATCATAGTGAAGAAAAACCAAAATATCATTGAGGTGTACAAATATGTTTCCTTTTTAACATTGTTTTAGCACATAATGACAGTTCCATAACTCAAATTCAAGAGGAACTTGGCATGCTAATCAAAATCTTCACCACTCAGTGTTTAACTCAATGTGAGAGTCAGACAGTAGCACAAAATAGATGATGGAAGCTCATATGTCATCAAAGAGGAAGAGGTAACTAAAAAATTGGTCATAAAATGATCTAGCAGACACGTACATAGAACAAGACAATAGGAAAAGAAATAATAAAATGTGGGTTTTTACCAACTTTTCATAAATGTGGGCATGACGTCGATGTCCACTGAACCAAAATGTAGAAAATGAACAGAATACTCATCTCCTTTGTATCCCTTTCGAGAAGGAGCCTACAGTTCTAGAACAGTCAATTTCCAAATACACCACTTTTAATAATTACATGGAGACTGGTGAATAAGCTATCGATATAAATGCCTCTGAAATATACAGAACTCTGTAAAAAGAACGAGAAACAGTCCCCTTAATCCTTGCACAATACCGATAAGCAGCTCTAGAACATTCAATTTTCAAATTATTGTGTAAGGAATTCCAATGGTTGTCGTTAAAAGGTATATAATATGTTGATTAACATACACGAACGGTAAACTCAAAGCATAAGAACAAGAAGCTACATGAATCCCAATTGCCAAACAAATTTCATTTCTTCTGTCAGTTCATGTAAAGAACAACTCAATAATTCGTAGAATTACATGCTATCAAGAATGGTATTAGACAAACAAGTTAAGAAAGAAAAAACAGAATCATTACAAGCAAAAGTTACAATCTTGGAAACCCTCCTGTTCAAGAGCCTCTTCCAACAAAAACTGGGACTGCTCCATCAATTCGGGGCTCAGTCTGAACATCAGCACACAAAACTCCATCTGATTCAAAGCCCCATCTCCGTCAAAGTCGCCTTCTTTCAGCATGCTGTACAGATCATCATCGGACAGGTCTTGAAGCCCCAACAAAGCCGAATTATTCTTCAGACTCTCGAATGTAATAACCCCTTTGTCGGAATCCATCAATAACTGAAACCCATTGCACAATTCCCCTATCAGGCCATTCCCTCCGAGCTTTTCCGCCATCAGTGGCAAGTAATCTTGAAAATCGGATTGATCTTTGGCCGCCATTATATGGGAGCTTTTCTTTATCAACTGAGGGACTAGGAGTTTTCAAGAAATGAGATTGTTTTGGGTAGAGCAAGGGGGGAGAGTAATATATATGCGAAGAGAATGGAGGGGTTTCGAAGAAGGAGAGGAGCAGGGGGACGACATCGTTTGGACAGCTAAGGACAGTACCTACGTTATCTACATAGGAACGAGAAGAGAAGGTCAGCGGTCGCTGCTTTGGCAGTTGGCTTTGGTTTTTATGCATCCAAGAAATTGCCCCTCTGCTTCTACTACTCGTCGCCGTCGGCGGTTTATTTAATGTGGTGGGGCCGTAAGATCATCTTTGTTGAAAAGGATATAATACGGAATCATTCCATCAAATTCATATGTTTTTCATTGTTTTATGAAATTCATATGTTTTTTCTCAAATACATAAATGACCAGACTTTACTACTGTATATATATATATATATATTGATAGATCTTTTGTATGTGTAGTTTGAATTGTAATTGAATTTGTGGAAGTTAAAATGAACTTTTATGATTTTTACGAGTTTTTCTATTCTTCATTTCAAGTACTTTTATTAGAAGAACAGTTTGTTCCCCATAAATGTATGTTACAGATAGAACTTACACACAAGTGTTATAGATAGAACTTACACGTATCAGGCTCCACCTAAATATTAGTCTACTTTTGTAACTACTTCTTCTAATACTTTACTTGACTATCTAGTCCCTTAGATGGATTTTGATGCAAACTCCCGTTTGCAATTCGCTGAACTCTCCCGAGTCCAGACAGCGGTGGGTCGATGATATTGAATGGTCTCTGCGTGGTTCACTGTCAGTTCGCCTTTGAGTACTTCTTCCGCTATCGTATTCTCCCGAATCTAATAGCTTTTCCAACAACCTTTTCACAGCTCTATGCTTGTATAAAGTTAATAAAATGTAACAGAGATAATACTCCCATAGTCTTCTTATATTTGCGTTTCTTGAGTATCAAGATATCACAATAAAATCAACCTTGATTCTCTATCGAATATCTTCTTTGCAGATCAGATTCTTTCCTTCAATTTTTCCAGTCGTCTAACTTTTTTTCCTTGAATATCTCTTGGTTGTTAATAATTGGATCCTTTGTTCCTAGCATCTTTCTTTGATATGTCTTGATTTGTTGACTTTCCTTGATTTCCATATCTTATACCATATCCTGCACATAGATTAAGATATGATTAGATTTTTGAATAAATGTCAATATATTTACCTTATCAATATCCCCCTTTGGCAATTGGTTCGAAAATCTCAGGACCAGGAACATTTTGCACCCTGCAAGAAGAAGTGGTATAACACAGGAAGGCTAGCACAATATAAATTATAGATGGGCTTAGTCAATACCAACATTCAACATGTTTGTCTGAGTCAAACCAAAAAGGCAGTTGTCTTAACAAAACAAACAAAAAAATCAACATCAGTCATCAATTGTTTAACAGGTATTCGTTAACATAACAGACCAATTTTCCAAATTTCTTCCTTATCATTCAGAGTTTGCTTCACTTCCCCAGTCATCATTTTCTTCTTTTTCTGCCTCGTCAGATTCTTCTTGCTCCGTCTCCTCCAGTGCTCTTTTTCTTCTTTCCTTTTTTAGCAGCTGATCTTCTGGCAGTACCTGATGTCTCCCCCTTTTTTGATCTGGTTGCCAAAGGGTTGGATGTCCGAGACGATCCGGCCTGCAAGGGAACATCTAAAGATTTAAGAATGTTAGTCAGGTACAATTTTCTGAGCTGCTACCTCAGCAGCAAGAGTATCTAGTATTTCCAATTGCTGATGGAGAAACAGGGGTAAATTGTGGGCCACTTCTGAGGGCTTGAGGGTAGGTTCAATAGCCCTAGGCTTGGAGTGTACATTGAATTCCCTGGATGCCATTTTCAGAGGAGGGGCGGACTTGAGAAGAACATCCGAGGAGTGAGCCTGAATTCCTTGATAAGAGAGCAAACCCCAGATAAGGGTTGGGAAAGGAAGTTTCTTGCAAGGATTGGATCGTTAAGCAAATCCCATTATGACCTCGAACGCCATTCTTCCGAAATCAATTGGAATGTTTTTCAGGACTTTGTAGAGGAACACACATTGAGCAGCATTCAAGTGAGACTTATTTGACGTGGGGGTCCAATTGTGCCTTCCTATCTTATGAAGCCAATTACTATCATATGTCATAATGGAAGGTGAGACTCCGGGTTTCGTCCATTGTGTGAGTCTACCACTGCTCAAGCATTTAACGACCTCTCCCAGGTCCACATCATTCTCATCTTCATCATCCATGCCATTTAGTTCAAGGAAGTCATTAATGGTAGAAATACTGAAATTAACAATCTTGTTACGGGTAAAAAAATTTCCTAAGCGAGGGGACTCAGGGTCCTGGATTCCAGTCACAAGATTTGCATAAAACTCATACACAATTGACCCATATAATCTGCCTAAATTTGTCACAGTTACTTCTAAACCAGAATTTCTAATGCACGATATTATAGGAGTCTTATCAAACCATTTCAAATCCAAGTTTCTCTCCGGCCAAAAATCCATAGTAGAAAAAAGTTTGAATCTATCAGAAGTTGCCTTCGAGTAGAAGGACTTGGAGAAGGTTTTACCTTGCACCATTGGATCGTTTTCATCCATGGTTCGACCTTGTGATGAGAAAGTGTTAACAGCAGGGGATGGACCTCTGTTCCTGTGGGATCTTCGTGGAGGGGATTTTGGCACTTCTTCTTCAGAGGTCGTGTCTACTATCAAATATCGTTGTTTTGCCCGTGGAGCGAAGCTTCTTCCCGCAGATTTAGGAGCTGTCTTCAATTTGGATTTGGAATTAGGTTTTGTCGAGGGTTTGGCCAAGGATTTATCTTGTTGGTTTGGAAAAGCGGTCAAGGGTGAAGGTTCAGTATAGGGTTTTTCAAAGGGCTTCGTTTGAGTGGTGGTTGAGGAGATGTTTGCTTGTGGTTCGCCCATTCGAGGAAAACTGGGTGGAGGTGGATCTTCATGTGCATGAGAGGTGGGATCCGAGACTGGTGTGGGATGTTCATAATTTTGTTTGGAAGAAGGGTGTGCTTGGGGGTTCCATTTTGGGGAATAATGGAGGCAGGGTTTCCAAGGGTTCTGGATCATGAAATGGAACTATCGCCCAGCTTGGTCGTCTTTCGTTTAGGTCATCACTGAAGTCTGCCATGAGTGTTTCTGCGAAGAATGTGTGAAACAAGAAAGAATTCTATGGCGGATGACCAGAAAACTGTTAGTGTCAATCTTCAAAAAGAAAAGAGAAGAAAATGTGACGCTTCAAATTCCTATGCGAATGCATGAAGTTGTGTGTAGGCCCATTTTCTTATATTATGACCCCATTTAGCAACCGTCTTGACTAAACTTACACACAGGACCACGTTCAGGCAGTGGTGAAAATGGAAAGTCACGTTTTCTTTTTCCCACGTTCCATTTCAGCACATTCTACTAGTGGATAGAAATCACCGAAGGTCCTATTCAACTGAAATAATCATATTTTTCCAAGAGAAGCATGTAGAGAGGCTATTGAATTTTTTGTTTCTTGAAAGATGTAAATAAAAATATAAACCATCTTTGGGCATTAATCTCTATCAGGCAATTCAGTTTGAAGATACACTAAGAAAAATCCTCATTCATTCTCTCACGTATATGTTCACTGTTCTGCACTAAGGAAATTAGATATTTGATTGATCCTTATAACTTCTTATGACGATCCTTTGTGTAGTAGCTTGCAAACTATACAATAAAAAGACCACACTGGGAAAACCCTGTGTGACGAGCTCATGGCCTTGTAACCCCTACTTTTGTGCGACTTGGAAGTGAACATGAGTAAGTAGCTTTCACAGACCAGTTATTTTCTGTGCTTAGTGCTCAATCATACGACTGACAGCTTACCACAGTATCATTTCAAGGTCGTAGCTCTTTCTTTATACAAGAGAGAAGTATACACGTATTCAAAGTTCAAAACAAACCAAATTTAAAACATGTGCGAGATTGTTGTTTTTAAGAGAGTTTAATAATCAACACCTTTCAAAAATTTTTTTTTTATTCAGATAGCACAATAGATCCCTAAAGACTTTCTCATGGATATGAATCTTTGAGAGTCTAGGGCTTTTGTGAAAATATCTGCAAGTTGACTTACGGTGGGAACATGTTCAAGAGTGATGACCCCATCCTCAACTAACTCCCTGATGTAGTGGTGTCTAATGTCTATATGCTTAGTTCTGGAGTGTTGCACGGGGATTTTTAGACATATTGATAGCACTCAAATTATCACAAAATAGAGTCATGGAAGTCAAGTTCATACTGTAGTCGCACAGCATGTGCATCATCTATACTGGTTGAGAGCATGAGCTCCTAGCAGCTATGTATTCTGATTCTGCTGTTGAAAAAGAAATGTTGCACCCTTCAAGTCCAAATTTCTTCACCAAGTTTCTGGCGTATTTCTCTTGATGTATCATGATTTCATTTTTGTTTTGTTTAACCTGTAGTCCAAGAAAGTAGGATAGTTTACAAACCATGCTCATTTCAAATTCTTGTGACATTGCCTTGACAAAGTCACTTACTTTGTGTTTTCCTATAGGAGTTTTATATGCCGTTCGATATGCCCAAAGAGCGTCGTCTAGACGAAGACTCCAATCTTTTCTTCCAGGATTGACCGTTTTTGCTAAGATGGACTTTATCTCCCGATTAGAGACTTCTGCTTGGCCATTGGATTGTGGATGGTAAGCTGTGGCCACTCGATGATGCACGCCATATTTCTTCAACAATGCTCCAACAGTTCTATTGCAAAAATGGGTGCCTTGATCACTGATTATTGCTCTTGGAATTCCAAACCTGCTGAAAATATTAGATTTTATAAAACCTACAACCACAGCAGAATCGTCAGTCCTAGTGGGTTTTGCTTCCACCCACTTCGAGACATAGTCAACCGCTAGAAGTATATAAAAGTTGTTACAGGATGACGGAAACGGTCCCATAAAATCTATACCCCAATCATCAAAGATTTCACATATAAGAATAGGAGTTTGTGGCATTTCATTCCTTTGAGACAACGAACCCGTTCTCTGACACTTTTCACAACTTTTATAGAACTCATATGCATCTTTGTATAAGGTTTCCCAATATAAACCACTATCCAAGACCTTTCTAGCCGTTCTTTTCGGACCAAAGTGACCACCACAAACATAATTATGGCAAAATCTCAAAATGGATCTATGCTCATTTTCAGGTGTACACCTCCTAACTATTTGATCAGAACAAAATTTCCACAAATGAGGTTCATCCCAAACATAGTATTTTGACTCATATTTTATCTTTTGCTTGTGTGATTTACTAAGATCATTAGGTAAAATTCCCGTAACCAAATAATTAACAATATCTGCATACCATGGAATGATACCTTTCACCAGAAACAAATGTTCGTCCGGGAAGAACTCAGAAATGGGCAAAGATTCTTCATCTTGCACTATCCTACTCAAATGGTCAGCTACAGGATTTTCGACTCCCTTTCGATCCTTGATCTCAATGTCCAACTCTTGAAGCAAGAGAATCCAACGTATCAGTCTAGGCTTCGACTCCTTTTTGGCTAAAAGATACTTCAATGCTGCATGATCAGAGTAAACATAGACCTTAGAACCAAGCAAATAAGACCGAAATTTATCTAGAGCAAAAATAATTGCAAGAAGTTCTTTTTCAGTGGTCGTGTAGTTACGTTGAGCCGAATCCAAGGTTCTTGAAGCATAATAAATGACATGGCTCTTCTTATCAATCCGTTGGCCTAAGACAGCTCCCACGGCATAGTTGCTCGCATCACACATAATCTCGAAGGGCAATTTCCAATCGGGTGATTGAATAATTGGAGCAATGGTCAACATACATTTGAGCTTGTTAAACGCCGACTTGCAATCATCACCAAACTCAAATGGTACCTCCTTTTGGAGTAAATTGGACATTGGCAAAATAATCTTTGAAAAATCCTTGATAAACCTATGATAAAATCCTGCATGCCCAAGAAAAGCTCGAACCTCTCTAACATTAGTGGGACAGGGTAAACTTTTGATCAAATCAACCTTTGCTTTATCGAATTCAATTCCTCTAGGAGAAATTACATTACCTAATACAATGCCCTCAGTCACCATAAAATGACACTTCTCATAATTCAGCACCAAGTTAGTTTCAACACATCTTTTCAAAAATTTTGACAAATGCCCTAAACAACCATCAAATGAATCACCATAAACGGTAAAATCATCCATAAATACTTCAATGCACTTCTCAATAAATTCCGAAAAAATACTTAACATACATCTCTGAAATGTACCTGGAGCATTGCAAATACCAAATGGCATCATTCTACAAGCAAATGTTCCAAAGGGGCATGTGAAGGTTGTCTTGTGTTGATCTTCTTCAGCGATCACAATCTGATAATAGCCTGAATACCCATCAAGAAAATTAAAGTAAGCTTTACCAGCCAATCTTTCTAACATTTGATCAATAAAAGGTAGAGGAAAATGGTCTTTTCTAGTAGCTAGATTGAGCTTTCTAAAATCAATTACCATTCGCCATCCATTTTGCACCCTCATAGGCACCAACTCATCATTTTTATTTCTTACCACAGTGATGCCCATTTTCTTGGGTACAACATGGATCGGACTCACCCACTTACTCTTCGGAATAGGATATATGATGTTAGCTTCATAAAGTTTCAAAATCTCTTTCATCACGACCTCTTTCATCACCGGATTTAGCCGTCGTTGGGCTTGTCTTACTGGTTTCGCATCATTCTCCAGAAGAATTCTATGCATGCAAATCGCCGGACTTATGCCCTTGATATCTGCCATTGTCCACCCAAGTGCAGTTTTATATTCCTTTAAAACTTGGGTCAATTGTTTTTCTTGATCCTCAGTCAACCGGCTCGAGATGATCACCGGTAAAGTTTCCTTATCTCCCAAATAGATGTACTTCAAATGTTTTGGTAAAACTTTCAACTCCAACTTGGGGCCTGCACAACAGAAGGTAGCAATTTTTCATTTGAAACGTTAAATTCATCTATTAAATTTGTTACCCCCATGTGTGTTTCAATCAAAGATTGAGACATTTCCAAGGCTTCAGCTATTTCTTCCTCCACGTCCCACTGTGCTTGTATATCGAATCTTTCACCCTCGTAGTCTTCTTCAAACACATCCTGCACAATGGAATCAATTATATCAATAGAGCACATAGAATGATTTTTTGAAGGATATTTCATAGCATCAAAAATATTGAATTTAACAATCTCTCCGTCAAACTCGACGAAGAGTGTACCCTCATCCACATCGATCTTTGTTCTTGCAGTCTTCATAAATGGTCTTCCCAACAAAATAGGGGTAGAACTAGTGATGGTGTCTTCTTCCATTTTCAAGATGTAAAAATCTGCTGGAAAAATCAACTCGTTAACCTGCACCAAAACATCTTCAACGACCCCTTCAGGATAAGCATTAGAACGGTCTGCTAACTGAATGACAACTCGAGTATCTTTCAAGGGACCCAAATTCAAAGCACAATAGATTGAGTATGGCATGACAGTAATAGATGCACTTAAGTCTAGCATGGCACGCTCAATCTTCGTATTTCCAATAACACAAGGCATAGTAAACATATCGGGATCCTTGCATTTATTTGGAAATGACTTTTTTTATCACAGCAGATACATTCTCCCCCACACTAACCTTCTCATCATTTCTCAATCTCCTTTTGTTAATGCACAACTCCTTTAGAAATTTAGCATACTTCGGGATTTGCTTAATGGCATCCAACAAAGGAATATTTATCTCCACTTTTCGAAAGGTTTCCAATACTTCTCTCTCATGATCATCCTTCTTGGATTTTGCTAACCTGCTAGGAAATGGAGGAACAACCACATTAGAAGTACTAGGTGAAGAGTGTGGGAAATTTACCTTTTTGTGTTCCTTGGACTTTTCCTTGATGATTTCTTCCGCTTCTTTCTCTTTTCTCCTTCATTGGTGTTTTCAAGCGAAGAAGGTCCTGATTGTATTTCCTTTCCACTTCTCAATGTCATTGCACTTGCATTTTCTCTTGGATGTACCTCTGGTTGAGATGGAAGTCTTCCCAAATTTTGAGCTTCCAATTTACCAACAGATGTTGCCGATTGGCTAAGTTGGTTTCCAAGACTTTGAATGCTAGCTCTTGTCTCTTGTTGAAATTTTTGAGTGTTTACTGCTAGAGCTTTCACGATATCTTCCAAAGACATTCCGGATTCTGAAGGTTGAGCCTGTGGTGGTGGTGGTGGTCTTGTATAGCCTTGGTGAGGAAAATTTTGTTGGCCTCCTTGATTCTTGTAGCTAATGTTCGGGTGGTCTCTCCACCCCGGGTTGTAGCTATTTGAATAAGGATCATATTTCCGTTGAGGTTGTCCCGGAAATCCTCCCATGGCATTGGCTTGTTGAACATCTTTCGGCAATGAGGAACATCTATCTGAACCATGTCCAACAACCGAGCAAACCCCACATACTTGAGCTTGTGGCATTTGTCCCCCTACAAACTTTTCCATCAAAGATGTCAATGCTTCCAACTTTTGATCGAAGGAGCTCGTGTTCACTTCATTAGCTTGGTGTGAAATACTATCTTGTCGAGTTCCAAACTGTTGTGCTTTAGCAGCCATGCTCGAGATGAGACTTCTAGCAGCTTCTGGTGTCAAGCTAACTAATGCTCCTCCACTTGCAGCATCAATCATGTTTCTATCAAAGGTCAAGAGCCCTTCATAGAAGTATTGGACGAGTAATTGCTCCGGAATTTGATGTTGAGGACAACTAGCACATAATTGCTTGAATCTCTCCCAATACTCATATAAAGTCTCACCACGTTGCTGTCGAATTCCACATATATCTTTTCTAATATTGGCTGCACGTGAAGCTGGAAAGAATTTTTCAAGAAACTACTTCTTCATCTCATTCCAAGTGGTAATAGATTCGGAAGGTAGATAATAGAACCAATCCTTAGCTTTGTCAGCTAAAGAGAATAAAAAGGCCCGTAGAGAAATTTGGTCTTCCGTCACATTTTGAGGCTTCATTGCAGTGCACACAACATAAAACTTCTTCAAATGCTTATGAGGATCTTCACCTGCAAGTCCACGAAAAGTAGGTAATAAGTGAATAAGACCGGATTTCAACTCAAAAGTAGAATATGTAGGAATTTGAATGCATAATGGTTGTTGATTAACATCAGGGTTAGCCAACTCCCTTAAAGTCCGTTGAGCTGGAGCTTCCATGTCTTCTTCCTTTATCTTACTTTCTTCAGATTCAGTATCTACTTCAGGTTCAGACTCGATCCAATCTAAAGCCAAATTCAAACCAGGGGATGATGAAGATGATTGTTGAGCTCGTAGTCTAGCTTTCTTCCTTAAGGCTTTCACAGTTTTCTCGACTTCTGGATCAAATATCAATTCACCTGTACGAGAAGAACGAGGCATAAACCAGAAACAAGGAAAATCCTAACTCAAAAGAAATTAATTAAACACCGTTCCGCGGCAACGGCGCCAAAATTTGATAGGTTGTCAATCCACCAAATATAATTAACCTACTTCCAAAGTACGAGTATAGTGGTGAGCAGGGTCGAATCCACAGGGAACGGGAATTAAATTCTTTTGAATAAAATAAAACAAAAACGGGGGGTTTTGAAGATTTTCACCTAATCTACTAAATACTAAATTAATCAATCTAGCAACTACAAGCTTACACGATATTAATGCACACAAAACAATTTGGCAAGAAAAACTGTTAAAATAGAGATAATACTAAGAAGAGAAAAATTTGATTCAAGGGTTCGATATTCAATTATACTATTGACCATAGACTAACAAATAAATTCTTGCAAATTCAAGCAATTAACCTTGGAATTATTAGGATAGCCTGATAAATCCTTTGTTTTCCTAATTAATTAACCAAACTTAGCATCCGGTTAATTCTTATTATTAATCAACTGGGCACGATAGCGTTCCATGTTAATTAACAATAGCATTAATCTTAGTGAAAACAGGTTAATACTAATATCGATAATTAGGATAGCCGTAAATATCAATATTAGCCCTATAGGTTCAATTAGATTAAATAAATTATGATAGCATAATTTACCCACTCTAATGCTACAATTCTTCACTCATTTACACTACTAGGAGTATAAACTCATGAATAGCTTTAGGAGAATAAATATTCATTTGATTTGTCAATTCAAATTAATATAAACCTCCATTAATAATCATGAACCTATTAGTACTTGAATATAAAACATGATAATCAATACATATCCCAAAGCCTCACAATAATATAACCGAAATACGAAACCCTTAAATCAAACCGTAAAATTAGCCACTCATATTATAATAAATCCTAAACACACTAAACATCATTTAATACAAGAAATAAACTAAAGAAGAAAAGATAAAATAAGATAAAGACTTACTACAAAATGGGAAAGGAAAATATGTCTTTTTCTTTCCTTCTACAAATTTCACTTCTCCCAATGTTCATTAAAAGAAACAAAAGAAGAAAAGAAAAAATGACATCCTCTCTTCTCTCCCTCCTACAAGTTTCGGCTGATTGTGTGAAAGTTGGGTGAGGGGTTTTTCTTTCCCTACTTTTAGCTTCTTGGGCTCCAAAAATGTGGGCTTTTAGTGTTTGGGCTTGCTTTCTATTTTCTTACAATTAATAACATAAGCCCACAATAAAAACATAAGCCCACGAAAAATAAAATGTGTTGAGCTCTTCACTTTCGGATATCTTCACTTAAGCTCGTTTCTGTCATTAATTTCCTTTCTTTCTCGATTTTTCTCCAACTGCAATTAATTATTTTCCTGAAATAAAGAATGATTAATTAGATCAATTAATTGCAATTTTGGAGACAAAAATACAGAGTATATGAATACAAAATATGGAATATTATAATCATATCAGATATATCTTGAGAAATTGTCAACACACGCAAAAATATACCTTTTACCTCCAGTACTTTCAGTCTGAACTGTTCCCATCAAGTCCATGTGTAATAGGGCCATAATCTGTTTAGTGCATATGTCTTGTGTTACCTTGTGTGAGCTTTTCACCTGTTTGCCAAGTTGACAAGGTCCACAGATCCCTTGATTCTTGTTCGGAAGTTTAGGCAACCCCCGAACACATTGTGACTTTGACAAGGCAATGAGGTGGTTGTATCCTATATGTCCTAATTTTTTATGACATACTTCTGTTGCCCTTGTGCTTGCATTATGACACACAGAAGATAATAGTTGTTAGTAGATCGAGTTCCAGTAAGTATGCATTGATCATTAATGTCAATAACCATGCATTTGTCATGAGTGAAGTTCACTTTTAGTCCTTGATCACATATTTGACTGATACTCAATAGGTTTGCTTTAAGATTTTCAACAAGAAACACATTAGACAATTTAGGTATACCATGTATATTAAGAGTTCCTTGTCCAATGACACGTTCACTCTTACCATCACCAAAAATCACAGATTCCCCATTTATTGAAGTGATATCAGTTAGATATGTTGCATTATCGATCATGTGACAGAAGCATCCGCTGTCAAAAAACCAAGTTCCGGTGTTGTTCGCACAAAGAGAGACTATTGATGATGTAAGACACAAGCTGTTCTTAGCAACCCATACTTTTTTACATGTGACATTCTGTGTCTGACATTTCTTACTTTCACAGTTTTTTATGATGTAGAACTTTTCACAGGAACACCGAACATATTCTAATTAGAGATGTTACCTGATCGTATGTCATATTTCATTCTGTAACACTTGGGTCGAATGTGGCCAGGTGCTTCACAATAGTGACATATATGAATGAATTTTTTCGTACCTTTAGTGTCCTGTTTCCCTAACTCACTAGCACTATTTGGACCATCGAGGAGCTGGCTGGTACAAAGATTGTTGTTCCAGATGATCTTTCTTTAGTGTATCCAATTTCGACTTTGTTACTTTGTCATCTTCGGTACGCCATAATATCATCAAATTTAGCCTTTTCTTTGTTCAGTCCGTGTATAGTTTGCACCGTTTTGTCTAACTCAGTATGTAGTTCAGTCATCTCATAATCCTTGTCCTACAATTTGAACACAATTTATGTTAGTTTATTAGTTAATGATGTACTTACCTGGTGGTTGTTGTGAATAGATTTTTGTGTTGTTTCTATATTAATTTTGAGTGACTCAATTTCAATTTCTTGAAGTTGGACCTGCTGTTCCAGATTTCTCACACTACTTTGGGATGCAGTCAGTTCGTCACTCATCCTTTCATTGATCTCCCTTGTGATTTGCAGTTCATGTTTCACCTGGCTTAGTTCTTGATATTCCATGGCAATGACATCTTTACTTTTGTATTCTTTTACTTGATTCTCCAGTCTTTAAATAACCTCAGTAGCTGCTGTACATTTGGCTGTTACGTCCAGGCACATCCTTTCCAGATCTTCTAGAGTTGGATCATCAAAGTCTGGTTCTTCAGTGTTTTCCAGTTCCTCTTCAGTTCGTACAACAGAAGTGAGACATACCAGATCTTTTGATGATGTATATGTAGCAAAGCTACTGGGATATGTTGTTTCTTTTTCGTCAGGTTCTTCTTCTCTTTCTGACTCAGATTCACTCCAGGTGGCTTTTAGTGCTTTGTTCTTTCTTAGAAAATTCGGGCATTCAGCTTGATAGTGTCCATATCCTTTGCATTCCCTCATTGGTCAGAATCTTTTCGAATACCTTGTTTGAAGTTCGGTGTTCTGGTTCCTCCTTTTTTGATATTCTCACCAAGGTTCGAACTTTTGGTGAACTGCTGCCTTTAGTTATATTTTTTACAAACTTGCTGTAATTCTTTGTTAGTAGTGTCATTCTGTCAGCAATTTATGTTACATCATTCTTGATCAGTTCCGTAGTTGACTTCGACTTAGTGCCATCCTTTGTTCTTTGATGCATACATTCTATTATTTATCTCAAATGTCCTTAATTCTCCCATCAAGTCATCCAACGGCATTGATGTGACTCTCATGAAAGATTCTAGGACTGTAATCTTTTCTCTGAATCTAGGGGCTAAGGTTCTCATGATTTTCATGATTTGGACATCCTCTTTAATTGCGTCCCCAAAAGTGTAATATTGATTCACTATCTCACTAAACCTAGCAAAGTACATTTCGATGTTTTCTTCTTTAGTCATTTGAATTCCATCGATTAGCATGGCCAAACTCTGCAGTTTTGATTTTCTCACCGATTCATTCCCTTCAAATGGTTTTTGTAGTGCATCCCATGCATCTTTAGCCGTTTGACAATGTATGATCAGTTTGTGTCTCATTGCATCAACGAGGCTAGTATTGCATATAATGCTATGTAGTTTGCATCTTGAGCACACTTTTCATCCTCCGTCCATAGAGTTCTTTGTTTCTCAACAATCTTTGTTATGTCTTTACCATCCTACATTTTTGACCATGTCCACTTCGTTTGAATTGCCTCTCCACACCGTTTGGATCTCAAATAGATGATCATCATAGATTTTCAGAATGGGTAGTTTTGTCCATCAAGCGATGGTGGTCGTAGTGACATTCCTTCATATGATCCCATGTCTCCATCCCTGGATCTACCTGTTTTAAAAAAAAAAACTGGAACCTGCTCTGGTGCCAATTGATAGATCAGAATTTGTGCGCGTGTGTATTAGTTCAGCAGTAGTTCGAACTGTAATTGAATTTGCGGAAGCTAAAAGAAACCTTTATGATTTTTACGAGGAAGAATCCCTTCTTCCTCTCAAGCACTTTTATTAGAAGAACAGTTTGTTCCCACAAATGTTACAGATAGAACTTACACGTATCAGGCTCCCCCTAAATACTAGTCTACTCTTGTAACTACTTCTTCTAATACCTTACTTGACAATCCAGTCCCCTAAATGGATTTTGATGCAAACTCCCGTTTGCAATTCGCTGAACTCTCCCGAGTCCAGACATCGGTGGGTCGATGATATTGAATGGTCTCTGCGTGGTTCACTGTCAGTTCGCCTTTGAGTACTTCTTCCGCTATCGTATTCTCCCGAATCTGATAGCTTTTCCACCAGGCTTTTCACAGTTCTCTGCTTGTATAAAGTTAATAGAATATAACAGAGATAATACTCCTCTTCTGCCCGTAGTCTTCTTATATTTGTGTTTCTTGAGTATCAAGATATCACAATAAAATCAACCTTGATTCTCTATCGAATATCTTCGTTGCAGGTCAGATTCTTTCCTTCAATCTTTCCAGCCGTCTAACTTTTCTTCCTTGAATACCTCTTGGTTGTTAATAATTTGATCCTTTGTTCCTAGCATCTTTCTTTGATATCTCTTGATTTGTTAACTTTCCTCGATTTCCATATCTTATATCATATCCTGCACATAGATTAAGATATGATTAAATTTTTAAATAAATCCCAATATCTTTATTTTATCATATATATATATATATATATTTACTTGAGAAATGGCTTTTTTTTTTAAATATTATATTTTAATTTCAAAAAAACCAGTCTATGCTGAATCTTCAGCTTAACCATTAAAGAGGCTCTGTCTCACCCTATGCTTTACTGGAATTTGTGGGTGCAAACTTTAGAAGATAGACACTTGACGATGCATATATTTATTTAAAAAATGTAATATTTTTTTGATGAAAAATAGTATTTTTCTTTTAAAAAAGAGCTTTAGAAGATAGGCACTCGATGATGCCTATTTTTATCTAGAGTATAACTTTTGTGTCACTGTTACCTTCTAGTTTAAGTTAGCTAAAAAACGTAAATAACCCCTTAAAAATACATTTTCAACAATTTATCTCATACCTATTTATGCGGGTATAAAACATTTTTAACAATATAAAAGTAATTCCATCCATCATATTATAAAAAGTATATTACTTTTATTTGATCTATTTATATAATATATGTTTAAATATGATGTTTTTTTGTAAAATATAATATTTTTTTAATAAAAAATAATATTTTCTCACCAAAAAAATATTATATTTGTAATACATGCACTACAACATAAAATTTGGATCGATTGAGCATGAATCTGCGTGTTTTTTACAATATGCTAACAGATCCGAACTCATTTAGCAAAATTTGATTAGTGAGACCACTGCATATAAATTTTAATCTCATAACTAAATAAAAAATAAAATCAAAAGCTTTCAGGTTCACTTTAACCCCATCATTAGCATTAGTGGCTGCAGCATCCGCCGACACCACCAAATATTTAATATTCACTGAAAATAAAGAAAAATATTCGCTAATAATGGAGGCAAACATACTTAACACGTGGATGAGGCTTCAAAGTATCCAAATGCCGTTGTTCATACAATAATATATTCCACATGTTTGGAACGCACAAATTATAAAATAATAAAACTGATCCCTTTGCCCTATACGTAGCTGGTGAATTCGGACCAACTAGTCCGGTATTTTAGGTTACTAGGTTTTACGTTCCGAGGCCGAAAATACGATATCCAGCTCGAGTCCTAAAGGCCTATGGCTTGCAGCCCAAGATCTTTTAATATATACTTACCAGTCCAATAAAATGTCGGGCCGGTCTTGCCTAACCCAACCTTGGTCATTGACCCACATGTTTCGGCCGGGTCGGGCGGGTGGCCCAGGAGACTTGAGACTCGCACATGACCCTTCTGTTGTTGTGCTTAGACTGGGCTGGAGCTCTCTCTATGTTTGTAGTCCGTCTTCATTACTATGTTCCAACAACACGATGAGTCTTAGCTACCGTGGTGTTCAATATATTGCTCGGTTTGAGGTCTCGATGGATAATCCTTAAGTGGGAATCTTGATGAAGATATAAGAGTCCCCTTGCAATTTCATTGATTATATGGAAGTGTGTTTCCAACTAAGTACCGCGCCTTTTGTTTGATCTGCCAAGATTTTCTGTTTGATCAGTTGAATGCTAACATCAATTATACTGTATTTAAAGGTAAATTCTTGATTCAAAACTCACCAAATAAAATCAAGTCCAGTCTTCTGTTGAACATATACTCACAGACCAGCATTTTTTCGTTTCTTTGAATGCAGCATCCCAGAAGCCTGATCAAATTCTGATGCTGAAGTTTGGCAATGAATATGAATTCATTCTTGAATTCATCAAGTCATTGCATAGAGCCCTTAGTTAACCGTTGCGCCACTCTTCAAGAACGCCCTAAATCCGAATACTATTCGTGTGAGACGTAATATCCACACTACTTCAAGAATTAACCGAAGTTATTCTAGTGTTTTTTATTTTATTTTTTATTTTATATATAAAATGTTGCCTTATAAACAGGCCTGAATCCCCTCTCCAAGCATTGGTAGCTTTGGAGATAACCTGCTGTATCTTTAGACACAAACCTTTCCATGCTGGAGTGTTCAAAAGATTGCAACTACCATATGCTGGAGATAAAAGGAAGTTTGAAGTTTTTGATCAAATAAAGTTAAGACTGGATGTTTGCGGCCCCAAATTTCGATATCATTCTTGTGATGTCACAATCGGTGGATTTTAGAATCTTAATAATTTTAGGTAAAAATATTTTATGTTTTCCGACGTCTGTTTATGGTTGGACGGGCGCGAGTAAATCTTATGTATGTATTTTACACTTAAGACAATGATGTATTATTTGTTGTGTTTCGAAGTATGTTGAGATCAAATTGAATATTCTACCACAGTTTCACTTGATTGATAGTCCCTTTTTGCTGATAGAAAATATAAAATATAAAAAATCAATTTATTATTATTAATATAATATGTTTTTTTTTTTAATTTCTTACTGGACGAGGAAAATGGAAGAACAAGCTTGTAAGGTCTTCTTCTGTAAATATAATACATTACCCATTCAAATCTTTTCAAAGAATTTGAATGGAATTATTATTTTTCTTATTAGTTCTTGTCACTCAGTATTTAACGGGGTAGGTTGTTGAATTTTTGTTACATTTGTTTGACTTGCAAATAAATTTGATCATGGAGTTCCTAGTACATATGAATATATATATATATATATATATAGAGAGAGAGAGAGAGAGAGAGAACACAGATGTCAATGTCAGCCTCCTGGAGTTGTTGGTACAGATGTATGTAAATCAAACAATGTCAAAGTCTTTGTTGCCATCTTGAACCGATTCAAGTATCACCATTTAACTTATACTCATGTTTGAAGAATTAATGTAATGATCTGATATGAAAATGGCTTGTTTCATGTTCAACAAAGTCCTCTTTAAGCTGTTTCTTTCCATCACCTTTCTGAAATTCTCAGTTGCTGTTAATACACTTTTCCCAAACCAAACTATTGGTATTGGTCAGACTTTGGTTTCTGAAAGCCAAGTTTTTGTACTCGGGTTTTTCGCGCCTGGAACATCTGGAAACAGGTTCCTGGGGATATGGTACAAAACCACACCAGATGTTGTAGTTTGGGTAGCAAATAGAAACAGCCCCATCACTGACTCACAAGGAGTAGCTTTTTCTGTTTCCGGAAATGGAAGTCTTGCTATAAGCAGAGGCGGAAGCATTATTTGGTCCACGAATTCAACATCAGGGGCGGTGTCAAATCCAATAGTGCAGCTCCTGGATACTGGAAACCTGGTTCTTGTAGACGGGACGAGAGAAGGCTACGTCTGGCAGAGCTTTGACTACCCGACTGACACTTGGGTACCGGGTATGAAGATGGTAGATGACGGTGATGCTGGTGTGGAGAAGTATTTGACATCATGGAGAAACTCAGACGATCCTTCGCCTGGAGATTATGTTTACAGGATTGAAAACGCGGGCTTGCCTGAGCTGGTGATTCTCAGGGGGATAATGAAAATGTTTCGAACTGGAGTGTGGAACGGGCTTTACTTCGCGGGCGGTCAGAGCTTTCCGAATGCCATTTTCAAACCTGAAGTGCATTTCAATGGAGAGAGGTTGGTATCTATAACAAGGCCTTATGATAGCTCGACGTCCACAAGAACAGCGCTCGACGCATCTGGTTCGCTCAAGAGGTATACTATGAATTCAAGAAATGATGACTGGAATCTTGCCTACACATTTCCAAACGACCAATGTGATGTATATGGTCATTGTGGTCCCTTCGGCATCTGCAAGAATGATCGAGTAGAAACGTGCGAGTGTTTAGAGGGATTTTCCCCTAAACTCCAGAAGGATTGGGACCTTCAAGATTATTCCGGAGGATGCACTAGAACTAGGCCGTTGGATTGCCAGAGTGGAGACGGTTTTCTAGAGGTTAAAGGGGTGAAATACCCTGATATGTTGAAGTTCTGGTTAAATATTAGCATGACCCTCGACGAATGCAAAGTTGAGTGCTTAAAAAACTGCAGCTGCACAGCGTATGCAAATCCGTACATAACCGATGGAGGCAGTGGGTGCGTGATGTGGTTTGGGGATCTCATCGATATAAGAGAAGTTCCAGGAGCAGATAGTAAGCAAAACATCAATATACGTTTACCAATTTCCGAACTAGGTAAGTCGTCTTGAGATCCTTCAATCATATTATGAAATTCTAATCAAAATCTTTGAGGGGAAGCTTCATATTGCAAATGATTACTTTTGTTGGTGTGTACTTGTCTAGATTCTATTGCCAACTCGGAGAAGAAGAAGAAGAGAAAGCGTGCAAAGATACTCGTCATATCAATTGCTTCCGGAGTTCTTACCTTAGGCCTTATCAGTGGCGGTATACTCTTAATGATGAGACGAAAGAAGCAAGGTATCGACATTGAGCTTTTTTGGCACTAGACTAACTGCTCAACACTGAACAGCATTAATGCTTCTGTTTTCCCCCCTTGCCAGCATCAAAACATGATAATGAGGACATAGAGTTACCGTTATTCAAGTTGGCGACGATTATGGCTGCAACTAACAACTTCTCTAAGGAAAATATGCTTGGTGAAGGAGGTTTTGGCCCTGTTTACAAGGTAATATACTGCATGAAAGTTCCTATAATGATCAAACTTGTTTATTAACACGCTCGAGCAGGGCAACCTGTCTGCAGGAGACGAAATAGCCATCAAAAGATTGTCAAGAAGTTCAGGACAAGGACTCGAAGAGTTCAAAAATGAAGTTATCCTGATTGCCAAACTACAACATAGGAACCTCGTCAGACTTTTGGGATGCTGCATTGAAGGAGAAGAAAGAATGCTCATATACGAATACCTACAGAATAAAAGCCTTGATGAGTTTGTTTTCGGTAGGTCCTAAGACATAATTCTTCTTGATTGAATTTCAATGAATTGAAACATCCAATTCACAAGATAAATGATCAAATATAGATCAAAATCAAAGGACACTCTTGACATGGCCTATGCGCTTTGACATTATCATGGGAATCGCAAGGGGACTGCTGTACCTACATCACGACTCCAGACTAAAGATTATCCATAGGGATCTCAAACCGAGCAATATTCTTCTCGATAGAAATTTAAACCCAAAAATCTCCGACTTTGGCTTAGCAAGAATTTTTGGAGAGGATCAAGCTAGTGCTACGACAAGACGAGTTGTTGGGACATAGTAAGCCTTTCTTTCATCTCAACAAGGCATTTTCTCAATTTTTTCTGGGCCTTCTGACTAATAATTTATATGCAGTGGCTATATGGCTCCGGAATATGCTTTCGACGGGAAGTTTTCAGTGAAATCTGATGTCTTCAGCATGGGAGTGGTATTGCTGGAGATAGTGAGTGGGAAGAGGAACAGAGGCTTCGACCATCATAGCCTTTTGGGACAAGTAATTTTCTTACTGGCTATATGTACTTCATGTTGTATTTGATAACACCTGTGAATCAACCAACTGTTCAACATTGTGGCAGGCATGGTTGCTATGGAAAGAAAACAAGATTCTGGAGCTTATGGACCAATGTTTGCGCGATACTTTTATCGAGTCTCAATTAAAGAGATGCATTCAAGTCGGATTATTATGCGTTCAGAAGTTCGCAAAAGATAGGCCAGAGATGTCAGCAGTGCTTTTCATGTTGGGAACTGATGGAGCAATTCTTCCTGAGCCTAAAGAACCTGGACTTTTCATGGAAGCAAGTTCCAGCTCTGAAAGTAGTTCTACATCTCCGTTTGCCAAGTCGATGAAACAAACACTCACCATCACTGATTTGGAGGCCAGATGATCGAGGACATACCATAAATTTCATAACCAGAATTGTGAAAAAACGAGAAGCCTCGACTGGCCTAAACATTCAAACTCAGCTCTTGAGGATTGGAATGAAGGTAGATGCAAGTGGTAGTTGCAAATATTGGAGCAATGACAGATTTTTAAGAGCAGCAAAGCTTTGATAAGCTGTGCATGAGCTCACTTATCTTATATCTAGCCTTTAGTAGTATCTTATTCGTTGCTTGTAAACCAGTGTGTTGTATTTTGCTGTATTGTTAGCCAATTTGCTTCTTCCATCTGCTCATTTTAAGCCTGAGCTCGTTGGTACTATTCATTTCATTTATAATCCTGTGAATAATACCATCAACCCCAATCTGCGATTTTTGCAAGCGTGAGATCACTACAGATAAAATAAATAGTAGAAGAACAACATGAAATAGTAACTTATGTTAGGTGGCAAAAAAATATCTCTTGTTATGAAAAAGAACTTCTCATGACTTCCGCCCAGAATTTGGTAAACTTTAAAATGAAATGGATGAATCTGACCTTTCAGTTCTTAACTACATCACCATTATGTAGAGAGAGATAGAGAATTATTCAGAGAAATTATTAAGGAAGGACACTGATAATAAAGACCTTCCAGTCATTTTTGACTTTCATATTAGAAGAGTCAGTCGTCGCCCCGACCTCAGCACTACTTTTATTAAATTTTCATTAGAGATCGACTACTTTTTTTGTCCTAAAAAAATATTTTTTATTTTCTAAAAATACAAAATTTTATTTTTAATAAATTTAATAAACTACAATTTTTTTTAAATTTAAAACTTCAAACTAATAATTTTTTTTAAATAAATTTATTTAACTTATTCAATTATATATAATTTATTTATCAAATAAATTTTTAATAATTTACGCTAACTAATAACATTAGATATCTATATATATACAAAAGTAAAATGACTTTCTTTAGTTTTGTTTTCCCATCTAAACTTGATTTTCGTTTGTTATCTATTATTTAGGATATTGTGTGTGCAAATTACTATTTTTAGTAAATTTTAATTGTTAAAATATTTAATTTGATTAAATTAAGAATATCATGTTTGTTAATATTTTTATTGTTATGCGTTATAAATAAATTGAAAAATAAATTATTTTCGATCCAATAAATTTTTATTAATCATACAAAAAAATAATCAATAAATTACAAACTAAATCTTCTACAATATATCTCATAGCTCTCGTACTTGCTAACTGTCAGGAAGATTACTATTTTTCTTTTGGGAGGGAATACCATTTTTGCACTTCTCATGAAAGAAAATGGAGGGACAATTTGTGTATATAATTCATTACCAATTAAATAGAATTTGTGTCCCCATTAGAGTTTTACCAGTAGAATATTTTAATAGTTGTTGGGTGACGAAAATGTCAACTTTGACAACTAATAAATTGTTGAAGTTTTGTTACTGACTTGTCGTTAAGGTTAACATGAAAATTTCTAAACTCATACAAATTGCAGAAATGAGTCGATCTTAAAGCTCCATTTTAGTTTGTTTTCAGTTTTCTTGAAGAATGACACATATTATGTTCAACAAGTTCCTCTCTAAACTGTTTCTTTCTATTGCCTTTCTGAAATTCTCTGTTTCTGTTGATTCCCTTTTTCCAAACCAAAGCTTTGGTGTTGAGCAGACTTTGGTTTCTCAAAGCGGGGTTTTTGAGATGGGGTTTTTCTTCACTCCGAAATCCCCGAATCGATTCTTAGGTATCTGGTACAAAAGTACACCAGATGTTATAGTTTGGGTGGCTAATGGGAACAATCCCATCACTGACTCACAAGGTGTACTTTTCGGGATTTCGGGAAATGGAACCCTTGCTATTAGAAGAGGTGGAAGCAATATCTGGTCGGCGAATTCATCCATGGGGGCGTCGAACCCTGTTTTGCAGCTCCTTGATACTGGAAATCTTGTTGTTGCAGAAGGTTCATCAGGAAGCTACCTATGGCAGAGTTTTGATCACCCAACTAATTCATTGATACCTGGAATGAAGATGGCAGACGACATTGATGCTGGTGTGGAGCTGTATTTGACATCATGGAGAAGTCCTGATGATCCTACACCTGGTGATTTTGTCTTCAGGATTGAAAATCATGGCTTGCCTCAGTTGGTGGTTTTAAGAGGGAAATCGAAAAGGTTTCGAACTGGAAGGTGGAACGGGCATTATTTCAACGGTTTTCCACATTTTCATAACAAAGTTTTCAATCCTGAACTGGAGTTCAGAGGAGGGAGGTTGATATCCCTGTCAAGGCCTTATGTAAGCTCGAATTTATTCAGAATGATTTTAGATTCTTCCGGTTCTCTCCACCGTTATACCATGAATACAAGAAAAGATGATTGGAATCATGTGTTCACGTTTCCAGACAACGAATGCGACAAATATTGTTACTGCGGTCCCTATGGCATCTGCAGAAACGAACAAGCACAGAGATGCGAATGTTTCAAGGGATTTTCTCCTAAGTCTCAAACGGATTGGGACGTTCAAGATTGGACGGGTGGATGCACTAGGAATACGCCGTTGAATTGCCAGAGCGGAGACGGTTTTCTAGAGCTTAGAGGGGTGAAGTACCCTGATATGTTGAAGTTCTGGTTAAATTCTAGCATGAGCCTTGATGAATGCAAAGTCGAGTGCTTAAAAAACTGTAACTGCACTGCATGTGCCAATCCATACTTGACTAATGGAGGCAGTGGTTGCGTGATGTGGTTTGGGGAACTTGTTGATACCAGAGAACTTGCAGAACCCGATAGCAAGGAGAACATATATGTCCGCGTACCAATTTCAGAACTAGGTAACCCTGTTCTGTCATCTAACAAATGCTCCAAATCTCAGATAAACAGCTTGAATTATTTGATCATGTATGTTTGTATTTAAGTTTCTAAGCTGCATATGTTTTACATAAGCTAGGATTCTGATGCGCTTTCCTTGTCTAGTTTCTATTGTCCTTTTGCCCGATGATACAGATTATTTGGTGTTATCCTTGTAGAGAATGAGACGGAGAAGGAGAAGGAGAAGAAGAAGAACAAGAGATGGCAAACAAAGCTAATACTGATACTGATTGCTTCTGGAGTTCTTGTTTTGGGTGGAGGTATACTTCTACTGGCGAGACGTAAGTGGAGAGGTATCAGCATTGAGCTTTTTCGGTAGACTAGTTTCTCACAATGAAGTATCCTGAGGCATTAATGCTCTTTTTGTTCCTTTACAGCATCAAAAAATAAAAAAGAAGATATAGAATTACCGATATTCAAGTTAGCAGCTATTATGGCTGCGACAAACAACTTCTCTATGGAAAATGTGATCGGAGAAGGAGGTTTTGGCCCTGTTTACAAGGTAGCGCGCTGAATGAGAGTGCTTAGGTGAAAAATGGCATTAGTTTGATATTCTGAATTAGACATTAACATTGATAAGCAGGGAAACTTGTGTGCAGTTGGAGAAATAGCTGTCAAAAGATTGTCAAGAACTTCAGGACAAGGTGCTCAAGAGTTCAAAAATGAAGTTCTACTGATTGCCAAACTACAGCATACAAACCTCATTAGACTTCTGGGATGCTGCGTCGCAGGAGAAGAAAGAATGCTAATTTATGAATATCTGCAGAACAAAAGCCTCGATTATTTTATTTTTGGTACATCCTAGGACATACTTCTTACTGATATTTGTGTTTAATGAACTTCATCAATAGCATTTCATCAAATTTCTGTGGAGATTGAAACATCTAGTTCTATTCAATCATTTGCAGATAAGAATCAGGGGACAATTTTGACGTGGCCTAAGCGCTTTGACATTATCATGGGAATTGCAAGGGGACTGCTATATCTCCACCATGACTCCAGGCTAAAGATCATCCATAGGGATCTCAAAACGAGCAATGTTCTCCTAGACCGAAACTTAAACCCGAAAATTTCAGACTTCGGCTTAGCAAGAATTTTTGAAGAGGATCAGCCTATTGCTGCGACAAGAAGAGTTATTGGGACATAGTAAGATTTTTTTTATCTCAACAAAACAGCTTCTCGTTTGTGCCTTAACGAGCAACTATTTTGTGCAGTGGCTATATGTCTCCAGAATACGCCATTGATGGGAAGTTTTCAGTGAAATCAGACATATTTAGCTTTGGAGTGGTGTTGTTAGAGGTTGTGAGTGGAAAGAAGAATAGGGGCTTTGATCACTGCGATCACTATCATAGCCTTTTGGGACATGTAACTTTTCGATGCCCAAATATTCTTTATTCTGTATACTGTGTGCACGCACATACACACACACTAAAATCTAACAAAGTTAAATGTGGCAGGCATGGTTGCTGTGGAAAGAAAACAGGATTCTGGAGCTGATGGATGAGCGTTTGAGCGACACATTTATCGAGTCTGAAGTGAAGAGATGCATTCAAGTTGGGTTATTATGCGTTCAGAAATTTGCGAAAGATAGGCCGGTGATGTCGACAGTGCTTTTCATGTTAGGAACTGATGGAGCAGTTCTTCCTGAACCTAAAGAACCTGGATTTTTCATGGAAAGGAGTTCGAGCTCGGTAAGTGGAACAACGTTTCCATTCACTGAGTCGGAGAAAGTTACAGTCACCATAACTGATTTGGATGGCAGATGAGGTCATCTCGAAATAAATTGTAGATCACAGCTGGCAATGTGTAGTGCAATCTCATTCTGATGTTCAAACATTTGCCTTATCCAATGCAGAAGCTTCGACATTCAGACACTTGAGCAGAATTTTTGGAGTAAATGCTGTTTTTACTTTTTTTTTTATTCAATATATGTATATGGAAATTCTCGATTAACTGGAATCTCAACTTTGTAAGATCATTCTTTAGTAAATTCTTTTTTCTGAAATGTCATACAGTTTCCTGTCAATAAACACATGAAAATCTTTATGCGTATATTAACGTTAATGAAATACCATTTGCAAGAAGAACCAATTGGTCTTTAAGAGCAAACATTTCCAACAAGATGAGCTCTGTGCCTCTGTCCCTCAAAGTTGAAACTTGTCTCGACAGAGGTTCTTGTATCTCTCCTCATTGGGCTAATGGAAAAAGGAGTGGTCTTCACCATATCCAGAAACAGAATGCTTGTTATAAGCAGTGCCGAAACAATATTTGGTTTATGGTAGACAAGAAAATGCAAGGCTATCTATGTCGGTGAGTCAACTACTGAACTGATTAGTAGGTTGCCTGGAATGCTGATGGTAGAAGGGAAGTATTTGACCTCCAGGATAAATCCTGATGATCTTTTCCCTGGAGAATTCACTTGCAAGATGGAAAACCAGGGCTTGCCTGAAGTGGTGCTTACTAAAAGATATCACAGATTCATGGAATGGACTTTACTTCAATGGCATTGCCCTCTCTGGGAATGCAAGTTTGAAGTTTATATTTTAGAGGGAGAGAGAGAGTCCGAAAAATAAGGAACAAAACATTTTTTGAAACTAAAGTTGATTTGGAATTGGATTCTGTGGGGTGTTTAAAGCACAGTAGGACTGTAGGGGCTGCTGTACACCGAAAAGACTGTTTTTTTGCCTGCAACAACACTACAATGATATTGTCTCGTGTGGCAGCCGAGACTTTTTTTTTTTTTGTTCTCAGCTGTGCCACATTGTTGTGGTGTTGTTGCTGCCAAAACAACATTGTTTAGGTGAGCAAGTTTGCTCACGGACTTACAGGACACCGGGATTCCTTGTAGCAAAAGACTCCAACTGCAAGACAAAGTACTGCATCCGGATTGAAAACTGACAGAAATTTTTGTACTGTAGCCACATTACAATCGTGTAGATAGATAGAGGCAACCATTCAGATAAATTAATGCATTCAATGGTAATATTTGTGCAGTGCAAAAGTCCATTGAAATAAGTAGATGGATATAAACATCGACTCATTTCCCAGAAGCAACTTCTTTCGAACAAATGTTACTTCGGATATACAAGGGAATGAACATAGGCATATTACAAATGGCATGAGTGGTCATTGGTATGAGCCCTTTCGGGGAAGGCAAAAAAACAAATCCATGCAGGCTTGACCCAAAGCAGACAATATTGTACCGGTGTGGAGATACAATCTGTTATGTTATAACTTTCTTCAGAAATGTATGTTTTTTTATATAAAGTATTATACAACTGTGTATTTCTGTTGAGTTCAAAGCAAAAATCTCTACAAAGTTGTGCTTAATTCTTCCTTTTCGTTTATGGATAGTTAAAAGTAGATACAATACTCTGGTGTAAGGTGTTCTTTTGTGAATATGAAGCATTTTCAAAACTTTTATGGGTCCCCATTTGAGTTTGACCAGTAGAGTTTTTTAGTTCTTCAGTCGCTACTGAACGTATTAACGACATTAACTAATATTAAGGTGTTGAAGTTTTGTTGCATATTTTATATTGCCATTTAAATTGGGAAAAAAAAAATGGTAGGCTTCAGTTTATTGTATTAATAGTGTTGAACTTAAACAATGTCAAGTCTTTCTTATATTGCTTAAATTGCTCTTTCATCGTTATTTCCTTGGTCGTCCGAAAATGGCTTGCTTCCTGTTCAACAAAATTCTCTGCAAACTGTTTCTTTTCTTTACCTTTCTGAAACTCTCAGTCTCTGTAGATACACTTTACCCAAACGAAACTATTGGCTTTGGGCAGACTTTGGTTTCTCAAAGCCAAGCTTTCGAGCTTGGATTTTTCTCGCCTGGAAACACATTCTTGGGGGTATGGTACAAAAAACACACCAGATGTTGTAGTTTGGGTTGCAAATAGAAACAATCCCATCCCTGAATCTCAAGGTGTTGTTGCTATTTCCAGAAATGGAAGTCTTGTTACAAGCAGAGGCGGAAGCATTATTTGGTCAACACATTCATCCTCAAGGGTGGCATCAAATCCAGTTTTACAGCTCCTTGATACTGGAAACCTGGTTCTTCTAGACAGCATGAGGGCAGGTTCATCAGAAAGCTACATATGGCAGAGTTTTGATTACCCGACCGACACCTGGTTACCCGGGATGAAGATGGTAGACGACAGTGATGCTGGTGTGGAGATCCATTTAACTTCATGGAGAAGTTCTGATGATCCTTCACCTGGAGATTATGTTTATAGGATTGACAACCGGGGCTTGCCTGAGCTGACTATTTTCAGAGGGAAAGTGAAAGTGTTCCGAACTGGAAAGTGGAACGGGCAATACTTTGCTGGCGGTCAAAGCCTTCCCAATGCCATCTTCCAACCTGAATTGGACTTCAAAGGAGAAAGGTTGATATCGATATCAAACCCATTTTACAGCTCAATCACAAGAGCAGCACTGGACACATCCGGTTCACTCCAGAGTAATGTTATGAATTCAAGAAAAGATAGTTGGAATAATGTGTACACATTTCCAAATGGTCTATGCGACAAATATGGTCATTGTGGTCCATATGGCATCTGTAGAATCAACATAATAGAAAGATGCGAGTGTTTTGATGGATACCATCCGAAGTCTCAAACAGATTGGGACCTTCAAGAATGGTCGGGTGGATGCACTAGAAAATCGCCTCTGGATTGCCAGAGTACTGGAGATGATTTTCGAGAGGGTAGAGGGGTAAAGTACCCTGATATGTTGGAGTTTAGGTTGAATACTAGCATGAACCTCGTTGAATGTCGAGCAGAGTGCTTAAGAAACTGCAATTGCACCGCATATGCTAATCCGTACATAACCAATGGAGGCAGTGGCTGTGTGATGTGGTTTGGGGATCTCATTGATACCAGAGAAGTTCCTGCACCAGATAGTAACCAAAACATCTACGTACGCTTATCAATTTCAGACAAAGGTAAGTCCGTTTTGCATTGGACTTTTAAGCTGCTTGTGTTCAGCATCCAATGATCACATATGATATATGTAAACAACTTCTTCGTAGACTTGAGTACATGGTGTGGAGATACGGTTTATAACGACATGAATATGCGCAAGATAAATGGAATTAACATGAGGTCTATTTTATCCTTGAGTACTACAAAATCTAGGAGCATGCTACTCTTTCCTTGTTTGGTATCTTTTCTATTTTCTTGTACATTAGTTGGTGTAATCCTCTGTAGATTCCGGCACCAACGTAGAAAAGGAGAAGGAGAAGAAGGAGAAGATAAAGAAGAGAAGGCCTATAACGCTAGTACCGATATTGATTGCTTCTGGAGTGCTTTTTGCAGGCTTTATTGTTGTATTTATTCTTGTAATATCAAGACGAAAGAGGCGAGGTATCAACACGAGCATTTTCTGTAGGTTAGTTACTCACACTGAAGTATCATGAGTTATTAATGTGTGTGTGTGTGTTGTTCTGTTTCTTTTTCTTTTACAGCATCAAAACATAAAGATGAAGATCTAGAACTGCCGATGTTCAAGTTGGAAACTGTTAAGGCTGCAACGAACAACTTCTCTGAGGAAAAGATGATCGGAGAAGGAGGTTTTGGCCTTGTATACAGGGTAATGTATTACACGAGATTGCATGATTGAACATAAACATTAGTTTGACTTTCTGAATCTTACACTAACATGCGTATGCAGGGAAGATTGTCTGCAGAAGAAGAAGAAATAGCTGTCAAAAGATTGTCGAAAACTTCCAGACTGGGTCTTGAAGAGTTAAAAAATGAAGTTATCCTGATTGCCAAACTACAACACAGAAACCTCGTCAGACTTTTGGGATGCTGCATTGAAGGAGAAGAAAGAATGCTAATCTATGAATACCTGCAGAACAAAAGCCTTGATTATTTTGTTTTTGGTACAAACTATGATACTCTTCTTTGTTTTTTAGTTTGTAAAACTTCATTAACAGCTTTTCATCAAATTTCAAGGATAGTGAAGCATCTAACTCCTAACTTATGCAATCATTTGCAGATAAGAATCGAAGGACACTTCTGACATGGCCTAAGCACTTCGACATTATGCTAGGGATCGCAAGGGGGCTGCTATATCTCCATCACGACTCCAGATTAAAGATTATTCATAGGGATCTCAAAACGAGCAATATTCTTCTAGATGTACATTTTAATCCAAAAATCTCCGACTTTGGGTTAGCAAGAATTTTTGAAGAGGATCAACGTATTGCTAGAACAAGACGAATTGTAGGGACATAGTAAGCCTTCTTTCATCTCAATCAACCATTTTCTTATATTCTACGACTCCTTAAGACTAATAATGTATATGCAGTGGCTATATGGCTCCGGAATATGCTTTTAACGGGAAGTTTTCAGTGAAGTCCGACATCTTCAGTATGGGAGTCGTATTGTTAGAGATAGTGAGTGGGAAGAAGAACAGAGGCTTCGACTATCATAGCCTTTTGGGACAAGTAATTTTCTTACTGGACAGATATACATTATCCTGTGTCTTTTGTTGTATCATTATCCTGTGTCTTTGCTAATACAACCGTATATGTTGGTGGGAAATGTTGTAGGCATGGTTGCTATGGAAACAAAACAAGATTATAGAGCTTATGGATGACTGTCTGAGCGATACTTTTGTCGAGTCTCAGGCAAAGAGATGCATTCAAGTCGGATTATTATGCGTGCAGAAATTCGCAAAAGATAGACCAGAGATGTCATCAGTGCTTTTCATGTTGGGAACTGATGGAGCAATTCTCCCTGAACCTAAAGAACCGGGACTTTTCATGGAGACAGGTTCCAGCTCTGTAAGTAGAAGAACATTTCCATGTATGGAGTTGGAGAAAGAAACAATCACCATCACTGATTTGGAGGCCAGATGAGGGGGCTGAGGGGGGGGGGGGTTCCACCATGCTATAATCTGAATAATCTGTGAGCTTTTATAGAAAAAGAAAATTGAAAATTTTGTGTTCATTGGTTAATTGTATGCATTATTCTTGAAGTTGAATTAGGAAGAGTGAATTATTATTTATACAAATTCAACCCATTATTTGTTACAATTTCTGTGTAATTTTCGAAGATGGATATATGGAATGCGGCGATATTCTTGTGAGTTGTGATTGTCCTCATCAATTTTACATTGTCTTGTTTCAATTGTAGATGAAATTGGAGTATAAAAGCAGGAAATTTGGACTTTTGATCTTTAAAATTAATTTATAATTTTATTTTAAAAAATATATCACTAGTAGAACTTATGGGAGACTAATCTAAAAATTAAATAACAAGGAGGGACTTTGCTGGCCTCATTGACAACAGAAGAATTATGTGATCATTGCAAGAGAATCAAATCAACAAGATGGAATAGTCTGATATGTCATTGATTTATCGAGCCTCGATCCGTGTAATGCTCATTGCATTTGTTGAACATGTTGTGTTTAAAATAACTGGATTCTGCATTTCCAGTATTCCTGTGAAAAAACCAGGATGTTTAGCTTCAGGAAGAACACTGTCATTGCCCAGCATCAGTACCACTGAAGACATGGTTGGCCTATCTTGTGGGCGTGCTTGAACACATAAAAGACCAATGTGGATTGATCGCTGTACTTCCGATAAGTAGCAAGAGTGTATGAGAGAAGAATCAACTAACTCCAATGACTTTCCTTCTCTGTAAAGTGTCCATGCCTGTTACATTAGCTCCTATTCAGGGTTTGTTTTATCCAGATGGCCTTGCAAATTTTATTCTCATAAAATAAAGATTCAAGTTTCTACATTAAGTAATACTTACATGTCCAAGAAGGTTGAGGTGGGGATCTGTTTGAAAAAATCCTGTGTTTTTCTTACCACTGACAATCTCGAGCACTAGAACTCCAAAGCTAAAGACATCTGATTTCACAGAGAACAGGCCATCTGTAGCATATTCTGGGGATATGTAACCGCTACAAGAAAATGTTTGTGAAGCAGATTATATAGCAAACAAAGGAAGTGCATTTCAATATGTGATGAATTCTGCTATGAAGAATCATACGTTGTTGGTATTATTTGCAAATTCATACAAAATTAACCAATGCAGCGGAAGCAATAATAAAGCACATACAACCGAGAAATATCCTAAATAATCAAACAAGCAAATATCCACAAGTAATCAAGATAATAGCGAGAGATAAATGAGACACGAGATTTACGTGGTTCGGCAAAGCCTACGTCCACGGGAGCAACACCAATCGTAATATTGTAGAACTCCGACGATTCGCACAACCCGCGAACTCGTCACACACAATGACTCGAGAATTACACCCAAGAACGAGATCAACCTCTCACTCTCTAACCCTCTCAATTCTACAAAGACCTCACGAATTTGTTGCTCTCTGTTTCTCTCGTGTATCCCCCTCTTTCTTACTTATCTCTCTCAAAAGAATGAAAGAAGTTGTGTGTTGTGTTTTTCTTCCATCTCTTCTCTTCCTTTTATAAGCAAAGAAAAGGAATGATTTAAAGAAAACAATTCAAAAGAAAACTTTGCCAACTTTCAGCCACCCATTTCCACCCATTTGCTAACTTTGCACACTTACTTTACTTTGTAAAAGGAAAAGAAAGAAATGAATGGCATTTGCTGTCATGGCTTTGCTGCCAATTGTCTGCCCACCCACAATTCTCCACCTCGTACTTCATCTGATAATCCTCAAATGTAGGACGAATACGAGCACCGCCCACGAACAACGACACTCGTACAAACTGCACCATTTTACCATGGTTGACTACATACCCAATCCAGGGATCAAGCTCCTGTAGTTCGACTACCGGGGAGAAGCTCCACCTCACCCCAACACCGCCCCGAAAGGCTGCCCCGTTTGAACATCAACACGGGTTGATATGTAACAAGTCCAAACAGTGTTGAAACTTACCACCCGTCACCACCTTGGTTAACATGTCTGCTGGATTTTCATCTGTGTGCACTTTCATAAGAGAAATATTACCTTCCTCTATGACATCCCGCACAAAATGGTACCTGACATCAATATGCTTGGTACGAGCATGGTGAACTTGATTCTTTGCCAAATGTATCGCACTCTGGCTATCACACCACAGGTCCACGCGATCCTGCTTGATCCCAAGGTCACCTAGAAGACCCCACAACCACAAAGCTTCCTTCACCCCTTCTGCCAAGGCCATGTACTCAGCTTCGATAGTGGAAAGAGCCACTGTAGCTTGCAACATCGATCTCCAGCTAACGGGAGCACCGTGTACACATAACACATATCCCGTGGTGGATCGTCGTCTGTCTAGATCACCTGCATAATCCGAGTCCACAAACCCATTAACCTGACATGTGTTTCCACTAAAACACAATCCTGTGTCACTGGTACCCTTCAAGTACCTAAGGATCCACTTCACAGCTTCCCAGTGTGTCTTTCCAGGATTAGCCATAAACCTGCTCACAACATTAACTGCTTGTGAAATGTCCGGACGTGTACACACCATCGCATACATCAAACTGCCAACTGCACTAGCGTAAGGCACCTTCTCCATCAGTGCTTTCTCTTCCGCTGAAGTGGGAGATTGCTTACCAGAGAGCCTGAAATGGGGAGCCAACGGAGTTGCCACGGATTTTGCATCTTGCATCCCATATCTCTGCACAACCCGTTCAATGTAGCTTTTCTGGCTCAGGAACAAAACATTTTTCGTCCTCTCTCTTTTAATCTCCATACCCAGTATTTTCTTTTCAGCGCCCAAATCCTTCATCTCAAACTCTTTACCAAGTTGAGATTTCAGTCTATCTATCTCCACCTTGCTCTTCGAGGCAATAAGCATGTCATCCACATACAACAAAAGATAGATATACTCACCTCCAGGAAGTCTCCGAATATAGACACAGCAATCATATTCACTTCTGGAATAACCATGCTTCAACATGAAAGAATCAAACCGCTTGTACCACTGTCGAGGAGATTGCTTCAATCCATAAATGGATTTCCTCAAGCGATAAACATGATTCTCTTTACCCTCAACCTTGTAGCCCTCAGGTTGATGCATATAAATCTCCTCCTCCAAGTCTCCGTGCAGGAAGGCGGTTTTGACATCGAGTTGTTCCAGCTCAAGATGACCATGAGCAACAGCACTCAACAGCACCCGAATAGAAGTGTGCTTGACTACAGGAGAGAAAATCTCATTGTAGTCCACTCCCTCCTTTTGTGCATATCCCTTTGCTACTAACCTCGCCTTGTACCTGATCCCACCGAGCTCAGTATTATCCTCTTTCTTCTTATAGATCCACTTACAGCCAATAGCCTTCTTTCCTCTGGGCAATGGAAGAACCCCTTCCAAAACTTGATTCTTCCGAAGAGACTCCATCTCTTCTTCATTTGCAGCCAACCAGTTTGCGCTATCCTTGTCCTGAATAGCTTCCTGGTATGATGCTGGCACCGCATCATCCTCTGGTAGTGCACATCCGACCACGTTTGCCTGCCCATAATGGTGTAGGATATTTCTCGGTTGTATGTGCTTTATTATTGCTTCCGCTGCATTGGTTAATTTTGTATGAATTTGCAAATAATACCAACAATTGGTATCAGAGCTTGATATCAAATTCGGGTGGTTGAGCTCAAATTTGAGGGGTTTTAAGCAGATTCTGGCAGAAGCGCATACCAGGTGTTCGACGAAATTCCTGAGAGGAATTAAATTTTGAAACAAGCTAAAAAAAAAAAAAAATGACGTCCACGAGTGGTACGGTCAAGATAGGGAAGTACGAGATTGAAAGGTTCAATGGGAAAAATGATTTTTCCTATTGGAGGATGCAAATGAAGAATTTGCTAATCTCACAAAAGCTACACAAAGCTTTGGCGGGTAAAGAAAAGAAGCACGAAGATATGTCAGATGAGGATTGGGAAGAGTTAGATCTCGAAGCACGAGCGTCGATCATTCTCTGCCTTGAAAGGGATGTTGCTTTCTTGGTAGATAGTGAGGTAACCGCCGCGGGAGTGTGGTTGAAGTTAGAGGCGAACTTCATGACGAAGACTCTAACGAATCGGATCTACTTGAAATCCAGATTGTATACTTGCAAGATGGAGGAAGGTACACCTATCCAGGAACATATAAACAAGTTTGATAGGTGCATATCAGACTTGAAGGATATTGATGTGAAGGTGGAAGAAGAGGATCAAGCTCTTATGCTACTTCTCTCATTGCCAAAATCGTATGAAAATCTTGTACAAACTTTGATGCTCTTAGGCGACAATCTGAAGATGGATGAGACCAGGACTTCACTCCTGGCGGATGATCTTCGAAAGATTGCAACTAGTGGCATGGCTACTAGCATGAGCAAGGAGCAGGCACAGGGGTTGTACACGAGGGGCAAGACAAATTATCGAGAGAAAGGCAAGGGAGGAAAGGCTGGATCCAGTTCAAAACCTCTTGCAGAAAGACCATGTTTTAAGTGCGGGGAACTTGGGCATTTCAAAGCGAATTGCCCCAACAAGAAAACAACTTGGAAGACATACGTACTATGTTCCTACTAGTCGGCTAGTTTTTGCTCCAGTTTCACTGCCTCCAATTGTTCTAGCAAGACCAAAGTCTGATATTTTTGGGTTCATATCAGAATCTAGTAGTATATTGCTGGCTTTCAGGTCCCTGTGGATCACTCGGAGTCGGGAGTCTTGGTGAAGATACAATAGGCCCCGAGCAATACCATTAATAATGTTGAAGATCCTAGGCCAATCGAGTAACATGCTATTCGTAGGATCTGCCAAATAAGTGAGGATATATTTGATGTTTGTGTCATAAAACTGAGAATCAAAAGTCTGTAATCAAAACTGAGGAAAGCTTTCTATGATGTCAACTTTTGAGTTACGTTCCTTGTAAGGCCTCCTGTTTATTTGGTTTTGTCAATAAATTTAAGGCCTGTTTTATCATGTTTAACTTATCTCTGTAAAATGAGTAGTAATTGAGAAGGCCGGCTATATGAGGAATCCTTACCGAAAAGTATTAAGTCAAGACTTTTGTTTGTCATGTATTCATAAACCAGCATCATTTCTTCTCCCTGAATGCACCATCCTAGAATCCTCACTAGATTCCGATGCTGAAGTTTAGCAATACAGATCAGTTCATTCTTGAACTCATCTACTCCTTGAAGGGAAGTTCTTGACAGACGTTTGACAGCAATTTCCTGTCCCTCTTTCTAGCCGGCCCTGAAAAACGTTGTACATAAATATATCCGATACTGGGTTTCTAAGAAAGCAATATATGGATCCAAGCTTATTCACATTACCTTATAAACAGTTCCAAACCCACCTTCTCCAAGCTTATTGTTGATTGAAAAATTATCAGTAGCTTTAGTTATTTTGGACAAGTTAAACTGCGGTATCTCCTTGTCAGTTTCCACATATGTCAGTCTGAGTTGGCCTGCAAATATGAGCAGCAAATAGGATGTACAGAACATAGAGAAAGGCTATCCATTTGCATCACGTACATAAGCATGTGTTTCTAATTTGTTTTCTGTACAACATACACTAACTCATCTCTGTTACCTGTTTCCCGTGTCTTTACTCTCCGAAAATACAGGAACAGACTCAGGCTTAGCAGAGCTATTCCAATTACCAGCGACAACGAAACTGTAAGTATTTTCCGTTTCTTCCCTTTTGAGCCTGAAATTATATAGTGAAGGACAGCATTAAGTTAACAGGTTTGTGAAAGCATGCCTGTAACTATTAAAGTCATTTCGTGTGAACTGAACATTATAGTGTTTCATGAACTTTAATATTCCTGGAATTTTGTAACATATCCAAAACAGTTTTATCAGAGTCGTGATGCAGTGTTAGTACTTGATATGTTGAGAATAAGTGATCACACTTTATTTTGAATGAATGCATACCTAACTCAGACGAAGCCACCTTAATATAAAGATCCTGTCTTGGAGATATCTTCGAGACCTCTCTAGTGTCAACAAGGTGATCAAACCAAAGCAGACATCCATTGCTACCCCTGCTTACATCTAGACTTGCATAAGCTGTACAAGAGCAATTTTTTAAGCATAATACCTTGCATTCTTCAAGAGTCATTCTCCTGTTGGACCAGGAGTCTTGGGTATCTGGCAGCTTCACATCAGAGTACTTCAGAAATGCATCTCCAGTTTTGCAGTTCAACGATGTGCTTCTGGCACACCCACTTGACCAATCTCCCCTGTCCCAACCTTGTGGATCTTTTGGTTTGAATTTATCCAAGCATCGACAAATAGGAGACTTTTCATTATTACAAATACCGTTGACACCACATGCTTTGTAGGTATCGCAATTATCATTAGGCGTAGTAGCATAAGCGTTCCAACCTTGTATTCGATCATTCCAAACGAACCTCTGTAAGACACCACTCTCACCTACCACGAGCCTTGTAAATGTTGACTCGTCTAGCTGCTTATCCTGGTAGTGCACCTCATTCATATTTATGATCACTTCAAATGTAAAAATGTAATTGTTCCGATAGTTTGGGTTCCAACCTAAGCTGACACCATTCCAGGGACCAGTTCTATACACCACATCATCTGTACCTCTTTTTATGACTAGTTGTGGAGAATTAGGTGGATCAAAATGAACTGAAAAAACTCCTGGTGCTGGATCAACACTGTTCTTCCATGATGTGAGGTAGACTTCTTGGCCAGTTACGAGGTTCCATCCGAGGTTCATCCCTGGTAAAAGAGTATCAGTTGGATAATTGAAACTCTGCCAGAGGAAATTCTCCAAGCTGTCATCACTTGCATCTTTCACCACAAGATTCCCTGAGTTGAGTAGTTGTGCAACTGGATTCTGCACATTTCGTGATGCATTAGTAGACCAAATAATACCATTAGTATCATTTAGAAGAACTAGTGTTCCTGGCTCAACGACTTTGAGCGTGCCTGATGTTTCTGTAAGTGGACTTTGTCTGTTGGCAACCCATACTACAATCCTTTCTGTTATTTTCTTGTACCATATGCCCACGTACCGATTCTTGGAATTCTGTGGGCTGAAAAAACCCAATTCAAAGCTTCCACCAGATGAAACTAACGTAGTACCGTTGTCTGTAATTGTCTGAGAAATATTTATGGTGTCTGCTGCATGAGACAATCCCTGAATGGACAACAAGAAGGTCAGGGTAAGAAATAAAGAGATTTGGCATTCACTGCATATGGTATTCATGGTTTTCTTGCACTGAATGCATATGGGAACACAAAAACCAGATATATGCATAGGGTAGTTGTACTTGTCTTTGCACAGTGGTCCAATGTAGTGAGAAAAGTCTTATTAATATATATTTTTTCCATTGTTTTTGGTTTACAAATTGCTATTGCCAGTCAACCCTCATAAAGAAATCTTCTAAAAAAACATGAATAACTACCGTAGTACTTGCCATGAACACAATTTAATAACTGGTTGAGATAACATTTATATGTATATTCAATGTTTTTCTAGAAATGACGATGAAGATGTGAAGGAATAGGTATTAATCCATGTAAAAGTTTGGTACCCTTACAATGCCAAGTTTGTTATTACCATCAATTCAACAGGAGTTACAGGATGGCAACATGGACTTTCACTTGGTCAATATCGTGTTAGAAAGGAAATACAAACTATGTGGGGTCTGACAGTGGCAAGTTGACATTTCCATGCTATAACAAAGTTTATATTCAAAGAATGTGACGCAGTTAGTGGAGTCATTTTCATATTCCATCATGGGATTGACCAGGAATCCAGAGTATGTAGATTTTTATCATTGTCGCCTAATTTTTTTTTTTTTTTAATAAGAAATCGAGCTTTATTGAAAATGATAATAATTACATACGGGTAAGGAATCCCCAAGATAAAGTGTTCTAGTATTACTTACAATTTTCAAATATCTAAAAGCATCAAAGACGTGAATGCTCCTAGGTTATCGGCAGTCACGTATTTGACCAAGAATCCAGTATACTTTTAGAAATAAGACAAGAACTTATGAAAGGTATCGAAGACATTGAGATAAATGTTAAAATGTTGCTCTTCTGTAAGAGCTTAAGCTTTGAGACGAGGTGATCATTTAACATATTATCCCATGATCGGGACTTAAAGCCGCTACCTCTGATGTTCATCATGCTGAAACAATTATTCATGACATTTTTTTCTTCTAATGATCACATTCTTTCCATGTTGTCAACATTTGCATTTCATAATAGGTACCAAGGATGGACTAATCCCTTCAGAAAAGTCTGCAGTTTAAAAATCTTTGGTCAGACCAGTCCATGATATGGCAGTCCATTAAAGCCGACCAATATGCCTGTTCTCATCTCGGGCCTAAAAAAATGTAGTCCAAACCACCTCAATTATTGGGTTGGTCAATCGATCCAATTTGACCAGCTCTAGAAACATGCACTTCTATTTGGTTAATCTAGTGTTAGAAATTTATAAGCTTGCTTACAAGTTTGTTAGTACAAACTTACAAGGCACAGAAGTCTTTTATACTGACATAAGGAGAGAAGAACTGGTGATGATTGCAGGAGAAACGAATCACAATGATGGAGTAGGAGCTAATCTATCATTTATTATCGACCCTCTAGCATTGTAATACTTATTTCATTTGTTGAACATGGTGCTTTTAATGTAACTGAAGATTCAAGTTTTAGTGTATCTGTTTCTGTGAAAAAACCAGGATGTTTGGCTTCAGGCAGAACACTGTCATTGCCCAGCATCGATACCACTGACGACATGGTTGGCCTATCTTCTGGGCGGGCTTGAACGCATAAAAGACCAATATGGATTGATCGAAGTACTTCTGATAAGTCGTATGAATTTTTGAGACAAGAATCAACCAATTCCTGCGACCTTCCTTCTCTGTAAAGCATCCATGCCTGTTACATTAGTTAATATTCAGGACCTATTTTGTATCCAGATGCCTTATTGCAGAGTGTTCTTTCATAAAATTAAGTTCTGTTTTCTCTTACATATCCAAGAAGGTTGAGGTGGTGATTTCTTTGAGAAAATCCTGTGTTTCTCTTACCACTGACAATCTCAAGCACTATAACTCCAAAGCTAAAGACATCCGATTTCACTGAGAACAGGCCATGTGTAGCGTATTCTGGGGATATGTAGCCGCTGCAAAAAAATATTTGTTAGAAGATTAAACAGCATACATAGGAAGTGCATATGATGAATCGTGTAATGAGGAATCCTACGTACTATGTTCCTACTAGTCGGCTTGTTTTTGCTCCAGTTTCGTTGCCTCTAAATGTTCTAGCAAGACCGAAGTCTGATATCTTTGGGTTCATATCATAATCTAGTAATATATTGCTGGCTTTTAGGTCTCTGTGGATAACTCGAAGACGGGAATCTTCATGAAGATACATAAGGGCCCGAGCAATACCATTAATAATGTTGAAGCGCCTGGACCAATCTAGTAACATGCTTTTGGCCTGATCTGCCAAGTAAGTGAAGACATATTTTATTTTTGTAAAGGTAGCAATTGTGCAGGCTGGCTAAATGAAGAATCCTTACGAAAAAGTATCAAGTCGAGACTTTTGTTGGTCATGTATTCGTAAACCAGCATCATTTCTTCACCATGAATGCACCATCCGAGAAGCTTCACTAGGTTCCGGTGCTGTAGTTTTGCAATACAGATCACTTCATTCTTGAACTCATCTACTCCTTGATTGGAAGTTCTTGATAGACATTTGACAGCAATTTCTTGTCCCTCTTCTAGCTGGCCCTGATATAGCAACGTACATTAGTAACCATTCATGTACACTCAGTAATTATCTCCTAGCATTACTACAGACTTCTGAATACGACAAAAAAACAAGTTTCAAATTCAGTTTCCTGTGGATAATAAGGTCTCAATCCAATTCAGTTAAGAACTTTAATATTTCTTCCACTGTCTTGTTTGTCTATGTGTTCCTGTGATCATTTATCTTATTGGGCCTTTCTTCCAAACCTCATTGATAATTTTTTTAATTTTCCGGTTTCATTGCAGACACATATCTGATACTAGACTTGGATATCTAAGTAATATGTCAATCCCAGCTCATTTACATTACTTGAAGAGATAATATGGCTTTACCTTATAAACAGGTCCAAATCCACCCTCTCCAAGTTTATTGTTTATTGAAAAACTATCAGTTGCTTTAGTTATTGTCGATAAGTCAAACAGCGGTAGCTCCAGATCCTTGTGGCTTTCCGCGTAGTTGAGTCTCAGCCGGCCTGCAACATGAGCAACAACGAGGATATAGAGAACATAAACTATCTATTTGCAACCAAATTTAACTCTCTTACCCGTTTCTTGCTTCTTTCTTCTCCGGAAATACAAGAACAGGCCCAGGCTTAGTAGGACTATTCCGAGTACAAGAGACAGTGCCACTATAAGTATTTCACGTTCCCTTCCTTCAGATTCTGTGGAATCATTTATTGAAGGAAATATTACGTTTCCATGTTGACTGAACATAACGAGTAAGATCTAGATTGGACACAAAGAATAGAGCGATATAACATGAAACTTCTCTCAGATGCACTAGGAATGAAAATGAGTTTTTTTGAAAGCATGTGAAAATCACAAAAAAGCATAAGCTTAGCATACTGGAGTTGAGTGATAGATCTACTACTCGCTACCTAGCTCAGACAAAGCCATCCTAATGTAGATATCTTGTCCTGGAGATATCTCTCTGATGTCGACAAGCTCATTAAACCAAAGCAGGCATCCATTTCCTCCTCTGCTTATATCTAGACTTGCATAAGCCATACAAGAGCAATTTCTTAAGCAAATAACCTCGCATTCCTCAAGATCCATACTCTTGTTGTACCAGGAATGCTGAGTGTCTGGCAACTTAATACCCGAGTATTTCAAAAACGCGTCTCCTTTTTGGCAACTCAAGGGTGTGCTTCGTACGCATCCATTGGACCAATCTCCCCTTTCCCGACCTTGAGGATCTTTAGGCTTGAATTTATTCAAGCATCCACAAGCAGGGGAGTTTTTAATATTACAACTGCCATACGGACCGCAAGCATTGTAGACATCACAGTTATCTAGTGGTAAAGTGAGATAACTGATCCATTGTTGTTTCCTATCAACCCAAACCCACCTTTGCCCAACACCACTCTCACTTAGCCTAAACCTTGCGATCACTGAGTCGTTGAGGAGTCCATAACGATAGTATACCTCATTCTTGTTTATTACCATTTCATATGTAAAAATAGTGTTCTGCTGCAAACTTGGGAGGCCACTGAAGCTTACACCATTCCATGGGCCGGGTTTATACTGCGGAACCCAGCCCTTTTTTATGACACACTGTGGATAACCATTAGGATCACAGTGAAACGTAAAATCTCCTGATCCTGGATCATCACTGCTCCTCTGTGAAGTCAGATACACTTCTAGGCCAGTCATAAAATTCCAACCATGCTTCATCCCGGGTAGAAGAGTGTCCGTTGGATAATGGAAACTCTGCCAGAGGAAATTCTCCGGGTTATAATCACTTGCATCCTTCACTACAAGATTCCCCGAGTCGAGTAACTGTGCAACTGGATTCTGCACATTTCGTGATGCATTAGTAGACCAAACAATACCATTAGTACCATTTAGAAGAACCAGAAGCCCCGGCTCAACGACTTTCAGCGCACCTGATCCATCTGTGAGTGGATTTTCTCTGTTAGCAGTCCATACCACAGTCCTTACTGTTATTTTCTTGTACCATATGCCCACGTACCGATTCTTGGATTTCTCCGGGCTGAAAAATCCCAATTCAAAGGTTCCACCAGATGAAATCAACGAAGTACCAATATCTCTAAGTATCTGAGAATTATTTATGGTGTCTGTTGCATGAGATATCTCCTGAGTGGACAAGAATGTGCATATAGCAAGAAAAAGAGAAAGAGAGTCTTTACAGCATGTGGTTTTCATGGTTCTGGTTTACAGATCGTGTTTGGAACACAAGAAGCAGAAGCCAATTATTAGGTAGACGTTACTATTATCATCTTTACAACCTTAATGGAGCTACAATGTGAACGCATCTGCTGTTATATTGACTTGGTATGAAGTTTCTTAGACCTGTTGAGTATCACGTTTTGTCTCTGTTGTTTTCTATGTTGAATTTGAAATTTCAAAGCGTGTCTCATGTTTTCTATGTTGAATTTGAAATTTCAAAGCGTCCAAAGTCAGGGTCGATGGTGAAATATTTTTATATATTTGTGTAACAACCATTTTTATTTTATAAACATATGTTCTAAATGTCATAATTTTATGTCCCATCATGCGAAACATTGATGAACATGCATCATGCCGAACATTGATGATTCACAAAATAAAATAGAGGATCTCGTGTGTAATTATAGTGACTTGTGTCGGCTCCGGGTGCTTTCAGGTGTCTGTGGGGGCAGGAATCTTGATGGTCCCGAGCAATACCATGGATAATGTTGCAGGGCATAGGCCAATCTAGTAATATGATTCCAGCGTCCCTGATGTTTCTGTGAGTGGATTTTCTTTGTTGGCAACTCATACCACAATCCTTGTTGTTTTGTTGTACCATATGCCCACAAACCGGTTTTTGGAGTTCTTGGGGCTGAAAATACCTAGTTCCATGATGTACTAACATAAATTTTTGGCCAATCAAATTGTGACATGTGGAATATTATATGAAATATAAGTTTAAATTATTTATTTGTAGATAAATTATTGATATTTAATTCAAATTTTAACAGTCAATCAAATATTTTCAAGTTTTCAAATCTAATTTTTTTTTAACTCAAAATTATATTATGTAAAGTGAATTAGCTAAATTTTGGCAATAAAATAAAATCAGATCATATATTTCTATTAAAGGCAATGATTGTCATCACCACACCTTAAAAGTTGAAGAATTCTATAGAAAAGATGAAATGTTCTCCATCATGCAAGGAGTTCTACGAAAGCAGTCAAGTTGTTTTTTTGTAAAAGTCCATCAATCTAAGATCAAAATGCTAAGCCTCTTGTCTCTCTTTTTTTCTTTTTTCTTTTTTCCTAAATCAAATATCATCAAATCAAAATATGTTCTTCATGAACTCAAAGGTGTTGTTCGCAGAGCCCATGCTATAGAGCCTTCAAATTAACGTTATATAAGTCAAATACAATTGGAGAGAAGATCGAGTTATGAACTTCACCATCAAATTATAAAACCAACAAAAGGTGAACTTCAAGAAAAGAATCAGAAGATACACATTAGAGATCTAACCCACAAACAAACTTTTTATTCAATAAATTCAATATACACAATTTTTCGTGTTTGTTAGTTTTACAAATAAGAAATGTGTTGTTACAGATGCTTGCACCAGATGGTGTCCGTTGCATAAGACACTCTTTGAGCAAACAAGAAGGATGTTACAAGGAGAAATAAAGAGGAGTTACAAGGCGCTGAAGTCTCATTGTGGCCTCAGTGAGCAGTAAACAACTACCGTTATCGGAATAGATACAGATCAACATAATTGAATATTAACATTTATTTATCGAGCCTCTAGCAGCGACATGGTCATTGCATTTTGAGAACTTGCTGTGTTTGAGATTTCTGTATGGTTTACATCTCTTGCCGTGAAGAAACCAGGATATCTAGCTTCTGGCAGGATACCTTCATTGCTTAGCATCAGTACGACTGACGACATGCTTGGCCTATCTTCTGCGCGTTCCTGAACGCATAAGAGACCGATCTGGATGGATCGCAGTACTTCTGAAATATAGCATGAATTTCTGAGGCAAGGATCAACCAATTCCAAGGACCTTTCCTCTTTGTAAAGTATCCATGCCTGTCACATTAGCCAATATTCAGAATCTTTAGTCTCTACATGTAAACAATCAAGTTTGTACAAGATGTAATACTGTACTTACATGTCCAAGAAGGTTGTGGCGGTGATCTATATGAGAAAATCCTCTGTTTCTCAACCCACTGACAATCTCGAGAACCATAACTCCATAGCTAAAGACATCCGATTTCGCTGAGAAAACGCCTTCCCCTGCGTATTCTGGGGACATGTAGCCGCTACATGAAAACATTCGGAAGAAGATTAAATTACAAGAAAAGAAAGTGCATATGTACCATCATGTTAAAAGGGATCATTCATACTATGTTCCTACTACATGGTTTGTGTTGACTTCAGTCTCATTCCCTCCAAAAGTTCTGGCAAGACCAAAGTCTGATATCTTTGGGTTCATATCAGAATCTAGTAATACATTGCTGGCTTTCAGGTCTCTGTGGATAACTCGTAGACGTGAATCTTGATGAAGATACATAAGGCCTCGAGCAATACCGTTGATAATGTTGAAGCGCCTTGGCCAATCAAGCAATATCCTTTTCGTTGGATCTGCCAAAGAAATGTGGAGGCACTTGACTTTTGTTGCAAAATATTGTGCATCAGAGTTCTCAGAGCAACAATATTTTGAAAATGCACGTTAATCAAGCCATCAATGTTTTGTAATATTTATCGTGATTGAGAAGAATTTCATCTGCTTTCAGCTTTCAACTTAGATTCCCAGTTTACAATTATTTTGCCATTTATCTGGTTTTAACAATTTTGTTAAAGCTGTACTTATCAACTCGCATCCAAAGTAAATTTTTTTAGTAATTGAGCAGCCTGGCTAGATGAAGAATCCTTACCAAACAGTATTAAGTCGAGACTTTTGTTAGCCATGTATTCATAAACCAGCATCATTTCTTCGCCATGAATGCACCATCCGAGAAGCTTCACTAGATTCCGATGCTGAAGTTTTGCGATACAGATTACTTCATTCTTGAACTCATCTACCCCTTGACGAGAATTTCTTGAAAGACATTTGACGGCAAATTCCTGTCCGTCGTCCATCAAACCCTATAATAGAAACGTACTTGCATTAGAGTTATTTTTAACCATGTATGGATATCAATTTTCTGTTGTTTTTCCTAATGTACTTAGACTACTCAATAAGAATAAATCAGCAAGGTTGGAGTCATTTATATTTCTTCAGCTGTATATTTTGTAAGTGTTATCCTGTGATCTTGTTTCCCATTCAACCATTCTTCAGTTTCCATTTTCGCTCCAAACAAATACGAAAGTGATACGTCAATCGAAGCTCATTTAAATTAGTTCAAGACTTGAAATAATACATTTCAATACAACTTCACCTTATAAACAGGTCCAAATCCTCCCTGTCCAAGCTTATTGTTAATGGAAAAACCATCAGTAGCTTTGGTTATTGTGGCCAACTCGAACTGTGGTAGTTCTAGTTCCTTGTTATGACTTCTACCGGGGTGATTATCTGTGTTGCTGTGTCTTGGCCCGCCTGTGACATGATCGATAAATTGCATAATATGAATAAGCATGCTACTATCATATGCCTTCAGCTTCACAACATAAAACTACTCTCCCTCACCTGTTTCTGCCAGATGATGACTCTGCTTCTTTCTCTTTTTTGAATACAGCAACAGGCTCAGGCCCAGCAGAAATACTCCAATTACTACGGACAACGTCACTGCAAATATTTCCCGTTTCCTTCCCGCTGAGTCTGTGGTAATATTTATTTAAAAACAAAAGCTTGTTATACCCGGAATTTTGCAGCAAATCTAACTAATTTTTCATGTCTAAGTACATTGTTTATACTCAAGACACTGAAAATATGTGATCCCTCAATGAATCCTTACCTAACTCCGAAGAAGCCATCCTAATGTAGATGTCCTGCCCTGCTGGAGATACCTCTTTCATGTCCAAAAGGTCACCAAACCAAAGTAGACATCCATGTTCACCTCTGCTTATATTCAGACTTGAATACGCCATACACGAGCAATTTTTGGAGCACAAAACCTTGCATTCTTTAAGAGTCATACTCTTGTCGTACCAGGAACGCCGAGTATCTGGCAATTTAAACCCCGAGTACTTCAGAAACACATCTCCTTTTTCGCAATTCAAGGGTGTTCTTCGAATGCAACCATTCGACAAATCTCCTTTATCCAGACCGTTTGGATCATTCGGCTTGAATTTATTCAAGCATCCACAAGCTGGAGAGTTTTTCATGTTACAGCTACCATATGGGCCACAGAGTTTATACTTATCACATGAATTATCTGCTGGTACAGTAATATAAATGTTCCATTCTTGCTTTGACTCAACCCAAGTCCACCTTTCTCCAATACCACTCTCACTTAGTCTCAACCGAGTATACACCGACTCGTTTAGCAGCTCAAAGTGCGCGTAAGCCTCTTTCTTGTTTACAACCACTTCATATGTAAAAATCTGATTCTTCTGCAAGTTTGGGAGCCCGCTGAAGCCCATACCGTTCCAGGGCCCGGTTCTATACACCATTTGTCCACTCTTTCTTATGACTAGCTGTGGATAACCAGTAGGATCACAATGATACGTATAATCCCCTGATGCTGGATCACCCCTGTTCTTCCATGATCTTAGATAGACTTCTAGGCCGGTCGTAAAGTTCACACCAAGCCTCATCCCGGGTAAGAAAGTGTCGGTTGGATAGTCGAAACTCTGCCACAGGAAATTCTCCAGGCTATCATCATCATTCTCATCTTTCACTACCAGATTCCCCGAGTCCAGTAATCGCGCAACTGGATTCTGCACGGTTCTTGATGTATTAGTAGACCATAGGATACCATCAGTACCATTTAGAAGAACCAGGATTCCAGGCTCAACAACTTTCAGCACACCTGATCCATCTGTGAGTGGATTGTCTCTGTTGGCAACCCACACCACAGTCTTTGCTGCAATTTTCTTGTACCATATGGCCACGTACCGATTCTGGGAATTCTCTGGGCTGAAAAAACCCAGTTCGAAGGTGCCACCAGACGAAATCAACGTAGTATTGTTATCTCTAAATATCTCAGAAGTATTTATGGTGTTAGCTGCGTAAGATGCGTCCTGAGTGAGCATGAAGGTAGTTATAGTAAGGAATAACGAGAGATGATGCTTACTGATTATGATGTTCATGGTTCTGGTGTGTAAGTGTGTAGTCGAACAAGAGACGTAAGCTAAGTATTCGATTGAAGTTGTAACCGTGTTTCCATGGTGGTCGGGCCAACATGATGAGTCAAACTCTATAATTTGTAGAATTATTTATGGGCTTAGAAATTTCTTAAACTCGCCATTGAAGTTTCATGGCTTCAACGTTCCAAGTCAAAGATAAAATGTTCTCCTAAAGTCGTGTGTTTGTCTACAATCATTTGGCTTTTCGGTTGATCCAACGACTCCAAATAATTATAAAAGGCTTTTGACAGAAGGTAGAGCTGAACTATGAAGGAGAAGGAAACAAATAAATAAAATAGAGGTATTGCCTGTTACTATTACCGTCCTATAATATTAATTTTATTTGACTTTGGTTTGTCGAAATTTCAGTTTTCATCAAAAATTAAAACAAACATACAATAATCAGTAGAAATTACATTCGAATCAAACTCTACCTAAGCTTAAAAGAGGATGGTGGATAATAAAACTCAGAATAATGATTATTTTCAACCGATAAACTTCTGATTAATAATAGTTTTAATTGGGTTTGACTGTTCGATTTACTACCAAAAAAACAATTTAAACAAATATGTGGGCTAACATACTTTCAAGTTGGAGGATGAAGTATATATATCACACGTCATAATAAACCAACAATTTAATCAGAATATATAAGCCAATGCTGATATGTAGTTTCAATAGAGGCGTGACAGAAGAACTAAAATTAAATAAAAAATAATAGCCAAATATATTGGGACCACAAGAAATAAGTTGAATTGGCAATGCGTCACATTTGTCAAATAACTGACTGCATTTTCTTTGGGAATTTCCCTCTGATAGAAAAAGAAATCAATAGCGGTTACTGACGCAAATGGAATAAGATTATATTACTAAAATTTGGGATCAAATTCAAATAACAATACAATGTTTACTTTCGTGATTTGAGGTTAGAAATGGACTCAATCAATCATTACTCTTTGTTTCCTTTGATTTTTAGAACATAGGATATATATCTACTATTACTAAAATACCCCTGAAAAATATAACATGCCTGTATAAAAGTCTGCCCCTCACATTTCCTATTCTTTCAATTAATATTGTGATTTTATTAAAATTTCAAAGAAACAAAAATAATGAAAATGAAATAATTGAAAAAAAAAAACACTATCTCCCCAACCCATTGACCTAGTGTTAGCTTCAAATTCAAAAATTAATGACCAGAGCCCACGAGTTAGAACCCTAATTATTTCTACAATTTATTTATTGCTAAAATTTATCTAGGCGAAGACCGTTGCATATAATTTATAACATATTATATATATATATATATATATATTTGAATTCTTTAATGTGATTTTCAAGTAGTGATGTGTGGTTAGTTCCTCCAATTCAATTTGAAGCGATGTTAATATTTTACTTATGATTTATTCATGAATTAATAGTAACATTATCTCTATCTCTCTTAGAATTATGTATTACATGCTTTCTTGATATGTTGTATGGTATTTTGATATATTAGATCTGCTAGATTAAATAATAATTATATCTATTTCTAGAATACAAACTGGTATTTCATTTGTGCGTTGCATAATTTATAATATGATAATATAATAAGTTTTCATAAAATTGATATTATAATTTTTTTAAATAAAATACATAATTATATCAAATATATTTTTAAAAATTGTTTAAATAAAAATATATTAAATACTAAAATATACCACAATTAATGTAAGAAAAATTATTTTATATTTAAATATTAATATTTTATTTTTATATATGCAATATAGATATTAAAATCACAAAAATATATTAATTTAATATATTTTTTATAAGAAACAGAGTTGAGATAAAATGCTTATAAGTCATTAATAATTTAAATGAAAAAGCAAAATTTAATTGGATATTATATTTTTTAAAAATAAAAAGATATTTTTTGGCGGAAAAAATGACATTTATGTAATTTCTTTCAATTGTCCTGATTTTATATAGTTATAGATTGTAGTCCGTAATTATTATAATTTTGTATTTCTTAGTAGCAAATAGTGATTGAATCATTAAGGATAACTAAAATCTAAATTATTTGAACCGAATTTGCGAATTCAAAGTTCAGTCTACCACATCATGTTTGATAGTTTCTAGGTTTTTTTATTAAACATAGTTAGTTAAAAAGGCTGTTATAATTAACTAAACTTAAGAGATTATTCAGATTAATAGAACTTGTTATTAATTTGGGGAGAGAGATTCAAAAGAAGACTAAGAGAGATGATATTAATTAATTTGTGATTATTTAGATAAAAAAAATACCGAATTGATTACTGAAACTTTACTATTGATTGAATTTTATTTATCTTGGTTCTTATGTTTTTGCTTTAGAATTAGTTTATTTAAAATAAATTTAATCCAATCCCCCCTCATTTCATTTGTCCTAGAATAATTAATTCGAGATGAAAAGATAATTAAAATAAAAATTAATTTTAACATATATCGACACGATCAATAACCCACCCATACATACACCATCCAAAATTGTGAATTTTCTTTCCAGATACCTCGTTTCATTTACCTCCAACATTATCACAAAATTCATTTGATTCCTCAGAGTACTGCTGGAACTCATTCACTTATTGACAACAGAACAAACTTGCCACATCTGGTAATGTGGACAGGGACAAGGAAGATTGACAAGTACATCGTCATTGCTGACAAGTACAACGTCATTGCCAAGGGAAGAATATGACAAGATTGAAAGTGATAGAAACCAAGACAATATAAGCCAATCTATCATTTATTTATCGAGCCTCGAGCAGCGTAATGCTCATTGAAATTTTCGAACTTGCTCTGCTTAAGCTGACTGAAGTTTCAGTTTTTATTATGTCTCTTGCTGTGAAAAAACCAGGATGTTTAGCTTCAGGTAGGACACTATCATTGCTCAGCATCAGTACGACGGACGACATGCTTGGCCTTTCTTCAGCGCGTTCTTGAACGCACAAAAGACCAACTTGGATTGATCGCTTTACTTGTGATAAACTGCATGAATTTGTGAGACAAGAATCAGCCAACTCCACTGACCTTTCTTGTCTGTAAACCATCCATGCCTGTTACATTAGCTCGTAATCAGATAATGTAACACTGACGTGTCCAAGTAGGTTAAGGTGGTGATTGTTGGATAAAACTTCTGCAATCTGTATATAGCCCTAATTAATTCAAGAGAATCAAACAATAGAATATAGATTAGCGGAAGCGTACCGGAGTCCATTGAATTGTTTGTAAAAAGAAAGGTATGATCTTCCAATTTGCATCAAAAAACTTTGAAGCCTTATTTTCCTGATGATGGGGATTCAGGATTCTGAAAAATACTTCACGATGCAAATGGGGACCATTTCCTGTTATATTACCAACTGCTCAAGGCAGTTAGTAATATTTATTGACTATTTCTAATTTGGCCCCTCATCAAATCAGAAATTATCTAATTGGTATCCACATATTAAAATCATGACAATTATGCCCTTAAGTCATAAACTTTATTCCAAAATAGACCACATAAATTTGACTTATTTATTTGATGACCCAACACACATCTTCTATATACAATTGTGACCCCAATAAATTTCTAACAATCTCCCACTGGGCCACATATGTATATATATAAATGAGTTAACCTTATTGAGCTCATAACTTTGTCATCATAACCATAGGCATATGCAATCTCGTCCATTAACTATATCAACATAGGATCAAAGCAATTTTCGTTGTATCAATCACAACTAAACCTACCAATGGTCACATATATCAACATAGCCAAATGACATAGATCAATCATGATAATGTGGTATGAAAATTACATGCATGGTGATCTATTCATGTCAATTTTCAATTGGTCCTACTTTACTTTATAGAGATCAAAACTTTAGCTTAATGTACAAAGTGAAATAAACATAATAACATAAATTCTGATCAGAGAAATATCTAAATACACAAGTTTCATGAAACAAATAAAACACAAAGGATAATAATGACAAACTCCCACTGAATCTAGATATCCTCATAGTCTAAAACACCCATACGAGCAGTGTGCTCATGAAAGACCTTGGGTGGTAAACCCTTAGTAAGGGGGTCTGCAATCATGGAGTTTGTACCTAAGTGTTCTATACAAATCTGTCCACTCTGTACCCTTTCTTTTACAACAAGGAACTTGATGTCAATATGTTTTGACTTCGTCAAGCTCCTGTTGTTGTTGGAAAATAATAAAGCTGATTTATTGTCACAATATAACTTAAGTGGTCTTTCTATTCCATCCACAATGCGCAGCCCAGTGACAAAGTTTCTCAGCCATATACCATGGTTAGATGCCTCATAACATGCAACAAATTCTGCTGCCATGGTGGATGAAGCTATGAGTGTTTATTTTGCACTCCTCCATAATATAGCTCCATCACCTAACAGATATATGTAGCCCGAAGTGGATCTCCTACTATCTTGGCATCCCGCAAAGTCGGAGTCAGAATATCCAATGATCTCAAAGTGATCTGACCTCCTATATGTGAGCATGTAATTTCTTGTTCTCTTCAAATATCTCATAACCTTTTTGGCTGCTTTCCAGTGATCAATTCCTGGATTGCTTAAGTATCTGCCTAATACTCCAACAATGTACGCTATATCCGGACGCGTACAAACTTGAGCATACATTAGACTCCCAACAGCTGAAGCATAGGGAATCTTTTGCATTTCTTGAATTTCAAGGCTTCCTTTAGGGCATTGCTCAAGACAAAATTTGTCTCCTTTAACGACAGGGGTATCACCTGGTCTACAATCTTGCATGCCAAACCTTTTGAGTACTTTATCGATATAGCTCTTTTGTGATAATCCAAGAATACCCCAAGAACGATCTCGCTGTATCTGAATTCCTAAAACAAAAGAAGCGTCACCAAGATCTTTCATCTCAAAATGCTTAGATAGAAATCTCTTGGTTTCGTGCAATAAGCCTATATTATTAGTGGCAAGCAATATGTCATCGACATATAGAACCAGAAATATGCACTTACTCCCACTAAACTTGTGGTACACACAATCATCAACAGCATTTATCTCAAAACCAAATGAGAGAATCACTTGATGAAATTTGTGGTACCATTAACGGGAAGCTTGCTTGAGTCCATAGATGGATTTTTTTAATTTGTAAACCATATTCTTTGGGTCACCACACACAAAGTTTTCTGGTTGCTCCATGTAAATTGTCTCATCAATGTCGCCATTGAGAAACGTTGTTTTTACATCCATCTGATGTAACTCAAGATCAAAGTGAGCTACAAGTGCCATTATTATCCTAAAAGAGTCTTTCGATGAAACCGGAGAGAAAGTCTCTTTATAATCAATGCCTTGTTTCTGAGTATAGCCTTTTGCTACAAGACATGCCTTAAACCTCACCACATTACCATTTTCATCTCTTTTGGTTTTAAATATCCATTTACAACCAATTGGTTTTACACCTTCTGGTAATGGGACAACTTTCCAAACTTTATTGTCTTGCATAGACTTATTCTCTTCATTCATGGCATCATTCCACTTTTGAGAGTTAGAACTTTTCATGGCCTGATGAAAGTTGATTGGATCATCTTCCATCATTCCAATGTCATCCTCATGTTCTTGAAGATACACTATGTATTCATCTGGATTAATAGCATTTCTTCTTTCTCTAGTGGATCGTCGCAAAGGCACTTGTTCTTGAGGTTGTTGAGTTTGTACCTCTGGGGTTTGATTGACTATGTTTGGTTGCTCTTGATCTAAAACTTGATCAATATCAGGATTGGAATCCTGAACATTGTCAAAAGCAACTAATGGAATAGAGATCAACTCATCTTCAAGAAGAGTGGTTGATTCTAAATCCTCCTCAAAAAACAAAGTCCTTAACAATATTTCTCCCCCCAAACTCAATATCCTCAAAAAACTTTGCAGTTCCCGTTTCAAATATATTCTTTACTTTGGGATCATAAAACTTGAAACCCCTAGATCGCTCAGAATATCCAATAAAGTAGCTGCTCACAGTTTTGGGTTCCAACTTCTTTTCATTTGGCCTATAAGGCCTAGCTTCAGCTGGACATCCCCAAACGTGAAAGTGATTAATACTAGGCTTTCGCCCCGTCCAAAGCTCATAAGGTGTTTTTGCAGCTGCTTTAGTTGGTACTCTATTCAAAATGTAGGCTGCTGTCTTAAGTGCCTCTCCCCAGAGTGATTTTGGTAAGGTTGAATGACTGATCATACTCCTAACCATATCTTTAAGAGTACGGTTTCGTCTTTCAGAAACACCATTCATGCTAGGAGATCTTTAGGAGTACGGTTTTGTCTTTCAGAAACACCATTCATGCTAGGAGATCCCGGCATAGTGTACTGTGGGACAATTCCACACTCCTCTAGGTATCTGGCAAAAGGTCCTGGACGTTGTTCACCTGATCCGTCATATCTACCATAGTATTCACCACCACGGTCAGACCTGACTTGCTTTATTCTTTTGCTAAGTTGATTCTCAACTTCAGCCTTAAAAGATTTGAACACGTCCAAGACTTGAGACTTTTTCATGAAGTATAAATAGGTACGCGTATCTTGAGTAATCATCTATGAATGATACAAAATATTGTTCACCATTCCAAGAAGGTGTAGAAAATGGCCCACAAATGTCCGTATGTATCAATTCTAAGACGTCCATAGCTCTTTTCGCACCTAATTTCTTTGTTTTGGTCTGTTTGCCTTTGATGCATTCAATGCAAACATCAAGGTCTGAAAAATCAATTGAATCCAAGATTCCATCAGACACAAGTCGCTCAACTCTATTTCTAGAGATGTGACCTAACCGTTTGTGCCATAAGGAACTTGATTTTTTATTATCTATTTTACGCTTAGTACCACGTGATTCCACATTTAAGGTTTCATTATAAGAAGCAACGGTGTCAAGCAAATATAAGTTGTCATAAACCATAAGAGAACCAGTTCCAACAGTATTTGAATTAATAGATAAACTAAAGCAGTTGTTTCCAAATGAACAACAATAACCTAATTTGTCCAAACAAGAAACAGAAACCAAATTCCGCCTAAATGACGGTACAAAAAAAGTATCTATTAAGTCCAAATAGTAACCAGTACTTAACAACAACCTAAAATGCCCTATTGCTTCCACATTCACCGACTTGCCGTCTCCCACATAAATGCTTCTTTCAGCATCACTTGGCTTTCGGTAACTCAGGCAACCCTGCATTGATACACTGATGTTAGTAGTAGCACCGAAATCTAACCACCAAGTGTTTCTAGGTACTGAAGCTAAATTTACCTCAGAACAGACCAAAGTAAGAAATGTACCTTTCTTTGCTCGCCATGCAATGTACTTAGAACATTCCTTCTTCACATGTCCTTTTATGTCGCAAAAGAAACAACCACCATCGTTGTTGGCTTGAGTTTGTTTCTTATGTGCAGTACCCTTATAATTAGCAGCCTCATTCTTCCTTTTCTTGCCCTTATCCTTAGAGGTGCTTGCCAAATGAGCACTTTCAGTCTTCTCTTGCTTCAATATTTCTTCCTCTTGAACACAAAATGAAATGAGCTCATTAAGAGTCCACTTCTCCCTTTGACAGTTGTAACTGACCTTGAATTGACTGAATTGTGGAGGAAGAGAGATAAGCACTAAATGCACAAGCAAGTCATTCGAAAGCTCAAGCTTTAGTGCCTTCAACTTTGAAGCAAGGTGAGACATTTCCATAATGTACTCCCTTATGTTTTCCTTGCCCTTAAACCTCATGGAAATAAGTTTCTTTAAAAGAGTACTTGTTTCCGCCTTATCGCTTTTTGTAAAGCGTTTCTCAATTTCAGCAAGGAAAGTTGTGGCATCGGTGACCTCCTCGGACACCTCACCCCTAAAAGCCTCAGGTATGCCACGCTTGATGATCATAATACTCATGCGGTTTAAACGATCCCACTTCTCATAAATCCTCCTTTGCTCGGAGGTACTAGCATCTGTAAGAGAAGCAGGTCGAACCATCCTTAATGCAAGGTCAAGATCCATGCAGCCAAGAACAATAAAAATGTTCTCCTTCCAGTCCTTAAAGTTACTACCATTAAGGACCGGCACTGAATTAAGATTAGCAGATACAATAGCAACAGCTGAAAACAGAACAGTACAATTACATAAATAACATGCTCATATAAGAAACCAAATTAAACAATAAATTCAAATAATGGTTAATCCCATCTTAAGATACCAAGCACATCATTAATATCAAGTCTTTGGACAATAATTTTAATTGTAAGCAGTACTCTTCTTATAGTGATCAAACATTGACAATAAATTATGTCAAATAATATGCAATCTTTGGACTAACATATTATTCACACACAAAAAAACCTTATAATTGTCACACATTTATCACCATATGTATGTATGAAACTCTGTCAAATATTAATTTACCTTTGGGTCAGTTAATAAACACATGAATTAGATACACACAATTATCTTAATATTTTTATTAAATTAATCTACACAAAAGAGATCACTTTGGTGATATTTTGTTTCAATTAATTTAACTAAATATTAGATATCCTTAATAAATTCTAAAACCAAAATTTGAATTAAATTGTTACTGTATTATTATTATATATTTAACAAAATAATAATAATAATGAAAACCCACTAAAACATATATATATCCATATAGAAAAAAAAACATAAACTGTTGCTAATCTTTTTTTTTTTCTCTCCTTCATCGCAATAACCAAGAGCAACCAAAAAAAATCAGGAAATGCACATATCAAATAATGTATAAGCATTTTTCATTCATAAGATATGCACATTAGCGAAATTATGCAATAGCAACTAAACTGACCATATGCCCCACGCAATCTTTTTTATGTGAATACATAGTCAGTGTGCTTAAAACAGTGGAAGCCATCATACATCTTGCAAAACACAATGCAGTAACATGCAGCGGTTTTTTATTGCGGGGAATAGAGTGGTTTGTAAGTGACAGAGGAATACACAGACCTCCTATGAGCAGACACCAAAATGTGAATTAAATGCACTCATGTATGAATAAAGATACTGTAATTTCATGGAAAACCAATAATACCCTAAATTCTCAAGAACTAATTTAGAGATGCTCTGATACCAAATGTTGGATAAAACTTCTGCAATCTGTATATAGCCCTAATTAATTCAAGAGAATCAAACAATAGAATATTGATTAGCGGAAGCGTACCGGAGTCCATTGAATTGTTTGTAAAAAGAAAGGTATGATCTTCCAATTTGCATCAAAAACTTTGAAGCCTTATTTTCCTGATGATGGGGATTCAGGAATCTGAAAAATACTTCATGATGCAAATGGGGACCATTCCCTGTTATATTACCAACTGCTCAAGGCACTTAGTAATATATATTGACTATTTCTAATTTGGCCCCTCATCAAATCAGAAATTATCTAATTGGTATCCACATATTAAAATCATGACAATTATGTCCTTAAGTCATAAACTTTATTCCAAAATAGACCACATAAATTTGACTTATTTATTTGATGACCCAACACACATTTTCTATATACAATTGTGACCCCAATAAATTTCTAACAGTGATCTCTATGTGTAAATCCTCTGTTTCTCTTTCCACTGACTATCTCAAGCACTTTAACTCCAAAGCTGAAGACATCTGATTTCACCAGCAACATGTCGTCCACAGCTTATTCTGGGGACATGTAGCCACTACACGAAAATATTTTCCAGAAGATTAAATTGCAAATATAGGAAGTGCATGTAAGAAACTGTGTTATGAAAGTCATACAAATTATGTTCCTACTATCCGGCTTGTTTCAGCTTCCGTTTCATTCCCTCCAAAAGTTTTAGCAAGGCCAGAGTCTGATATCTTTGGGTTCATATCAGAATCTAGTAATATATTGCTGGCTTACAGGTCTCTGTAGATCACCCACAGACGCAAATCTTGATGAAGATACATAAGTCCTCGACCAATGCCATTGATAATATTGAATCGTGTAGGCAAATCTAGTAACACGCTCTTCGTAGGATCTGCAAAATAAGTGTAGATGTATCTGATCCGTCACTTTAAAGATACAGAAGCCAGACTCCGGTCTCGTGTCTGAAGAGAAAGGCCAAAATAAAGGGATTCTGGAAGGGATTGAGCTGTACGATTTTTAATAATCTTTCCTGAGATCATAATTCCTATGCAAACATTCTTCCCTTTCGATTTCAGACTACAAGACTCTCCGGGTCATCATCATTCACGTTTCGGACTACAACATTCGCTGAGTAGAAATTTTACAACTGGACTCTGCACTCTTCTTGATGTATTAGTAGACCAAATAATACCATTAGTACCATTTACAAGAACTAGAAGCTCCGACTCAACGACTTTTAGCGTACCCGATCCATCTGTTACTGGATTATCTCTGTTGGCAACCCATACCACAGTCTTTGCTGTTACTTTCTTGTACCATATATGCACGCGTACCGATTCTTGGAATTCCTGGACTAAAAACACCCAATTCAAAGCTTACCCCAGACGAAATCAACACGGTATCGTTATCTAAATATCTGAGAAGTATGTATGCATGGTGTCTGTTGCATAAGACATTCCTTGAGTGAGTAGAAAAAAGTTTGCAGTAAGAAATAAAGAGATATAGTACTTACAGCATACAATATTGTGAAGAGTAAATTTTGGTCTAGCTTATGAATCACAATTTATCTTCATTTGAATTGTATTGCATGTGTGCATGGGTGCATGGTGAGTAATGTGCAGCTGATCTTAACTGCTCAATCTGTTAAGTCAGTTAGCATGCAGTTAGAGGATCTTGATTAGGAGTAGTTAGAGGATAATCGTGTATACTTTGTTGAGCAGTTATTATGCCTAAAGTCAGTTAGCTGGCAGAATATATATAAGATTCATCTATCAAATTAGGAGAGGGATAGAGGTAGAAAGAAAACTGTTGTAAGTCAGTTCATCAAGAAAGGAAGTTACTTTTTCTGCCGTGGATGTAGATCCTTCATCTTGGATCGAACCACGTAACTCTTATGTTCTTGATCTCAGTTTCTTGTTCTTCTCTCATTCATTGTTGAATCTTGAATCTCAGTTTTGTATTTTGAAAATTCCTAACAAGTGGCGCCGTCTGTGGGAACCCGATCTGATTCAAGCATGTCTTCAAGATTTGAGGTGGAGAAGCTAACTGATAAGGTTGATTTTGGCCTGTGGAAGGTGAAAATGCAGGCCCTTCCAATTCAGCAAGGTCTGGGAGAGGCGCTAGAGAAAAGGAAGTCATATGATTCTGGAAAGGAAAAGACAGAGAAATCTGAAGAGCGCGTCCAGATAGAAGCCAAAGCGCGCAGCATGATCATTCTATGCTTGGGAGACAAAGCTCTTCGAGAAGTGGCCAGAGAAACAACAGCCATTGCAGTCTGGGAAAGGTTAGAATCTCTTTACATGGTAAAGACTCTCGCCAATAGGCTTTACATGAAACAAAAGCTTTACTCATTCAAGATGGTAGATGAGAAACCTGTGCTAAGTCAGCTTGATGAGTTTAACAAGATCCTAAATGATCTTGTTAATATTGAAGTAAAGATAGAAGATGAGGATAAGGCTCTGATCTTGATATCAGCCCTACCTAAATCCTTTCATAATTTCAAAGATACTCTCCTATTTGGAAATAGAGAGACTATCACAGTAGAAGATGTCCAAATAGCCTTGAAGAGCAGGGAATTGCACAAGGTCTCTGATCAGAAACTTGCTGAAAACTATGAAGAAGGATTGATCATCAAGAAGGGAAAACCATCCCTCAAACAAAGAAAGAAACCTCCTCAGAAATCATCAAAGAAAGGTGACAAGAAACCTGGTGAAGGATGGGTAGACCCAGAAGACAGAAAATGCTTCCATTGCCAAGAGCCTGGGCACTATAAGAAAGACTGCAGTAAATGGAAGCTGATGATGTCAAAATTTGCTCATGAAAAGAGCCAAAGTAAACAAAGAAGTCAGGCCAACAACACCTCAGCAAGTCAAGAAGCTGAGTTTGAGGCCTGTGAAGCTCTGGTTGTCTCCAACAATGATGTTGGTAGTGATTGGATTCTGGACTCTGGATGCAGTTTCCACATGTCACCAATCAAAGAATGGTTTTCTGAGATAAAGCTCATAGAGGGTGGTAATGTCCTTCTGGGTAATAACCATACATGTCAGATCAAGGGAATTGGAAGTATAATGATAAAGATGTTTGATGGAAAGGTTAGGCAGCTCACAAAAGTAAGGTTTGTTCCAGATCTAAGAAGGAACCTGATATCACTGGGTGTGTTTGATTCTAATGGTTACAGATTTGAATCACAGAATGGAAATATGAACATATCCAAAGATGGTACAATGATAATGAAAGGTGTAAGGGAACAAGATCGGTATTATCTGGTAGGGAACACAGTCACAGGGCAGTCCCATACTACAAGCCATAGAGATAACTCCTATCTGTGGCACTCAAGAATGGCTCATATAGGAAATAAGGGACTCAATGTGTTGTCCAAGCATGGGTTACTTGGAGAGGAGACAGTTACTAGAGTTCAACTATGTGAACACTGCATCTCAGGAAAGGCTAAGAGATTGAAGTTCACATCAGCAGCGCATGTTACTGTTGAGAAGCTGGAGTACATTCATTCAGACCTATGGGGTCCATCAAAACATACAACTAAAGATGGTGGCAGGTACTTCATCTCCTTAGTAGATGACTACTCTAGAAAAGTTTGGGTATATATTCTAAAGACTAAGCCAGAAGCTCTCACAAGATTTAAATACTGGGTGGCTGAAGTTGAAAATAAGTGTGATAAGAAGGTTAAACACCTGAGGACAGACAATGGGCTAGAGTTTATGTCAGAAGAGTTCATGTCTTTCTGCAGAGAAAAGGGAATTACCAGGCATAGGACTGTCCCTAGAACACCACAGCAAAATGGAGTAGCTGAGAGGATGAACCAAACTTTGCTAGATAGGGTCAGATGTGTTCTCAATGATTCTGGACTTGATAAATCACTCTAGGGTGAAATTGTTAGTTCAGTAGCTTATTTGGTCAACCGCAGCCCATGTTCAGCCATCAATTTCAAGACTCCTCATGAGCTATGGACTGGAGAAGCTGCTGATTACACCTGGCTCAAGGTGCTAGGGTGCCTGGCTTATGCTCATGTAAAGCAAGGCAAACTAGAGCTAAGAGCTATCAAGTGTGTTTTTGTTGGATATCCTAATGGAGTATAAGGATACAAACTGTGGTGCCTTGATGATCATAAGTTCATTATCAGCAAAGATGTCACATTTGATGAGTCAAAATTCCCTATGAGACAAGCTGAGAAAGAAAAAAGCAGTGAGATGCAGTCAAGGCCAGATGTTGTGATGATAGAATCTGGCATAAGTGAGCCACAGACAAGTCAGCCTACACACACAAATGATAAATCAGATGAAGAAGAGATTCACCCTAGCCTAAGTAGCTATCAGTTGACAAGAGACAAAGGAAGAAGGGATATCAGAAAACCTGTGAGATACAGTCAAACAGATATGGTCTCATTTGCTCTCTATACAGCCCTTGAAGTGGAGTCGTTTGAGCCTAGGAACTATCAAGAGGCAATTACTTGTGCAGAAAGAGAGAAGTGGCTCATTGCAATGGAGGAGGAACTACTGTCTCTTACCAAGAATGAGACCTGGAAAATTGTTCCTAAACCTCATTCACAGAAACTGGTTGGCTGTAAGTGGTTGTTCAAGAAGAAGCCAGAAGCATCAAAAGCTGGAGGAATAAGGTACAAAGCAAGGTTAGTAGCAAAAGGGTTCTCTCAAAAGGAAGACATTGACTACAATGAGATTTTTTTCCCGGTTGTCAAGCACTGCTCTATAAGGATTCTGCTGTCAATGGTCTCACAATATAACCTGGAGTTACATCAGATGGATGTAACAACAACATTCTTGCATGGAAAGTTAGAAGAGGATATATATATATATATGAAACCACCAGATGGAGTGTTTATTGAAGATTCCGACAAAAAGGCTTGTAAACTTCAGAAATCCTTATATGGGCTCAAACAGTCACCAAGACAGTGGTATCTTCATTTTGATGAGTTTATTGTGTCTCGAGGTTTCTCTAGAAGCCTTTATGACAGTTGTGTTTACATCAAGAAGGAAGGAGAGTCATTCACATAGTTGATTTTGTATGTGGATGATATGCTTATAGCTTGTGATTCTATAGCAGGAATCAATAAGGTGAAGACACTTCTCAAATCAGAATTTGAAATGAAGGATTTAGGGGAGGCAAAGATGATCCTTGGAATGCAGATAAAGAGGAAAAGGGATGAGAGCTCAATCATCTTAGCTCAGTCAACCTATCTCAGTAAAGTACTATGTAGATTTAATATGAATCAGTGCAAGTCAGTTTCTACACCAATTAAGAGTGGTGTAAAGTTATCTCTAAGCCAGGGTGCTAAAACTAAAGAAGAAATAAAGGGAATGAGTCATATCCCTTATGCCAGCTGTGTTGGATCTCTGATGTATGCCATGGTCTGTTGCAGACCTGATCTTACATTTGTCATGAGTGTGCTAAGTCGTTTTATGTGTAACCCTGGGAGGTTTCACTGGGAAACTGCAAAATGGGCAATGAGATACCTTAAAGGAACAATTGAAAGGTGTCTGAAGTTTAAGAAGTCACTTTCAGGTGAAGAAGCTCTAGTTGGTTTTGTTGATGCAGACTATGCAGCAAATGTTGATACAAGGAAAAGCTTGACTGGATATGTGTTTAATTTGTTTGGAACAACTATAAGTTGGAAGGCAACACATCAGTCTGTGGCAGCCCTTTCTACCACAGAAGCAGAATATGTGGCTCTAACTGAAGCAGTCAAGGAGGGATTATGGCTGAGAGGTATTTTGTCTGAATTTGGAATTGTGCAAGACAAAGTATATGTGTTCTGTGACAATCAGTCTGCCATACACCTGTCTAAACATCAAGGGTACCATGAGCGTACCAAATACATAGATGTCAAGTTATACTTTGTTAGAGATTTGACAGAAAAAGGAAGTGTAGTGATCAGCAAGATTGATACATCAGTGAATCCAGCAGATGTGTTTACAAAGGCCTTGCCAGCTCCTAAATTTGAGTTGAGTCTTGGTCTTATTGGAATGAAGTAATGAGAGGCAGGAGTCATAGCAGCTTCAAGTGGAGTTGCAGAATCAAGTCAGTCAGTAATAGCTGTGATTGTGTTTCATAGCTAAAGTGGAGAATTGTGAAGAGTAAATTTTGGTCTAGCTTATGAATCACAATTTATCTTCATTTGAATTGTATTGCATGTGTGCATGGGTGCATGGTGAGTAATTTGCAGCTGATCTTAACTGCTCAATCTGTTAAGTCAGTTAGCATGCAGTTAGAGGATCTTGATTAGGAGTAGTTAGAGGATAACCGTGTGTAATTTGTTGAGCAGTTATTATGCCTAAAGTCAGTTAGCTGGCAGAATATATATAAGATTCATCTATCAAATTAGGAGAGGGATAGAGGTAGAAAGAAAACTGTTGTAAGTCAGTTCATCAAGAAAGGAAGTTACTTTTTCTACCGTGGATGTAGATCCTTCATCTTGAATCGAACCACGTAACTCTTGTGTTCTTGATCTCAGTTGCTTGTTCTTCTCTCATTCATTGTTGAATCTTGAATCTCAGTTTTGTATTTTGAAAATCCCTAACAAATATTCATTGCTCTATTCTGCTGTATGCAAGCAAAAGCTAGAGTATACAGCAGTGATCAGCACTACTTATCAAGCTGATAGTTAATTTGGAAGCTGTCATTGTCCTTCCATGGTGGTCCAACATGAAACGTTATAATTCGTGGAGTGTGGTTTAAAATCTGCTGTTGTCTGAACAGGGTGTGTATTCCATTCAACATATAATCCAGCACGAAATCAGATTGTGCTAACTTGTGGTGGGGCTGGGTAGTCGACTTGGAATAGTTTGGTCATCTGACCACATATCATCCTTGGTTTGCATGCATGAAGTTATAAATTTGGGTATTTCTAAAACACAACCAGCATCATTCTATCACTTAGACATGGGCGCATTTCCACATAAGCAAGCCACGACAATTAATAAGTAAATAAAAATATTAGAACAGTTGCTTGAAAAATAAGGGCAACAAACCAGAGAACCCTTCTTCCTTCTTCTTCTTCTTCTTCATGAATGAGCATTCGTAGTTCAAAGAGTAGCTGAATTCTACCAAAATAAATATAAAATTACTGGCATTATTATGAAATAAATAAAACATTAAATGAAACATTGTGGCCCAAAATAATACACAAACATAACCCAATAGTGCGTCGGCCCATTTATACAACAAATTCCATATGCAGACAAAAACCTATTTATTTTGGACACAAATTAAAGAAATTCAAGTGCTTTTTACATATAAATTATTTTTTATTTTGTCACAAATAACCCATTGTAAAATAAATACTCAAATTTTATAGAAATAAAAATTTCAACCCTAAAAAAATATTAAGTTAACAAATATATAAAATAAATTGAATAATTCCTTTTTAAATACTTTTTCTATTCAACTTCTTAAATTAATTAATTAATTCACGGTTGAATATCAAACCTAGCATAGTACTCCAAATCATACACTGATAGTCCAACCCATAAAATATATTAAGATAAAAAACAAATAGAATAATTCTATTATAAATAAAAATTTAAATTTAAATAATCTCAAATTTTTTAATCAAAAAACTTATTGATACTTTATCTGTGTACCTCAAACCTAACCAACATAGTCCAATACCCAAATCCATCACATCTCTTACCAAATTTTTTTTGAGATATAATAATCAAATATAAAACAAACTAAATAATCCACTTTACAAAATGTATATAAGTTTAAATAATGTATTTTTGATATTTTTCCTAAATAATATTTCATTAAATGTTATAATTATAGCTTATATTCACTAAAAATACTGAAATTTAACAACATATATTTTAAGATAAACATAATAACCTTAAGTTTTTTGCTAATATATATATATATATATATATATATTTTTCATAAAAACATTTCAACTATACAAATCAACTCAAGCGATCCACCAAAAATGTTTTTTTTATAATTCAGATCTGATATTTTATTTTTATACATACACTACAATTATTAAAATTTAAACTTGTAACAAGATTATTAATTTAAAATTTTATTCTTCAAAAACGAATTTGAAATTTCATTTATATAAATTGAAATTTCTAATTCTTCGTTGGACAAATGGCATTGGCAGCGGAAGAAAAAAAAACTAAAACTTTCTCTCGAAAATACATAATTTGGGACGGTCTCATATAGTTTTTTGCTTTTTTTAATATATTGTTTTCGTTATCAATAAATGAGACTGTAATTGTCATTCGGCAGTGGCTGCTAATATTTTATAATTTCATCTATTTATTAATATTAATCATAAGAATTAAAAATCTAAAAACTCTTTAGCTAATCTGTCAGGGATGTGAGTTGCTGAAGGTTGGAAGAAACCTTGAACATTGACCCAAAATAATCTATTAATTGCTGGGAATATACATCGGTAGATAATCTTTTTATGTCCCCACGAAAATCGCAATTCCAGCAATAATTCAGCATTTTTGCTCATTTTCTATTGCCGCAAATCTGGAATGCAGATTGCGATGTGTACAAGTCGTCGCATTTGACATACATGCACTCAATAATTGAGCAAAACATGAGAAATGAATGGGTCACATCGGGGTCCTATAGAGACGGACCAAGGGAGTTGCTTACAATAAATCGACAAGAGAGATGGACCAAGAGACATGTCTTTGGAATTTATGTCGGTGTCTAGCAATAAATTGTATGTTTGAGATTTCAATTGATTGTCTTTAGCGAGACTCTTAACTTGTATGAAAAATGTAAAAATAGTACACAAATTTTGTGTGTGGATAGATGAACATTATATATTTGAACGGGTCATTTCAGTCATTAATTTTTATTTTTATTTCTGTCAATAAATAACAAATTTAGCTCGAAGATCAAATGTTGGACTTAATACAAGTGATTTGTGTGTGAGAGTCCGAAGTTTCATATTCTTTGAAAAGAAATAAAATCGTATTTCCTCAAATTCAGTTTACTACTTCAATAAAAGATACAAGGGGAACACAAAATCAAAGAAAAATGTAAAAACAGAAAGGAAAGCTCATCTACGAATGGGGATGAACCCTAAAATATGAAACACCCATTTTCAAGTCGTGAAAAAATATCTCAAATCACTAAACACGTTTTTCTCTAAATTTATTTAATGATGTGGGTTCCAAATCAGCAGTGAGCTCGTATTTGGGCTCTCATGCACAAATCACATGCGATTAAAATGGATATTTGAAGTATTAGGTTAAATTTAACCTTAGTTGGCGAATAATAAATTATAGTGTTTAAAACTATCAGTTCAAACATCTAGTGTAGATTTACATCAAACCATAATAACTCGGCCTATTTTATAATTTTTCCTAACTAATATTCTCTTACTCCCGTACTCCAAATCGAATAAGATAATACTATTTGAAATGTTGTTCTATCACCTATTCCAACTCTGTCAGTACTCTTCATTTGTTAACAAGTATTAATGAAACTAGAATAAGATGGAAGACCATTTGTAGAGAAGATCAAGTCATTGAACAAATACAAGTATTGTGAAGCTATAACAATCGCCCAGAGATTTTGTGTAATGTAAGCTACGGGGCAACATGAATAGTACCCACGATAAGCTTGTGTAATGTTGCTTATCGCGCCTCCGGCAATGAAAATGTCGTGGCATTTTCCGAACATGCTCGTGGAGTAACCAGATCTTCAGCATTGAGTGGATCTCTTGCTGTGAAAAAACCGGGATGTTTAGCTTCCGGCAGGGCGCTGTCGTTGCTTAGCATCAGCACCACCGACGACATGGTTGGCCTATCTTCCGGGCGTGCTTGTACGCATAAAAGGCCAATATGGATGCATCGCAGTACTTGTGTAAAATAGCATGTATTTCTGAGACAAGTATCTACCAGTTCCCACGATCTTTCTTCTTTGTACAGAACCCACGCCTGTCAATAGCCCATAATGATTACTTACATGAAAACAAAAAATACATTTCTTCAGGGTAAAATGAATCATAAGGTCTCTCAGCTATCAGGGAACATATCTAAGTGTCCTCAGATATTAAATATTTGTACATGTCTCTCAATTACAAAAAAATAATTCTTAGAAGTTCTCTCAATTATGAAAAACTAATTTTTATGTGACAAAAGTTTGTCTATCGTGTCGTTAGAAACCTTTGTATGTTAGTGTTTTTTCTTTTTCTTTTTTTAAAAAGGTTTATCTAATTTTTCATATTATTTCTAAATTTTTTCATCATTTAAGAAGAATCTCATTTATTTCTTTCACTCAGATAAATGTCCTAGAAGCACGCCAAATTCAAATCCCAAAAATATAAAATAGAAAAAATAAAAAATTTTATTTTCGAAGGACTCATTAAAATCGTCTTTTTGATAAGTGAGGACCTATACAAATACTTCCCAACTGGAAAATCTTTGCAAATATTTACGAATAAATGAGGGACCATAGAATGTATCTTCCGTTTCGCCATCAAGAAAATACTTACGTGTCCAAGAAGGTTGAGGAGGTGATCTCTATGAGAAAATCCTCTGTTTTGCTTATCAGCAACAATCTCGAGCACTATAACTCCGTAGCTAAAGACATCTGATTTCACTGAGAAAACACCGTCCACAGCGTATTCCGGCGACATGTAGCCGCTGCATGAAATCGTTCATCAGACAATTAGATTAGATTGCAGGCACAGAAAGTGCACATATTGCATACTGTTGTACAGAATTATACGTACTATGTTCCGACTATTCGTTTCGTGTTGGCTTCAGTCTCATTCCCTCCGAAAGTTTTAGCAAGACCAAAGTCTGATATCTTTGGGTTCATATCAGAATCTAGTAATATATTGCTGGCTTTCAGGTCTCTGTGGATCACCCGCAGACGCGAATCTTGATGAAGATACATAAGTCCTCGACCAATGCCATTGATAATGTTGAATCGTGTAGGCCAATCTAGCAATACGCTCTTCGTAGGATCTGCAAAATAAGTGTAGATGTATCTAACAACATATATAGAATTGGATCTAACAATTTCTTTGGAGCTGTTTTATCGTGCGCAATGTGTTATCCATACCAAATAGTAGTAAATCGAGGCTTTTGTTGGCCATGTATTCGTAGACCAGCATCATTTCTTCACCATGAATGCACCATCCGAGAAGCTTCACCAGATTCCGATGCTGAAGTTTGCCGATGCAGAGTACTTCATTCTTGAACTCATCTAATCCTTGACTTGAATTTCTTGACAGACATTTGACAGCAATTTCCTGTCCCTCTTCTAGGAGGCCCTAGTGTCAAAATGTAATTGTGTAAAAGGTGTTCTTTGCTCAACATTATGGATATCATTTTCTGGCAACTTTTTTCTAATTTACATATCTTCATACCATCAACCTATACATTTTGATATGATTTTACCTTATAAACAGGCCCAAATCCGCCCTGTCCAAGCTTATTGGCGATAGAGAAATTATCCGTAGCTTTAGTGATCTTGGAGAAGTCGAACAGAGGCAACTCTAGGTCCACGTGATTTTCGTTAGGATGAATATCCATGTAGTCGCGCCTCAGCCTCCCTGCGATAAAGAGGATATAAAATCATGCATTAGTAGAGAATCAAAATCAACCGCCCCCAATAAGGTTTCATTCTAAAATTAATTGTTCGGGAGGATTAACTCTCGTACGTGAAATCCTTTATCACTCTTTTCGTCATCAGTTCACATGACATACAACACAAAATGATTTCTCTCTTACCCTTTCGTGGCTTCCGAGTGCACATGAACAGAATTAGGCATAGCAGAGATATGCCAATCACCAGGGACAATGTCACAATAATTATTTCTCGTTTCTTTGCTTCTGAATCTGTGGGATTATCAGTTGAAAGAAAAACATTATAATAATTCCTCTAAGATGCACAAAGCATGAACCATTGTTTTGAACAAAATCTACAGCAGTTGTAATAATTTTCGAGAGTTGGCTAATGCTGGTACAATGTAAATACACGATTCTCTGAATTCTTACCGAGCGTAGACGAAGCCATCCTAATGTAGATATCTTGTCCTGGAGACATCTCTCTCATGTCAACAAGGTCGCCGAACCAAAGTAGACATCCATTTCCATCAATATATAGACTTCCATATGCCGTGCAGGAGCAATTGTTTAAGCACAATACCTTGCATTCTTCAAGAGTCCTACTCTTGTCGAACCAGGTTTCCTTAGTATCCGGCAGTTTGCCGGAATGCCTCAAAAATACATCATCGTTTGCACAATTCAACGGGGACCTGCGAATGCACCCGTTTGACCAATCTCCCCTGCCCCAACTTTTAGCATCTTTTGGTTTAAATTTGTTCAAGCATCCACAGGAAGGAGAATTTTGAATATTGCAAGTACCATATGGACCACATGAGTTAAAGTTATCACAATTATCGTTCGGTATATTAACAAAAGCGATCCAATCTCGTCTCTGATTATCCCAAAGCCACATCTGCCCAGCACCACTCTCACTAAGAGTGAACCTTGTAATAACCGAGTTATTGATGAGCTCGTAGTGATAGTACACCTCATTCTTATTCATGACCAATCCAAACGTAAAGATGTCGTTGTTGCGCAGATATGGGTTCCCATTAAAGCCGAGACCATGCCATGGCCCGGTTCTAAACCACACATCTGCACCCTTCTTTGTGACTATTTGTGGATAACCGGTTGGATCGCAGTGACATGTGTAATTTCCTGCTGCAGGATCCCCACTGCTCTTCGGCGACGTGAGGTAGACTTCTCGACCGGTCATGTAGTTGATACCAAGCTTCATCTCGGGTAAAAAAGTGTCGGTTGGGTAGTCGAAGCTCTGCCAGAGGAAATTCTCTGGGTTATCATCATTTGCATCCTTCACAACAAGATTCCCCGAGTCCAGTAACTTTGCTACAGGACTCGGGGAATTTCGTGATGCATTAGTAGACCAAATAATACCATTAGTACCATTCAGAACGACAAGGCTGCGCGGCCCAACAACTTTCATCGTACCGGATGTATCTGAGAGTGGATCATCTCTGTTGGCAACCCATACCACAGTTCTTGATGCAATGCTCTTGTACCATATGCCCACGTACCGATTCGTCGAATTTTTGGGGCTGAAAAAGCCCAATTCGAAGGTTCCACCAGATGAAATCAATGTGGTACCGTTATCTCTAAGTATCTGCGAAGTATGTAGTGTGTCTGTTGCGTCAGACAGTTCCAGAGTGCATAAGAACAAGAATAAGGTTATAACAAGAAACAAAGAGATATAGTACTCACTGCATACTGTATTCATGATTCTGTTTGTATGAATGCGCAGTGAACAAAAAAAAAAAACTGAAGCTAGGTATAGGTTTAGAATATTTGGTTTGATTTTATGGTTTACATTTTCTCTGTTTCTAACCATTACTCTAACGTCAACGCATGTTCCTTTAGTGGAGAAATGGACGCGCACTCTAAATAACATAAAAACCCAAATATTTCTACATGCATAATCATGTTATGTGGAATAATTTATTTTATTTCAATTAAGTCTATATGATTTAATTATTTAAATTTGATTTAATTTATGTTTGACAATATAGTTCAAGCATTTTAACTAATGTTTGAATGTAATTATCAAACGAAAAATAATTATTCAATCTGCCGAAAACTCGTTCAGGACATCCAGCAAAACAGGTGAAGTAGCATTAGACAGAGTTTACCAAAATACTACTTCAATTGTTCGGTAGGATGTTCCGAACAAGTTTTATGCCAACATGTTTGTTTTTGTTCGCATATAAGGTTCGAACATGAACTAGATGTGTTCGATCAATTTTATCAAACACAAACTGATGTGTTTTATAGATCATGTTTGAACACATATGAACAAGCGTGTGATGGATTTAAAATAAAATACGAATATTCTAAACCACATTTTTTCCCATTGTATATTTTCATTTAAAATACTTATCAAACATAGTGTTCGATTGAAAAATACAAACTTTTAAAGATGTGGGACTGATTTAGACGACAAGTGTGTTCTCTTTTCTTCTCTTGTTGTGGTTTTTTTTTTTTTTTTATTAAAAGAGTATAATTGTCATAAATGGGTTGTATTTAGTAAAAAATAAAAAATTCAATTTTAAGTAAGGTGTATTTTATCCAATAAGATGTATTTAGAGACTTTAGGTATGCAAAATACAGATTTGAGGCTGAAGATAACTACATGTAACGATTGTATACGGAATCTTCATTCATGGGTCCATTATTGATATAACTAGAATTGCAATAACTAGAAAAATAACTTTTTAGTTCACTCAGAAAAGAATAATCTTTGTCAATCTCAAAAATCTGATTTTCAATATCAAAATAGATAGACCCAAATGCCATAAACAATTTTGAATTTGGAAACATATTCTATAGCCCAATTGTTTTGGAAAAATGTTACAGAAGTAAGTTGTGGCTACTACGTGACTTCGTTCGCAACTTTCATGATATTTTCCAAAATATTATCCGACGGATGTGATATTTTGTAAATTTACTAAAAAATAATTTGTAATTGTATCGTACAATTAAGTTATAACTATTGTGTGAGTCAGTTTGTAATTTTCGTTACATTTTTCAAAATATTGTTTAATAGATAGGTATTTTGTAAATTCACTAAATTATTTGGTAATTGTATTGTACAATGAAGTTGTGACTATTGTATGACTCAATCCGCAACTTTCCCAATATTTTTTAAAAAATTATGTGACAAACGGAGTGTTTTTCTAAATTCACTAAATTTTTAGGTTTTCTTTAATGTTCTTGTGAAAGCTAAGCTTCATCAATCAATTGCTTTTTACATACTTACAAAATTATTTCATTACATATAATCAATTATATTGTATAACTCTAGTTCTTGATTAATTTAATCAATAGGAAAAATACAACATTTTATATTTTAAGAGTATAAAACGTTTGTAAATATTAAAATTTAATTTAATAATAATGTTATTTTATTAATAAATATATAATTTTATCCATGCTCGCCATTGTGAAAAACTAGTATGATAGTATAACGAATAAGTACGTAAAGATGGTAGAAACATCTGTGCTCCTCAAATAATATTGATGAATTTTCTTTGATGTTACTTTCAGATGCTGATAATATGATATATCACAAAGTAATCGCATAGAAATACAGTATTCAAAAGTAATATAATAGCATGATTGATGAGAATATTTATCGAACTATTATTTTTAATTTCAATTTAATTTTTTATAAAAAAAAAGTATATCAAATGAATTATTTTTTCAAAATCTTCAATTTGATATTGATAATGAATATATACAATAAAACATTAATTTTAAATGTAATTTTTTTATAGATTAATTATGATATATTTTAATATTGTAAAATATTTTTATTTTAAATATTTTTAATAAAAAATATATTTTATATATTTATATATTTATATATTTATTTTAAAAATTATATTATTATTTTTCTTATATTATTATATTATAAATTGTATAATAGAAATACTAGTATATATATATATATATATTAATTTAAAATATTGTTTTCATCACCATTGACAGCAGTGGGAGCGGTGGCTGCTAATATTCTATTGTTTCATCTAAATATTGTTTGACTAGTACAGCTTTGTCAACGCTATGGTTTGTGACTTGTAAGGCTCTCTTTACTCACATATATGGGATTTGATTGGATTATAAAATATATATATATATAGATCGGATAAATTAAAAAAAAAAATTATGATTTAAGTTGACAAATGGATAGAATATTTCATTACGTCTTTTTTATTTTAAATTACAAAACATAGGATACAAATTCGCTACTTTTGTTGCCATTTTATAAGAATAATATGAAATAATTTTTCCAATTTTGTTTTCCCACCTAAACTTTATTAAATTATATTGTTATTAAATTAAATTTGAACGTTTTTATTCTAAAAATTTTGATTCGATTTCGAAATCTAAAATTTTCCACAAATTTAGGTGTTTCAAAATAAGATGATATCAAGATAAATATACTACTGCATTTAATATATGATTTAAAATATAGATATTTTATTGAATATTAATCAAATCACTAAATTCTAAAATTCAAGAAATATATAAAATCTAATAAATATAGGATTCAATCTTCTTGAATCATTTTATCAAACCAATTAAAATGGCACGATCTTAGAAAATCTGCGAAACAATAATCTATATATATATATTTATATATATATTATAGTAAAAATATATAAAATTTTGTTATCCGACCTAAATTTCTACCATATAAATGTAAAATTATATTTATTTGTGGAACTCTTTTAAGATAAATTATTACAATTTAATTGGATATATTAATATAAAAAATCTTCGAGATTTGCTTAATTTATGTTATTCAACATAAACAAATTCGAATTTTAAGGAAATTTTGTTAACTCAAGAAATAAATATTGGAATATTTGTTAGGAACCGTAAATCATTGTAGTTTCATTATATTGTGAAAAGTCATTAAACTTTCAGCAATCTTGTAATTCAAAATTATTTCTCATTTTTGTCTCTCTCTTCTTTATATATATTTTATCAAGATTATAAATGGTAACACAAGTATAACAATATGTGCCCAATTTCAGTTGTCGCCAAAGCCTACACTTTTCAAAATATTATTTTCAGATTTATTTTATTTTTAAATTTTTTATTCATATGTTGCTTTCAATTTATTATAAACATATTTTATTTTCTTAACTATTTTTCTTTCTTATTTTTAAACGAAAAGTTCGTCCATCTCTTTCATTTTTCGTTGGACTGTTCTTGTGATTTTCTATTGAGATCTGCTAATTATTTGGCGTATAACCATTGTGCGATTATTCATTAGCTTTCTAAGTATTTGTTTCTATCTAATTTCAAATTTTGTGATATTATTATATTTAATTGGCGATTTGCTTAATATTTTTATCCTAATTTGACTGTGTAATTAACAATTTTTACGAGATATGTACAAATCTTTATTTTCTTTAATTGCTCACATCTCTATTTAAAAAAATTAATTTCATTCAACCTTCTATAAATCGTGGATATCATGCTTATCAATTTGTAAACGAGAACTGAATTACAAATCCACGCCTTTTACAATATATTATATAACTTGAATATATGCTTATATTACAAAATATAAAAAAAAACATATCTTTTGTGTATCGCACAGATCTCATACTAGTATTACATAATGTCAAAAAAAGTGATGAAAATTACTAAAATATATATTTTTAAAAAAATTAAATTAATTTTACTTTTATTGATATTTTATGACTTTTTATTCTTTCTTCTTTTTTGCATCTTCATCTCCAACAATCACCAGTCCCACCACTCTTCCACTTATAACAAAGCTTTTCTTCAAAAAAATGGATTTTCCCCCTTCTACACTCTACTTTACATCCACCACCATCAATCAATTTCTTTTTTAATTCCGCCCACAACATCACGGAGAGTCGAAGACTCAGACCATCCTCACTCATATATATATATATATATATATATATATATATATATAATTATAAGATCGAAGATCAGGGTCGGTCTGCCTTTCTGCAGTCGATGGTAAGCGAGCTTATTTTCTAACTCATCATCAGCGTTTGGATATGTGTTTCCATCGCCACATAAAATTATGATTTTTGAAGAGTTACAGAAAAATGGGGAAAGACAAGGGGGAGAGAAAGACGAACAAGGCAGGCGACCTTGTAAAATTTGTATGATAAGTAGGAAATTGTGCATATATTTAATTAATAAAATTGTATTTGTAATACAATTAATTTGTATACACTTTCTATTTTCTATTTATTTAATGTGTCGACAAGAACTATTTTTTTTTTTTTGTGGTTATTTGCCACATTTTTTGGACACTTTCATACAATAATCCACATACACAGTTGGTCATCCTGAGCCCATTCGATGAAAAAAGATTACACAGAAGTTTATGGGTTAAATAAGTTAAGGACTTAATTAATTAATAAATTAAGCCTAAAATTTAATTAAGCCCATAAGATGAATTAGGGCAAGCTGACAACAATAAAAGGATAAAATCTTTGCAACAATAAAAGGAGAAAATCTTTGCAAGAACAATCATCATCTCTTTTTCCACACACATTGAAGCAACAGGGAAGAGGCATCAATTAGAGATTCCACACACATTGAAGCAACAGGTAAGAGGCATCAATTGGAGAGACATATCCCAGCAGCCACAGCAGACTCATGCATTTACACTGAGAGGGGAACATTCAAGCAGCTTGGCTTGAAGGGAGGAGAAAAAAATCTTTTGGTTTATTCTTTCCTTCTTATTTTGATTATGATGTCTTTCATTTTGATGACTCCAATTCTTAGACGCTATGTGTAACTAAATTTTATATTCCGGTTTAGGGAATGTTTAAACCCTATTTCAGTATTATGTGATTTATATTTTCGTGACACCGTATTGATTTAATATGTGCGAATTTATTATGTTGATTTTATAATATATATATATATATATATATATATATATTGTTAATTGTGATTGATCAACTCAATTGATAATTTATATATTTAGGGCTAGGGTTTAAATTGCAATCCGTAATTGTTGTGATGTTGAACCCATTTGTAGAAACTAATAATTTTTATTATTATAACCAACATAATTCATAATTAATTGAATCGAGCGTGTGAATTCAATTGTCTGCCTATCCTATTATCCTAATGGATAATGCGTTTAATGAATTAAATCCAAAGAGTGTATTTTGGACTGTTCGATTAAATAGATTAATTAGAGAGCTTATTCTAATTAATTATACTTAAGGGATAAAGCGAATCAACAGCTCTTGTTGTTAGTTTAGGGGTAGGAATTCCACAATTAAATTAATAACGTGTCGCATAATCATATAATTTGGAATAGGGAAAAAACTCAACCGTGAACCGGAATTAATTTTTATTATTTTTCGCTTTCTGTTTATTTGCTTGATTTTTATTTATTAGAGTAATTTTTTTTTATTAGTTAGTAGACAAAATCCATCAACAATCCCCCTCTTATTTGCATTAGTAAATTAGCACAAAAAAATATACAAATAATTCAACGGATCAACCCTTACTTTCCACTACTACAAAATAATAGAAAAAAATGAGACAAAATAATATAATTAATTTTGACGTGCCCCGACAGCAAAGTCATTGTACTTCTCTAAACGAAAAGCTCAACACTTCCGTTGACTCTCATTGCTTGTCTGTGTGCTACGCTGCTATGGTTCCATTGTTAGTGCATAGTGAGAAATCTGATTCATGTTCCCAAATTATTGAGAAGGGTATGAATATGTACTTTCACGTGTGAACAGTAAGGATGATAAAGGAATTTTACATAATCAATCAAAAAGGATAATTTTTATCACAAGTGTGAAGTTCAGATTAGAATCTGTTATTTAGTCTCAAAATTTTAAATTTATTTTGGATGTCAATAATAGTCTTAATTTTTCATCAGTCCAAGTGAACATAAGATATCATAAAATTATTTTGTCCCATACAGATTTATCATAGAAAGTAAAGACACCCTAAGTTGAGGTCGATTTAGTGTAGGCAGGAAGAACCTTAAAAGATTGACCTAAAGTAGTCTATTCATTTATTTAAATATATTTATTTATGTTAATGCCCACGAGTTGAGCAATAATTCAGAATTCTGCTAATCTTTTTATCTCCACAAAGCTAGAGTGCATGTTAAGGCGTGATTGATCCCACAGTAACATTTAAATACTCTTGGAAATTTGCCCAACTTTATTATTTTGTTATTATCATTATACTATAAATATATTTTATGTGCGTATGAGTACATTAGAATAGAACCGATTATTAATGCCTTTATTTTTGCTGAATACATATTCTGTCATATTTTGAACAAAATTGTCCCTATGAAGAAAAAAAAAAAAAAAAACTCTAAGTTTATATATATTTTCTCTCATGATGGTCGAACATTCCATAAATGCTCAACTAGGAACAATCGGACATTTTTTAAATATTCAATCAAGAATTATCAAACATCCTAAAATTTTCAAATTTTAAACCTTTTTAAAAAAAAAAAGTAAATTAGTCGGTTATAATTTTTTTAATTTAGTGTTTTATTTTTAAATGTATTTAAATAGTGATGCACACTATAGCCTACAAATAAAAATAATGTAAAATGAAGAAAATTAAAAATTAAAGAAGCAGCGTTAGCGAACTCACTAACACTACAAATGGAAGAACTGGATCAAGCCAATTGCACCCCAAAAGCAAGATATATGTTTTCACGGTTAATTCTGTGTTGGAGTTTTACAAACCAATGATTTTAAGTAAAAGTTAGAACATTGATAGGTTGAAAAATATGTATTATTTATTATTTAAACTTATATTATTGTATACAATTTATTAACATGCAAATTGTATGTATTTATTAAGAAAATACTTTTTATGCGATTTTTATTTTTATTTTTTATTTTTATAGACTTTATCGAGTACATTGAATGGCCGTATCAAATAATTGAATGTGACAGTAGATCAATTAATATCAATTTCAATTCCAAGGCCCACCATAATGAGTGTCTCCATACTTTGGAACAAAATTATGCATTTTGGGCTAAAGCCCACAAATTAATAGGACTAAAGGGTTTGTTTAAGAGCTTTCGATTTTAAAAGGGCTTGTTACATAAAATAAAAAATAAAAAAAACACATCAGAATTTTTAATTAAAATTATATTTTAATAATAACCTTCTAATTTTTCTATTTCCAAACATCACATTTTCAATTCTTATAATTCAAAGTACATAAAATTTTTATGTTAATTTTTTTTTATATTTAACTTAAATTATTATTATTATTATATTTGTAGTATTTTATAAAATTATATATAAGAAATTATGTTTTGTATATTTTTATATTATATATGAAATAATTTTATAAATATATATGAAATAATATTTGTATATTATTTATGTTATATATGAAAAAATCGTAAAAATATACTACTAACAAATATGTGTTTATAAATTTGACTGAATTTAATATTTTCTTATGTAACAACAAATAAATTAATATCTCATATTTATAAATTAATTATAATTAAATTTAAAATTGATGTCTTTCAAACTTTCAAGAAGACAAACTAGATAATTAATTGTGTATGAATTCAAAGATATTCCATATAATTAAAGACAAAAACATGTATTATATTTCTATGATCTATTCATATATAACATGACTAGTATGCAAAACATCATTTCTTATATATTTTTAATAATATATAAAGCAAAATGTTTTATTTATAATTTCGTAGAAAGTATTTTAAATATAATAATAATAATAATTTAAACTAAATACACAAAAAAGAAATTTAAATATAAAACTGTCACGTGTTCTGAATTGCAAAAATTGATAAGATGGTGCTTGAAATTATAAAATTATAATTAAAATATAAATTTTATTATTTTTTATGGAATTAACCCAATTTAAAAAGAGAAGGAAGTCTGCAAGAGGAACAAATTTGGGGGACAAATTCACAGGAAGAAAAATACGGCGAAAAAGAATTTGGAGAGAGAAGTTGGAGATCCTCTCACCAATCTTCTCAAGACATGAAAATTCTTTTAGCTTTATTCTTTTCTTCTAGTTTCTATTTTTGAATGTATTTTGTTTTTAATATTTTTAAATATTTAACACACTATGTGTAGCTAGATTTTTAATATTGAATTTTATAAATACTGATTATCATCTAATTATTTATGTGACAATTTCTCATTTTTAATATAGAATTAATTGTGATATTTATTTTAATTTGGTATGATTGTTTGATGGAGAATAATCACCTTTATTAAGATTTTGATATGTTCATCGTTAGGAAATAATTTTCAATCTGTAATTGTTAATTGCATCTAATGATTTATTCATTAGGAATATTATAATTTAGGATTAATTAAATCAATATTGTATATACCATTTTGTCCTAATTTGAATGTGTATAATTTAGATTAACTAAACTTAATATGAATTAATAGAGTTTGTTGTTAATTTAGGGGTAGAAATTGTCACAATAATTTGGACAAGAGGAAGAAATTCTAGATTTAATTCGAGAGATTGTCACAATAATTTGAAAGATAATCATCAATAAGAGATAACTTAACTAAGAACTAGATCAATTTCATTATTTAAAAGACTCGTTTTGTTTTATTATCTCTATTAAGAATATGAAGTCATAGGATTAATTAAGCAATCAAACCCCTTTGTTCTTTATCATAAATTAATGCGAGAAAAATATAAATAATTCAATTGTATCTTGTGAGATCGATTTTTACTTTCTACTACTACTAGTTAATAGAGAGGAGCTCAAGAAAAATATATAATCAATTTTACCGTCTTACGACACAATAATCAAACATTTCTCCAAATATAGGAAAAATGAACTTTGAACGACTCTTGCAACTTCAAGGAAGCAAGATAAATAAAATCTTTTTACTCTTGACTAAGTGCAAATAGCGAAATAGCATCCTAAAATATATCTTCCGTCTTGTGCTGCTCGTGACAAATCAAGATTTCAGAAGTTCGAAAATTGATAATCGGATGTTTTAGAACCGCCTAACACCTAAATCAGCTAGGCGATTGCCTAGATTTCATTATTTTAAATATTTTTTACTATAATTTTTTTTAAATAGCAATTTTTTTCTATCTTATCTCTAATATTTTTATATATAATTTTAACATTTAATTATACTTAAATTTAAAACTTAGAAATTTAAAACAAATGTTTTTGAAAATAAAAATGTTTAGGCTACCTAGGTGCCATCTAGGCCGACTAATTGCCTACATAGTCATTTGTCTTGATATAAAAAATATCTAACAATACCTAATTAAATCGACCCAACGCCACCTATTGCTTAGCCCCATTTTTGCATTAGTGTGCTAAATACATATATGTTGAGATATTTTTTTACTATGATTGAATGATGTTCATATTTTGTTACAAGTTATCTGAGCTATATCATGAATAAGTGCAGGTTTCCACACTCTCATGAGACTCGTTTCTCCACGAGACATCACATATTCTTGTCCGATTGGTTGGTCTGAGCCTCCCAGCTGTATTGGTGCTCTCTGTCTTCTTCAGTTATGAATCAATAATATTTTCTTGAAATAAAACACTGGTATTTCTTTTCCTATAATTATTATAACAATTCTAGGTGATATGAATATTCAGAATATAAAAATCAATAATGTCTCCAGAAAGAACTGGCCTAAACCTTTTAGTTTGGCCTAGTACAGTCTATTCTAATTTCACCCTGGTTCCCTGTCAGCACTCCAACTCTCCCCAGCTTGATCATGCCCTTGATAAAAGCTTGCTTGAAAGCATCTTCGTTCGATGCGAAGAGATCAACGGTGCCCCTCGATCGACTATCCGTAAACAGCACTTGATCAGAGGTAAACAGGCCTTTTCCTCCCTGGAGGTTCGTAAAATAAGCGTTGTCAAATGTGTTGGGAGTTGCAGGATCCATGTTAACTACAGCGGTTGGGTCGACTATGACAGGACACATTTGCCTCAGCTGCAGGGCATATTCAGGATTCAGAGTCGGGTCGATTCTGTTTTTCGGGCTGAAGTGGTGGATCCGCTTGGAGAATCGGTTGCAGTGAGAGAATCCAATGGTATGTGCACCTGGAGCCAGTAATAAGTAATGTGTTGGAAGTTTGAATTTCAGACAATCAGATGTGAGCTGATCGTTGTCCTAAGGATCAAGAAAATTAACACGAACGCATGACATGATGATTTTAGTGATTGAAATGGGGGAAATTGCAAAACTCAGTGCTACAATTTGTTGGTGTTCTCAAAAATCTATAATTTAACTTTTTACTCTTACAATTTGATTATTTAACTTTTTAATTGCTGAAATTTAATGTTTTCATTAGATAATTGCACATGTACTGCGTATGATCGCATCAAATTGTGGTTTTTTATTTTTCAGTAAATTTATGATCTCCATGATTGATTTTGTTATATGTTTGATGTTATGTTGTTTATCAGGGTGATGCGTTTGCTGCATGTGCAATTAATTCAGCAAGAATTATGAATGCTGGCAGAAAAATAGCCAAATTGAACGACTAAAAAGATAAAAGAAACTAAATTGCAAAAAACAAAGAGATTAAAGATTGATTTTGAGACTATTCATAAATTATTGGACCATTTATTAGAAGATGCATTTTGGGATTTTTTTCCCATTGAAATGTGTGTGTGTGTGGGGGGGGGGGGGGTGACACATACCAACAACTTAGTACCTGATAATGCAATTAAATCAGTGACGTCAAGGCCATGGCTGGAAAAAAGGGAAGTGAGCTGGTCCAAATTGAAGCCTGGACCTGGAAGATGGTGCTGGACGCTGGCAATAGTGGAAATTCTCCCATCTTTCCTTCCTAATTCCACTTCATAAAATGGCCCTCCAGTCTGTAACCACGATTCATACAGTTCAAGCTAGCTCTGTATTTCTTGTAATAAGTTTGTTTTACTAGAGAAACTTATATAGTTATACAAACAAGAGTCGTTTTTGAGACAAAGGGAATATATTGCAATAGTACAGAGGAGCAGTAGATTCATGTAAAACCATACCAAGCTGACAACATCCCTAGTAGCTAAAGCTAATATATCAGCGCACGACACTTTGTTCCGGCACCGTGCATCGCTGTCCACAGCCGCCTTGGCCTTAACAACAGTATCAAATCCATCTCCTGCAAGCGAAAGGTTGTCGGGATGATCCTTCTCAGCCTTGTTGTCCGGCGATGCCAGCAGAATTGAGGCATCACAGCCCTAACAACCAAAAAGAACATGAACACTACATATACTCTCCTTTTTTCAAAAAAATATGACAAAATGTTGAATTTTCTTGGACTTCATGTACCCGAACAAAGCAATCGTGAAAGAAGAGGCGAAGGGTGGCTGCAGCCGTCACAAAAGTCTGCTCGAATTTTGCCTGGACTGCAGCCCGGACGAGCGACTCAACGTTAGGACATGTGTTGCTGTAATAACCAGTAGTAAGTTGAGCATTGGCATTGTTAGTTAGGAGGGCAAGAATAGGCAAAAGTGAGAGCAAAGCTTGTGTAGTTTGATTCCTCATTTTTTCACATGCAAGATTGTGATGTTTTTGGTGGAGAGCAGGATAGGGCTATTTAGTTGTGCCTGGAGAAGGGCTAAATAGACAAATTACACGAACCTCTCATATTAGATTGAAGCTGGATTATATTAATATTAAATTAAACTATTTTCAGACTAATTCCATTTATAATGGCTTTAATTGACATTTACCCATATATCACTTAGCTTAGCAATCGTTGAATGTCATCAAAGTCGTAAACAATTATAGAATTTGAAAACTGATTCTCAATAATAATAATAATAATAATAATAATAATAATAATAATAATAATATATGATGGTTTTTAATACGTTGTTCAGTTGGAACTATTTAATAATTTTGGAGAGTTAATATCAATAATTGTTTCTTTAATCGTGAGTAATTAAGCAAAAGTAAATTGACCGTCTTTTGTGAGACCGTCTCACAAATATGTCACATAATATTGTATCTCTAAAGAAAAAAATACAGTTATAGAATAAACTGAAAAATAAAATAAAATAAAGAATACAAATTACAGAAAAAATAACCTATAACTTGAAAAACTGAAAAAAAAAATCCTAAAAAAAATTGAAAGTTTGGAAGGAAAAAAAACCCAAAAAGCTGAAAAAGAAAGAAAATTTGAAAAGCCTAAAAAAGACAATCAATTGAGAAAAAAAAAAAAAAAACAAAGAGAGAGAGAGAGAGAGAGAGAGAGAGATGAAAAAATGAAAAAAAAAATATTAAGAATAAATAAATTTTGCCTCGATCTCACAAAAATACAGCGGAAGACGCTTTCGTACAAATTTTTGCTTAAATAATAATAGGTGTAATGTAAGAGAGTGAATGAAGAAAAGTTTGATCAATAATAGAATTACAACCCTTGATTTAAAGCAGAAAATTTGCCATTAATAATAGAATTACAACCCTTGATTTAAAGCAGAAAATTTGCAATTAATAATAGAATTACAACCCTTGATTTAAAGCAGAAAATTTGCAATTACTGAAGATTAAAAGTCAACAAGAGAGAGAGAGAGAGAGAGAGAGAGAGAGAGAGTGAAGTTGAAGTTTTTTGCAGCAACATATTCAATATTGAAGTAGGTGTTGATAAACTAGTAGAGGAATGAAGGTAATCAAATTATGGGTAGCATTTATAGAGACCTAATTCATTAGGTATTATAATCTATTTAGGTTATTCAAATAACCAATAACTGATCTGAGGAGGGCAAATTAAATTGACATTTTTTACTTATGATAAAGCCCTAAAAGTCCTATTCATCCTACTTGCCTCAATCTTTAAGGAATTAATTATTTTAGGGGCCTCTCATTGTCATTTTCTTCAATTTCCTTCTTTTTGTTCAATAGGATATTCAACACGTCGTTGTAAATTTCGATAAAAATTGCACCAAATGTCACCTTTTTCTAAATATGAAATACAAAAATTTCCTTGAAAATTTTATAGCTTGCGTTTACATAGAGGAAAGTTAGTGCAATTTTATGAAAAAAGAAAATTAAATTTCAACTAATCAAAACTGAAAACATTATATTTTTAAAATATTTTTTTAGAAATTAAAAGTTAACAAAAAATTTATATTTAAATTATTTTATTATTATATTAACATAAAAGTTTCAATTAAAAATATTGTGTCCAAAATACCGAGCAGAAGATAATGGGGTATCTTAATGTATTTGCAATATGTTGGCCTAGTCTGCTATGACACAATGCCCATATTCCATGATATTCAGAGATGATAGTGGTTGCTCTGGAAAAAGATGGTAATCTATTTTCGTATGGAAATGTAGGGGAAGTAATTTGTGATACCATCTAATAAACTTATTCAAATTGAACATGGGTATTATGAGTTATGTTTGATTCAACGCAGGTCTCGATCGAATGACACGAAACAAAAAATGGGTTGGGTGGGGTCCGCTAAACAACCCGTATTGTTTCTTTTAAAAACAACTAGAGTGGGACCTCGTGTAGACGTGGGCACGGTTCCGGTTCCAAATCGGAACCGACGGTCAACGGTCCGGTTCGAACCGTTGACCGGTTTCGGTTCCGGTTTGGAACCAAAACCGTGATACATCTGGTTCGATTTCGGTTATGTAATTTTTGGAACCGGAACCATCGGTTCGGAACCGGCGGTTCTGGTTCCCGGTTCCCGATTCACGGTTCTGCACTTTAAAAAATATAGCCGTTGAAGATCAACGGCTGAGATTAAATAGCCGTTGATCTTCAACGGCCAAGATCATGTGTCCGTTGGGAACCGGCGGTTCCGGAACCGGGAATCGGCGGTTCCCAACGGCTATTTTGAATTTTTTTTTCTTTTCCTATAAATACCCTTCCATCTCATTTCAATTCACATTTCACAATCTCTCTCAATCTCTCTTACATCTCTCTCAATCTCTCTCGATCTCTCTCACATCTCTCTCACATTTCTCTCACATCTCTCTCAATCTCTCTCGATCTCTCTCACATCTCTCAAGCTCTCTCACATATCTCTCACATCTCTCTCAATCTCTCTCTCTCAATCATCTTTATATTCTTTATCTTTATTAATCTCTCTAAAAATGTCGAGCTCAAGCCAAAGAGGACGTGGAGGTAGAGGATCATCTTCTTTATCTCGACAAGCAAAAGGAAAATCGGTTATGCCGACGAGTTCAAGTGCCAGAACCGGAATGCCACCACCATCTCCTTTGGTTCCAAGATATCTCAATCTTGACGGTGAAGATATTGAAATTCCGGTCGAATGGTAAGAAGATTTTGAAGCTCAATTAGATTTGTATTTATTTTATAAAATATCCCTCTTAAATATTATTTTATACTTTTTTAAAATATCTCTCTCAACTATCTATTAATTTATTTTTATTATCAATTTAGGTGCACAAAACGAATCTAACGAAGAATAAGTGCATCCAACTCAAAAGAGTGAAAGTCAAAGTACGCGACAAACTCAAAGTGGACGAGATGAGGCATTAAGATCGGATATCTTTGCCGTCCACTTCAAAAGGGATATCCAAAATAATAAAGCAGTTTGCAACTATTGCGGGGTGGAATATGTGTTTCAAAAAGGAGGAGGTTATGGCACGCTTAAAAAACATTTGCAACGTGTCCATCCGGACAAAGTTGGAATCGATCGGCGTCAAACACAACTACCTCGTGGAGGTCCTGGAGGATTCACCGGATCCACCGATGAATCACAAGGTACGCCTTCTTTATTTAAATATTCCGAACCTTTAATGAGAAAATATTTGTCAAAAATGGTTTGTGGCATGTCTTTATCTTTTAATTTTGCTGAAAATGATTTGTATAAAAATCTTGTGTCACTATCAATGAACCCTCAAGTGTCCGGTGTTTCACGTAGAACATTAGTTCGTGATATTGAAAAAATTGTAGGGGAATATAAGTTTTCTTTAACTGAAATGTTTGGTTCTTTACAACAAAAAGTTTCAATTTGTGCGGATATATGGGCGGATCATTGGAGAGAACATAGCTTCTTAGGACTTACTTGTCATTGGATAGATAATTCATGGACTATGCAAAAACATTACTTGCATATAGAGAATTTGATCAAGAACACACGGCCACAAATATTGCTCATAAAATTCATACGATTTTCCAAGAATATAATTTAGTTACAAAATTTTTTTCAATTTCATTTAACAATGCTAGTGCTAATACTGCTAGTTTGCCTTTATTAATTCAAATTTGTCAACCATCATTTAAGAGTAGATTTTTCCACATTAGATGCATGTGTCATGTTTTAAATTTGTGTGTACAAGATGGCATGGAACATTTTAAATCACATATAGGTCCTATTAGATTAGCAATTGGACATTTAAAATAACATGCAACTTTATGCAAAAAATGGAGAAGATTTTGTAAAGCATATGGTATGCCGGAACCCAAAAAAATCACTAAAGATGTGCCTAATCGTTGGAATTCGACCTATAAAATGTTGAATTCTTCTTATGAGGTTAGAAATGAATTATGTACATTTTTTTCACAAGAACAATTAGGCATTCCTTTATTTCCGAGTTTATGGGATACATGTGTTGAATTAATGTGTCTTTTGAAAGTTTTTAAAGATGCAACGGAAGAATTATCCGGATGTTACTATCCCACTTCTCCTTTAGTTGTAGATCATTGTGTTAAAATTGTACTTATTTTACAATCATATTATTTGCATGACTCTTTACAAAATTGCATTGCAAGCATGAGAATTAAATGGTTAAAGTATTATCAAGAAATTCCCGATTTATTTTTAATTGCAAAACTTTTAGATCCTAGAATTAGAGAAGATGGTTTAGAAGAATTACTAACAATGTAATATGATGCATTATTTCCGGTTAAGAATGATGACACTCCTAATCCGCATATAATTGTAGGTAACACAAAACAATTACTTTATGATTGTTATAAAGAATATAAAATTTTTTATGGTGATAGTTTAAATAGTGAAACCGGTCACGGAAATGATAATATTGGTGGAGGTAGTTCGGTTTCGGATCAAACCGAACATCATCACGATCCAAACTTTCAACACCTCAATCAATATTATAGGTTTTATGATATTAGAAAATTAAAAAAACCTAAGAGTAATAGTATTTATCAAGAAGTAGATAATTATCTATTTACTACTTTTGAAGAACTTGGATTTGATACACCTAACGAGCTTTTGAGATGGTGGTCTCGAAGAGCAAAAAAATTTCCTATTTTATCTCTAATGGCAAAGGAAATATTTGCGTGCCCGGCATCCACTGTCTCGGTTGAACAAGCATTTAGGACCGGCGGTTACATTTTGAATCTTCGAAGATCCAATTTAAAGGTGGAAAATCTAGAAAATCAAGCTTTACTTCATGATTGGTCGAACGCCGAGGTAAGAAAACAAGAAGTAAATTTTGATGAAGACGATGAGGATGAAGATGGAACCGAGTATTCGACCACATCCGGGAGTGATTGAGTCTCGCCAAGCATCAAGGTAAGACCGTAAGAGAACTACATCGACTTTGATTCTGTTGATATGTCTTGAATCACACACTTCGCAGAGCTATCACGGGGTCTCGCTGTAATCTGTAACACATACCGCATAATGAAATCCGTTCTCCTCTCTGCCCGTGGACGTAGCCAATTTATTGGTGAACCACGTAAATTTTGTGTCTTCTTTACGTTTCCTGTTTCTTGTTTATGCTCTATAATCCTATTCTGTCACAACAAACTGGTATCAGAGCCTGGTCGTTTCGATCAGGGTATTTTCCGCACTGTTAGGGTTTTTTGGAGCCGATCAAGAATGTCTGCTTTCAACGTAAAGGTTGACAAATTCACCGGGAGAAATAGTTTTGGCTTATGGCAGATCAAGATGCGATCTCTGCTGAAGCAGCAGGGTTTGTGGGCGCCGCTATCAGGAAAACCTAAATCTGAGGATGCAGATGAAGAAGAGTGGAATATCCTAGAAGAAAAGGCCCACTCGACTATCATGCTATATCTGTCTGACGATGTTATCATCGAGGTTGCGGATCAGGAAACTGCCAATGGTCTCTGGAAGAAGTTAGAGAGTCTCTACATGATGAAGTCTCTAGCCAACAAATTGCTTCTGAAGCAACGTCTGTTCCGTTTACGCATGCAGGAAGGTACACCCCTTCGGGATCATCTAGATAAATTAAACAAAATTTTACTAGATTTGCGTAATATTGATGTTAAAGTAGAAGATGAGGACGCTGCTTTAATTCTGTTAGTATCTTTGCCTGAATCGTATGAGAATTTTGTTGAATCGTTTATTACTGGGAAAGATACTCTGTCTCTGGAAGATGTTCGATCTGCCCTCCACAGCAGAGAAGACCGTCAACAGGCAACTGGCTCGGCCACAGAAAATCAGGCATCGGGGCTGTTTGTCACGGGTAAGGGATAAAAGAAATCTGGGAAGAAAAGTGGGAAGCCGAATCAGAAAGGTTCAAAAGGTCCTAAACCCGATGACATCTGCAATTACTGTAAAGAACCAGAGAAGAGGAAACAGGAGAATAAAGAGGGCGGCGGTTCTGCAGCTGTTGCAGAAACTGATACAAATTCTGAAGATGATCTGGCCTTGGTTGCAGCTGGACAGTCACATCGTAATGATGTGTGGGTTCTTGATTCTGGGGCATCATATCATATTTGTCCTAATAGGGAGTTCTTCTCGACCTATGAGCAGATAGATGGAAGAAATGTTACCATGGCTAACAGTGCTGCCTGCAAGGTGGTTGGGATTGGCTCAGTCAGGATACGGACACATGATGGGGTATTCTGCACCTTGAATGAAGTCAGGCATGTTCCACAGATGACGAAAAATCTGATATCATTGAGTCTCCCTGACAGCAAGGGTTTCAGTTTCAAAGGTGAATGTGGAGTTATGTATGTCTGTCAAGGTTCAAAGGTGGTTTTGACAGGCTTGAAACGTGGTACCTTATATTATCTGCGAGGTTCCACTGTGACAAGTTCTGCTGATGTTGCATCATCTGAGGTTCAGACCATGGATATGACCAGGCTGTGGCATATGAGGCTCGGTCATATGGGAGAAAGAGGGATGCATATTTTGTCAAAGCGGGATCTTCTTTCTGGGCATAAAGTGCAGAGTCTTGAATTCTGCGAACATTGTGTTTTTGGGAAGCTTCATCGCAGCAAGTTTCCAAAGAAGGCAGTTCATCAGACCAAGGGGACTCTTGACTACATTCATATGAATTGTTGGGGTCCGTCACGTGTTGAGTCTATTGGAGGCCACATATATTTTGTGTCTATGATTGATGACTACTCTAGGATGACTTGGGTAATTATGATGAAACACAAAAGTGAAGCTTTCAAGAAATTCAAGCAGTGGAAAGCGTTGGTAGAAAATCAGACTGGGAAGAAGATCAAGCGACTGCGAACTGATAATGGCCTGGAGTTCTGTTCGTCTGAGTTCAACGAGTTCTGCAAGGATGCAGGGATTGCTCGATGATTATAATATTTCATATTTTGTGTTCATATCCTCCGTATTTTTATCTCCAAAATTGCAATTAATTGATCTAATTAATTATTCTTTATTTCAGGAAGATAATTAATTGCAGTTGGAGAAAAATCGAGAAAAAAAGGACAATTCGTGAAAGAAACGAGCAATGTGAAAATGGTCCAACAAGCAAAGTAGGGAATATAAATTCCTTCACCTTAGGGAATATAAATTCCTTCACCTAAATTCTTCACTCCAATTAAAGACCATGTGGGAGGAGGAGAAAGAGACATTTTTTCTTTCTTTCCTTTCTTTTGAGTCATTACAACCTTTGGAAAGATCATGTGGGAGGAGGAAAAAAAAGAAACATTTTTACTTTCTTTTCTTTCTTTTGAGTCATTCAACCATGTGTGAGGAAAAGAGAGAAATTCTTTTGATTTATTTTCCTTCTTTTGAGCTATTCAACCATGTGGGAGGAAAAGAGAGAAATTCTTTTGATTTATTTTCCTTCTTTTGAGCTATTCAACCATGTGGGAGGAAATGAGAGAAATTCTTTTTGCTTTCCTTTAATTCTTATAAATACCATTAGTTGTGAGACATTTAGGGAGAGAGTGAGAGAGAGAATACATTTTCCACCTTCTATTCTTCTTTTGAGCTAAAGTTTGTAGAGAGATATTTTTTAGGGAGAAGAGACCATTTTCTTCTTCATTTTTGTTGTAAGTTTTCACATCTTATTTCTTCTCTTTTATTTTATTTCTTGTATTAATGATATTGGTTATGTTTAAGATTTCTTATAATATGAGTGGCTAATTTTACGGTTTGATTTAAGGGTTTCGTATTTCGGTTATATTATTGTGAGGCTTTTGGATATGTATTGATTATCTTGATTTATATTCAAGTACTAATAGGTTTAAATGATTATTAATGGAGGTTTGTATTAATTTGAATTGACAAATCAAATGAATATTTATTTTCCTAAAGCTATTCATGAGTTTATACTCCTAGTAGTGTAAATGGGTGAAGAATTGTAGTATTAGAATAGGTAAATTATGCTATCATAAATTGTCTATCCTAATTGAACCTATAGGACTAATATTGATATTTATGGCTATCCTAATTATTGATATTAGTATTAACCTGTTTTCACTAAGATTAATGCTATTATTAATTAACATGGAACGCTATCGTGCCCAGTTGATTAGTAATAAGAATTGACCGGATGCTAGGTTTGGTTAATTAATTAGGAAAACAAAGGATTTAGAAGGCTATCCTAATAAATCCAAGGTTAATTGCTTGAATTTGCAAGAATTTATTTGTTAAGTCTATGATCAATAGTATAATTGAATATCGAACCCTTAAATCAAATTTCTCTCTTCTTAGTATTATCTCTATCCTAATAGTTTGTCTTGCCAAATTGTTTTGTGTGCATTAATATCTTGTAAGCTCGTAGTTGCTAGATTGATTAATTTAGTATTTAGTAGATTAGGTAAAAATCTTCAAAATCCCCCATTTTTATTTTATTTTATTCAAAAGAATTTAATTCCCGTTCCCTGTGGATTCGACCCTGCTCACCACTATACTCGTATTTTGGAAGTAGGTTAATTATATTTGGTGGATTGACAACCTATCAAAATTTGGCGCCGTTGCCGGGGACGGTGTTTAATTAATTTCTTTTGAGTTAGGTTTTTCCTTGTTTCTGGTTTATGCCTCGTTCTTCTCGTACAGGTGAATTGATATTTGATCAAGAAGTCGAGAAAACTGCAAAAGCCTTAAGGAAGGAAGCTAGACTACGAGCTCAACAATCATCTTCTTCATCCCCTAGTTTGAATTTGGCTTTAGATTGGATCGAGTCTGAATCTGAAGTAGATACTGAATCTGAAGAAAGTAAGATAAAGGAAGAAGACATGGAAGCTCCAGCTAAACGGACTTTAAGGGAGTTGGCTAACCCTGATGTTAATCAACAACCATTATGCATTCAAATTCCTACAGATACTACTTTTGAGTTGAAATCCGGTCTTATTCACTTATTACCTACCTTTCGTGGACTTGCAGGTGAAGATCCTCACAAGCATTTGAAGGAGTTTTATGTTGTGTGCACCGCAATGAAGCCTCAAAATGTGACGGAAGACAAAATTCTCTACGGGCCTTTCCATTCTCTCTAGCTGACAAAGCTAAGGATTGGCTCTATTATCTACCTTCCGGATCTATTACCACTTGGAATGAGATGAAGAAGCAATTCCTTGAAAAATTCTTTCCAGCTTCACGTGCAGCAAATATTAGAAAAGATATATGTGGAATTCGACAACAACGTGGTGAAACTTTATATGAGTATTGGGAGAGATTCAAGCAATTATGTGCTAGTTGCCCTCAACATCAAATTCCGGAGCAATTACTCGTCCAATACTTCTATGAAGGGCTCTTGACCTTTGATAGAAACATGATTGATGCTGCAAGTGGAGAAGCATTGGTTAGCTTGACACCAGAAGCTGCTAGAAGTCTCATCTCGAGCATGGCTGCCAATGCACAATAGTTTGGAACTCGACAAGATAGTATTCCACACCAAGCTAATGAAGTGAACACGAGCTCCTTCGATCAAAAGTTGGAAGCATTAACATCTTTGATGGAAAAGTTTGTAGGGGGACATGGTTCGGATAGTTGTCCTTCATTGCCGGAAGATGTTCAACAAGCCAATGCCATGGGAGGATTTCCGGGACAACCTCAAAGAAAATATGATCCTTATTCAAATAGCTACAATCCGGGGTGGAGAGACCATCCGAACTTTAGCTACAAGAATCAAGGAGGCCAACAAAATTTTCCTCACCAAGGCTATACAAGACCACCACCACCACCACAGGCTCAACCTTCAGAATCTGGAATGTCCTTGGAAGATATCGTGAAAGCTCTAGCAGTAAACACTCAAAAATTTCAACAAGAGACAAGAGCTAGCATTCAAAGTCTTGGAAACCAACTTAGCCAATTGGCAACATCTGTTGGTAAATTGGAAGCTCAAAATTCGGGAAGACTTCCATCTCAACCGGAGGTACATCCAAGAGAAAATGCAAGTGCAATGACATTGAGAAATGGAAAGGAAATACAATCGGGACCATCTTCGCTTGAAAGTACAAATGAAGGAGAAAAAGAGAAAGAAGCGGAAGAAATCATCAAGGAAAAACCAAAGGACTACAAAAAGGTAAATTTCCCACACTCTTCACCTAGTACTTCTAATGTGGTTGTTCCTCCATTTCCTAGCAGGTTAGCAAAATCCAAGAAGGATGATCATGAGAGAGAAGTATTGGAAACCTTTCGAAAAGTGGAGATAAATATTCCTTTGTTGGATGCCATAAAACAAATCCCGAAGTATGCTAAATTTCTAAAGGAGTTGTGCACTAACAAAAGGAGATTGAGAAATGATGAGAAGGTTAGTGTGGGGGAAAATGTATCTGCTGTGATAAAAAAGTCATTTCCAAATAAATGCAAGGATCCCGGTATGTTTACTATGCCTTGTGTTATTGGAAATATGAAGATTGAGCGTGCTATGCTAGACTTAGGTGCATCTATTAATGTCATGCCATACTCAATCTATTGTGCTTTGAATTTGGGTCCCTTGAAAGATACTCGAGTTGTCATCCAGCTAGCAGACCGTTCTAATGCTTATCCTGAAGGGGTCGTTGAAGATGTTTTGGTGCAGGTTAACGAGTTGATTTTTCCAGCAGATTTTTACATCTTAAAAATGGAGGAAGACACCATAACTAGCTCTGCCCCTATTTTGTTGGGAAGACCATTTATGAAGACTGCAAGAACAAAGATCGATGTGGATAAAAGAACACTTTCCGTCGAGTTTGACGGAGAGATTGTTAAATTCAATATTTTTGATGCTATGAAATATCCTTCAGAAAATCATTCTGTGTGCTCTATTGATATAATTGATTCCATTGTGCAGGATGTGTTTGAAGAAGACTACGAGGGTGAAAGATTCAATATACAAACACAGTGGGATGTGGAGGAAGAAATAGCCGAAGCCTGCGAAATATCTCAATCTTTGATGGAAACTCACATGGGGGTAACAAATTTAATTGATGAATTTAATGTTTCAAACGAAAAATTGCTACCTTCTGTTGTGCAGGCCCCTAAGTTGGAGTTGAAACTTTTACCAAAACACTTGAAGTACATCTATTTGGGAGATAAGGAAACTTTACCGGTGATCATCTCGAGCCGGTTAACTAATGATCAAGAAAAACAGTTGATCCAAGTTTTAAAGGAATATAAGACTGCACTCGGGTGGACCATGGCAGATATCAAGGGCATAAGTCTGGCAATTTGCATGCATATAATTCTCTTGGAGACTGATGTGAAACCAGTAAGACAAGCCCAAAGACGGCTAAATCCGGTGATGAAAGAGGTCGTGATGAAAGAGATTTTGAAACTTTATGAAGCTAACATCATATATCCTATTCCGGAGAGTAAGTGGGTGAGTCCGATCCATGTTGTACCCAAGAAAACGGGCATCACAGTGGTAAGAAATAAAAATGATGAATTGGTGCCTATGAGGGTGCAAAATGGATGGCGAATGGTTATTGATTTTAGAAAGCTCAATCTAGCTACTAGAAAGGACCATTTTCCTCTACCTTTTATTGATCAAATGTTAGAAAGATTGGCTGGTAAAGCTTACTTTTGTTTTCTTGATGGGTATTCAGGCTATTATCAGATTGTGATCGCTGAAGAAGATCAACACAAGACAACCTTTACATGCCCTTTTGGAACATTTGCTTGTAGAAGGATGCCATTTGGACTTTGCAATGCTCCAGGTACATTTCAGAGATGTATGTTAAGTATTTTTTCGGAATTTATTGAGAAATGCATTGAAGTATTTATGGATGATTTTACCGTTTATGGTGATTCATTTGATGGTTGTTTAGGGCATTTGTCAAAAAATTTGAAAAGATGTGTTGAAACTAACTTGGTGCTGAATTATGAAAAATGTCATTTTATGGTGACTGAGGGCATTGTATTAGGTCATGTAATTTCTCCTAGAGGAATTGAAGTCGACAAAGCAAAGGTTGATTTGATCAAAAGTTTACCCTATCCTACTAATGTTAGAGAGGTTCGAGCTTTTCTTGGGCATGCAGGATTTTATCGCAGGTTTATCAAGGATTTTTTGAAGATTGCTTTGCCAATGTCCAATTTACTCCAAAAAGAGGTACCATTCGAGTTTGGTGATGATTGCAAGTCGGCGTTTAACAAGCTCAAGTGTATGTTGACCATTGCTCCAATTATCCAATCACCCGATTGGAAATTGCCCTTCGAGATTATGTGTGATGCGAGCAACTATGCCGTGGGAGTTGTCTTAGGCCAACGGATTGATAAGAAGAGCCATGTCATTTATTATGCTTCAAGAACCTTGGATTCGGCTCAACGCAACTACACAACCACTGAAAAAGAACTTCTTGCAATTGTTTTTGCTCTAGATAAATTTCGATCTTATTTGCTTGGTTCTAAGGTCTATGTTTACTCTGATCATGCAGCATTGAAGTATCTTTTAGCCAAAAAGGAGTCAAAGCCTAGACTGATACGTTGGATTCTCTTGCTTCAAGAGTTTGACATTGAGATCAAGGATCGAAAGGGAGTCGAAAATCCTGTAGCCGACCATTTGAGTAGGATAGTACAAGATGAAGAATCTTTACCAATTTCTGTGTTCTTCCCGGACGAACATTTGTTTCTGGTGAAAGGTATTATTCCATGGTATGCAGATATTGTTAATTATTTGGTTACGGGAATTTTACCTAATGATCTTAGTAAATCACGCAAGCAAAAGATAAAATATGAGTCAAAATACTATGTTTGGGACGAACCTCATTTGTGGAAATTTTGTTCTGATCAAATAGTTAGGAGGTGTAAACCTGAAAATGAGCATAGATCAATTTTGAGTTTTTGCCATAATTATGCTTGTGGTGGTCACTTTGGTCCGAAAAGAACGGCTAGAAAGGTCTTGGATAGTGGTTTATATTGGGAAACCTTATTCAAAGATGCATATGAATTCTGTAAAAGTTGTAAAAGTGTCAAAGAACGGGTTCATTATCTCAAAGGAACGAAATGCCACAAACTCCTATTCTTATATGTGAAATCTTTGATGTTTGGGGTATAGATTTTATGGGACCGTTTCCGTCATCCTGTAACAACTTGTATATACTTCTGGCGGTTGACTATGTTTCGAAGTGGGTGGAAGCAAAACCCACTAGGACTGACGATTCTGCTGTGGTTGTAGGTTTTATAAAATCTAATATTTTCAGCAGGTTTGGAATTCCAAGAGCAATAATTAGTGATCAAGGCACCCATTTTTGCAATAGAACTGTTGGAGCATTGTTGAAGAAATATGGAGTGCATCATCGAGTGGCCACAGCTTACCATCCACAATCCAATGGCCAAGCAGAAGTCTCTAATCGAGAGATAAAATCTATCTTAGCAAAAACGGTCAATCCTGGAAGGAAAGATTGGAGTCTTCGTCTAGACGATGCTCTTTGGGCATATCGAACGGCACATAAAACCCCTATAGGAATGTCCCCCTTTAGGTTGGTTTTTGGAAAGTCTTGCCATTTGCCGGTTGAAATTGAGCATAAAGCATATTGGGCTGTAAAACGTTGCAACATGAATTTAGAGGAAGCTGGTTTGTCGAGGAAGTTGCAATTACAAGAGCTAGAAGAACTTCGATTAGAAGCTTACGAGAATTCTAGGATTTACAAGGAGAAAACCAAGTTGTTCCATGATAATTCAATTATCCGAAAACAATTTACGGTTGGACAAAAGGTGTTATTGTTCAATTCTCGTCTTAAGCTCATGCCAGGTAAACTTCGTTCTCAATGGCTCGGTCCATTTGTTATTACTAATGTTTTTCCTTACAGTACAGTGGAAATCAAAAGTTTAGAAACCGGGAAGGATTTCAAGGTAAATGGACATAGGTTGAAGGTATTCCATGAGAATGAAGACACATCTTACTTAGTGGATGTGGAGTTAGAAAGCCCTCGGTATTTGACAAATTGAGAAAGGAAGACCGTCGAGCATAACGACGTTAAAAAATTGCGCTATTGGGAGGCAACCCAAATTTTATTTATTTTATTTTTATTTGGATGTGATCACGCTTAAATTAGATTGGTTTTTCTGGAATATTTTGTGGACAAGGTTGAATTGAGCGTGATCACGCTCAATAGAAAGTGGAGTGTTAGGCGTGATCACGCCTAACAAGACCTAGTCTTCTGTTTTTTTTTTTTCACCAAAAATTCGGCCAAAATATTCAATTTTTTTTTTTAAAAAAAATAATAAAAAAAAAAGAGAGAGAAAGTAGGGTAGGGTTTTCTCTCTCCTTTCTCCTCCTACCGTCTTCTCTCTCATTTCTACCTTCTCTTTCTCTCACCTTCCACCAGCGCCAGTCGAGCCTTGCCGTCTTTCAGGGAAGTTCTCACTACAAGCCTACCTTCGAGTCTTCTCCATAGTCGGCCGTCTTTCAGGGAAGTTCTTTCTTTGTCTTTTTTCTTTTATCTTTATTTTTATTTTTGTTATCTTCTTATTTATTTTGTTTTCTGATTGACGAGCTTTGGTGGTATACATTGAGGGCAATGTAGAGTTTAGGTGTGGGGGGATTTGTGTATAAATGCTACTTCTGGTTGTTAAATTGTTGTGCTTTGTTGGAATGAGAGTGATAATATCTACAAGACATGCATGAGATTGATTAGTTTTTGTCTATGCTCAAATGATATGTCTCATTAATGGTTTTCAATGGATAGAACGAAAATGTGCATAGTTCAACACATAATCACCTCTTTTTGTGAGCTTTCGAGCCTTATTATTTGTTTTGTGTGTGATTCAAACATATCATATTCATTCTAGAACTTGCTTTAATATGCATTTTAAGACCACATAATGTGTTCATGCACTAAAAATGATAAGGGCATTTAGGCTTAACCACTTGAAGACTTTTTCTTTGAATCCATACCTATGCAATTCCCCCTAGTTTGCTCATTTGTGCCTTTAGCCAATTTTTTGTTCTAACAAATACATGATGAACCTCTTTAACCATTTATTGTTCATTTTATCCACCTTGATCGAATCCTTCTTGTCAAGAAATATGTGAATGAAATGCAATAGTGTTTAAAGAGTTGGAGGTTGAAAAGAGGTTGAGCAACAAAAAAAAAAAAAAAAAAAAAATCGGAAAAAAAAATTCGAAAAAAAAAAAAACATTTTTTGTTTTTCGTCATACTCCCTAATAGTGCATAGTGCAATATTATTTTGGTGATTGGGAGTTGTAAAGAGAGTAATATACATATTACTACTTGGTTGTTTTTATATGTTTGAGCTTGATGGGGAGAATATCAAGTGAGAATGGGATAAAGAGTTTTCATGTTGAATAGTGCAAATGGAGGTGGATTATTTTGTCATCTTGGACTTGGTGTATAAATTCATATATCTTCTTGACTTGTTTAGCTTATATTCCCTTCATTTTTTATCCCACCTTTACCCATGGCCTCATTACAACCTTTGGAAAGACCCTTTGATTTTTTTGCATGAATATATGATAAGGTGGTGGAGATTTGATTGATGAGCAAGCTTATGGCAATGATGTGTTATGATTTGAAATTGAGTGTAATAATATAAAAATGTCCATTCATACACAAAAGAGCGAATTGAGTGAACCCATTAGCGAGGTGTTGAATTAGTCACATTGGAGCTTATTGAAATTGCTAAGAATTGATGAGACATGAATTTTTCTTGAATTTAAATGAATTATGATCAATCACTCTTGTAGAATTATCATCTTAATTTCGTCATTACATAACAATTTGAGAACATTGTAGGAAAATGTTTTTTCTTGGTTATCACCTTGTGCTAATTTCTTATGCATGCTTGAGGACTAGCATGATTTAGGTGTGGGGGATTTGATATGATTATAATATTTCATATTTTGTGTTCATATCCTCCGTATTTTTATCTCCAAAATTGCAATTAATTGATCTAATTAATCATTCTTTATTTCAGGAAGATAATTAATTGCAGTTGGAGAAAAATCGAGAAAAAAAGGGCAATTCGTGAAAGAAACGAGCAATGTGAAAATGGTCCAACAAGCAAAGTAGGGAATATAAATTCCTTCACCTTAGGGAATATAAATTCCTTCACCTAAATTCTTCACTCCAATTAAAGACCATGTGGGAGGAGGAGAAAGAGACATTTTTTCTTTCTTTTTTTTCTTTTGAGTCATTACAACCTTTGGAAAGATCATGTGGGAGGAGGAAAAAAAAGAAACATTTTTACTTTCTTTTCCTTCTTTTGAGTCATTCAACCATGTGTGAGGAAAAGAGAGAAATTCTTTTGATTTATTTTCCTTCTTTTGAGCTATTCAACCATTTGGGAGGAAAAGAGAGAAATTCTTTTGATTTATTTTCCTTCTTTTGAGCTATTCAACCATGTGGGAGGAAATGAGAGAAATTCTTTTTGCTTTCCTTTAATTCTTATAAATACCATTAGTTGTGAGACATTTAGGGAGAGAGTGAGAGAGAGAATACATTTTCCACCTTCTATTCTTCTTTTGAGCTAAAGTTTGTAGAGAGATATTTTTTAGGGAGAAGAGACCATTTTCTTCTTCATTTTTGTTGTAAGTTTTCACATCTTATTTCTTCTCTTTTATTTTATTTCTTGTATTAATGATATTGGTTATGTTTAAGATTTCTTATAATATGAGTGGCTAATTTTACGGTTTGATTTAAGGGTTTCGTATTTCGGTTATATTATTGTGAGGCTTTTGGATATGTATTGATTATCTTGATTTATATTCAAGTACTAATAGGTTTAAATGATTATTAATGGAGGTTTGTATTAATTTGAATTGACAAATCAAATGAATATTTATTTTCCTAAAGCTATTCATGAGTTTATACTCCTAGTAGTGTAAATGGGTGAAGAATTGTAGTATTAGAATAGGTAAATTATGCTATCATAAATTGTCTATCCTAATTGAACCTATAGGACTAATATTGATATTTATGGCTATCCTAATTATTGATATTAGTATTAACCTGTTTTCACTAAGATTAATGCTATTATTAATTAACATGGAACGCTATCGTGCCCAGTTGATTAGTAATAAGAATTGACCGGATGCTAGGTTTGGTTAATTAATTAGGAAAACAAAGGATTTAGAAGGCTATCCTAATAAATCCAAGGTTAATTGCTTGAATTTGCAAGAATTTATTTGTTAAGTCTATGATCAATAGTATAATTGAATATCGAACCCTTAAATCAAATTTCTCTCTTCTTAGTATTATCTCTATCCTAATAGTTTGTCTTGCCAAATTGTTTTGTGTGCATTAATATCTTGTAAGCTCGTAGTTGCTAGATTGATTAATTTAGTATTTAGTAGATTAGGTAAAAATCTTCAAAATCCCCCATTTTTATTTTATTTTATTCAAAAGAATTTAATTCCCGTTCCCTGTGGATTCGACCCTGCTCACCACTATACTCGTATTTTGGAAGTAGGTTAATTATATTTGGTGGATTGACAACCTATCACTCGACACCACACTATTCGACATACACCGCAGCAGAATGGTGTGGCAGAGCGCATGAATCAGACATTGCTGGAGAGAGCGAGATGCATGCTCTCGAATGCTGGTTTGGCTAGAAAGTTCTGGGCAGAAGCAGTAAACACGGCGTGCTATCTGATCAACCGTGGTCCTCACACTGGCATTGATTGCAAGACACCTTATGAGGTATGGTCTAATAAACTTGCAGATTATTCACTGTTAAAGGTTTTTGGTTGTAATGTTTACTACCATGTGAGTGAGGGTAAATTAGAGCCAAGAGCTAAGAAGGGTATATTTGTTGGTTTCGGGGATGGAGTTAAGGGATATAGAATCTGGTCACCTTCAGAGAATAGAGTTATATTCAGTAGGAATGTGATTTTTGATGAGAATTCTATGCTTAACCCCACTGTGAAGTCCATTTGTACAGAAAATTGTAGTAGTGTTGATAAATAGGTGGAGCTGCAAGTCACTCTCGATGAGTGTAAATCACAACTCCAAGGTGGAGAAGATCAACATACTACAGCTGAAAGTGCAAGTTCAGATGTTCATCCAGAAGCTCGCCAGACAAGCATAGCGGTTGATAGAGCTAGGAGAACAGGTGTGAAGCCTCCTGTGCGGTATGATTTTGAGGATATGGTGACTTACGCATTATAAGTCGTTGACGAGGTGGAAGAGGAAGAACCATCTGCAGGTGAACCATTCACATACAGAGAGGCTGTTTCAGGTAGTGAGTCGGCCCAATGGCTCGCTGCAATGAGAGAAGAGATGGAATCACTTGTCAAGAATGAGACTTGGGAGCTGGTCAAACGGCCTAAGAAGAGAAAGATTGTTACTTGCAAATGGATATTCAAGAAGAAGGAAGAAACCACACCTGGTGAGGGTGTGAGATACAAAGCTCGGCTAGTTGTAAGAGGGTTCACACAGAAGGAGGGGGTTGACTATAATGAGATATTCTCACCAGTGGTAAGACACACTTCCATCAGAGTGTTACTAGCCATGGTTGCACATCAAGATTTAGAACTTGAGCAACTAGATGTGAAGACAGCTTTTCTACATGGAAAGCTCGAAGACGATATCTACATGACTCAGCCAGAGGGGTTCCAGGTTCTGGGGAAGGAAGATTATGTTTGCAAGTTGATGAAGTCTTTATATGGGCTAAAGCAGTCTCCAAGGCAGTGGTATAAGAGGTTTGACAGTTACATGATCCAGTTGGGATACAACAGGAGTCCGTATGATTGTTGTGTGTATCACAACAAAGCTGATCATGGTTCCATGATCTATCTCGTCCTGTATGTGGATGATATGCTCATAGCTGCGAAGTCCAAGTCTGATATTCAAAAGTTGAAGGATCTGCTCAGTGCTGAGTTCGATATGAAGGATTTGGGTGCTGCCAAGAAAATTCTGGGTATGGAGATATATAGGGAAAGAAAGAAGAAGAAGCTTTTCTTGTCACAGAAGAGTTATATTCAGAAGATCTTGTCTAGATTTGGCATGTCTACCGCCAAGCCTATTGATACTCCAAGTGCTACAAATATTCATTTATCCACTGATTATGCACCGAAATCTGTAGCTGAGCAGGTGTACATGTCTCGAGTCCCATACTCTAATGCAGTAGGGAGCTTGATGTATGCTATGGTCTGCACTAGACCAGATCTTGCACATGCTGTTAGTGTTGTCAGCAGGTTCATGGGACAACCTGGAAAGGAGCAGTGGCAAGCTGTGAAGAGGATTTTCCGTTATCTCAGAGGTACGTCTGATGTTGGTCTCATTTATGGAGGTGATGCTCACGTTTCTGTGACTGGTTATTCTGATTCTGACTATGCTGGAGATGTTGATAGTAGAAGATCTATGACTGGTTATGTTTTCACTCTTGGTGGTTCTGTTGTTAGTTGGAAGGCAACTCTGCAGGCTACAGTTACTTTGTCTACAACTGAAGCAGAGTATATGGCACTGACAGAAGCTGCTAAAGAGGGAGTTTGGTTGAAAGGACTTGTAGGTGATCTTGGTCTACATCATGATCAAGTTATTGTATTCTGTGACAGTCTGAGTGCAATCTGTTTGACCAAGGATCAGGTCCATCATGAGAGGACCAAGCATATTGATGTGAGGTATCATTTTCTGAGGAATGAGGAGAGAATCAAGGTGATGAAAGTAGGTACTGCTGATAATCCTGCTGAAATGTTCACCAAGCCGGTCCCGCATAGCAAGTTTCGACATTGTTTGGACTTGCTAAACGTCACAAGCTGTTAGATGCCCAAGGAGGGAAAATCTGAGGCAGAAAGGAGGAGTCTGTTCATCTGGCATTGTAATGATGCATTTGCAAGGAAGATTCAAGTCAAGGTGGAGATTTGTTGATATGTCTTGAATCACACACTTCGCAGAGCTGTCACGGGGGGCGACGTCCCCCTTGCCTGGGGGTCTTCTCCGCCCCCGGCCCGACGGTATGCAGTATTGGGCCTTAAGCCCAATTTCGGTGTTTTAGGTTTTCCTCAGTACTATATATATGGTCTTTGAGATCTGTAATCTGTAACACATACCGCATAATAAAATCCGTTCTCCTCTCTGCCCGTGGACGTAGCCAATTTATTGGTGAACCACATAAATCTTGTGTCTTCTTTACGTTTCCTGTTTCTTGTTTATGCTCTATAATCCTATTCTGTCACAACAGATTCCTCAACTATGAGGATACATAGGCAACTTAATTGTAAATTAGAAATTAAATTTTAATTTCTAATTTATAGTTAAGTTCAAGTTTTTTTTTTTTCTCTCTCTTCTATTTTTTTTTAATATGTTGTAATTGAAAACTTGTAAAGTTGTAATATCTTGTTAAAAGAAGTAAATATTTTTAGGTAAGTTAAATTTTTGTTGTAACTTTTCTATTTTGTTTTTTATTTTATTATAAGTTGTAAATGTTAAATTTTGATTGTTGTAATTTTTTTTGTAAAATGTAATTGTTTTAGTTAAGTTAACTATATATTCAATTCAATCTCTTGTGATAATCAAATTCGAAAGACAAAAAATTAATTTTCAAAGTTGTTGGTTATTAAAAAAAAATAATCAGAACCGGCAGAACCGGGATCCGGAACCGTGTATATGGCGGTTTGGTTCTGGTTCCACTATTCCTGGTTCCGAAAACCGACGGTTCCGGAACCGAAACTGGAACCGCCGAACCGTGCCCATGTCTAACCTCGTGCAATGCATGAAAGTTATTTGTGTAATTTTTATTCTTAAAAATATGTTAATTAGTACTAAAAATATTAGCAAAAAATCAATTGTACTTAATATTTTACTAGATACAATTTGTTCTTGCTATTAGATTAAAACTTAATTAATCACTTAATGATATAATTTTCACATATCCGATAACTAAAGAAATTTTCTAATCCGATATTTTAAGAAATATTAATCACGTCGAGGATATTAATTATTCACACCCTTTTACTAGTTAAGTAACATTTAGGGGGAAAAATAAAAATAAAAAAATATCATTTTACATTTATAATATATATATATATATATATATATATATATAGATTTAATGAAATTTCAATGCAAGGTTATCTTCACTAAAACAAACATGTATATATAAGAAAAATATATCCAATTTTATTATAGATTGTTAAATTTAATTATTATTTTGTGAATCTATATAGTTGTACATTAATTTATATTAAAATTCAATTATTTTTATATATTTTTATGATAATCTTTTGGTCAATCAGAAAAACAAATGTATCATATTTGCATTACATTCTTGACATAAAAATTCAAATGAGTTGTGTTTGTATTCATACAAAATCTGTAATAAACATGTATCAATGTGACTCGCAAACATGCAACCGAATCTGTTTTACATGCCAACCAAAATGCTACACTAAATACCATCTTTGTTTAGAAATTCTAGTTCGAGGATGGGAATTTTTATTTGGGAATTGCATCTCAAGGGTATTTGGGCCCCATTTCAAACTCAAATTACTACTCAATTTTTTATTACATTTTTAAGAATTAAAGAAATTAAAAAAAAATACAAATATCAATAAAATAGCACTACAATTGAAGTTTCTTTTTTCTGTTTTGAAAAAATCATTCCCGTCAAAACATTATGAAACATTACAATGTGTCAAGAAAAATATATATATTTTAAAATATATAAAAAATAGAAAATAAAGAATCTCGATTGCAACTAAACAGGAATGAATTCCGGAATGAGATGGGCGGGGGCACAAATATCATTCTCGTTCTATCCCCACTTGCCACAAGGAAACTGGATCTCTGTTAGTTGAGTCACTTTCATTGAACATTGATATTGATGGAAACAGATATTTCTCAACGTTTGAAACTTTAGAATCCACAGTACACAAATTTTGAACACGAGATTTGACTAAGTAAATAGTGTTGAATTGATTGTGATAGTAAACTTGCCTTGGTACAAATAAATGCCAACTGCAGTCTTGGAATCCTTCTCCAATCAATCATCTCGACCATTCAAACAACAAATACAGAGCTACCAAAGGCTTTCTAGACATTTCAAGCTCACAGGGATCGGAACTGACCCAAACGGATCGAGGGGTCGCTCGTGGGGGCAGCCGCCTCCCCAACTTCTAATTTTTTTTTTTTGCTTCAGCAGACTCGTATATAAGATATTTATAATATGTGTACCTATAAATAGTTATACATTTTACTTCCAAATTTTTTTAAAGAATTGAATATTAGTTTCTTTCTTCTAGATTCGTTTATCCATTGATGTGTGTTTGTGTGTGTTTTTTCATAAAATATATTTGAATTCAACTTGTATAAAATATTGAGATTATGATTACACAATCTTCAGACAGAGCTTGACCGGCAACGGCTAATTTTAAACCACATAACATTATAACAAGGCAAGAAAATATTGATGAGTTCACACTGGAGCTAGCTTTGAGTTAACTACTTACGTGACAATTAAGACTACCCCACACTCATCTTCTGCCTTTTTTGAGTTCCATTGCGCATCCACTTAAGCAGAATCATGAATACTATATGCACTGGATACTGTATCTCTTTATTTCTCGTCATAACCTTCCTTTTCTCCACTCAGGAAATATGTGCTGGAATAGACAGCATAAATATTTCTCAGATACTTGGAGACAATGGTCCTACGTTGATTTCATCAGGCGGAAGCTTCGAGTTGGGTTTTTTCAGCCCAGAGAATTCCAAGAATCGGTACGTGGGCATTTGGTACAGGAAAATATCAGTAAAGACTGTGATATGGGTTGCCAACAGAGAAAATCCAGTTACGGATGGATCAGGTACACTGAAAGTCGTTGAGCCGGGGCTTCTAGCTCTTGTAAATGGTACTAATGGTATTATATGGTCTACTAACGCATCAAGAAACGTGCCGAATCCACTTGCGCAGCTACTAGACTCGGGGAATCTTGTCGTGAAGGATGCAAACGATGATAACGAGGAGAATTTCCTGTGGCAGAGTTTCGACTATCCAACGGACACTTTGTTACCCGGGATGAAGCTTGGTTGGAACTTTGTGACGGGCCGAGAAGTTTATCTAACATCATGGAGGAACAGTGGTGATCCAGCACCAGGAGATTATACATGTCGATTTGATCCTACTGAATATCCACAACTAGTCATAAAAACGGGTACAAATATTGTGTGCAGAACTGGTCCATGGAATGGTGTCAGTTTTGGTTGGAACCCAAAATATCGGGAGAACAGTGTTTTTACTTACGATGTGGTCATAAATGCGAATGAGGTGTACTATGAAGACAAGCAGCTAGATGAGCCGGCGGTTACGAGGCTAACGATAAGTGAGAGTGGTGTTGGACAGAGGTTGGTTTGGAATGATAAAAAACAAGGTTGGATCGTCTTTGTTGCTTTCCCAATGGATAAGTGTGATAACTATAATCCGTGTGGTCCGTATGGTAATTGTAATGTTCAAAGTACTCCTGCTTGTGGATGCTTGGATAAATTTGAACCAAAAGATTCTCAAGGTTGGGACAGAGGAGACGGGTCAAGTGGGTGCGTTCGACGCACACCCTTGAACTGCCTAAAGGGAGATGCATTTTTGAAGTATTCTGGTGCTAAGTTGCCAGATCCTCAGCATTCCTGGTCCAACACTAGTATGACTCTTGACGAATGCAGGCTGTTATGCTTAAAAAATTGCTCTTGTACAGCCTATACAAGTCTAGATATAAGAAGAGGTGGAAGTGGATGCCTGCTTTGGTTCGGTGACCTTGTCGACATGAGAGAGACGTCTCCAGGGCAAGATATCTACATTAGGATGGCTGCTTCTGAGCTAGGTATGCATTCATTCGCAAAACATAAAGGGGGGTTCAATATGTTCGAACATATCGAGTAGTGATACGCTTATGATAAAATTATTGTATATTTGTTACAATAGTCCAGGTAGACTGAGCTTATGCTTTTCTATGATTTTCAATTCACATGAACTTACTTTTTTTAGTTTCAGTCAAGCATTCAGATACTTGTTCATTTTAATCTAGAGAAGTTTCAAGTTTGTTTGCTCAATTCTTCATATTTAGCATTGAAGATGTTAAGATAAATGTATAGTAATTACAATTCATGGAAGTAGAAGTAGAAACTGTATACTACAGATGGACAAGCTCTAGAAGGTTTAACTTATTTCTGAATTTCAATTTTCTTTAAAGCGCAAGTATTTATTTTTTCAGAGATATTCAAGATTCTGCCAACATGGAAAAATAATGTAGTATTTCAATATATAAATCCACAGACACAAAAGGAAAGAAACGAGAAATACTTATTGTGGCATCGTCCCTGGCGTTTGGAATAATTCTGCTAAGCCTGAGCATGTTGCTGTATTCTTACAAAAGAAAGAAGCTGGATCAACATCCTGAAGAAAGCCACAAGGACCTAGAGCTGCCACTGTTTGACTTATCCATGATAACTAAAGCTACCGATAACTTCTCAATCCACAATAAGCTTGGAGAGGGTGGATTCGGACCTGTTTACAAGGTAGAGCCATTTCAAAATTTATTGTTTCGAGTCCAGTAATATAAGGAGAAGAATGGTTGAACAAGAAATATTACCATACATTTGTTTTACGCAAGAACATTTTTATAATAGGGCCTGCTGGAAGGACAGGAAGTTGCTGTCAAATGTCTGTCAAAAAGTTCACTTCAAGGATTAGATGAGTTCAAGAATGAAGTAATCTGTATCGGGAAACTTCAGCATCGGAATCTTGTTAAGCTGCTAGGATGGTGCATTCAAGGAGAAGAAATGATGCTGGTTTATGAATACATGGCCAACAAAAGTCTCGACTTGATACTTTTCGGTAAGAATTCCTTACTTGGCTGGGCAGTTCAATTACTAAACATTTTCTTGGTAACAAGTTACATATGATAAACACAGCTTCAAAGAAATTGTTCAACCAAAATGCATCAACATATATTTAAAGTATACTGTCTGCGATAAGAACTCCAATTCATAGTTTCATGCACAAAAAAGTATAATACATCCTCCTTTATTTGGCAGATTCAGCAAAAAGCAAATTACTAGATTGGCCTACACGCTTCAATATTATTAATGGTATTGCTCGAGGCCTTATGTACCTTCATCAGGATTCTCGTCTCCGAGTTATCCACAGAGACCTGAAAGCCAGCAATATATTACTAGATTCTGATATGAACCCAAAGATATCAGACTTTGGTCTTGCTAGAACCTTTCAGGGGAATGACAATGAAGTCAACACAAGCCGAGTAGTAGGAACATAGTAAGTATGATTCTTGAAAACACAATTCGTAACATGCACTTTCTCTGTTCACATTTTGATCTTGTTACACAAATATTTTTTTGCAGCGGCTATATGTCCCCAGAATATGCTACATATGGCCTGTTCTCGGTGAAATCAGATGTCTTTAGCTTTGGAGTTCAAGTGCTTGAGATTGTCACTGGTAAAAGAAACAAAGGATTTTCTTACAGAGATCAACACCTCAACCTTCTTGGACATGTAAGTATTACATCCTGCATAAACTTGAATCTTTTGTTCCCTTGAAAATAATCCTTATTATGGCATCTCGGACAGAAAATCCTGAACATGAAATACTATATTAGGCATGGATCCATTACAAAGAAGAAAGGTGCTTGGAATTGGTTGATCCTTGTCTCCGAGATTCATGCTATTTAACACTAGTACTGCGATCAATCCAAATTGGTCTTTTATGCGTTCAAGAACGCCCTGAAGATAGGCCAAGCATATCTTCAGTTGTACTGATGCTTAGCAATGATGGAGTCCTGCCTGAAGCTAAACATCCTGGCTTTTTCGCAGCAAGAGATATAAACAATACTGAAACTTCAGTTAGCTCAAACAAAGCAAGTTCAAAAAATGCAATGACCGTTTCGCTGCTAGAGGCTCGATAGATAATAATAGATAGTTTAAGATTTATATATCTTAACATCAGCCCACGATTTTCTGTGGTCTCTGAGGTCAGTATAATCTCCCGTCATGTCAGTCCACAAGACTTCTACAGTTTTTAATTTGTACTGTTATCAAGGTGTGGATAAACTTGAGCAATCTGAGTAATCAAATGAACTTATATTGTCCAGGAAAGTAAAAACAAGGAGAACCCACATTTTGGCATACTGCATGTATACTGATTTTTCTAGTTATGATAGTAATAGTGTATGATCATAGAAATTAAGTGTTAACAAGAGAATGTTAGTTGTAAATATTGCCTATATAAATTGGGCGAAACAAAAAAAAAAAAGGTCTCGAATCAACGCCATCTTGAATGAGGATCACACTTGCCATTCAAAAACAGGCAACAATCAAAGGTTGGTAAAGCCAAAGGTTTTAGCTGGAAATGTGATCCTCATGCAGTGACCATTAGTTCCTTGCTCTGGTAGAGGTTTACACTTGCCATCTAAAACAACTACAGTCAACATGTATCAAAAACTTCTCTTCAAGGAGTAAATGAGTTCAACATATTTTAGAATATATTTATGCATTAATATGTATATATATTTATATAAATATTCAAATAATAGTTAAATAAAAATATAATAATTATTATTAATTAGTCTTTAATTTTTTAAAATTATTTATATGATTTAATTATCTTAAATAACAATATAAACTTTTATTTTTTATAATTATATAATATATATATATATATAGAAAAATTAACTATACACATATATTTCTATTAAAATAGTTATATTAAAAAAATAAATAAGCATAATATAATAAATAACATAATTTATATATATATATATATTAAATATAAATAATATAAAATTAAAAATTAAAAATTAAAAATAAATTAAAAAATAAAAAGAAACGTCAGGCCCACTGATGTTTCTTTAAAATGTCAGTGGGCTTGACGTTTATTGTATATTGTTTTTTTACATTTATATATATATATATGTATATATTTAAATTATTCAATAATATAAATATGAAACAATATTAAAATATTTCTTAATTTTTTTAATATGTTTTTTTATAATATAGTTTTTAAAATTTTAGAAATTTTATTGATTTACAACTATATTATTATTTTATATAGTATTCAAATAAATAAATATTTATGTAATAAAAAAAATATATAAATATTTAATATTATATTTCATTCAGTTTCAGTAACATAAAAAAATTAAATTCTAATAACATAAATATCACTTAATAAATAATATAAAAAATATACAAAAAAATGACAAATATATATATATAATTATATATGTTTAGATATATATAATTGCATATATGATATGTTTCTAATATTCCATATTTTGTGTCCATATCTTTCGTATTTTTTGTCTCCAAAATTGCAATTAATGGATCTAATTAATCATTCTTTATTTCAGGAAATAATTAATTGCCGTTGGAGAAAAAAATCGAGAAAGAAAGTGAATTAAAGATAGAAACCAGCTGAAGTGAAGATATCCAAAAGTGAAGGGCTCAACATATTTTATTTTCATGGGCTTATGCTTTTTATTTCATTTTGTGGGCTTATGTTATTTATTGTAAAGAAAGAAAAACAAAAAGCCCAGAAGCAAAAAGCCCATTTTTGGCCCAAGAAACAAAAGAGTATGAAAATGAAGACTTCTTCCAACTTTTACCAAGCATCAGCCGAAAACTTGAGTGAGGGAGGAGAGAGAATACACTTTTTCGCTTCCTTTCCTTCTTTTGAGGAATTTTATAGAGAGACAATTTTGGGGAGAAAAGAACACATTTCTTCTTCCTTTTTGTAGTAAGTTTTTTTTATCTTATTTTATCTTTTCTCTTCTCCTTTATTTTATTTCTTGTATTAAATGATATTGGTTATGTTTAGGATTTATTATAATATGAGTAGCTAATTTTACGGTTTGATTTAAGAGTTTCGTATTTCGGTTATATTATTGTGAGGCTTTGTGATATATATTGATTATCTTGTTTTATATTCAAGTGCTAATAGGTTCAAATAATTTTTAATGGAGATTTATATTAATTTGAATTGACAAATCAAATGATTATTCATTCTCCTATATCTATTCATGAATTTATACTCCTAATAGTATAAATGAATGAAGTCTTGTAGCATTAGAGTGGGTAAATTATGCTATCATAATTTATTTAATCTAATTGAACCTATAGGGCTAATATTGATATTTATGGCTATCCTAATTATCGATATTAGTATTAACCTGTTTTCACTAAGATTAATTCTATTATTAATTAACATGGAACGCTATCGTGCCCAGTTGATTAATAATAAGAATTGACCGGATGCTAGGTTTGGTTAATTAATTAGGAAAACAAAGGATTTATAAGGCTATCCTAATAAATCCAAGGTTAATTGCTTGAATGTTTTATTTAGAATTTATTTGTTAGTCTATGATCAATAGTATAATTGAATATCGAACACTTGAATCAAAATTTTCTCTTCTTAGTATTGTCTCTATTTTGATAGTTTTTCTTGCCAAATTGTTTTGTATGCATTGATATCGTGTGAGCTCGTGATTGCTAGATTGATTAATTTAGTATTTAGTTAATTAGGTGAAAATCTCTCAAACCCCCCCGTTTTTGTTTCATTTTTATTCAAGAGAATTTAATTCCCATTCCCTGTGGATTCGACCCTACTCACCACTATACTCGTATTTTGGAAGTAGGTTAATTATATTTGGTGGATTGACAACCGATCAAATTTTGGCGCCGTTGCCGGGGAACGGTGTTTAATTAATTTCTTTTGTATTAGGTTTTTCCTTGTTTCTGGTTTATGCCTCGTTCTTCTCATACTGGTGAATTGATATTTGATCCAGAAGTCGAGAAAACTGCAAAAGCCTTAAGGAAGGAAGCTAGACTACGAGCTCAACAATCATCTTCATCATCCCCTGGTTTGAATTTGGCTTTAGATTGGATCGAGTCTGAACCTGAAGTAGATACTAAATCTGAAGAAAGTAAGATAAAAGAAGAAGACATGGAAGCTCCAGCTCAACGGACTTTAAGGGAGTTGGCTAACCCTGATGTTAATCAACAACCATTATGCATTCAAATTCCTACATGATACTACTTTTGAGTTGAAATCCGGTCTTATTCACTTATTACCTACCTTTCGTGGACTTGCAGGTGAAGATCCTCACAAGCATTTGAAGGAGTTTTATGTTGTGTGCATGCAATGAAGCCTCAAAATGTGACGGAAGACCAAATTTCTCTACGGGCCTTTCCATTCTCTTTAGCTGACAAAGCTAAGGATTGGCTCTATTATCTACCTTCCGGATCTATTACCACTTGGAATGAGATGAAGAAGCAGTTTCTTGAAAAATTCTTTCCAGCTTCACGTGCAGCCAATATTAGAAAATATATATATGGAATTAGACAACAACGTGGTGAGACTTTATATGAGTATTGGGAGAGATTCAAGCAATTATGTGCTAGTTGTCCTCAACATCAAATTCCGGAGCAATTACTCGTCCAATACTTCTATGAAGGGCTTTTGACCTTTGATAGAAACATGATTGATGCTGCAAGTGGAGGAGAATTGGTTAGCTTGACACCAGAAGCTGCTAGAAGTCTCATCTTGAGCATGGCTGCTAATGCACAACAGTTTGGAACCCGACAAGAAAGTATTCCACATCAAGTTAATGAAGTGAACACAAGCTCCTTCGATCAAAAGTTGGAAGCGTTGACATCTTTGATGGAAAAGTTTGTAGGGGGACAAATGCCACAAGCTCAAGTATGTGGAATTTGCTCGGTTGTTGGTCTTGGTTCGGATAAATGTCCCTCATTGTCGGAAGATGTTCAACAAGCCAATGCCATGGGAGGATTTCCGGGACAACCTCAACGGAAATATGATCCTTATTCAAATAGCTACAATCCATGGAGAGACCACCCGAACTTTAGCTACAAGAATCAAGGAGGCCAACAAAGTTTTCCTCACCAAGGCTATACAAGACCACCACCACCACAGGCTCAACCTTCAGAATTCGGAATGTCTTTGGAAGATATCGTGAAAGTTCTAGCAGTAAACACTCAAAAATTTCAACAAGAGACAAGAGCTAGCATTCAAGAGCAAAGAACGAGCATTCAAAGTCTTGGAAACCAACTTAGCTAATTGGCAACATCTGTTGGTAAATTGGAAGCTCAAAATTCGGGAAGACTTCCATCCCAACTGGAGGTACATCCAAGAGAAAATGCAAGTGCAATGACGTTGAGAAGTGGAAAGGAAATACAATCGGGACCATCTTCGCTTGAAAATACCAAAGGAGAAAAAGAGAAAGAAGCGGAATAAATCATCAAGGAAAAGCCCAAGGACCACAAAAAGGTCAATTTCCCACACTCTTCACCTAGTACTTCTAATGTGGTTGTTCCTCCATTTCCTAGCAGGTTAGCAAAATCCAAGAAGGATGATCATGAGAGAGAAGTATTGGAAACCTTTCGAAAAGTGGAGATAAATATTCCCTTGTTGGATGCCATTAAGCAAATCCTGAAGTATGCTAAATTTCTAAAGGAGTTGTGCACTAACAAAAGGAGATTGAGAAATGATGACAAGGTTAGTGTGGGGGAAAATGTATCTGCTGTGATAAAAAAGTCATTTCCAAATAAGTGCAAGGATCGCGGTATGTTTACTATGCCTTGTGTTATTGAAAATATGAAGATTGAGCGTGCCATGCTAGACTTAGGTGCATCTATTAATTTCATGACATACTCAATCTATTGTGCTTTGAATTTGGGTTCCTTGAAAGATACTCGAGTTGTCATTCAGTTAGCAGACCGTTCTAATGCTTACCCACAAGGGGTCGTTGAAGATGTTTTGGTGCAGGTTAACGAGTTGATTTTTCCAGCAGATTTCTACATCTTAAAAATGGAAGAAGACACCATCACTAGCTCTGCCCCTATTTTGTTGGGAAGACCATTTATGAAGACTGCAAGAACAAAGATCGATGTGGATGAGGGAACACTCTCCGTCGAGTTTGACGGAGAGATTGTTAAATTCAATATTTTCGATGCTATGAAATATCCTTCGAAAAATCATTCTATGTGTTCTATTGATATATTTGGTCGAGCATAACGACACTAAAAAAATGCGATATTGGGAGGCAACCCAAATTTTTTCTTTTTTCTCTTTTTTTTTCTCGTATTTGGATAGCTTAGGTTTCATTTTCTAATTCTCATCGAATTTTGTTTTTGTTGTGTAAATAGGTTCGGGCATTTTTGGAGGCGAGATCACATCTTATGAGAATTCTCCAAGTCCAAAAATTAGGAATGGTACAGGAGATTACTTTGATTTAGGCGTGATCATGCTTAAATTAAACTAGTTTTTCTTAAAAATTTCGTGGACAAGGTTGAAATGGGCATGATCAGGCTCAATAGACAGTGAAGTGTTAGGCGTGCCCACGCCTAACAGCACATAGTTCGCTAATTTTTCTCCCAAAAATTTCAGCCCCTTTATACAATTTAAGGCGTGCCCACGCCTTACAGCAGATAGTTTGCTGATTTTTCTCCCATTCAACCCCTTTATACAAAAAAAAAAAAAAAAAAAAAAAAAAAAGAAGAAATTCTCTTTCTCCCTCTATCACTTCTCTCTCTCTCCGCCACCACGCCTCCTGCTCCGTCTGCCGTTTTCTCCCTTAGCCGCGCCCAGCTTACCTCCGCGCACTTCTCGCACCGCGCCGCATCACTTTCTTCCTCCCCTGCCTCTTCTCTGCGTTGTGCCTGCGCGCACCCCTGCGCCACTGCTCTCTCTCCCTGCTCGCACCACTTCCGCCGCACGTCCGCCTCTGCTGCGCTGTGCCTGCGTGCGCTGATGTCTCTTCCTCACATCCGCGCCTGCGCCATCGCACCGCTGTCTTGCTTGAGTCGCAGCGCCTCTGCCGAAACCCTCATTCTCGTCGACCCCAGCGGTGTTCCTTTTCCTTGCACCACCGCTGCGCCCGCGCCACCGTGGCTGCTGCTGTTCGTCCCTGCACTCATCGCCCCAGCTGCAATCCAACCTTCAAGTCCTCCCCACAGTCGGCCGTCTTTAGAGAAGTTCTTTCTTTGTCTTTTTTATTTTTATTTTTATTTTTGCTATCTTCTTATTTCTTTTGTTTTTTGATTGACAAGCCTTGGTGGTATAATTTGAGGGCAATGTAGAATTTAGGTGTGGGGGAATTTTGTATGAATGGGGAGGTACATGAGCATAATGCTAATTTTGGTTGTTAAATTGATGTGCTTTGTTGGAATGAGAGTGATAATATCTACAAGAGATGTGTGAGATTGATTAGTTTTGGTCTATGCTTTAAAATGATATGTCTCATTATTTTTTTTCAATGGATAGAACAAAAATGTGCATACATCAACACATAATAACCTCTTTTTTTGCGAGCTATTGAGCCTTATGTTTTGTTTTGTGTGTGATCAAGCATATCATATTCATTCTAGAACTTGCTTTAATATACATTTTGAGACCGCATAATGTGTTCGTGCACTAAAAATGATAAGGGCACTTAGGCTTAACCACTTGACTGCCTTTTCTTTGAATCCATACCTATACAATTTTCCCTAGTGTGCTCATTTCTGCCTTTAGCCAATTTTTGTTGTTCTAACAAGTACATGATGAACCTCTTAACCATTTTTGTTCATTTTATCCATCTTGATTGAACCCTTTTTGTCAAGAAGTATGTGAATGAAATGCAATAGTATTTAAAGAGTTGGAGTTTAAAAAGAGGTTGGGCACTATCAAGCAAAAATCATTGTGGCAAAAAAAAAAAAAAGAATCATTGCCATGATAAAGAAGGGTAGAAAAAAAATCGAAAAAAAAATGATTTGCTTTTTGTCATACTCACTAATAGTGCATAGTGCAATATTATTTTGGTGATTGGGAGTTGTAAATGAAGTAATATACATATTACTACTTGGTTGTTTTTATATGATTGAGCTTGATGGGGAGAATATCAAGTGAGAATGGGATAAAGAGATTTCATGCTGAATAGTGGAAATGGAGGTGGATTATTTGTCATCTTGGACTTTGTCTATAAATTCATATATCTTCTTGACTTGTTTAGCTTATATTTCCTTCATTTTATCATACCTTTACCCATGGCCTCATTGCAACCCTTGGAAAGACCCTTTGATTTTTTGCATGAATACATGATAAAGTGGTGTAGATTTGATTGATAAACAAGCCTATGGCAATAATGTGTTATGCTTTGAAATTGAGTGTCACAATATAAAAATTCCATTCACACACAAATGAGAAAATTGAGTGAATCCATTAGTGAGGTGTTGAATTTGTCACATTGGAGTTTATTGAAATTGTTAAGAATTGATGAGACATAAGTTTTTCTAGAATTTACATGGAATCATGATCACTTACTCTTGTAGAATTGTCATCTTAATTTCGTCATTGCATAGCAATTTGAGAACATTGTAGGAGAGTTTTGCCTTGAGAGGAAGACAATTGTAGGATAATGTTTCTCTTGGTTATCACCTTGTGCTAATTTCTTATGCATGCTTGAGGACTAGCATGATTTAGGTGTGGGGAATTTGATATGTTTATAATATTCTATATTTTGTGTCCATATCTTCCGTATTTTTTGTCTCCAAAATTGTAATTAATGGATCTAATTAATCATTCTTTATTTCAGGAAATAATTAATTGCTGTTGGAGAAAAAAATCGAGAAAGAAAGGGAATTAAAGATAGAAACGAGCTGAAGTGAAGATATCCGAAAATGAAGGGCTCAACATATTTTATTTTCATGGGCTTATACTTTTATTTCATTTAATGGACTTATGTTATTAATTATAAAAAAAAAAAAGAAAAACAAAAAGCCCAAAAGCAAAAAGCCCATTTTTGGCCTAAGAAACAAAAGAGTAGGAAAATGAAGACTTTTTCCAACTTTTACCAAGCACCAGCCAAAAACTTGAGTGAGGGAGGAGAGAGAATACACTTTTGTGCTTCCTTTCCTTCTTTTGAGGAATTTTGTAGAGAGACAATTTTGGGGAGAAAAGAACATATTTCTTCTTCCTTTTTGTAGTAAGTTTTTTTTATCTTATTTTATCCTTTCCCTTTCCCTTTTTCTTTATTTTATTTTTTGTATTAAATGATATTGGTTATGTTTAGAATTTATTATAATATGAGTAGCTAATTTTACGGTTTGATTTAAGGGTTTCGTATTTCGGTTATATTATTGTGAGGCTTTGTGATATATATTGATTATCTTGTTTTATATTCAAGTGCTAATAGGTTCAAATAATTTTTAATGGAGATTTATATTAATTTGAATTGACAAATCAAATGATTAATTCATTCTCCTATAGCTATTCATGAATTTATACTCCTAGTAGTATAAATAAATGAAGTCTTGTAGCATTAGAGTGGGTAAATTATGCTATCATAATTTATTTAATCTAATTGAACCTATAGGACTAATATTGATATTTATGGCTATCCTAATTATCGATATTAGTATTAACCTGTTTTCACTAAGATTAATGCTATTATTAATTAACATGGAACGCTATCGTGCCCAGTTGATTAATAATAAGAATTGACCGGATGCTAGGTTCGGTTAATTAATTAGGAAAACAAAGGATTTATAAGGCTATCCTAATAAATCCAAGGTTAATTGCTTGAATTTGCAAGAATTTATTTGTTAGTCTATGATCAATAGTATAATTGAATATCGAACACTTGAATCAAATTTTTCTCTTCTCAGTATTGTCTCTATTTTGATAGTTTTTCTTGCCAAATTGTTTTGTATGCATTGATATCGTGTGAGCTCGTGATTGCTAGATTGGTTAATTTAGTATTTAGTTAATTAGGTGAAAATCTCTCAAACACCCCCCCCCCCGTTTTTGTTTCATTTTTATTCAAGAGAATTTAATTTCTGTTCCCTGTGGATTTGACCCTGCTCACCACTATACTCGTATTTTGGAAGTAGGTTAATTATATTTGGTGGATTGACAACCTATCAATATATATATATACTTGATATATATATATATACATGCGGCAGACATATATATATATATGTATATATATATGGATGGGATCAAGGCTGGCATGCATACTGCATGTATATATATATTTTGAAAATAAACTAATGCAGTGACCATTCTGCTGGTAGAGGCTGTATAATAAATGATTACTTTATACTTTATCACATGGATTTGAGCCTCTTCCTATTCTGACACAGTTAATTTCTACTTAGTGAGGCCCGTAATGTCTCTCCTTGTGCACGTGCGAGAGACATCTGCATTTTGCAAGTTTCAACAATCTGATGAAGGAAAAGAACTTCTGATCATATGTACCAAGAGCTTCTCAGAAAGATAGCAACAGCAAACAACCGCAGAAATATTTGTCCGTCCAATTAATGGAACTATGTTAGCGATGAAATGGCAATAGCCCTTTTGAGTCTTGGCACCATCTTGCCATCTAAAACAAGCAATGATCAAAAGTCACTGAATGTGTGAGCAAATCCAGGAGCTCAGTTGAATTCACACAACCTGTAATTCCCAAATAATATTAAGCGATCATCAAATTAAATGGCATGCGAGGGGGTTACTAAACTAAACCACAGCAGCCTCATTTTTCAGTCTAAAAAGAGTTGATGCAGCTAAATTATACACAGAATCCTTACGATTACATTCAAACATGGAACAGGACAAACAATACTTTGGATTGGATCCTTTAAAGCAATCATCTCCTTGACGTGTCCTAGTAGAGCTCAAATTCCCAAAGTGGGGGAAAAAAAGAAAGCGCTAATCCAAAGGAAATAGAAATATTTCTATAATGACAAACTTAGTAATAAGTGGCAGCTGAATAGGATTGCAGCGATAAGAATCAGCTGTTGGACAAGTGGAATAGCAAATGCAAACAAACAACCTATTCTACAACAGCTAAGGCATAATAATTAACATGGTTTATTATTTACAAGAGATAACTATTGAAAACAATGTAACAAATATAAATCCATAACCCCCATTCATTTGCATTCACACTGATGTCTGAAGTGCCTTAGCAATTAAAGAGCAACACACCTTAGAAATAACTGCAACTTTGCCTTATTTTTAAGTCCACAAATTGATGATCGTAAATAAGAGGAATCAAATTTTGCTTGAAACTTGCTACAAATGGATGCGCATATCTAAGAAGAATTTGCAGAAATGTAAGAGTAATAAGGAGAATTTTAGAAGACAAAGGAAAGATTTAAATTGCCAGACAACTGAAATACGTTAGAAGACGGTTTGTACAACCCATCTCTCTTTTCCTCTATAGCAATAACCGTCCAAGTAATGGGAGCAGCTGTTCTGGCATAAACGACGCCGTTCCGAGTACAATTGGACCTAGGTTTATTAATTGGGAAAGTGCTACCCCGTCGACTAAAAGAAACGTGTTGAATATTAAAAATAAAAATAGGAATGAAAAATAAAAATAAAATTTTTTAATCTTTTAAAATTTTGAAGCCTAGTTCACTTAAATCGATTTAAAAAAAAGTTTATTATGTCATACTATAATGTAATTTTCTGATGAAGCAATAGAAATTAACATATTTCAAATGAATTTTTGAGTTCAAACTTAATATAAATAATCTAATTTGCTATGAATATTCAAATTCAACCTTAAATATTTATGTGAAACAATAAATGTAGAAATCTATAATCTAATATTTTATTTTTAAAAAATAAAACATTTTGGAATAAATATATTTTATATGTAAACGAAAATGAAAATTATATTTGAAAAAATAAAATTAAAGAAAACAGTCATACACGATATATATATATATATAGATAGATCATTGTACCATACTTTTCTAGTTCGTATAGTTATAATTATGAACTGATTTTTTTTATCATTATCATTATCGTGTATAGTTTATTAACAGGTAATATTTTGTTTAAGCAATTTTTCAATTTATTGCTTAATATGTCAATCGTATGTTTTGTGTTGATACATTGTTTTTCGAGTATGTCTGTTATGCATCGGTGCACCGTGTAATCGATCTATAATATTACTTGTTAAATTAAAAAATATTATTATTTATTTAAAAAATAAATTAATATTAATATTTTTTAGTTAAACAAATAATACTATAATATTTTTCATGTCTTTATTAATTCTTATTGGGTATGTTTGTGTTTGTTCAATTATTTTAAAATTTAACAATAAAAATTATATATTACTTATTGTCAATAATATTATAAAAAATAATAATTATACATAATATCTGAATTTATAATTTTCATAATATTCTCAAATTAAAATAATTAATTTATTTATTCTATACATTTTTTATGTCACTAATGTTGATAGATTTTGATAAAGGTATTAATGTATTTTTATTATATAACAAATTTGCTACAAATATGAATGTTATTTTATGAATTAAAAAAATCAAATGTTCCACATATATATAGTGTAAATCTAAATTGAATAAATTTACTTTTTTTATATATGCAAAAATGGAAACTACATTTGGGTGGGAAATGAAAATTAAAACATTCATTTTACTATTATATATACTGTCCGTGCGACGCAAGAAAGTTATATTTGTATTATTTTATTACTAAAAAATATATTATTTATTACTAAAATATTAGCAAAAAAATAATTATTAAATTTAATATCTGAATTTATAATTTTTTCATGGCTCACGGAATATTACCAAATTTAAATAGTTAATATATTTTGGTATATACGTTTTTATGTCACTAATGTTAATAAATTTCAATAAAAACATTAATATTCTTTTATTTATGTACCAGCAAATCTGTTGTAAATATAAATATTATTTTATAATTTAAAAAAATTAAAACCTTCCAAACATATCTAGTACAATTTAAATTTTATTAAATAATACTAATAATATTTTTTTTTATGTATATGCAAAAATGAAAAGCATGTCTGGTGCGAGAAAACGGAAATGAAAATATTGATTTTACTATTATATATAAATATAGATATCGTGTCAAGTCTAATAAAATAACACAAATTCACATTCGTGGGTGGACAAACAGAATTAAAGAACATGTATACAAAAAAGAAATAAATAAATATTTATATATAAAGGGTTATTAGACATGGGTGCCATCAGCTATGGACAGCCTATTAAACAAAAACCTGTACCTAATAGTGATGCTAATAAATGCTGAACACAGAGGAGGTTGATGCATTGATGTTGGTTAGTTCGGTGAGGTAGGTTTGAGAAGACTACAGTCGACCAGTAATAGCAACCACTTGACAAGTTGAGATACCATTGCTTAGTTCACAGTGAAGCTCACTCTTAATGTTGTACCTAGGGTTAGCTCGAGTTTTTGTGATTAACTATCATATTTTGAGTTGTCGAACGAGCTGTTGTGATTGGCTACAACATTTTGGGTTGTCGAATGGGCCGCCCGCCGATCTTCTTCGATGGATGTTAGATTTTGCAGGAAACTCGATAATGCTTGTTATTTGCGCTCATTATTTTGAAGTTCAAATAATTGGATGTAAAACTTTTTGTATATGTAAATAACTTTATTCCTTAGTTGGAATTTTCAATGATGTTCGGCTATTTAAGTATTTTTTAACTAGCATTTATTTTCTTATGTCTGTGATGGGAGATAGGGTATTTGAAGTGTCGTGAGAGATGAGCATTGTTGGAACCCTTTCTTCACCATTATCAACCATTGTAACGTGGTGTCTACAATTAATACAATTCAAACTTTCTACATTTAGTTCAATTATTTGTTGTGTCACAAAACAATACTTTGGAGTGTGATTGCTCACAACATCATACGCTAGGAACAAGTTTGTGTTGTGAGAGGTGGATGTAGCTGAAGGTGTCGACTACTAGCTACATGATGTCCTATTTTTAATTGTTCGCTACAAGTGCTCCTCGAAAGAAAGCTATGAAAGGACAATGACAAGCTCCAACTCACTAATTCAATACTGATTACTCCTTTATATTTAGCTTCTGTTTCGTCGTGTGTTCCAGTACGTATTCAGCTCATACGAGAACCATGAATACCATAAAAACTAAATACTACATCCCTTCTTTTCTTGCTATATGGACATTCTTGTCCACTCAGGAGACATCTCATGCAACAGATACCATAAATAATTCTCAGATACTCAGAGATAACGGTACCACGTTGATTTCATCTGGAAGAACCTTTGAATTGGGCTTTTTCAGCCCGGAGAATTCCAAGAATCGGTACGTGGGCATATGGTACAATAAATTATCAGCAAGGACTGTGGTATGGGTCGCCAACAGAGATAATCCACTAAAAGATCGATCGGGTGCGCTGAAAGTCCTTGAGCCTGGATTTCTGGTTCTTCTGATGAACGGTACTAATGGTATTATCTGGTCTACTAACACATCAAGAAATGTGCAGAATCTAGTTGCACAATTACTCGACTCAGGGAATCTTGTAGTGAAAGATGGGAATGATGATAACCCGGAGAATTTCCTCTGGCAGAGCTTTGATTATCCAACCGACACTCTTCTACCCGGGATGAAGCTCGGGTGGAACTTCGTAACAGGGCTGGAAGTATACATCACATCTACAAAGAGCAGCAATGATCCAGCATCAGGAGACTACACGTACCATTGTGATCCTACTGGCTATCCACAAAACGTCCTGAAAAATGGGACATCCGTGCGTTACAAAACCGGGCCTTGGAACGGTGTTCACTTCAGGGGGAGCCAAATCTTGCGGGAAAACACCAATTTTACATTTGAAATGGTGATGGGAACATAGCCCTCATATGCTGCGTTTATGTGAAGGACTAGTAGAGGCTTACATTATTTAAAATTTTAAAAATAACAAATGCAGTTTAATTTCTTAATAAATCTGAAATAATATTTATTTTTTTCAATAATTTTCAGATTTCATGAGTTTTTGTTTATTGATATAAGTTAGTGAATGTTTATATTAATTAAAAGTAAGATTTTATGTGATTTTCAATTTTATAGAATAATATATATACTTCTATTAATTTTAAATAATAAATCATCTTGAGAAGCAATGTTTTCATAATGATAAGGTAATTATTGTCAATATTATTCGAAAATTCTAATTGATTTATTATTAATTGCAGATTTAAAAGATATTGTGGAGATATTCTTGGAAGAAAGTCAAAGTTGAATGAGAAGAGAAAAGGAAGGAAAGGCATGGCTAAAATAAGGAGAATCAAGAGTAAATCTGGGAAAAAATCTTACAAAGATATGATGAAGATATGAGATATGCATATCCAGGCCATATATACAAAGATATGCATATCAACACCAAGATATGAGAAGATACCGGCAGATCTCGTGGAGAACATGAGAGACTATAAATACGACCTCAAGTTGTAGAGACTGTAACTCTCCAATACATTCAATTACCATTCATATGGGCAGAGAGACATAGAGAGGCTGATGAGTGTGCTGTTATATTGGTAAGAATACAACAGACTGGGAAGAACTCAAGGGCGAACTAAAGGAGAACCTCGCAGAGTCTGGATTACTTTGGAACTTCACCGCACGTTGATTTCTGGAGATCTCAACTCAATACAGACGGGAGTTTGTATTCAAATCCATCTAGGGGACTAGATGGTCAAGTAAGTGTTTTAGAAGAATTAGTTACACGGGTAGACAAGTATTTAGGGGGAGCCAAATACGTGTAAGTTCTACTGTAACATTTGTGGGAACAAATATGTCTTCTAATAAAATTACTTGAGAGGAAGAAGGGATTTCTTCCTCGCTTAAAATCAAATCTTATTTTAAGCTTCCGCATGTTCATTTACAGTTCAAACTACTGTTGAACACATACACACGCGCACATATTCTGATCTAACAATTGGCACCAGAGCAGGTTCCAGTTTTTTTCTTAAACAGGTAGATCCAGGGACAGACACATGGGTACAGAGGGGACCACACTACGCCCACCTTCGCTTGATGGACAAAACTATCCGTTCTGGAAATCAATGATGTTTATCTATCTAAGATCCAAACGATGTGGAGAAGCAATCCAAACAAAGTGGACGTGGCCTAAGATGCAGGATGGAACGAATATAACTAAGGTCGTAGACAAACCAAGAACTCTATGGACGGAGGACGAAAGGTGTGCCGAAGAGGCAAACTACATAGCATTGTATGCTATTCTTGCTTCGGTTGATGTCATGAGACACAAGTTGATTATACACTGCCAAACCGCCAAAGATGCTTGGGATGCTCTACAAAAACAATTTGAAGGAAATGAGTCCGTAAGGAAGTCAAAGTTGCAAAGATTGGCCACATTATTTGATGGAATACAAATGAATGAAGATGAAAACATTGAGATGTACTACGCTAGGTTCAGTGACATTGTAAATCAATGTTACACCCTCGGTGATGCTATCAAGGAAGATGTCCACATCATAAAAATCATGAGAACATTAGCTCCTAGATTCAGAGAAAAAATCACAGTTCTAGAATCATTCATGAGAATCACACCGATGACATTGGATGACTTGATGGGAGAGTTAAGGACGTTTGAGTTGAACAATGGCATGGACACACCAAAAAGCAAAGGGATAGCCCTAAAGAAGGAGACAACAACTGAACAAATCGAGGATGATATGACATCAGTTGCTGACAAAATGGCACTTCTCACGAAAAATTACAGCAAGCTTGTGAAAAAGTACAATCAGGGGCAGCAGTTCAACAAAGGTCCGAACACTGAAGAGAACATCAGAAAAGGTGGAAACAAATTTTTAAACACTAGGCAGGTAAATCGAAAGGACTCTAAATGCAGAGAGTGTAGTGGATACGGACACTATCAGGCAGAATGTCCAAATTTTCTAAGAAAAAAGAAAGCACTAAAAGCCACCAGGAGTGAATCTGAATCTGAAGGAGAAGAAGAAGCTGACGAACAAGAGACAGAATACCCCAATGACCTGGGATGTCTTACATCTGATGTTCGAACTAAGGAAGAACTAGAGTACACTGAGGACCCCGATCTTGACGATCCAACTCTGGAAGATCTAGAGAAATTGTTTCTAGACATATCTGCCAGATGTACCAGATTGGAGAATCAAGCAAGGGAATACAAAAATAAAGACGCACTAAGCATGGAAAATCAGGAACTCAGTCAAGTGAAACATGAACTGCACATCACTAGGGAAATAAATGACAGACTGAGAGATGACTTGATTATGTCCCAAAAGAATGTGAGGAATCTCGAACATCAGGTTCAGCTTTACGAGACGGAAATTGAGACACTTAAAGCCAACTCTGAAACAGCCCGGACAACTACAACAAGCAATCACCAGGTAAATTCTTCCCTTACAAATGAACTAATAGATTACTCCTCAAAATTGCAGGATAAGGATCGTGAGTTAGCAGAGTCACGAGCCGAGCTGGACAAAGCAGTGCGAACCATACAAGGACTGAACAAAGGAAAAGCCAAAATTGACGAAATCCTGGCATATGGGAGACCACAAAACAATAAAACAGGAATAGGATATATTGAAGAAAGAACATCTGGATCAACAGTCTTTGTACCAGCTGCAGTTCCTACGTTCGACCATGAAGGACAGAACACTACAAGACAACCTGAGAAACAAAACACAAAAGGTATGAGAAAATTTATTCCTATCTGCCATTACTGTGATGCACCTGGACACATCCGACCAAGATGCTACAGAATGAAACGTGACCTACAATCAGGTAATATTTCAACTTGGAATTTTTATGGTGTTCTTGTAAAAAATCATAGGTCTCTAGACTCTTCGAAAGTAAGAAATTTCAAAAACAGTAAACCAAATGTGAAAAAGGTTTGGGTTGTCAAGAAAAACATGTGCCTTACTTCATCAGTAGTCTCACTCGGGGCGAACAACACTGGAACATGGTTCTTTGACAGTGGATGCTCACGACATATGACAGGTAATGCAACATACTTATCTGATATCACCCCAATAAAAGGACAGTCAGTAACTTTTGGAGATGGTAAGAGTGAGCGAGTCATTGGGAAAGGGACTCTCAATATAAGTGGCATGCCTAAATTGTCTAATGTTTATCTTGTTGAAAATCTTAAGGCAAATCTGTTGAGTATTAACCAAATTTGTAACCAAGGACTCGAAGTCAACTTCACTCATGACAAATGCTTGGTGTTAAACAAGAATAATGAATGCATGCTTACCGGAACTCGGTCGACTAACAACTGTTATCTTCTTGACAGAAGTCATGGATGCTACAATGCTAGCTCGGGAGCAACAGAAATATGGCATCAAAAGTTGGGACACATAGGATACAAACATCTCATTGCCTTGTCTAAATCAAAATGTGTACGAGGACTGCCTAAGCTCCCAAGCAAAGATCAAGGTATATGTGGACCATGCCAACTCGGTAAACAGGTAAAAAGCTCACACAAGGTAACACAAGACGTTTGCACTAAACAAATCATGTCCTTGCTACATATGGACTTAATGGGTCCTGTTCAAACTGAAAGTGCGGGAGGTAAGAGATATATTTTTGTTTGTGTTGATGATTTCTCTAGATATACTTGGGTAAGATTTCTTCGTGATAAATCAGACACCTTTGATGAATTTCAAAAATTGATACGTCTGATAGAAAATGAAAAACAGGGTTCTGTTGTTCGAATACGAAGTGACCATGGTAGAGAATTTGAAAATACTGCATTCACTGAATTTTGTGTCTCTCGAGGTATTGCTCATGAATTCTCGGCACCAAAAACACCTCAACAAAATGGAGTAGTAGAAAGGAAAAATCGCACACTGCAAGAAATGGCTAGAGCCATGATGATAGGCAAGGAAGTAGCCCAAAAATGGTGGGCTGAAGCCATAAACCCAGCATGCTATGTTACAAATAGGGTATATCTTAGGAAAGGATTAGAAATGACGTCTTATCAAATCTGGAAAAGAAAAACTCCTAATTTAAGTCACCTCCATGTGTTTGGTTGTAAATGTTATGTATATAATGATAGACAGCAGTTAGGTAAATTTGATGCTAAAATTGATGTTGGTATGTTCCTAGGATATTCGACCAATAGCAGAGCCTATCGTGTCTATAATCTGAGAACTCAAACACTCATTGAAAGTACTAACATTGTTTTTGATGATTCTGTGATAAGACAGGAAGTTTACTTGGAAGAAGCAGGTTCATCAGCAGGTCGACCAATGGGAAACCAGAATAGTGAGAACAACGCAGAAACTGACCTAGTACCAACGAATGATAACAGTGATAAAGGTGAACCCTCAACAAAGATTCAGAAAGAACATCCCAAGGAACTCATCATTGGAGAACTCAATGAAGGGATAAAGATACGATGCAAACCAAGACTTGACTATCGAAAAATGGAAGGACTGGTTCACCACGCTTGCTACACCTCTGTGGTTGAACCCAAAAATGTCAAAGAAGCGTTCAAGAATGACAACTGGATACTGGCAATGCAGGAGGAATTGGAACAGTTTGCCAGAAATGATGTCTGGACACTTGTACCAAGACCTGACAGTGCGAACATCATCGGAACAAAATGGATCTTCAAGAACAAAACTGACGAACAAGGTAACATCACTCAAAATAAAGCAAGACTTGTGGCCCAAGGATACACACAGGTAGAAGGAATTGACTTTGAGGAAACATTCGCTCCAGTTGCACGATTGGAGTCAGTAAGAATCCTTCTCTCATTTGCATGTCTTAAGAAATTTACTCTTTATCAAATGGATGTAAAAAGTGCATTCTTAAATGGGTTCTTGAAAGATGAAGCATATGTTGAACAACCAAAGGGGTTTGAAGATCCACACTTTCCAAACCATGTCTACAAACTAAAGAAGGCTCTTTATGGGTTGAAGCAAGCTCCAAGAGCATGGTATGAAAGACTGACAAAGTTTCTGATCGGTCAGGGTTACAAACGAGGAGGAGTCGATCAGACTCTGTTCATCCAGTGGTCGAACAAGGATATCACTATTGCACAAATCTATGTAGATGACATTGTGTTTGGATCCACATCCAAACAAAAAGTGAATGACTTCGTCCAGGTAATGTCTCGTGAATTTGAAATGAGCATGGTTGGTGAACTTTCCTACTTTCTTGGTCTACAGGTCAAACAATGCAATAGTGGAATCACGATACATCAAGAAAAATATGCCAAGAACCTGGTAAAGAAATTTGGACTTGAAGGGTGCAAAGTAGCTCACACACCCATGGGGACAAATACCAAATTATCCAAGAACGAAAGTGGAACATGTGTTGATCCAACACTCTACAGAAGCATGATAGGAAGTCTCCTGTACCTCACTGCTAGTCGACCTGATATAAGCTTTAGTGTTGGACTATGCGCTAGATACCAATCAAATGCTAAGGAGTCTCACCTCAAGGCCGTAAAAAGAATCATACGATATGTGGCAGGTACCACTAACTATGGCTTGAAATATTCCTTTGAGACTAAACCTTTCATTGCAGGATACTGTGACGCCGATTGGGCCGGCGACGTGGATGATAGAAAGAGTACTTCAGGAGGATGCTTCTTTATTGGTAACAATCTTGTATCCTGGCTAAGCAAAAAGCAAAACATCATTTCACTATCAACTGCAGAAGCTGAATACATAGCTGCAGGGAGCTCATGCTCTCAACTGGTATGGATGATGCACATGTTGTGCGACTACGGTATGAACATGACTTCCATGACTCTGTTTTGTGACAATCTGAGTGCCATTAATATGTCTAAAAACCTTGTGCAACACTCTAGAACTAAACATATAGACATTAGGCATCATTACATCCGAGAGTTAGTTGAAGATGGAGTCATTACCCTTGAACATGTTCCTACCATAAGTCAACTGGCTGATATTTTCACAAAGGCCCTAGATGCTCAAAAATTCATATCCCTGAGAAAATCTCTAGGGATTTGCTGTGCTATGTAAATGCTGTATTAAAAAATAATAATAATAAAAAAAAATTAATAAAGGGGAGGTGGAAGTCTCGGATTGCCTAGGATAACTATAAGTCTCGCACAGGTTCAAAATTTTGTTTGTCTTGAACTTTGAATCCATTATTTCTTCTCCCAGTATAAGGAAAAGAGCTACGACCTTGAAATGATGCTGTGGAATGCTGTCACCAATGTGATAGAGCACCAAGCACAGAAAATGATAGGTCTGTGAAAGCTTCCTTAATGATGTTCACCTCTAAGTTGCACCAAATATAGGGGTTACAAGGTTCTGAGCTCATCACACAGGGTTTTCCCAGTGTGGTACTTTATTGTGTGGTTTGCGAGCTACTACACAAGGATTCGGCAGAAGGAGCAATAAGGAAAAAGCATACAACTCATTTAGCAATCAAAATGGGGTGAACATATACTGGAAGAGAAGACTTGCGGATTTTTCTTAGTGCATTGTCAAACATTGTTGCCTGACTGAGACTTGTGTTTAATATGGTGATCTATGATTTCATTCCTCCAATATTAAAAAAAAAAAAAAAAAAAAAAAACAGTCTCTCTTATTTTTTCTCCTGGGATTATATGGATTATTTTGTGCAAAATGGGCCCGGATGATTATTTAGTCGTGACTTATTTTTGGAACACGTGTCAAAATGGGGACGTGGTCTTCCTTGTTTCAACCGTCTGGTCGTGTGATCGTGTTCCTTAATGCCTATATAACTGCAATGAGTGGGCGCAAAAAAAAAAAGGGGTTTGAATAGCCCACATAAAATCTTGTGAAATTGACAGAAATCGAGGCGTCAGCAGCTCTCACTTCACGTCATTGTCTGACTATAGTTAACGGTGTTCACTCTCTTCACAGTTCACTTTCATGCTTGTGCTATTGTGTTCTTTTGTTCTTTCCTAAATTTCTTTACAGACTTTTCATGGCGGATCAAGGAAACTCACCCAGTAGGAGACGACCAAGCTGGATTCTGGTTCCATTCTTGGACCCAGAACCTTTAGAGACGATTCCCCCTCATTTGGGGCCTCTTATCGCATCAGGGCATCCAGGCTCAGTCCACTGATGTCCTTCAGAAAGTCGCCCCTCCGCTGAACATGGCATCCAGAGAGGCCAATGTTGCCTATGGCCATGCACCATTGCACCCAAAATTCCTCCCTCGGAAGTTGCGGCCAATCTCCAGCTCTTTCTACATCAGCAACTAGAGATTCTTGATACTCTAGCTGCCCAGAAGCTTTATTTTACTAATGTCTTGAAATCTCTAGATGTTCCCTCTCAGGGCGCACCACACAGAGTTTCCACTCCTTTGGCAGGCAGCTCGAAAAAGGGGGAGAAGAGACCATCTACCGCGGATAAGGGGAAGATGAAGGTGTCAGGCAAAACAACAAAAAGAAAAAGGAAGGCCGATGAATGATGCTTTTGCTATATGTGAACATCCGTCTTTTCAGCATACAGTTCTCCTGCTTGTTTCTTTTTGCAGTTAGCAGATGGTCCTGGAATTTTCGAACAACATGCCAAAGGTGGAGATTGATAAGGTAATTATTGTCAATAGTATTCGAAAATTCTAATTGATTTATTATTAATTGCAGATTTAAAAGATATTGTGGAGATATTATTGGAAGAAAGTCAAAGTTGAATGAGAAGAGAAAAGGAAGGAAAGGCATGGCTAAAAATAAGGAGAATCAAGAGTAAATCTGGGAACAAATCTTACAAAGATATGATGAAGATATGAGATATGCATATCCAGGCCATATATACAAAGATATGCATATCAACACCAAGATATGAGAAGATACCGGCAGATCTCGTGGAGAACATGAGAGACTATAAATACGACCTCAAGTTGTAGAGACTGTAACTCTCCAATACATTCAATTACCATTCATATGGGCAGAGAGACATAGAGAGGCTGATGAGTGTGCTGTTATATTCGTAAGAATACAACAGACTGGGAAGAACTCAAGGGCGAACTAAAGGAGAACCTCGCAGAGTCTGGATTACTTTGGAACTTCACCGCACGTTGATTTCGGGAGATCTCAACTCAATACAGACGGGAGTTTGTATTCAAATCCATCTAGGGGACTAGATGGTCAAGTAAGTGTTTTAGAAGAATTAGTTACACGGGTAGACAAGTATTTAGGGGGAGCCAAATACGTGTAAGTTCTACTGTAACATTTGTGGGAACAAATATGTCTTCTAATAAAATTACTTGAGAGGAAGAAGGGATTTCTTCCTCGCTTAAAATCAAATCTTATTTTAAGCTTCCGCATGTTCATTTACAGTTCAAACTACTGTTGAACACATACACACGCGCACATATTCTGATCTAACAATTGGCACCAGAGCAGGTTCCAGTTTTTTTCTTAAACAGGTAGATCCAGGGACAGACACATAGGTACAAAGGGGACCACACTACGCCCACCTTCGCTTGATGGACAAAACTATCCGTTATGAAAATCAATGATGTTTATCTATCTAAGATCCAAACGATGTGGGGAAGCAATCCAAACAAAGTGGACGTGGCCTAAGATGTAGGATGGAACGAATATAACTAAGGTTGTAGACAAACCAAGAACACTATGGACGGAGGACGAAAGGTGTGCCGAAGAGGCAAACTACATAGCATTGTATGCTATTCTTGCTTCGGTTGATGTCATGAGACACAAGTTGATTATACACTGCCAAACCGCCAAAGATGCTTGGGATGCTCTACAAAAACAATTTGAAGGAAATGAGTCCGTAAGGAAGTCAAAGTTGCAAAGATTGGCCACATTATTTGATGGAATACAAATGAATGAAGATGAAAACATTGAGATGTACTACGCTAGGTTCAGTGACATTGTAAATCAATGTTACACCCTCGGTGATGCTATCAAGGAAGATGTCCACATCATGAAAATCATGAGAACATTAGCTCCTAGATTCAGAGAAAAAATCACAGTTCTAGAATCATTCATGAGAATCACACCGATGACATTGGATGACTTGATGGGAGAGTTAAGGACGTTTGAGTTGAACAATGGCATGGACACACCAAAAAGCAAAGGGATAGCCCTAAAGAAGGAGACAACAACTGAACAAATCGAGGATGATATGACATCAGTTGCTGACAAAATGGCACTTCTCACGAAAAATTACAGCAAGCTTGTGAAAAAGTACAATCAGGGGCAGCAGTTCAACAAAGGTCCGAACACTGAAGAGAACATCAGAAAAGGTGGAAACAAATTTTTAAACACTAGGCAGGTAAATCGAAAGGACTCTAAATGCAGAGAGTGTAGTGGATACGGACACTATCAGGCAGAATGTCCAAATTTTCTAAGAAAAAAGAAAGCACTAAAAGCCACCAGGAGTGAATCTGAATCTGAAGGAGAAGAAGAAGCTGACGAACAAGAGACAGAATACCCCAATGACCTGGGATGTCTTACATCTGATGTTCGAACTAAGGAAGAACTAGAGTACACTGAGGACCCCGATCTTGACGATCCAACTCTGGAAGATCTAGAGAAATTGTTTCTAGACATATCTGCCAGATGTACCAGATTGGAGAATCAAGCAAGGGAATACAAAAATAAAGACGCACTAAGCATGGAAAATCAGGAACTCAGTCAAGTGAAACATGAACTGCACATCACTAGGGAAATAAATGACAGACTGAGAGATGACTTGATTATGTCCCAAAAGAATGTGAGGAATCTCGAACATCAGGTTCAGCTTTACGAGACGGAAATTGAGACACTTAAAGCCAACTCTGAAACAGCCCGGACAACTACAACAAGCAATCACCAGGTAAATTCTTCCCTTACAAATGAACTAATAGATTACTCCTCAAAATTGCAGGATAAGGATCGTGAGTTAGCAGAGTCACGAGCCGAGCTGGACAAAGCAGTGCGAACCATACAAGGACAAAGCAGTGAACCATAAAGGAAAAGCCAAAATTGACGAAATCCTGGCATATGGGAGACCACAAAACAATAAAACAGGAATAGGATATATTGAAGAAAGAACATCTGGATCAACAGTCTTTGTACCAGCTGCAGTTCCTACGTTCGACCATGAAGGACAGAACACTACAAGACAACCTGAGAAACAAAACACAAAAGGTATGAGAAAATTTATTCCTATCTGCCATTACTGTGATGCACCTGGACACATCCGACCAAGATGCTACAGAATGAAACGTGACCTACAATCAGGTAATATTTCAACTTGGAATTTTTATGGTGTTCCTGTAAAAAATCATAGGTCTCTAGACTCTTCGAAAGTAAGAAATTTCAAAAACAGTAAAACAAATGTGAAAAAGGTTTGGGTTGTCAAGAAAAACATGTGCCTTACTTCATCAGTAGTCTCACTCGGGGCGAACAACACTGGAACATGGTTCTTTGACAGTGGATGCTCACGACATATGACAGGTAATGCAACATACTTATCTGATATCACCCCAATAAAAGGACAGTCAGTAACTTTTGGAGATGGTAAGAGTGAGCGAGTCATTGGGAAAGGGACTCTCAATATAAGTGGCATGCCTAAATTGTCTAATGTTTATCTTGTTGAAAATCTTAAGGCAAATCTGTTGAGTATTAGCCAAATTTGTGACCAAGGACTCGAAGTCAACTTCACTCATGACAAATGCTTGGTGTTAAACAAGAATAATGAATGCATGCTTACCGGAACTCGGTCCACTAACAACTGTTATCTTCTTGACAGAAGTCATGGATGCTACAATGCTAGCTCGGGAGCAACAGAAATATGGCATCAAAAGTTGGGACACATAGGATACAAACATCTCATTGCCTTGTCTAAATCAAAATGTGTACGAGGACTGCCTAAGCTCCCAAGCAAAGATCAAGGTATATGTGGACCATGCCAACTCGGTAAACAGGTAAAAAGCTCACACAAGGTAACACAAGACGTTTGCACTAAACAAATCATGTCCTTGCTACATATGGACTTAATGGGTCCTGTTCAAACTGAAAGTGCGGGAGGTAAGAGATATATTTTTGTTTGTGTTGATGATTTCTCTAGATATACTTGGGTAAGATTTCTTCGTGATAAATCAGACACCTTTGATGAATTTGAAAAATTGATACGTCTGATAGAAAATGAAAAACAGGGTTCTGTTGTTCGAATACGAAGTGACCATGGTAGAGAATTTGAAAATACTGCATTCACTGAATTTTGTGTCTCTCGAGGTATTGCTCATGAATTCTCGGCACCAAAAACACCTCAACAAAATGGAGTAGTAGAAAGGAAAAATCGCACATTGCAAGAAATGGCTAGAGCCATGATGATAGGCAAGGAAGTAGCCCAAAAATGGTGGGCTGAAGCCATAAACCCAGCATGCTATGTTACAAATAGGGTATATCTTAGGAAAGGATTAGAAATGACGTCTTATCAAATCTGGAAAAGAAAAACTCCTAATTTAAGTCACCTCCATGTGTTTGGTTGTAAATGTTATGTATACAATGATAGACAGCAGTTAGGTAAATTTGATGCTAAAAGTGATGTTGGTATGTTCCTAGGATATTCGACCAATAGCAGAGCCTATCATGTCTATAATCTGAGAACTCAAACACTCATTGAAAGTACTAACATTGTTTTTGATGATTCTGTGATAACACAGGAAGTTTACTTGGAAGAAGCAGGTTCATCAGCAGGTCGACCAATGGGAAACCAGAATAGTGAGAACAACGCAGAAACTGACCTAGTACCAACGAATGATAACAGTGATAAAGGTGAACCCTCAACAAAGATTCAGAAAGAACATCCCAAGAAACTCATCATTGGAGAACTCAATGAAGGGATAAAGACACGATGCAAATCAAGACTTGACTATCGAAAAATAGAAGGACTAGTTCACCACGCTTGCTACACCTCTGTGGTTGAACCCAAAAATGTCAAAGAAGCGCTCAAGAATGACAACTGGATACTGGCAATGCAGGAGGAATTGGAACAGTTTACCAGAAATGATGTCTGGACACTTGTACCAAGACCAGACAGTGCGAACATCATCGGAACAAAATGGATCTTCAAGAACAAAACTGACGAACAAGGTAACATCACTCAAAATAAAGCAAGACTTGTGGCCCAAGGATACACACAGGTAGAAGGAATTGACTTTGAGGAAACATTCGCTCCAGTTGCACGATTGGAGTCAGTAAGAATCCTTCTCTCATTTGCATGTCTTAAGAAATTTACTCTTTATCAAATGGATGTAAAAAGTGCATTCTTAAATGGGTTCTTGAAAGATGAAGCATATGTTGAACAACCAAAGGGGTTTGAAGATCCACACTTTCCAAACCATGTCTACAAACTAAAGAAGGCTCTTTATGGGTTGAAGCAAGCTCCAAGAGCATGGTATGAAAGACTGACAAAGTTTCTGATCGGTCAGGGTTACAAACGAGGAGGAATCGATCAGACTCTGTTCATCCAGTGGTCGAACAAGGACATCACTATTGGACAAATCTATGTAGATGACATTGTGTTTGGATCCACATCCAAACAACAAGTGAATGACTTCGTCCAGGTAATGTCTCGTGAATTTGAAATGAGCATGGTTGGTGAACTTTCCTACTTTCTTGGTCAACAGGTCAAACAATGCAATAGTGGAATCACGATACATCAAGAAAAATATGCCAAGAACCTGGTAAAGAAATTTGGACTTGAAGGGTGCAAAGTAGCTCACACACCCATGGGGACAAATACCAAATTATCCAAGAACGAAAGTGGAACATGTGTTGATCCAACACTCTACAGAAGCATGATAGGAAGTCTCCTGTACCTCACTGCTAGTCGACCTGATATAAGCTTTAGTGTTGGACTATGCGCTAGATACCAATCAAATGCTAAGGAGTCTCACCTCAAGGCCGTAAAAAGAATCATACGATATGTGGCAGGTACCACTAACTATGGCTTGAAATATTCCTTTGAGACTAAACCTTTCATTGCAGGATACTGTGACGCCGATTGGGCCGGCGACGTGGATGATAGAAAGAGTACTTCAGGAGGATGCTTCTTTATTGGTAACAATCTTGTATCATGGCTAAGCAAAAAGCAAAACAGCATTTCACTATCAACTGCAGAAGCTGAATACATAGCTGCAGGGAGCTCATGCTCTCAACTGGTATGGATGATGCACATGTTGTGCGACTACGGTATGAACTTGACTTCCATGACTCTGTTTTGTGACAATCTGAGTGCCATTAATATGTCTAAAAACCTTGTGCAACACTCTAGAACTAAACATATAGACATTAGGCATCATTACATCCGAGAGTTAGTTGAAGATGGAGTCATTACCCTTGAACATGTTCCTACCATAAGTCAACTGGCTGATATTTTCACAAAGGCCCTAGATGCTCAAAAATTCATATCCCTGAGAAAATATCTAGGGATTTGCTGTGCTATGTAAATGCTGTATTAAAAAAATAATAATAATAAAAATAAAAAAAATAAAGGGGAGGTGGAAGTCTCGGATTGCCTAGGATAACTATAAGTCTCGCACAGGTTCAAAATTTTGTTTGTCTTGAACTTTGAATCCATTATTTCTTCTCCCAGTATAAGGAAAAGAGCTACGACCTAGAAATGATGCTGTGGAATGCTGTCACCAATGTGATAGAGCACCAAGCACAGAATATGACGGGTCTGTGAAAGCTTCCTTAATGATGTTCACCTCTAAGTTGCACCAAATATAGGGGTTACAAGGTTCTGAGCTCATCACACAGGGTTTTCCCAGTGTGGTACTTTATTGTGTGGTTTGCGAGCTACTACACAAGGATTCGGCAGAAGGAGCAATAAGGAAAAAGCATACAACTCATTTAGTAATCAAAATGGGGTGAACATATACTGGAAGAGAAGACTTGCGGATTTTTCTTAGTGCATTGTCAAACATTGTTGCCTGACTGAGACTTGTGTTTAATATGGTGATCTATGATTTCATTCCTCCAATATTAAAAAAAAAAAAAAAAACAGTCTCTCTTATTTTTTCTCCTGGGATTATATGGATTATTTTGTGCAAAATGGGCCCGGATGATTATTTAGTCGTGAATTATTTTCGGAACACGTGTCAAAATGGGGACGTGGTCTTCCTTGTTTCAACCGTCTGGACGTGTGATCGTGTTCCTTAATGCCTATATAACTGCAATGAGTGGGCGCCAAAAAAAAAAGGGGTTTGAATAGCCCACATAAAATCTTGTGAAATTGACAGAAATCGAGGCGTCAGCCGCTCTCACTTCACGTCATTGTCTGCCTATAGTTAACGGTGTTCACTCTCTTCACAGTTCACTTTCACGCTTGTGCTATTGTGTTCTTTTGTTCTTTCCTAAATTTCTTTACAGACTTTTCATGGCGGATCAAGGAAACTCACCCAGTGGGAGACGACCAAGCTGGATTCTGGTTCCATTCTTGGACCCAGAACCTTTAGAGACGATTCCCCCTCATTTGGGGCCTCTTATTGCATTAGGGCATCCAGGCTCAGTCCACTGATGTCCTTCAGAAAGTCGCCCCTCCGCTGAACATGGCCTCCAGAGAGGCCAATGTTGCCTATAGGCCATGCACCATTGCACCCAAAATTCCTCCCTCGGAAGTCGCGGCCAATCTCCAGCTCTTTCTACATCAGCAACTAGAGATTCTTGATACTCTAGCTCCCCAAAAGCTTTATTTTACTAATGTCTTGAAATCTCTAGATGTTCCCTCTCAGGGCGCACCACACAAAGTTTCCACTCCTTTGGCAGGCAGCTCGAAAAAGGGGGAGAAGTGACCATCTTCCGCGGATAAGGGGAAGATGAAGGTGTCAGGCAAAACAACAAAAAGAAAAAGGAAGGTCGAGGAATGATGCTTTTGCTATATGTGAACATCCTTCTTTTCAGCATACAGTTCTCCTGCTTGTTTCTTTTTGCAGGTAGCAGATGGTCCTGGAATTTTCGAACAACATGCCAAAGGTGGAGATTGATAAGGTAATTATTGTCAATATTATTCGAAAATTCTAATTGATTTATTATTAATTGCAGATTTAAAAGATATTGTGGAGATATTATTGGAAGAAAGTCAAAGTTGAATGAGAAGAGAAAAGGAAGGAAATGCATGGCTAAAAATAAGGAGAATCAAGAGTAAATCTGAGAACAAATCTTACAAAGATATGATGAAGATATGAGATATGCATATCCAGGCCATATATACAAAGATATGCATATCAACACCAAGATATGAGAAGATACCGGCAGATCTCGTGGAGAACATGAGAGACTACAAATACAACCTCAAGTTGTAGAGACTGTAACTCTCCAATACATTCAATTACCATTCATATGGGCAGAGAGACATAGAGAGGCTGATGAGTGTGCTGTTATATTTGTAAGAATACAACAGACTGGGAAGAACTCAAGGGCGAACTAAAGGAGAACCTCGCAGAGTCTGGATTACTTTGGAACTTCACCGCACGTTGATTTCGGGAGATCTCAACTCAATACAGACGGGAGTTTGTATTCAAATCCATCTAGGGGACTAGATGGTCAAGTAAGTGTTTTAGAAGAATTAGTTACACGGGTAGACAAGTATTTAGGGGGAGCCAAATACGTGTAAGTTCTACTGTAACATTTGTGGGAACAAATATGTCTTCTAATAAAATTACTTGAGAGGAAGAAGGGATTTCTTCCTCGCTTAAAATCAAATCTTATTTTAAGCTTCCGCATGTTCATTTACAGTTCGAACTACTGTTGAACACATACACACGCGCATATATTCTGATCTAACACATAATTTAGCCGGATCGGACTAGTCGATTCAACCGGTTAAAGCAGAAATCGGTGTCTACACCGGTTCAAACTTTTAATAAAACTGTTTTTACGGTTGAATCGGTCAAATCGGTCCAACCGGCTAATCAATTTTTCTATATATTTTTACAAAAAGTAAAATTAATACTTAAAAAGTAGTAAAAAACTATTTTATGCAGTATTAATATCATGTTTTAAGTTATATATTTACAAAAAATTATTGTTTGTGAATGTTAATATAATATATATATATATGGTAACATCGAAAAATTAAATAAAAATAGACTATTTTTATTTTTTCGATTGGACGGACGGTCCGACCAGTTGAACCGGCACCCGATTGTTCAACCAGTTCGATTATAAAAACACAACATATAAGTACCATATTGGCGGGCTATTTCCACGTCATGTCCAATTAAAGAAATCTCAAAATTTTGAATTTCCATTGACCCAACCCGAGTACTAAATTCAAGAAAATCTAGAATTCAACAGAATTTAATTGCTAACTTAATTTTTATTAGTGGAGTAAAATAGTAGAATTTACACAAGTACCTTTTTGTACTAGGGGCTGCTGGAAGATGGGCAGGAAATTGCTGTGAAATGTCTTTCAAGAACTTCTCATCAAGGAATAGATGAGTTCAAGAATGAAGTAATCTGCATTGCAAAACTTCAGCATCGGAATCTGGTGAAGCTTCTCGGATGGTGCATTCATGGCGAAGAAATGATGCTGGTTTACGAATACATGGCCAACAAAAGCCTCGACTCCATACTTTTCGGTAAGGATTCTCGTTTAGCCACTGATAATAAAGATGCACATGATCGTAAAGAAGTTGTTTGGCAGATCCTACGAGGAGCGTGCTGCTCGACTGGCCTACACGCTTCAACATCATTAACGGTATTGCTCGAGGCCTTATGTACCTTCATCAAGATTCTCGTCTCCGAGTGATTCACAGAGACCTGAAAGCCAGCAATATATTACTAGACTCTGATATGAACCCAAAGATATCAGACTTTGGTCTAGCAAGAACTTTTGGGGGCAACGAGACTGGAGCCGACACAAGCCGAATAGTAGGAACATAGTATGTATGCTTCCTTGTTATATAATGCAATACATGCACTTTATCAGCTTGCAATTTTATCTTGTGGTGAATGTTTTTATGTAGCGGTTACATGTCGCCAGAATATGCAGTGGACGGCGTTTTCTCAGTGAAATCAGATGTGTTTAGCTATGGAGTAATAGTGCTTGAGATTGTCAGTGGTAAGAAAAACAGAGGATTTGCTCATAAAGATCACCTCCTCAATCTTCTTGGACATGTAAGTACTATTACATGCTGGAGAACCCCCCCTTTTTTTTTCTTAGACACAGATCATGAATTTGAGGTACTATGACAGGCATGGATGCTTTACAGGGAAGAAAGGTCACTGGAAATAGTTGATTCTTGTCTTAAAAAGTCATGTTATCTATCAGAAGCACTTCGATCAATCCATATTGGTCTATTATGCGTGCAAGAACGTCTGGAAGATAGGCCAAGCATGTCGTCAGTTGTACAGATGCTGAGCAATGACGGCGTCCTGCCTGAAGCTAAACATCCTGGTTTTTTCACAGCAAGAGATCTACTCGTGAAAACCGAAACTTCAATTAGCTCAAACGCAGAAAGTTCGACAAACCCAGTGAGCATTACGCAGCTAGTGGCTCGATAACGAACGATATTATTCTACTCCACCTTGTTGATTTGTGTCGCTTCCAATCTTGACAGTAGGAGTAACTAAAAATTGGATTATTTAAAAAAAATTAAAAATAAGCATTGTTATTTACAGAACTGAAATGGTAATCTTCCTATCTAGGTCCAAAGTCAGCGGTGGTCATTGAATCTACAGACACCATACTGTCACTTTCTGTTTGTGTTTGTTCAATTATTTTAAAATTTAACAATAAAAATTATATATTACTGATTGTCAACAATATTATAAAAAATAATAATTATACATAATATCTGAATTTATAATTTTCATAAAATTCTCAAATTTAAATGATTAATATATTTATTATATACATTTTTTATGTCAGTAATGTTGATAGATTTTGATAAATGTATTAATATATTTTTATTATATAACAAATCTGCTACAAATATGAATATTATTTTATGAATTAAAAAAATCAAATGTTCCAAATATATCTAGTGTAGATCTAAATTTTATTGAATAAATTTACTTTTTTTTATATATCCAAAAATGGAAACTACGTTTGGGTGGGAAACGAAAATTAAAACATTCGTTTTACTATTATATATACTGTGAGACACGTGCGATGCACGAAAGTTATTTTTATATTATTTTATTACTAAAAAATATATTATTTATTACTAAAAATATTTGCAAAAAAATTATTATTATATTTAATATCTGAATTTATAATTTTTTCATGGCTCACAGAATATTATCAAATTAAAATAATTAATATATTTTGGTATGTACGTTTTTATGTCACTAATGTTAATAAATTTCAATAAAGACATTAATATTCTTTTATTTATATACCAGCAAATCTTCCGTAAATATGAATATTATTTTATAATTTAAAAAAAAAATTAAAAAGTTTCAAACATATCTAATACAATTTAAATTTTATTAAATAATACTAATAATATTTTTTTATGTATATGCAAAAATGAAAATCACGTCTAGTGCGAGAAATCGGAAATGAAAATATTGATTTCACTATTATACATACATACACAAATTCACATTCGTGGGTAGACATACAGAATTAAAGAACATGTATACAAAAAGAAATAAATAAATATTTATATATAAAGGGTTATTAGACATGGGTACCATCAGCTATGGACAGCCTATTAAACAAAAACCTGTACCTAATAGTGATGCTAATAAATGCTGAAAACTGAGGTTGATGCATTGGTGATTGGTTAGTTCGGTGAGGTAGGTTTGAGAAGACTACAGTTGACCAGTAATAGCAACCACTGGACAAGTTGAGATACCATTGCTTAGTTCACAGTGAAGCTCGCTCTTAATGTTGTACCTAGGGTTAGCTCGAGTTTTTTGTGATTAGTTATCATATTTTGAGTTGTGGAACGAGCTGTCTACCAACTCGAGCTGTTGTGATTGGCTACAACATTTTGGTATGTCGAATGGGCCGCCCACCGATCTTCCTCGATGGATGTTAGATTTTACAGGAAACTCGACAATACTTGTCATTTTCGCTCATTCTTTTGAAGTTCAAATATTTAGATGTACAACTTTTTGTATATGTAAATAACTTTAGTCCTTAGTTGAAATTTTTAATAATGTTCGGCTTTCTAAGTGTTTTTTAACTAGCATTTAATTTTTTATGCATGTGATAGGGAGATAGAATATTTGAAGTGTCGTGAGAGCTGATCATTGTTGGAGCCCTCTCTTCACCATTACCAACCATTGTAACGTGATGTCTACAATTAATACAATTCAAACTTTCTACATTTAGTTCAATTATTTGTTGTGTCACAAAACAATACTTTGGAGTGTGATTGCTCACAACATCATACAATTTGTGTTGTGGGAGGTGGATGTAGCTGAACGTGTCAACTACTAGCCACACATGATATGCTATTTTTAATTGGTCGCTACAAGTGCTCCTTGAAAGAAAGCTATGAAAGGACAATGACAAGCTCCAGCTCACTAATACAATACTGATTACTCCTTTATATTTAGCTTCTGCTTCGTCGTGTGTTCCACTACGTATTCAGCTCATACAAGAACCATGAATACCATAAAAACTAAATACTACATCTCTTCTTTTCTTGCAATATGCACATTCTTGTCCACTCAGGAGACATCTCATGCAACAGACACCATAAATAATTCTCAGATACTCAGAGATAACGGTACCACGTTGATTTCATCTGGAAGAACCTTTGAATTGGGGTTTTTCAGCCCGGAGAATTCCAAGAATCGGTACGTGGGCATATGGTACGAGAAAGTAACAGCAAGGTCTGTGGTATGGGTCGCCAACAGAGATAATCCACTCAAAGATCGATCGGGTGCGCTGAAAGTCCTTGAGCCTAGATTTCTGGTTCTTCTGATCAACGGTACTAATGGTATTATCTGGTCTACTAACACATCAAGAAATGTGCAGAATCCAGTTGCACAATTACTCGACTCAGGGAATCTTGTAGTGAAAGATGGGAATGATGATAATTCGGAGAATTTCCTCTGGATGTAGAAATTCATAGAAGTCTAATTTTGTATCAATCTAAAATGGAGTGAATACAATTGCTATTTATAGGGCTCACTAGAACATACTATGTAACCATCTAACTACATAACCATCCTATAACTAACCGTCTAACTAGCGTAACCATCTAACTAACATAACCATCGTATAACTAACTGTCTAACTAACGTAACCATTATATAACTAACCGTCTAATTAACATAACCATCCCATAACTAATTGGCGGTTACATGAGCTTCAACGTTTCTTTTGTTGCAACTGTCGTGACATCTTCTAGATCTTTTCAGGCATATACATATAATTCTACACCCCCTCGTCAAGTTGGACATGGGGAAAACTAAGTCATATTTAACTTGGAAAGCAAGAACCGTAATCTGGTAGAGCCAAAAAGCTTAGTGAAAAGATCAGCCAACTGGAAATGAGAGGAGATATGTTCTAAAGTAAGAAACCGTTCCTTGTATTTGTTACGAACAACATGATAATCGATCTCCAAATGATTGGTACGCTCGTGGAAAACAGGGTTGGCGACAATGTGCATTGCAGCTTTATTATCGCACATAAGTCGAATTGGTTTAGGAATTGAGAGACAAAAATCAGTGCAGAGAAAGGAGATCCACTCAAGTTCACTAACAGTTGCGCTTAATGCGCGATATTCAGCTTCAGCTGAGGACTTAGAGACTATAGATTGCTTTTTACTCTTCCAAGAAATTAAGGATTGTCCCAAGAACACTCCATAGCCAGTAACTGATTTCCTTGTGTCTTTACATGATGCCCAATCAGCATCACTGTAGGCTAGAAGAGTAAACTCATGGCAGCTAGGATAGAAGATTCCCAAGGAAGATGTGTGCTTAAGGTACCGCAAGATATGCACAACTGCATCCCAATGAGTTGAGTGCGGCTTAGTCACAAATTGGCTAAGCTGCTGGACAGAGTAAGTGATGTCTGGTCGTGTAAAATTTAGGTATAACAGTCTTCCTATTAATCGGCGATATCTATCAGGATCAATTAAGAGAGTACCTTGAGATTCTTGAAGATGCAAGCCAAGAGGAAGCGGAGTATCTGCTGGTTTACATTTCAACATTTCTGTATCAGTAAGTAGATCAAGAATATATTTTCTCTGGCAAAGAAAAGTCCCATCAGAACCACGAGCTATTTCCATACCCAAGAAATACTTGGCAAAGCCTAAGTCTTTGATTGTGAAGGTCTTGTCTCGAAAATCCTTGAGTTCAGAAATAACCTCAAAATCAGAGCCCATCACGAGTAGATCATCAACATAAACCAAGAGTTTTGTGGATGAATCATATTTTTTTAGAATGAAGAGGCAATGATCATGAGCAGACTGAGAAAAACCAAACGCGTGCAACTTACTGCTGAACTCCAAATTCCATTCTTTGGAGGCTTGCTTTAGGCCATAAAGACTCCTCTTTAGCTTGCAAACTTGCCCTGGTAGATGCTGAAAATACCCTTGAGGAGGATACATGTACACTTCATCATGTAGGTGGCCATGCAAGAAGGCATTGTTAATATCCATTTGATGAATTTGCCATTCTTTCATTGTAGCTATAGCAATAAAAAGTCTCACTGTGACTATCTTGGCAACTGACGAGAAACTGTCTTGATAATCCAAGCCATACTCCTAGTTGAATCCTTTAGCAACCAACCTCGCTTTTAATTTGTCTACACTTCCATCTAGGTTAAGTTTTGTTTTATAAACCCATTTGCTCCCGATGGCCTTCTTGCCCGAAGGCAGCTCCACCAATTCCCAAGTTTTATTTTTTTAAGAGCCTCCAACTCCTTATTCATAGCTTGTACCCATTCTGGTCTTTGACTAGCTTCTGCATAAGTTCTAGGTTCTTTGATTGTAGAAACATGGTTAAAGTAACCCACATATGCATCATCATAAGTCACATTGGAACGAGAAAGAATGGACGGAGTAAAAAGAGAGAAAGTTGGTGGGTTAGTATGTGTATCAGCATGATAAACCACATAATCCTTGAGCGAAGTAGGTTGAGTTCTATGTCTGTGACCCCTGCTTAGTGGTGAGGTAAGAGTAGAGGAAGGGTATGCATTTGGAGGTAATGTATTTGATGAGTGAGGAGGTAAAAAATCTGGAGTTGTACAAGGAGATGTGTCTTCAATATCAGTAATTTGAGCAGGTAGAGGAGTATCATTCTTGAAATCAGCTAAAGTATGGTATGGAAAATTGGTCTCAAAGAACTTCACATTCCTAGACACAATGAAGGTGTTAGAGTCTAGATTAAAGAGATGATAACCCTTCTTACCGGAAACATATCCAAGGAAGACACATTTGTGCGATCTAGACTGAAACTTGGATTTCCTAGGTGATGAGTTTGCTGCATAAGCCAAACACCCAAAAGATTTCAACTTTGTATAATCTGGTTTTCTGTTGTATAGAATCTCAACAGAAGTTTGCCACTTTAGAATTGAACTAGGAATTCGATTGATGATGTGTACTGCAATAAGCACTGAATATGGCCAGAAAGATATAGACAATTGGGAATGGAAAAGTAGGGCTCTTGCCATGTCAAGAAGATGTCTATGCTTGCGTTCTACAATGGCATTTTGTTAAGGTGTGTAAACACAAGATTTTTTATGTAGAATGCCAAGGGAAGAAAAAAAGATTGACATTCTTTACTGAGAAACTCCAACCCATTATCACTTCTGATTTTTTTAATAATGGCATTGAATTGAGTAGTAACCATCTTGATAAAGTCTTTTAGACAAGAAATGGCTTGAGATTTGTGTGAAAAAAGATACAACCAAGTTGCTCTACTGTAATCATCCACTATTGTAAGAAAGAACGGTGTTAGTAATTGACATTTCTTTGCAAGGTCCCCAGATATCTATGTGAATAAGTTCAAAAACAGTGGATGTTTGTATTGATGATCGTGGAAAGGCAATCGATGTTGCTTGGCCTTGAAACAAGCATCACAACATGTTATTCTATTTACATCAGGAGTTTTACACAAGCCTTTAAGAAAGTTTAAATGCTGTAGTACATCTAAGAAGGTATGGCTAAGTTTCTGATGCCATGTCTTTATTATAGAAAAGCAAGAAGTAGTAGAGCTGTTGTGTTGAGCTGACCTTGGATTCAAAGAGAAGGAAAGAGTGGTGTCGGGTTGAAGACATAGAGCCTATCGACTAACTTTCTAGTGGTAATGGTTTGACTATTCTGAAGGTCCTGTATCAAACAGTAGGTGGGCGTGAAAATACACTTTAAGCTGGAATAGGATGTAAACTGAGGAATCGATAACAAATTGTACTTAAAGGTTGGGATATATAGGACATCATGCAGTATGATATTTGGATTCAAACGTACTTGTCCTATATGTGTGACGGTTTTAGTAGACCCGTCTGGCAGGATGATTGTTGTAGGTTTAGAGGTGATAGAAAGATTATGCATAAGATCATAATTGATGCACATATGTTTACTTGCCCCAGTGTCTAAAATCTAGGATCTATCACTTATGTTATCTGCTAATAAATAAGTTGTTTCTTGTTTCTTTGAATGTAAAATACCTGCTGAGGTAGCAAAATGGACATAGTCTGTCTCATCTTCACCATCTGGCCTAGGAACAAGAGTCTTTAATCCGAAGAATTTGACCAACTCTTTTTGAATGAGAGATGATATGTCCTGCGGACTAACTTTAGATTCAGCATTGCTCCTTCTCTCATCAGTTGCCACTTCAGTAAAGTTTGCATAGGAGTTACCTCATTGTTCTTTGATTTTCTTATACCACTCTGGTTCTCCATGTTTATTTGAAGCATTCGGAAATTTCATGTCCTACTCCTGAACAATGATCACATATCATTCGCATTTTTCTCCTCTTTCGTCTTTCTATGAAATCCTCTTCCCCTTCCTGTACCTCTATTTTGTGTTCCTGATCGCATATTATTATTTTTTCTTTGCATTCCCCTGATCATCAAGGCACTAGTATCCAATTGATCTGGATAGTTCAGATTTAATGATCTTTGTTTCTCCACCCTCAACAACATCGAGTATGCTTTATTAAAATCTGGTAGTGGCTCCATAACCAATATCTGTGATCTCATTGAGTCAAAAGTTTCATTCAATCCCATTAAGAATTGCATCAATTTATTTTCAGTATCATCTGCTAGCACAGTTTTCCCAATCTCACAGCTACAAATGTGTAATGGCTTAACACTGGCTAGATGATCCCATAATCTCTTTAACTTTGAAAAATAGGTTACGATTGAATCATTACCTTGATTTATGTTGCTTATTTCTCTCTGTAACTGATAGACTAGAGGACCATTGCTTTCTCCATATCTCCGCGAAATTTCATCCCATAATTCCTTTGCTGAATTAGTATGAATAAAATCCTCCACAATATCCTTAGATAAACTATTTAATATCCAGGATGTTATCATGCAATCCGTCTTTTTCCAGGCATCATATTGAGGTGTATCTTCTTCAGGTGCTACAATTTTGCCATTGATGAATCCGAGTTTGGACTTAGCACCCAATGCAATAAGCATCGCCTTTTTCCACGAGATATAATTCCTTCCGATTAGGGCATGATTAACGAGAACCATCCCCGGATTATCCGAACTCTGTAGATAACAAGGATCATCATTCGTCATGATGATAGCTTTATTTCCAGATGTACCAGCAGCCAAAGTTGGCCAATTTGCGTTAAATGCAGATTGCATATCTCTTAGGATGAAGCCTGCGCTCGGATACCATGTAGAAATTCATAGAAGTCTAATTTTGTATCAATCTAAAATGAAGTGAATACAATTGCTACAAATGGATGCACTTATCTAAGAAGAATTTGCCGAAATTTAAGAGTAATAAGGAGAATTTTAGAAGACAAAGGAAAGATTTAAATTGCCAGACAACATAAATACTTCGAAGACGGTTGTGCAACCCATCTCTCTTTTCCTCTATAGCAATAACCGTCCAAGTAATGGGAGCAGTTGTTCTGGCATAAACGACGCCTTTCCGAGTACAATTTGACCTAGGTTTATTAAGTGGGAAAGTGCTACCCGTCGACTAAAAGAAACGTGTTGAATATTAAAAATAAGAATAGGAATAAAAAATAAAAATAAAATTTTTTAATCTTTTAAAATTTTGAAGCTTAGTTCACTTAAATCGATTTAAAAAAGAGTTTATTATATAACAAATCTGCTACAAATATGAATATTATTTTATGAATTAAAAAAATCAAATGTTCCAAATATATCTAGTGTAGATCTAAATTTTATTGAATAAATTTAATAAATTTACTTTTTTTATATATGCAAAAATGGAAACTACGTTTGGGTGGGAAACGAAAATTAAAACATTCACTTTACTATTATATATAGTGTGTGTGATGCACGAAAGTTATTTTGGTATTATTTTATTACTAAAAAATATATTATTTATTACTAAAAATATTAGCAAAAAATTATTATTATATTTAATATCTGAATTTATAATTTTTTCATGGTTCACGGAATATTACCAAATTTAAATAATTAATATATTTTGGTATATATGTTTTTATGTTATTAATGTTAATAAATTTCAATAAAGATATTAATATTCTTTTATTAATATACCAGCACATTTGCCGTAAATATGAATATTATTTTATAATTTAAAAAAATTAAAACCTTCCAAACATATCTAGTACAATTTAAATTTTATAAAATAATACTAATAATATTTTTTTGATGTATATGCAAAAATGAAAATCACGTCTTGTGCGAGAAAACGGAAATGAAAATATTGATTTTACTATTATATATTCATATAGATATCGTGTCAAGCCCAATAAAATCACACAAATTCACATTCGTGGGTAGACAGACAGAATTAAAGAACATGTATACAAAAAGAAATAAATAAATATTTATATATAAAGGGTTATTAGACATGGGTGCCATCAGCTATGGACAGCCTATTAAACAAAAACCTGTACCTAATAGTGATGCTAATAAATGCTGAACACAGAGGAGGTTGATGCATTGATGATTGGTTAGTTCGGTAAGGTAGGTTTGAGAAGACTACAGTTGACCAGTAATAGCAACCACTTGACAAGTTGAGATACCATTGCTTAGTTCACAGTGAAGCTCACTCTTAATGTTGTACCTAGGGTTAGCTCGAGTTTTTGTGATTAGCTATCATATTTTGAGTTGCCGAACGAGCTGTCTACCAACTCGAGATGTTGTGATTGGCTACAACATTTTGGGTTGTCGAATGGACCGCCCACCGATCTTCCTCAATGGATGTTAGATTTTGCAGGAAACTCGACAATACTTGTTATTTGCGCACATTCTTTTGAAGTTCAAATATTTAGATGTACAACTTTTTGTATATATAAATAACTTTATTACTTAGTTGAAATTTTCAATGATGTTCGTCTTTCTAAGTGTTTTTTAACTAGCACTTAATTTTTTATGCCTGTGATAGGGTGATAGAATATTTGAAGTGTCGTGAGAGCTGAGCATTGTTGGAGCCCTCTCTTTACCATTACCAATTATTATAACGTGGTGTCTACAATTAATACAATTCAAACTTTCTACATTTAGTTCAATTATTTGTTGTGTCACAAAACAATACTTTGGAATGTGATTGCTCACAACATCATACGCTAGGAACAAGTTTGTGTTGTGAGAGGTGGATGTAGCTGAAGGTGTTGACTACTACTCACATGATGTGCTATTTTTAATTGTTTGCTACAAGCGCTCCGCAAAAGAAAGCTATGAAAGGACAATGACAAGCTCCAGCTCACTAATGCAATACTCATTACTCCTTTATATTTAGCTTCTGCTTCGTCGGGTGTTCCAGTACGTATTCAGCTCATACGAGAACCATGAATACCATAAAAACTAAATACTACATCTCTTCTTTTCTTGCTATATGGACATTCTTGTCCACTCAGGAGACATCTCATGCAACAGACACCATAAATAATTCTCAGATACTCAGAGATAACGGTACCACGTTGATTTCATCTGGAAGAACCTTTGAATTGGGGTTTTTCAGCCCGGAGAATTCCAAGAATCGGTACGTGGGCATATGGTACAATAAATTATCAGCGAGGACTGTGGTATGGGTCGCCAACAGAGATAATCCACTAAAAGATCGATCGGGTGCGCTGAAAGTCCTTGAGCCTGGATTTCTGGTTCTTCTGATGAACGGTACTAATGGTATTATCTGGTCTACTAACACATCAAGAAATGTGCAGAATCCAGTTGCACAATTACTCGACTCAGGGAATCTTGTAGTGAAAGATGGGAATGATGATAACCCGGAGAATTTCCTCTGGCAGAGCTTTGATTATCCAACCGACACTCTTCTACCCGGGATGAAGCTCGGGTGGAACTTCGTAACAGGGCTGGAAGTATACATCACATCTCCAAAGAGCAGCAATGATCCAGCATCAGGAGACTACACGTACCATTGTGATCCTACTGGCTATCCACAAAACGTCCTGAAAAACGGGACATCCGTGCGTTACAAAACCGGGCCTTGGAACGGTGTTCACTTCAGTGGGAGCCAAATCTTGCGGGAAAACACCTTTTTTACATTTGGAATGGAGATACGTAAGAATGAGGTGTACAATCACTTCGAGCTCCAAAAGGACTCTGTAAGTACGAGGTTTACACTAAGTGATAATGGTGATGGACAGAGGTGGATTTGGTTTTCTCAAGGTTGGACCCTTCTGTATGCTATACCAGTAGACGATTGTGATGCCTACAAACGTTGTGGTCCGTATGGTAATTGTAACATTAAAAATTCTACTTCTTGTGGATGTTTGAGCAAATTTGAACCAAAAGACCGCAAAGGTTGGGACAGGGGAGATTGGTGGAATGGATGTGTTCGCAGCACGCCCTTGAATTGCCAAAAGGGAGACGTGTTTTTGAAGTACTCGGGTGTCAAATTGCCCGATACTCAGCACTCGTGGTACGACATGAGAGTGGATCTTGAAGAATGCAAGGTTTTATGCTCGAAAAATTGCTCTTGTATGGCCTATGCAAGCTTGAATATAAGCGGCGGAGGTGGAAATGGATGTCTACTCTGGTTGGATGACCTTGTTGACATGAGAGAGATGTCTCCAGGACAAGATATCTACATTAGGATGGCTGCTTCTGAGTTGGGTAAGATTTCATTGGCAATGTACCTTGATCATGATCCTTTTGATTATTATAGCTATATTTTTAAGAAATTGGGACAACTTAAGAGGAGTTTCATGTTTTCTTTTAAATGCATATTTGATTCCTGCTGTATTTCAAAGATGTAGAAGTAAAAATTGTGGTAAAAATGTTGTTGAAGGTCTTTGCTATTTTCTAGATTCACTCTTTTTGAAGCAACAACTCTCCTCCCTTTAAAAAAATAGTCTTGTTTAAAAGATATCATTTATCCCAAAAGGTAGTCATATTTTGAAAATTAATGTCTCGTTTTATTAAATAGAGTAAACTGCAATTTTTTTATATTTCACACACAAGATATATATGATTAAATAAGTTAAATAAATAAATAAATAAAGTCTTATAAATGCGAATTTATAATTTCAAAAAGATTTTACCTTCGTCTCATTGGTTAAAAAAAAAAAATTGTATTCTCAAAAATCATGACTCTTGTTTAAAAAATATCTTTTATCCTAAAAAAAGTTAGTCAATGCCTCGTTTTAATAGTCAAAGTTAAAAACTGTAAAAAATTGTATAAGTGTGAATTTATGAATTTTAATTTTTTTACCTTCATCTAATTATTAAAAAAATAAATTGAAAAAATATGACTACTTTTTTTTAGGACGGGACAATATTTATTATTCCATCAACATGAAAATGTAATTTAGTATATTCAATAGGTAATTCCAAAGGCTCAAAACGACAGAAACGAGAAATAATTATTGTGGCATCGTCCCTGGTGATTGGAATAACTCTGCTATGCTTGAGCCTGTTTTTGTGGTCTCTACAAAGAAAGAAACAGAATCATCAACAACGCGAAACAGGTAACAGAAATTGTACCAGAAAAATCAAAATCTAATATCTATAAAAATAATAACAAATTTATATTTAAAAAAATATTGTTTTAATTCATCATATAATTTACAATAATACATCTATCTGCGACCACATTGCAGACAGGCCGAGAGTCAGGTATGTGGATAATCATGGTCATGACGACAAAGAGACACCACTGTTGGACTTATCAACAATAACTAAAGCTACTGAGAATTTTTCAGAAAGCAATAAGCTCGGTGAGGGTGGATTTGGACCGGTTTATAAGGTAACGCCATATTAAGACATAAACTAATTGATTTTTATTTTTTTGGCAATCAGACGTGATGGGGACATAGCCCTCATATGCTGCGTTTATGTGAAGGACTAGTAGAGGCTTACATTATTTAAAATTTTAAAAATAACAAATGCAGTTTAATTTCTTAATAAATCTGAAATAATATTTATTTTTTTCAATAATTTTCAGATTTCATGAGTTTTTGTTTATTGATATAAGTTAGTGAATGTTTATATTAATTAAAAGTAAGATTTTATGTGATTTTCAATTTTATAGAATAATATATATACTTCTATTAATTTTAAATAATAAATCATCTTGAGAAGCAATGTTTTCATAATTTAGCCGGATCGGACCAGTCGGTTCAACCGGTTAAAGCAGAAATCGGTGTCTACACCGGTTCAAACTATTAATAAAACTGTTTTTACGGTTGAATCGGTCAAATCGGTCCAACCGGCTAATCAATTTTTCTATATATTTTTACAAAAAGTAAAATTAATACTTAAAAAGTAGAAAAAAACTATTTTATGCAGTATTAATATCATGTTTTAAGTTATATATTTACAAAAAATTATTGTTTGTGAATGTTAATATATAATATATATATATGGTAACATCGAAAAATTAAATAAAAATAGACTATTTTTATTTTTTCGATTGGACGGACGGTCCGACCAGTTGAACCGGCACCCGATTGTTCAACCAGTTCGATTATAAAAACACAACATATAAGTACCATATTGGCGGGCTATTTCCACGTCATGTCCAATTAAAGAAATCTCAAAATTTTGAATTTCCAATGACCCAACCCGAGTACTAAATTCAAGAAAATCTAGAATTCAACAGAATTTAATTGCTAACTTAATTTTTATTAGTGGAGTAAAATAGTAGAATTTACACAAGTACCTTTTTGTACTAGGGGCTGCTGGAAGATGGGCAGGAAATTGCTGTGAAATGTCTTTCAAGAACTTCTCATCAAGGAATAGATGAGTTCAAGAATGAAGTAATCTGCATTGCAAAACTTCAGCATCGGAATCTGGTGAAGCTTCTCGGATGGTGCATTCATGGCGAAGAAATGATGCTGGTTTACGAATACATGGCCAACAAAAGCCTCGACTCCATACTTTTCGGTAAGGATTCTCGTTTAGCCACTGATAATAAAGATGCACATGATCGTAAAGAAGTTGTTTGGCAGATCCTACGAGGAGCGTGCTGCTCGACTGGCCTACACGCTTCAACATCATTAACGGTATTGCTCGAGGCCTTATGTACCTTCATCAAGATTCTCGTCTCCGAGTGATTCACAGAGACCTGAAAGCCAGCAATATATTACTAGACTCTGATATGAACCCAAAGATATCAGACTTTGGTCTAGCAAGAACTTTTGGGGGCAACGAGACTGGAGCCGACACAAGCCGAATAGTAGGAACATAGTATGTATGCTTCCTTGTTATATAATGCAATACATGCACTTTATCAGCTTGCAATTTTATCTTGTGGTGAATGTTTTTATGTAGCGGTTACATGTCGCCAGAATATGCAGTGGACGGCGTTTTCTCAGTGAAATCAGATGTGTTTAGCTATGGAGTAATAGTGCTTGAGATTGTCAGTGGTAAGAAAAACAGAGGATTTGCTCATAAAGATCACCTCCTCAATCTTCTTGGACATGTAAGTACTATTACATGCTGGAGAACCCCCCCTTTTTTTTTCTTAGACACAGATCATGAATTTGAGGTACTATGACAGGCATGGATGCTTTACAGGGAAGAAAGGTCACTGGAAATAGTTGATTCTTGTCTTAAAAAGTCATGTTATCTATCAGAAGCACTTCGATCAATCCATATTGGTCTATTATGCGTGCAAGAACGTCTGGAAGATAGGCCAAGCATGTCGTCAGTTGTACAGATGCTGAGCAATGACGGCGTCCTGCCTGAAGCTAAACATCCTGGTTTTTTCACAGCAAGAGATCTACTCGTGAAAACCGAAACTTCAATTAGCTCAAACGCAGAAAGTTCGACAAACCCAGTGAGCATTACGCAGCTAGTGGCTCGATAACGAACGATATTATTCTACTCCACCTTGTTGATTTGTGTCGCTTCCAATCTTGACAGTAGGAGTAACTAAAAATTGGATTATTTAAAAACATAATAAAAATAAGCATTGTTATTTACAGAACTAAAATGGTGATCTTCCTATCTAGGTCCAAAGTCTGTGATGGTCATTGAATCTACAGACACCATACTGTCACTTTCTGCACTTCTGTTACATGTCATTTCCATGAAAAATCCAGGTTCCTTAGGTTCAGGCAGAACAGCTCCCTCACTTTGCAACATGTGAAGCATTGATGATATAACTGGCCTGTTTTCTGGAAACTTCTGGACGCACAGTAAGCCAACCTGTATGCATCTCTTTACTTGAGATTCCACAAATGAATCCTTCAAACAGTCATCCATTATCTCCAGATCCTTGTTTTCTTTCCACAGTAGCCATGCCTGCCAATGCTATACTTTCAACCAATTTCATCGTACTAACTTAAACAAAATATTTGATGTCATAAACAACTACTCTCTGTCCCAAAAAAAAGCCGTGTTTAATAAAGGAGTCTTGTTTCGAAAGTCAATGTCTTGTTTTATTAGTCAAAGTAAAAGACTTTTTTTTTTTTTTCTATGATTGAATAAGTAAAGTCAATGTATGAAGAAGTCATATAAGTGCGAATTTGTGGTTTTTAGGAGGTTAGGTCTTTGTCAAATTGACAAAAGATAAAAGGTTGTACTTTTGTGAAACAATTTTTTTTTAGACGGAGAGAGTATATTGAATAATGTACTAACTTACATGTCCCAAAAGGCTGTGATTATGATTGCAATAACTAAAACCCCTGTTCCTTTTGCCACTCACAATCTCTAGCAAGACCACTCCCAGGCTGAATATATCGGATTTTACTGAGAACTTCCCATCAATGGCGTATTCTGGAGCCATATAGCCACTGTATGATGATCATAGGTGTTCTTAAGATGGCATGCACAATAGAAAGTGAAAAGTCGAACATCAAGATAAAAGAGAGCTCACTATGTCCCCATAACTCTCTTTGTTCTGGCAGTGGTTTGATCACCTCCAAAAGTTCTAGCTAAGCCGAAATCTGAAATTTTTGGATTGAAATTCCCATCAAGTAGGATATTACTTGTTTTGAGATCTCTATGGATTATCTTCAATCTGGAATCGTCGTGGAGATAGAGCAATCCCCTTGAGATTCCAGTGATGATGCAAAACCGCAAAGGCCATGTCAACAATGCCTTCTTGTTTTTATCTGCATGTATTCAGCATATGAATATCTTCTAGAAGCAGTTAAATCTCTTTGAAATATAGAAGAATGAACCAGGAAGACGGCGAATTTATTTACCGTACCATATATGAAATAATCCAGGCTTTTGTTTTGCATGTACTCGTATATTAGCAACCTTTCATCTCCTTCAATGCAACATCCTAAAAGTCGGACGAGGTTCCTATGTTGAAGCTTGGCAATGAGAATAACTTCATTTTTGAATTCTTCAAGACCTTGGCCTGATGTTCTTGACAGCCTTTTCACTGCTACTTCTTCTTCTGATGACAATTTTCCCTGCATATGCATCTTACTTTTACAGTCAAAATGAAAAAATAGAGTTTGTGTCCAATCTGACATCGCATTTAAGTATCATACCTTGTAAACAGGACCAAAACCTCCTTCTCCAATCATGTTTTCACTGGAGAATTTGTTTGTTGCAGCAGCAATGGCTGTCATTTTGAACAAAGGTAGTTCTAGATCCTCAGTTTTACTTTTTTCTGCAAGAGAGAGAGAGAGAGAGAGAGATAGAGAAATTATAATTCATATATCAACCACAAGTTGTAGATTGTAGAAAGCAGTATAGAATTAGAGTTGTTACCTCATCTTTTCAGTCTTACAATCATAAGGATGCTAAAACAGATTAAGCAGGAGAGAAGAAATCCAGCAGTAGTAAGTGCAGCTATCAGCTTTCCAGACATTTCCTTCTTGTTCTTCTCTAATTTACTTTTAGATTCTGAAAGCAGGAATTATAATCCAATTGAATGAAATTATATTGTTGGAATCATTTGCAAATCCATACAAAAATAACCAATGCAGCGGAAGCAATAATAAAGCACATACAACCGAGAAATATTTCAAATAATCAAACAAGCAAATATCCACAAGTAATCAAGATAAAAGCGAGAGATAAATGATACACGAGATTTACGTGGTTCGGCAAAGCCTACGTCCACGGGAGCAACACCAATCGTAATATTGTAGAACTCCGACGATTCGCACAACCCGCGAACTCGTCACACACAATGACTCGAGAATTACACCCAAGAACGAGATCAACCTCTCACTCTCTAACCCTCTCAATTCTACAAAGACCTCACGAATTTGTTGCTCTCTGTTTCTCTCGTGTATCCCCCTCTTTCTATCTTATCTCTCTCAAAAGAATGAAAGAAGTTGTGTGTTGTGTGTTGTGTTCTCTTCCATCTCTTCTCTTCCTTTTATAAGCAAAGAAAAGGAAAGAAAATGAAAGAAAGAAAATGGCTTTGCTGGAAAAGGAATGGCTTTGCTGCCACCTTTTCCTTTGTCTACCTTCCACACTTACTTTGCAAAAGAAATGAATGGCTTTGCTGGAAAAGGAATGGCTTTGCTGCCACCTTTTCCTTTGTCTGCCACCCACAATTCTCCACCTCGTACTTCATTTGATAATCCTCAAATGTAGGACGAATACGAGCACCGCCCACGAACAACGACACTCGTACAAACTGCACCATTTTACCATGGTTGCCTACATACCCAATCCAGGGATCAAGCTCCTGTAGTTCGACCACCGGGGAGAAGCTCCACCTCACCCCAACACCGCCCCGAAAGGCTGCCCTGTTTGAACATCAACACGGGTTGATATGTAACAAGTCCAAACAGTGTTGAAACTTGCCACCCGTCACCACCTTGGTTAACATGTCTGCTGGATTTTCATCTGTGTGCACTTTCATAAGAGAAATATTACCTTCCTCTATGACATCCCGCACAAAATGGTACCTGACATCAATATGCTTGGTACGAGCATGGTGAACCTGATTCTTTGCCAAATGTATCGCACTCTGGCTATCACACCACAGGTCCACGCGATCCTGCTTGATCCCAAAGTCACCTAGAAGACCCCACAACCACAAAGCTTCCTTCACCCCTTCTGCCAAGGTCATGTACTCAGCTTCGGTAGTGGAAAGAGCCACTGTAGCTTGCAACATCGATCTCCAGCTAACGGGAGCACCGTGTACACAGAACACATATCCCGTAGTGGATCGTCGTCTGTCTAGATCACCTGCATAATCCGAGTCCACAAACCCATTAACCTGACATGTATTTCCACTAAAACACAATCCTGTGTCACTGGTACCCTTCAAGTACCTAAGGATCCACTTCACAGCTTCCCAGTGTGTCTTTCCAGGATTAGCCATAAACCTGCTCACAACACTAACTGCTTGTGAAATGTCTGGACGTGTACACACCATCGCATACATCAAACTGCCAACTGCACTAGCGTAAGGCACCTTCTCCATCAGTGCTTTCTCTTCCGCTGAAGTGGGAGATTGCTTACCAGAGAGCCTGAAATGGGGAGCCAACGGAGTTGCCATGGATTTTGCATCTTGCATCCCATATCTCTGCACAACCCGTTCAATGTAGCTTTTCTGGCTCAGGAACAAAATATTTTTCGTCCTCTCTCTTTTAATCTCCATACCCAGTATTTTCTTTGCAGCGCCCAAATCCTTCATCTCAAACTCTTTACCAAATTGAGATTTCAGTCTATCTATCTCCACCTTGCTCTTCGAGGCAATAAGCATGTCATCCACATACAATAAAAGATAGATATACTCACCTCCAGGAAGTCTCCGAATATAGACACAGCAGTCATATTCACTTCTGGAATAACCATGCTTCAACATGAAAGAATCAAACCGCTTGTACCACTGTCGAGGAGATTGCTTCAATCCATAAATGGATTTCCTCAAGCGATAAACATGATTCTCTTTACCCTCAACCTTGTAGCCCTCAGGTTGATGCATATAAATCTCCTCCTCCAAGTCTCCGTGCAGGAAGGCGGTTTTGACATCGAGTTGTTCCAGCTCAAGATCACCATGAGCAACAGCACTCAACAGCACCCGAATAGAAGTGTGCTTTACTACAGGAGAGAAAATCTCATTGTAGTCCACTCCCTCCTTCTGTGCATATCCCTTTGCTACTAACCTCGCCTTGTACCTGATCCCACCGAGCTCAGTATTATCCTCTTTCTTCTTGTAGATCCACTTACAGCCAATAGCCTTCTTTCCTCTGGGCAATGGAAGAACCCCCTCCAAAACTTGATTCTTCCAAAAAGACTCCATCTCTTCTTCATTTGCAGCCAACCAGTTTGCGCTATCCTTGTCCTGAATAGCTTCCTGGTATGATGCTGGCACCGCATCATCCTCTGGTAGTGCACATCCGACCACGTTTGCCTGCCCATAATGCTTCAAAGGCTGATCTGACCCCAGCTTTTGAACTCTCTTGAATGCTCGCTTTGGCCTAGTGGAAGCCAAATCATCCGCAAGCCGCTGTTGGTGTAGTACTTCTACATTCTCTTGATCAAGAGCCTCGTGTTCAGAAGCCTCATCACTCTGTACTTGAGTGTCTCCATGATCCTCCTTTTGAACACCGCTAGAACCTGGTTGATCCTTCGGTTCTATTTCAATCACCTGAGACTTGACCGTCTCATTTTCCTCTTCACCGGGCATTGCAGCTTTGAACTTAGCTGCTATGGAATACTTATCAAAAATAACATCCCTGCTGATTATGAACTTTGAACTTTCTAAGCACCACAGGCGATAGCCCTTCACTCCTGTTGCATACCCCAAGAATATTGCCTTCTTGGCCCTCGCCTCGAGCTTTCCCTCGCTGATGTGATAGTATGCAGTGCATCCAAAAGTTCTGAGTCTTTCATAATCTGCATGTTCTCCAGACCATAGCCTGTATGGAGTATCTCCACCTAAGCTCGAATGTGGAGATCGATTTATGAGATGAAGAGCTGTAAACATCGATTCTGCCCACCATTCTCTGCCTAACCCTGCATGTGACCGCATGGACATAGCTCGCTCTCGCAGCGTGCGATTTAGTCTCTCCGCGACCCCATTCTGCTGCGGTGTATTCCTGACACTCCAGTGCCTAGCAATACCCTCCTGGTCACAGAACTTCTTGAAGACACCATCTGTATACTCTGTACCGTTATCAGACCTCAATGTCTTCAATTTCTTTCCTGTTCTGTTTTCAACCATTGCTTTCCACTTCTTGAACGTGTCAAACACCTCATTCTTATGCTTCAAGAAATAAATCCAAGCATATCTAGAATAATCATCAATAAATGTGACATAGTACCTGGAGCCTCCCTTGGAAGTAACTGTAGCTGGCCCCCAGACATCTGTGTGCACATAATCCAAAATGCCTCTGCTCCTGTGTTTGCTGGCCCTGAACTGAAATCGGTGTGTTTTCCCGTACACACAATGCTCGCAAAATTTCATGCAAGGCTTCTTCAGGTTCTTCAGCAAACCTTCTTGACAAAGCAGATCCAGGCCCTTCTCTGACATGTGTCCGAGTCTCCTGTGCCATAACCGGGTGTAGTCCCCTGGGTTGCTACTAGTTCCATCTACTCCAACTGCCGCACTTCCTGTCATCGTTGTGCCCAAAAGCGTATACAAATTCCTTTGACGGATACCCTTCATCACAACTAAAGAACCCCGAACAACCTCCATGACTCCATTCCACGTGATAATTTTGCATCCACCGGAGTCTAAAGCACCAACGGAAATAAGGTTCTTACACAATTCTGGGACATGTCTCACATCCTTCAAGGTTCTGATAACCCCATCATGCATCCTGATTTTTATTGAACCGACCCCCACTGCTTTGCAGGAATGATTATTTCCCATCAAAACAGTTCCACCATCTGTCTCCTCGTAGGTAGTGAACCACTTCCTATTTGGAGACATATGATAAGAGCATCCTGAGTCAAGTATCCACTTACCGGAGCTTTCCTCATCACCCGTGGCATTGAAACAATCGCCGACATCCCCTTTATGTGAAGCATAACCAGCTTCTTGTGTCCCTTGTACCTTCCCGCTGTTGTTGTTGTTCTTGTTCTTCTTCCAAGTTGTTTTCTTGTTGGGGCAATTCGCTTTGAAATGTCCAAGTTCCCCGCACTTAAAACATGGTCTCTCTGCAAGAGGTTTTGAACTGGATCCAGCCTTTCCTCCCGTGTACAACCCCTGTGCCTGCTCCTTGCTCATGCTAGTAGCCATGCCACTAGTTGCAATCTTTCGAAGATCATCCGCCAGGAGTGAAGTCCTGGTCTCATCCATCTTCAGATTGTCACCTAAGAGCATCAAAGTTTGTACAAGATTTTCATACGATTTTGGCAATGAGAGAAGTAGCATAAGAGCTTGATCCTCTTCTTCCACCTTCACATCAATATCCTTCAAGTCTGATATGCACCTATCAAACTTGTTTATATGTTCCTGGATAGGTGTACCTTCCTCCATCTTGCAAGTATACAATCTGGATTTCAAGTAGATCCGATTCGTTAGAGTCTTCGTCATGAAGTTCGCCTCTAACTTCAACCACACTCCCGCGGCGGTTACCTCACTATCTACCAAGAAAGCAACATCCCTTTCAAGGCAGAGAATGATCGACGCTCGTGCTTCGAGATCTAACTCTTCCCAATCCTCATCCGACATGTCTTCGTGCTTCTTTTCTTTACCCGCCAAAGCTTTGTGTAGCTTTTGTGAGATTAGCAAATTCTTCATTTGCATCCTCCAATAGGAAAAATCATTTTTCCCATTGAACCTTTCAATCTCGTACTTCCCTATCTTGACCGCACCACTCGTGGACGTCATTTTTAGCTTGTTTCAAAATTTAATTCCTCTCAGGAATTTCGTCGAGCACCTGGTATGCGTTTCTGCCAGAATCTGCTCAAAGCCCCTCAAATTTGAGCTCAACCACCCGAATTTGATATCAAGCTCTGATACCAATTGTTGGAATCATTTGCAAATCCATACAAAAATAACCAATGCAGCGGAAGCAATAATAAAGCACATACAACCGAGAAATATTTCAAATAATCAAACAAGCAAATATCCACAAGTAATCAAGATAAAAGCGAGAGATAAATGATACACGAGATTTACGTGGTTCGGCAAAGCCTACGTCCACGGGAGCAACACCAATCGTAATATTGTAGAACTCCGACGATTCGCACAACCCGCGAACTCGTCACACACAATGACTCGAGAATTACACCCAAGAACGAGATCAACCTCTCACTCTCTAACCCTCTCAATTCTACAAAGACCTCACGAATTTGTTGCTCTCTGTTTCTCTCGTGTATCCCCCTCTTTCTATCTTATCTCTCTCAAAAGAATGAAAGAAGTTGTGTGTTGTGTGTTGTGTTCTCTTCCATCTCTTCTCTTCCTTTTATAAGCAAAGAAAAGGAAAGAAAATGAAAGAAAGAAAATGGCTTTGCTGGAAAAGGAATGGCTTTGCTGCCACCTTTTCCTTTGTCTACCTTCCACACTTACTTTGCAAAAGAAATGAATGGCTTTGCTGGAAAAGGAATGGCTTTGCTGCCACCTTTTCCTTTGTCTGCCACCCACATATATCATTGACGTTATTGAATCGAGATACAAAAAATAAGAAGCTTACCCAGTTCAGAAGCTGGCAAACGAATATAGATAATCTGCTTCCTATCTGCTCCACGAATCTCTCTGATATCAACGAGATCCCCGAACCAGATCAAGCAGCGACTACCTCCACCCATTATATTTAGATTAGCATACGCTGTGCAGTCACAGGTTTTCAAGCATTCAAGCTCACATTCACCAAGGTCCATGCTAATATTCAACCAAAACTTCAACATAGCAGGAAACTTTACGCCTGTAATTGGTAGAAAACCATCTCCATTCTGGCAACTCAATGGCCTAATTCTAGAGCATCCACTAGACCAATCCCTGGCGTGTTCCTTCTTGGGTGCAAATCCCTTCAAACACTCACATATTGGTTCTCTATCAATGCTGCAGATACCGTAAGGACCACACTGCGCATAATTGTCACATGGATCTTGTGGAACTGTGTGCACAATATTCCACTTCTCTCTCCTCTCATCCATAGTGTAACGGTTGATCATACCCGATGTCTCTACCTTTATTCGTGTGACAATGGAACTATCATAAACTTCAATAAAGGATATAGAGAAATCTTTGTTGGAAATCACCTCATATTGAAAGCTTGAATTCCAAGGAGCAATTCCACTGAAATAAAACCCATTCCACGGGCCTGTGCTATACCTTTTTATCGGGCCCCTGGAAAGAACCAGCTCAGGCAAGCCCTGGTTTTCTAGCTTATAAGTGAAATCTCCAGTGGAAGGATCATCTGAGCCTCTCCAGGAGGTAAAGCTCTTTCCTTCTACCATCAACATTCCAGGCAACCTCGTATCAGTTGGGAAGTCAAAACTCTGCCACGTGTAGCCTTTACTCATCGTGTCTGCAAGAACCAGGTTTCCAGTGTCCAAGAGTTGTAAGATTGGATTTGATGGCACCCCTGATGAATTTGTAGACCAGATAATGCGTCCATCTCCTGTTATTACAAGTGTTCCGTTTCTGGATATGGCTAAGAATACTCCCTTTGAGTCTGTGATGGGATTGTTTCTGTTTGCAACCCATACCACAACATCTGGTGTTTTCTTGTACCATATACCCAAGAAAACATTCTTGGATGAGCCAGGTCTGAAGAATCCCAGCTCAAAAATTTGGCTTTGAGAAATCAAAGTTTGTCCATTTTCAATAGTTTGGTTCGGAAAAAGTGTATCTGCTCCGAGGGAGAAGCCCATGAAGGTTACAATACAGAGAAATGTGGTGAAGCAGTAGTATGCCATTTCTCCCATTAGAGAGTCAACGAGGGAGTAGCAATCACCAGTTTAAGCATACAAGTGTCTGATGATTACTTTTTGTGTGGAATGTTTACTCCTAATCTCCTGATAAACAGTAAATAATTCTGCAGCATTCCCAAAAAAAAGGTATACAGCTAGTTGCAATATAGTACTAATTATTTCTCATGAAGTCAAATGAGGAAAGATACAAGAACCTCCCCTTAAGTCAAAGTTCAACTTCAAACGGCAGAGCTTATTTCTTGTAGGAATTTTTTTCTCTAAAACACAGAAATCTATTTGAAAATTGAGATGTATTTAATTCAATAAAGAAAGACTTCATGAATTTAAAAAAGTAAGAAGAGAGAGAAACATTAGTTACTCATAAAATCTGCTAAAGAATTGAAATTCACTTATCATATATGCAAAGTTCAGGTAGAATCATGCCATGATTTAGAATGTGTGTGTACGTGTTTTCTACGACCTGGAGATGATTAAGACCAAAATCGCGTAATTTGGAATCACCGAAAGTTTTGCAGAGTTTCAATATTTCATAAAAATATAAACATATAACATGATGGTCAGATTTGAAAGTAAGAAGCTTCTTCACTGAATAAGGCAAAGGCATTAACAACTAGCATCTTAGTCATGGAGTATTATCACTCTGAAAATTAGTGCAATAATGCACAACCTTTAACTGTCACTCCTACAAGATTTTCAGACATGATATAATGAATAATACTTGTAATGATAAATCAAAAGAACATTAAGGTGTTCTCACAATTCTGTTTTTCCATGAGAGCTATCAAATTAAAAAAATTACAGTATATTGAGACCGCTCAATCACCTGGCCTCCAAATCAGTGATGGTGATTGTGTCTTTCACCGAATTCGTATATAGAAACGTACTACTTGCAGAGGTGGAACTTGTTTCCATGAAAAGTCCAGGTTCTTTAGGTTCAGGAAGATTTGCTCCATCAGTTCCCAACATGAAAAGCACTGATGACATCTCTGGCCTATCTTTAGCGAACTTCTGAACGCATAATAAGCCGACATGAATGCATCTCTTCACTTCAGATTCGATAGAAGTATCACTCAAACAATTATCCATTATTTCCAGAGCCTTGTCTTCTTTCCATAGCAACCATGCCTGCCACAATTGTCATCAGGGTTACACACCAGAGATATGTTTTCCTAAGATTGTGAATTGACAAGTATTAGAAAAGACACAAAGTGTATCTAGCCAGTAAGAAAATTACTTGTCCCAAAAGGCTATTGTGGTCAAGGCCTCTGTTCTTCTTCCCACACACAATCTCTAACATTACAACTCCCATGCTAAATATGTCAGATTTCACTGAAAAACTCCCCTCAATGGCGTATTCTGGAGCCATGTAGCCACTGCATAAAGTTATTGGTCATAAGTCCACCTACAAAATAACGAAATGCTTTTTGAAACTAAAGAAAGCTTACTATGTCCCAATAACTGTTCTCGTTGTAGAAGTAGGCTGATCCTCTTCAAAAATTCTTGCTATGCCAAAGTCTGAGATTTTTGGATTTAAATTTCCATCTAGAAGAATGTTGCTCGCTTTGAGATCCCTGTGGATAATTTTTAGTCTAGAGTCTTGATGGAGGTAGAGAAGTCCTCTTGCGATTCCCATGATAATGTCAAAGCGCTTAGGCCACGTCAAACGTGCCCTTTGATTTTGATCTACACATGATTAAATTGTACTTCAGATGCTTCAATATCTTTGAAATTCGATGAAATGCTTCTACGGAAGTTTTTCAAAAACAAAATGGAAAGAGTATGTCAGGACGTACCAAAAACAAAATAATCGAGGCTTTTGTTATGCAGGTATTCGTAGATTAGCATTCTTTCTTCTCCTTCAATGCAGCATCCCAAAAGTCTGACGAGGTTTCTGTGTTGTAGTTTGGCAATCAGGATAACTTCATTTTTGAACTCTTCAAGACCTTGCCCTGTAGTACTTGACAATCTTTTGACAGCAATTTCTTCTTCTGCAGACAACTTGCCCTGCTCAAGCATGTTAATAATACTAAGAATGCCTAACTAATACTTCTATCACCTAGGCACTCTCGCTTTGTACCTTACCTTGTATACAGGGCCAAAACCTCCTTTCCCAATCATGTTTTCCTCAGAGAAGTTGTTCGTTGCAGCCATAATAGTTGTCAACTTGAATATCGGTAACTCAAGATTCTCATTATTATATTTTGAAGCTGTGAAGGGAGGAAAAACGAGAAAGAAAAAGCAACAATGTTATTTACTGCATGTTTTTGACATGAATCTTACAGTTGAGCAAATAGTCTACTACATGAAAAGGTCAGTATTGATACCTCGCCTCTTTCGTCTTGCCCTTAGAAGTATACATCCACTGATAAGGCCTAAGACAGGAACTCCAGAAGCAATTAATATCAGCATCAGCTTTATAGGCCGTCTCTTCTTCTTCTTCAAGTCGGTGCTAGAATCTACAAGGATAACACCGTGTAATTCAATCAATTGCTGTTCTGAAGCTTCCAGCTATACATAGATACTAAACAAGGAAAGAGCGTAATATGCAAATCATATGTAGTTGTTAAATACTATACTTAATAACCTTAAATTGTACGTGTTGGACTGATGGATTCGAACTGTAAGGACTAAAAATAAATGGATTTTGAATCCATCCAAAATTATCCAGATCAGATCGATTACAAAATCCAGATCAATCCAAACAACTTCAATGAAATTTGGTACTGTGGATTTTAGTCCATTCTTAAACCTTTCAACACAATGGTGGCCAAGAATACTTTTATAGCAACATCTTATATGCTGACAAATACTCCTGAAAAATATTTTTTTGAATCTTTAAGTTTAAACCACATAAATGCCATATTGTATATGATTAATAGACTAACAAATTATATATTTTGGTTCATCACTTTTAATAATTGAAATTTCACAAAATAATTCTATAAATGTAAGTCCAAATCAAAAAAAGAAAAAAGATACCTACATTATCTGTTGCCAAACCAACAGTAGTAGGCAAGATGTTCGGGTGTACCGATACACAGCTGCACCACAGGTATCCATATTAGTTACAAGAAGACTTACCTAGTTCTGAAATTGGTATGCGTATATAGATGTTCTGCTTGCTATCTGGTGCAGGAACTTCTCTTGTATCAATGAGGTCACCAAACCACATCACACAACCACTGCCTCCATTAGTGATGTATGGATTAGCACATGCTGTGCAGCTACAGTTTTTTAAGCACTCATCCTTGCATTCATTGAGGCTCATACTAAAGTTCAACCATATCTTCAGCATATCAGGATACTTCACCCCTCTAACCTCTAGAAAACCGTCTCCACTCTGGCAATTCAACGGCGTTTTTCTAGTGCATCCACCGGAATAATCTTGAAGGTCCCAGTCATTATTGAACTTGGGCCCAAATCCCTTGAAACATTCACATGTTTCCACTTGGTCATTTTTACAAATACCATACGGACCGCAATGACCATATTTGTCGCACTGGTCATTTGGAAATGTGTAAGCAAGATTCCAATCATCTTTTCTGGAATTCATAGTATACCTCTGGAGTGAACCAGATATCTCTATTGCTGTTCGTGTGGAAATCAAGCTGTCAAAAGCCCTCGATATAGATACCAACCTCTCTCCTCTGAAAACCATTTCAGGTTGGAAAATCGCATTGGGGAAGCTCTGACCGCCGGCGAAGTAAAGCCCGTTCCACTTTCCGGTTCGAAACGTTTTCGTTTTCCCTCTGAAAATCGTCAGCTCCGCCAAGCCCTGGTTGTCGATCCTGTAAACGAATTCTCCCGGTGAAGGATCATCGGAGTTTCTCCATGAAGTCAAATACATCTCCACACCAGCATCACTGTCATCTACCATCTTCATTCCTGGGATCCACGTGTCAGTTTGGTAGTCAAAGCTCTGCCATACGTAGCCTTCCTTCGTCCGGTCCACAAGAACCAGGATCCCAGTATCGAGGAGCTGTAAAACTGGATTTGACGCCGGCCCCGATGAATTTCCCGACCAAATAACGCTCCCACCTCTGCTAATAACAAGATTTCCATTTCCAGAAACAGCAAAAACAACACCTTGTGAGTCCGGAATAGGGTTGTTCCTATTTGCAACCCACACTACAACATCTGGTGTGGTTCTGTACCATATTCCCAAGAAGCTGTTCCTGGATTTTCCAGGGGAGAAAAAACCCATTTCAAAAACTTGGCTCAGGGAAACTAAAGTCTGCCCAATACCAATAGTTTGGTTGGGAAGAAGTGTATCTACAGCCACTGAGAAGTTCAGAAAGTTAATGGAAAGAAATAGCTTAAAGAAGATGTTGAACATGAAAGCAGCCATTTTTCAGATCATTGCTCAGAAGAAGAAGACAAATTAAAGGGTGATTTTGTATAAGAATCAAAATGCCAAGAGTCAAAGACTAAGAAATCTGATTTTGGCTGGAAAAGTTGCTTGAAATATAAGTAAGACGTTGACATTTTGTTTAAACAATAAACTGTAACAAAAACAACTCTATCTGCCTGGCAAATACGTTTTTTTGTTTCAGTTCATAGTGCGACAAGATCTGTAATGGAAATTCTCTGTAATTTAAATGTCTGAAAATGTATCAAAAATCCAATAATTTAATGATTAGACAAGGTCGTGCTATGTTACTCTCAACATAGAACCGACATAAGAAAGAGCCTACGAAATCCGATAATGTCTTCAATCCTAAAATAAAACTGGTGACAACCTTTGATCGGTTCACCCAGTTAATCGGACGGTTGACCATAGACCAGACCCATTTTATGTCGCATTCATGTTAACTTTCACCCATGGTCAGGTCTTCAGCATACAGGCCAAGACCGTGAAATGTGTATTTATTTTCTTATTCAATACAAAATAGCATAAAATTAGTTGAACATAATTATGAAAGTCTCTCAGATCGAGATATTTTTTCATTCATGTATATATATAGTGTGTACATCACATTATAATATAAACATGATAATTACAGAATATCATATAATTTAACAAAAGTATGTAATTTTATAATCTAACAAAGACAACTATATTATTATGAACCGGTTACTTTTCATCAGACAATAATTAGAAGAAGAGTGAAATACAAGATAAATTTGTACATCAGATAGTAACAACAAGGACATTAGAACACAACTGAATAAAGGAACATTGTCAACCTTCCCCCCCCCCCCTGAAAGCTAACAGATTATAACTGCATTATGTCAAGAACTCCTTCATCATCGGGCCTCCAAATCAGTGATGGTGATCGTTTCTCTCCCCGACATCATGAATGGAAATGTACTACTTTCAGAGGTGGAACTCGTCTCCATGAAAAGTCCTGATTCTTTAGGTTCGGGAAGAATTGCCCCATCCGTTCCCAACATGAAAAGCACCAATGACATCTCTGGCCTATCTTTTGCGCATTTTTGAACACATAATAACCCGACTTGAATGCATCTCTTTGCTTGAGATTCGATAAAAGTATCGCTCAGACAGTCATCCATAAGCTCCAGAATCTTGTTTTCTTTCCATAGCAACCATGCCTGCAACATTTCCCATAAAATATACGGTTGTATTAGCAAAAACACAGGATAAGGTATATCTGGCCAGTAAGAATATTACTTGTCCCAAAAGGCTATGATGGTCGAAGCCTCTGTTCTTCTTCCCACTCACTATCTCTAACAATACGACTCCCATGCTGAAGACGTCAGATTTCACTGAAAACTTCCCGTCAAAAGCATATTCTGGAGCCATATAGCCACTGCATATAAATTATTAGTCATAAGGTGTCATAGATCATAAGAAAATGGTTGATTAAGATGAAAGAAGGCTTACTATGTCCCTACAACTCTTCTTGTTTTAGCAACAGGTTGATCCTCTTCAAAAATTCTTGCTAACCCAAAGTCCGAGATTTTTGGATTTAAATTTCCATCTAGAAGAATATTGCTCGTTTTGAGATCCCTATGAATAATCTTTAATCTGGAGTCGTGATGGAGATATAGCAGCCCCCTTGCGATCCCTATGATAATGTCGAAGCGCTTAGGCCATGTCAGAAGAGTCCTTCGAGTCTTATCTGAAAATGATTGATAAGTTGTTAGATGCTTCAATCCCCCTGAAGTTTGATGGAATGCTGTTAAGAGTATCTTAGGATGTACCAAAAACAAAATTATCGAGGCTTTTATTTAGCAGATATTCATAGATTAGCAATCTTTCTTCTCCTTCAATGCAGCATCCCAAAATTCGGACGAGGTTTACATGTTGAAGTTTAGCAATCAAGATAACTTCATTTTTGAACTCCTCAACACCCTGCCCTGAAGTTCTTGACAGTCTTTTGACAGCTATTTCTTCATCAGCAGACAAGTTCCCCTGTTCATGCGTGTTAATACAAGAGTCGGAAAATCAAACTGATGCTTTTATTCACCAAGGAAATCTCGTGCAGTACGTTACCTTGTACACAGGTCCAAAACCTCCTTCTCCAATCATGTTCTCCTCGGAAAAGTTGTTTGTCGCAGCCTTAATAGTTTCCAACTTGAATATCGGTAATTCTAGATCTTCATTTTTTTGTTTTGACGCTGTAAAAGGAAAAAGAAAAGAAGCATTAGTCCCCATAGCTCGACGCAAGGACGATAAAAAGTATGCCTAAGCGATCAGTTTACAGTGAAAGTTCAGGGTTGACCTCGCCTCTTTCTTCTCATTATTACAAGAATAAATACGCTGATAAAGCCTGAGACAAATACTCCAGTAGCAACCAATATCAGTATTAGCTTTGTAGGCCTTCTCTTCTTCTCCTTCTCTACAAAGTACAACACCAACTAATGTAATAATTCTATCCAAACAAGGTTAACATATATATTTGTCTTGCACAGTCATTTCTGAAGAAAATCGTATATTTAGACATTTTACCTTCCTCTTCAAACTTAGAATGTCAAGTCTCAATCCTGTTTTTAAACTTTAATATGCAATACGAGACTGTTGTCAGATAGTAAAACAGACATACCTAGTTCTGCAATTGGTAGACGTAAATAGATGTTTTGCTTTCTATCTGCTCCACTAACTTCTCTGATATCAACTAGATCCCCGAACCACATCACACAGCCGCTGCCTCCATTAGTTACGTAGGCATTAGCAAACGCGGTGCAGCTACAGTTTCTTAAGCACTTGGCTTTGCATTCATCAAGGCTCATGCTGATATTTACCCAAAATGTCAACATATCAGGGTATTTAACTCCTTTAACCTCTTTAAAACCATCTCCACTTTGGCAGTTCAACGGCGATCTTCTCGTGCACCCACCCGACCAATCTTGAAGGTCCCAATCAGTTTGAGATTTAGGCAAAAATCCCTCCAAACATTCACATCTTTTTGCTTTTTCGATTTTACAGATGCCATTGGGACCACAGCGATCGTATTGGTCACACTGGTCTGCTGGAAACGTGTTCATGTGATTCCACTTATCTTTTGTTGTACTCATGGAATTGCGATGGACTGAACCAGAAGCGTCTAGTGTTGTTCTTGTGAAAATTGAGCTGTCATAAGGACTTGTCATCGAAACCAACCTCTCGTCTTTGAAGACCACCTCAGGTTCGACAATGGCATCAGGAAAGACTGGAAAACCGTTGAAGGAAAGCCCACTCCATGTTCCTGTTCGAAATGTCTTCCTTTCCCCCATAAAAACCACCATCTGAGGCAGGCCCCGATTTTCAATCCTGAAGACGAAATCTCCAGGCGAAGGATCATCAGAGTTCTTCCATGATGTCAAATACTTCTCGACACCAGCATCAAAGTCGTCTACCATATTCATCCCCGGTAACCATATATTAGTCGGGTAGTCGAAGCTCTTCCATTTATAGCTTTGTGATGAACCTTCTATCGCCTTGTCTACAACAACAAGGTTTCCAGTATCCAGGAGCTGTAAAACCGGGTTTGACGCCACCCCCGATGAATTTGCCGACCAAATAATGCTATTACCCCTGCTTATAACAAGATTTCCATTTCCGGAAACAGCAAAATTTACTACTTGTGAGTCAGTGATGGGATTGTTCCTATTTGCGACCCAAACTCGAACATCTGGTGTGCTTTTGTACCATATTCCCAAGAACCTGTTTCTGGAAGCTCCCGGCACGAAAAATCCCAGCTCAAAATATTCACTTTGAGAAACCAAAGTCTGTTCAATGCCAATAGTTTGGTTTGGAAGAAGTGTATCTACCCCAATGCAAAATTCCAGAAATGTAATGAAAAGAAACAGCTTACAGAGGATTTTGTTGAACATGAAACAAGCCATTTTCAGATCAGATCATTTCAGAATTTTCTTCCGAACTGGATACAGATCAACTCAAAATGACAAGAATTCATGATTAAGGAACCAGACTTTGCTGGAAATTGCACAAAATATAAAATATTCCTCTTTAAAAAAAAAATGTATTGAAGTGCAATCATTAAAAATTCAATACATTGAAAACCCAATAACCCTGTGTGGCTGGCTGAAATGTTTATTAATTCACTTGATTGAGACAGGATTTGTATTAGGAATTCTATAATTATCTTTATTTGAAAGTCTAACAAAATGTAACAAAAATTCTACAACTTAATATTAGTGAATGTCTACACAGAATACTCTATTCAATATATTGGGCAGTACTAGTAATAAATTATGAAACTGCGCCATATTTGTCCGAAAAACATTCCAATCAATCAGAATGCTCACAAATTAATAAATTTAAAGAATGTTTTAGACCTCTTCATCTGGCCTCAAATCACTCATTGTGATTGTTTTTCCCTCAGACATAGGACTTGGTGGTGCGCAACTTCTTTTCGGGATGGAACTCCTTCCGAGGTAAAATCCGGGCTCGTTGGGTTCGGGCAGAACTGCTCCATCAGTCCCTAACATGAAAAGCACAGACGCATCACTGGCCTATCTTCTGCAAATTTCTGAACGCATGAAAAAGCCAATATGTACGCATCTCTCTCACTTCAGATTCCATAAATGTACTTTCCAAACATTTGTCCGTCAGCTCTCGAATATTGTTTTCTTGCCACAACATCGACGCCTGTCAAAATCGCCCTCGATACAAGCTTGCTTGTTGTTCTATCATGAAATAAGGTATAGTGTAAATGTATTTGTTGCCAGGAAGAAATACATGTTCCAAGAGGCTATGATAATGATCGCCTCGCCATTCAAATCCTCAACTCACTATCTCTTAACAACACCACTCCCATGCTCAACACATCCAATTTTACATTGCATATTAAGCTACTTAACTTTCTGTAATCTCTCTATCCAAAAAATGACTTCCCTCTAGTTTTTGAGTTGATATCTTATGATTTTTTATAAAATAATAAATAAATAAAAGTAAATATTAAATTAAATAAGGGAACGTCTATTGGCACCTAGATCGTCTAAATACACCATGTAAACATTTTGACAAAATTAGACCTTATTCAAATGACCAACATACCCGTATTATTCTTATTTTGTTTGGGTATAATTTTTGAACATCTCTTTGAATATTTGAAATTTACAACTGAACAGAATAATTTCTTCAATCTAAGTCATGTTTAAAACTTACCATCGAACAATTTAGCAAGTGGTTGGGCAGTACCTACTGAACACTACTTTACATGTTCGACTCTATGTTTTGAACGAGTCTATCTGCATGGAATAATTCTTATTCAACTTGAATATCAAAGATAAATTAATGTGTTCGGACGATCAAATTCAAATAAGGCCAACAGTTTATCGACATGATAACATGAAAAACCATAAAGAATGAATCAAACACATAAATCAAATCATTCCTCTAATATATATTTTCATTCCTCTAAGATTTTACAATATACAAACAATTCTTCAACTTATTCATGATGTTCGAAAAATATAAACTTTTGAATTTGTTCGAATGATTTGGACGAACATTGATTTTCTTTCTTCTTGTTGTTGTTTTTGAGTGGGGGTGGAAAAGAGTTATTTGTATTTTTATTAAAAGCAAAATATTCTCATAAATTAGATATATTTAATAAAATAAAATGTATTTAATCATCAAACGGAATTGCTAATAACTGCACCCTAATAATAATTGATATATTATAAGTTGCTTGCAAATTAGCTTCATGTATATAGTATGCAATCGCTGTCCCATCAAATGAATGAAGAAGACTCAGATTATTGTATAATTTTTTGGTATTTACATGAGATAATCTCAGTAGTATAACTTATCATGTATCTGTGTAATTTATATCTAATGCTTTTTATAACTTTTTCTTTTTTTATTTTCTAATATTGGAACTCTATTTAAATATATGTATATATATATTTTACTAATGGACCCCATTTTTTTAGATTTTTACCACTTTCATTTAAAAAAGAAGAAGAAGAATGAGGAGATGGTGAGCAGTGAGCATCAACCTCAGCCGCCGCCGCACAAATATAGTATACCTATTTTTCAAATACGAGTTTAATGGTGAGTAAGGTCGAATCCATAGGGAACGAAAATTAAATTCTTTTGAATAAAATTAAACAAAAATGGAGGGTTTTGAAAGATTTTTACTAAATGAATTAAATATCAAAGTAACTAATCTAGCAACCACAAGCTTACGAGGAACCAATACACATGAAACAATATGACAAGAAAAATAGTCAAAATAAGGAAAATAATCAGAAGATAAAGATTTTGATTCAAGGGTTCGATATTTAATTATACTATTGTTCACAGGTCAATAAATAAATTCTTGTGATTCAAACAATTAACCTTAAATTTATTAGGATGGCCGTATAAATCTTTTGTTTTCCTAATTAATTGACCAAATCTAGCATCCGATCAAATCTTATCATTAATCGACTGGGCACGATAGCGTTCCATATCAATTAATAATAACATTAATCTCAAGTGAAAACAGGTTAATACTAATATCAATAATTAGGATAGCCATAAATATCAATATTAGCCCTATAAGTTCAATTAGATTAAGTAAATTATGATAGCATAATTTACCCACTCTAATCCTACAAGTTTTTACTCATTTACACTACTAGGAGTATAAATTCATGAATGGTTATAGGAGAATAAATAATAATTTGATTTGTCAAGTCGAATTAATATAAAATTTCCATAAAAATTATTTGAACATACTAATGTTTGAATATAAAGCAAGAAAATTAATAAATCACATAGACCTCACAATAATATAATCGAAATACGAAACCCTTAAATCAAAACGAGAAATTAACCACTCATAATATAATAAATTCTAAACACATACAACATCATTTAATATAAGAAATAAAATGAAGAAGAAAAGATAAGATGAAATAAAAGAAAGGAACAAAAATTCTTAAATGGTTCCCTAAGAGTAGGAAGAGAGAGAAAAATTGAAAGAAGAAAAATCACCCCTTGCCCCAATTCCCCAAAATCTGCCGTGGGGTTTTTTTTTCTTTCAAGGGGAATATTTTTGTCTTCTGGTCTTTTACAAGACAAAAAAATTGTTTTGGACCTTAATGGGCAAATGAAGAAATACATATTTACTATTTATCTAAATATTTTAATCTATTACAAAAATAAAATGATATAGTATTTTTTATGGACTTCTTATTTCTTTACTTGGTCCAATACATCGCCGAATAGCCGTAAAATTTATCTTTTAGTTCGACTTTTTTCAAATTTAATTAATTAATTTTCTAAAATAAAAAATAAGTAATTAATCATATAATTATATTTTAAAAGCAAAAATTAAAAAATATAAATATAAAATATAGAATATTATAAACATATAAAATTTGGCTGCATACCAAAAATTTAATTCATCAATCCTGGTTGACGCCTCTTTCCTCTTTTCACCACCCTCAACTATCTCCTCTTTTTAATTTTTTTGGAATTTTGAAGGAGGCAACGATGATTGCTGGTGGCGGCGGCGACGCTTATGGCTGAAAGTGGCAGTGGTGGTTAGCTTTTAAAATTGCATATACAAAATGTTACATCAAAACTAATACATTTTTTCAATGGTAGTTGATAAAATACTTTTTTAAAATAACAATATATACACTTTTAATATCATAATAAAATTTTTAAAGCAAATATAATATTTATTCTTCTATAATATAAAAGAAGAACATTAACAATATTTCACTTCTATTGACATGTGTTTCACAAATACGTGACATATATCTTCTAGTCTTTTTTTATTTTTCTTTCTTTTTTTATTTGTATTTTTCACTAAAGTTAAAAAAAATTAAAAAAGAAATTATTTATTCTTCATTTTTCATATATGATATATCAAATTAATCTTCTTTTTTGTAATCTTTAATTTGAGATCAATATTGCATATATTGAAATAAATAATTATATTTAAAACAGAAAATATGTTTTTTTATGGATTGAATTATTATATCTTCAATTTAATATATATGATGGATTTGGATAAATAGTATCTCTTATTTTAAATGAATTTAGCTAAAAAATATTTTTTTATTATAATATTATAATTTATTGTTTAACCTAGTAGTTTTTAGTAAACTAGAATATTTAGTTTCAATTCAGACACAATGTAAATTTCATTTTAAGATATCGTACAATTATTATTTAATAAAATTAATTTAAAAAAACAAAAAAATAATGTAATATAACAAACTATATTTTAAATTGAATAATATTTATATAATTGATATAAATAATAGGTATGTACATTTTTATAATAATAAATAGAATTTAATTATAAATTTTAATACGCCCAGCCGGACAACTACTTGAATAAAAAGTAATATGTTTTAATCTGCATGATATAAGTATTTATACATACTTGACTGAGTTGGGCAAAGATTTATTTGTGTTTATTTTTCTTTAAATGCAACAAAATTGATCTTGAGTTTTCTCCATAATGGTGGCTCACACTAGTTATAACGCATCATGGGTTTGACTTAAAACAAATTTCATTTCTCTGTCCCTTCAAACAGTCTCCCTCTTTCTCATTCTGTCTGATTTTTCTCCTCTTATCAATCCTTCAACAATCGTTAAGTCTCTCTGGATTGCAACATTTTTCTCATTTTTCAGTACATTTGCCTGACGATCAAGTTCCTTAACGCTTGATTTAGCCTAATTTGATCTTAAACTTCATCTTCAGTCGTTCTTGATACACCTGGCCATTAGCAGAACTATCCCCAACACTGCATATAAAATCAGATTTGAAATTGGTGCAGTTCCTTCTCACCACAATACTGTGCTCATCCGTCGCGTTTTTTAAATCCTGCGCAGGAGTAGATACAATTTTTCCAGACCAAACAATTGCCATTGGGCAAACATTGATTTCTAGTAACCAAGTTTTTGAGATTGGATTTTTCTCCCCTGGAAAATCCCCAAATCGATCCTTAGGGATATGGTACAAGATCACACCAGAGGTTGTAGTTTGGGTTGCAAATGGAAATAATCCCATCACCAACTCCGACGGAGTAACTCATGCTATTTCTGGAAATGGAAATCTGTTATAAGGAGAGGTAGAAGCATTATTTGGTCCGCGAATTCAGCCTCAGGGGTGGCATCGAATCCAGTTCTCCAGCTCCTGAATACTGGAAACCTGGTTATTGTAAACAAGACGACAGAAGGTATGTCACAGAGCTAAATACGGCAGAGCTTTGATTACCCATCTGATACTATTTTACCAGGAATGAAATTGTTAAATGACATTGATACTGGTAAGGAGATATGATTTGACATCATGGAGAAGTGCTGATGATCCTTCCCGTGGAGATTTTGTTGTCAGGCTTGAAAACCATGGCTTGCCTGAGTTAGTGGTTTACAGAGGGAATATAAAAACGTTCCGAACTAGAAAGTGGAATGGGCTTTACTTTTCTGGTCTTCAATCCTTGCCCTATCGTTTTCCCAGTCTTGATACGGTTTTCAATGAAGAGAAATTGATATCTATGGCATTGCCCTTTGACAACAGCACAATTATCCAAAGATCAACACTGGATGCATCTGGTTTAATCCACACCTCCACAATGAATGTTAGAAAGAATGTGGCCTTCACAAGACCTCAAGACACATGCGATGAATATGGTTTGTGTGGTCCAAATGGTATTTGCAGAATTGACACGCAAATGAGATGTGAATGTTTAAATGGATTCACCCCCCAGATTCCAAAAGGACTGGGACTTTCAAGATTGGTCCGGTGGATGCACTAGAACTACGCCGTTGAAATGCAAGAATGGAGATGGTTTTCTAGAGGTTAGAAGTGTAAAATATCCTGATATGTTGACATTTTGGTTAAACACTAGCATGAGCCTCGGTGAATGTCATGCTGAGTGCTCCAACAATTGTAGTTGTGTCGCATATGCTAATCCGTACGTAACCAGTGGAGGCAGTGGCTGCGTGATGTGGTTTGGGGATCTCATTGACACCAAAGAACATCCTGGGGCAGATAGTAAGCAAAACATCTATATTCGTTTACCAGTTTCAGAATTAGTTGATTGTAAGTACTTCTGAGACTCGAGAGTCATTACTTATTATATTAAGTCCAAAATACTGTTTGTAACTGCCATTTTGTTAAATATTTAAGCTTCTTAGTATCCATTAGTTTATATTAGCTGGTATTTTCCTTGTAGATTATAATAATGAAGACGCTAATACTGATGGCAATAGCTTCTGGAGTTTTTGTCTGCTCAAAATTCTATGTTTCTCTTTTTGTTGAAAACATGCAGTGAAGCTGGGCTGAGGCATATGTTTTGTTTTTCCCATTTACATCAACAGAAAAGTCTAATGAGGATATAGAATTACCTTTAATCAAGTTTGCAACTATTGAGGCTGCAACAGACAACTTCTCTAAGGAAAACTTGATTGGACAAGGTGGTTTTGGTCCCGTTTACAAGGTGGCTTATTTCATCACAATGCCTATAGTTAAGAAAAAAAACATATATCCTGACTCTCCAATGGACCTGTGTGGGCAGGGCCAGTTGTCATCAGAAGAAGAAATAGCCATCAAAAGATTGTCGTATCTTCGGGACAATTTCTTGAAGAGTTTAAAAATGAAGTAATCTTGATTGCCAAACAGACTTTTGGGATGTTGCATTGAAGGAGAAGAAAGGGTGCTAATTTATGAGTACCTACATAATAGAAGCCTTGATTATTTGGTTTTCGGTACAACCTAAGATTACCATTATCTTTCTGTTCTGTTTGTATAGTCCTTTTTAAACCAAATTTAAGAACTAAGAGTGCTTGAATGTCATGATGTATCAATTTATGCACAGATCAAAATCAAAAGACACATTTGACATGGCCTAAGCCTTTTGAGATTATCATGGGAATTGCTAAAGGGCTGCTTTATCTCCATCATGATTCCAGATTAAAGATCATTGATACGGAGCGAGTTGAGGTGGTGTTGGATGGGCTGGAGGCGGAGCCGAGGTCGTGGCTAGTGTATCGGAGGCGGGGGTGGGCTTAGACTCACGTTCTTGGGCCGAAGTTCAGTTCTTTTTATTTATTCTTGCTGCTATTTTTGGTTATGATTATCTTGTTAGGAGTCTATCTTTGGAAAGGATTATTAGGAATATTTAAGGGAGTAATTAGGGTTTATGGAGGATTATCAAAGAAGAGGAGAAAATTGGGAGCCTGGAGGCTTTGGGCAAACAGCGTGCCGTTTGATTGTGTGTTCTATTTCGTTGTTCTTACCAATTGGTCCGACCTGCTGGATCCCGTTCCTGCCGAAATGATGAATACCCGTTCCGCTAGCGAAAGACTTGACCAGTTGGAGGCCAAATAGGCCGAGATGAAGAAAATGCTCACCGATCATGGTGAGCAGCTGTCGGAGGTGAAGGCTGGGGTGCTTGGGAACAATACCAAATTGGACGCGCATGGACTGCAACTGAACGAAATCACCACGACTTTGGCTGTGTTACCCAGGGCTATCCTTAAACCCGCTGGCACGCCACCGGGTTGGTCTGAGTGGAACCACGCGGACGAGGGTGAAGGGTCCCAGGCAGTTCTGGCGCCATCGGCGATCGCCAAAACTCTGGATTGCGCGGGCGGGCCTGATCAGCATCGTGCGCCACTTGCGGTACAATTGCTGACGTTTGAAAGGAAGGACCCGATTGGGTGGCTTGCTCATGCAAATCAACAATTTGATTTGCACGGGACAACGGAAGATAACAAGTTGGCGGCAACGGTCGTGGCTATGGAGGGCGCCGCCCTTTACTGGGTCACATGGCTGAAAACCCAATGATTAGGACTGACGTGGGAGCAATTTCCCCGTGCAATGGTGGCGCGCTTCGACACATGCTTTAAGGGCAGTCGTTACAAATATCTAGCGGACATACGGCAGACGGGGTCAGTGGATGAATACAAATTCGTATTCGTACAGTTGGCAAGCCAGGTACCCGGCCTGAAGGATGAGCACTACTTGGGTTATTTTCTGAATGGATTGAAGATATCTGTGAGGGGTTCTCTCCGTCTCCTCCGACCGGCCGACTTAGAAATGGTGATGGAGTTGGCGGGATATTGAGGATAATGGGTTGCTGCAAATAATAGGTCGCCCTTTCCGGCGTGTCCCTAATCAAGGGCATCATTCCAGAGGGTTTGCTCGGCCATTTGGTGGTCAGTCTTATGCGTCGGGCAATCAAGGAGGAGGGTCAGTGGATAGTTCATCGCGGCCTGCCTCTTCCAACAATTCGAGGCAGTCGATGGCGAGGTCCCGCTTCACTCGTCTCTCACCCAACGAGTTGGCGGATCTCCGCACGAAGGGGCTGTGTTTCCGGTGTAAGAAACCCTACACACCGGACCATGCGAAGGTCTGCCCCTTGCGGGAACTTCGGGTGATGCTAATCGAGCCGGATGAAGTGGTGGACCTCCAGCATTCAGAGTATTATAACCGACAGGGTTGGAAGAGGAGATGGAGGAGGAGGAGGAGAGGGCTCTTCCCGTCTACTCCATGGCGGGAATCTCTAGCCCAGGGACTATGCACATACGGGGGGTGTTGAGGGGAAGAGCCGTAACAGTGGTACTAGCCAAAATTTTAGTTCCTCATCATTGATTCATTTGTTGCAGCTCGAACTGGACACATCCGTCAAGTTTGGGGTACAATTGGCCAACAGGGTGCACCAGGGGTCGGAAGGGGTGTGCAGAGGTGTTCCTATATCCTTGAGTGGGTGTGAGGCGGTAGCTGATTACTTTGTTTTCACCTTAGGAGGCGTGGATGTTATATTGGGAGTGGCATGGCTGGCTACGTGGGGAAAGGTCAGCACTAACTGGGACACCATGACTATGTATTTTAAGGTGGAGGATAAGAAGGTGGTGTGGCGGGGGGATCCATCAATCAGCAGGAGTCCAGTAGGACTTTGTACTTTAGTGAAATTGGTGGATGTGGATTTTTGGGCAGTTGTAGTCGATTCAGAACCTACTAGGCTTTTCGATCCCAAAGAGGGGCACGTAACTGAGGTGCTGGAGTAGTTCTCAGAGGTATTCAGGAGGCCTATGGGATTACCTCCCCGGCGAACCATTGACCATCGAATTGAGTTGGAACCAGGGTCGAGGCCGGTGTCCGTACGGCCGTACCGCTATGGTCACTTGCAAAAGGATAAGATCGAGAGACTGATCAATGATATGTTGCTAGCCAAAATCATCCGATCGAGCTCGAGTCCTTTTTCCAGCCCGGTGCTTTTGGTTAAGAAAAAAGATGAGAGTTGGCGCATCTGTGTGGATTATCGGGAATTGAACAAAGCGACGGTACCCGACAAGTACACGATCCTGGTTATTCAAGAAATGCTGGATGAGTTGGCCGGTGTCGTGGTCTTTTCGAATATCAACTTACGATCCGGTTACCACCAGATCGGAGTAGCTGAGCCAGATATTCACAAGATGGCGTGCCGTACTCATAACGGCCATTACGAATTATTGGCCATGCCCTTCGGCCTGATCAATATTTCAGCCATATTTTAGTCGGCCATGAATGATCTTTTCTGACCCTTCCTTCACCGATTTTTGTTGGTCTTCTTTGATGATATACTGGTATATAACAGGACTTGGGGGGAGCACCGGTCACATTTGGCTCAGACATTGCAGCTGCTACAACAGAATCAGTTTAGGGCGAACCGAACGAAGTGTGCTTTTGGCTGCCTTAAGGTTAAGTACTTGGGGCATATTATTTCGGCGTCTGGGGTGGCAATGGACCCGACCAAGGTCAATGCGGTTATTGACTAGCCCCAGCCACAGTCGATGCAAGATGTACGGGGTTTTTTGGGTCTAACGGGCTATTATCGTCGGTTTATCAAGGGGTATGGGTCATTAGCCAAGCCCTTGACTTCATTGTTGAAGAAGTCAGCGCCAACCGAATTTGAGTGGTCGTCGGAGGCCGATATAGCTTTTACGAACCTTAAGAAGGCTTTGACCTGAGCACCAGTCTTAGCCATGCCCCAATTCGACCAACAGTTTGTGGTTGAGTGTGATGCTTCTGGGACTAGTGTGAGAACGGTTCTGATGCATGAAAGAAGGCCCATAGCATACTTTAGCAGGTCCCGGCAGATCGTACCTTCACCCGGTCGGCATATGAGTATTAGGTGATGGGATTGGCCTTAGTGTTCAGCACTAGAGACCGTATTTGATTGGGAGAAAATTTGTGGTGCGCACCGATCACAGAAGCCTCAAGCACCTGCTCAGTCAAAAGATTGCTACTCCGTCCCAATAGGTTTAGGTTGCTAAACTCCTGGGATATGATTTTGTGATTGAATATAAAATAGGAGTCTCCAATGCAGTAGCCGATGCACTCTCACGCCGAAAGAAGACGGTGGCGTTGGGAGCCTTGACGATGCCGGAGTGGTTGGGATTAGCTGATGTGGGGGAGGAACATTAGCAATATGAGTATGTTCGGGGAAGTTTGGAGGAAGTACAGGTGCGACCGGATAGCCGATCGGGGTTTGAGGTACATGCAGGGAGGCTGTTCTTCAAAGGGCGTGTAGTCTTAACGGCTGATTCAAAATGGATACCATGACTCTTGCATGAATTCCATGACACACGGTTAGGGGGTCATGCTGGAGCTTTTCGTACATATCGAAGGCTGGTCGAGAATGTGTATTGGAGGGGATGTTTCGACGGGTGCAAAGTTATGTAGTGCAATGCTTGGTTTGTCAAAAGGCTAAGTATGAACCATGCCACCGGTCGGTTTGTTACAACCACTGCCGATTCCTAAACTTGTTTGGGAAGACATCTCGATGGACTTTAGTACCTGTCTACCAAAATCCTGTGAGTACTCTTCCCTTCTGGTAGTTGTTGATAGATTATCTAAGTATGGGCATTTCATCGCTCTCAAACCGCCAATTATGGTACAATCAGTAGCTGAAGTGTTTGGTCATGAGATAGTCTGTTTGTACGGCATTCCGAGGTCCATTGTGAGTGATCGGGACTCTATATTTATGAGTGTCTTTTGGCATGAACTGTTTGCGGCATCCGGGACCCAGCTGAAATTCAATTCAGTGTATTATCCTGAAACTGATGGGTAGATAGAGGTGCTGAATCGGGTGCTCCAAACATATTTGCGGTGCTTCACCTATGAGTAGCCGAAACATTGGCTGAGGTGGTTGGCATGGGCTGAATTTTGGTATAATACGGCATTTCAGACAGCTGCTTGGATGTCGCCATTTCAGGTGGTGTACGGGAGGAAACTGCCGACTATAAAATGGTTCTTATCGGGCGAGAGTTGGGTTACTGCAGTGGCTGATGTGTTGAGTAGCCAGGACACCATGATACAACGCTTGGAAGGGAATTTGCTGGTGGCTCAACACCGTATGACTAAACAGGCCAATAAGCATCGGCATGTGGTTGAGTTCCAGGTTGGGGATAAAGTGTTGTTGAAGGTCCGGTCATTCCACTAGGTTTCGACCAACCGGCAGCCGCATCATAAGCTGTTAGCTAAATTTTATGCTCCGTTCCTGGTGGAAGGGTGGGTCAGGCCGACAGCATACCAGTTGGTCCTTCCGACGGGGAGTAGGATTCACCCAGTTTTTCATGTATCTCAGCTTCGGCGCGTTGTGGGGGAGCATTATGTTGAATCGGAGCTGCCGGATAGTTTGGAGATCCCTGTGGGGCCGGTGTTTGAACCGAAAGTGATCTTGGCGTCACGGAAGGTGGATGTTGGAGGAGTGGAACAAGAGCAGTTTTTGGTGAAGTGGGTGGGCTTTTCGGAGGATAATGCTACTTGGGTGGCATCCGATGAGTTTCGCAGACAGTTCCCAGACTTCGAGATTGTTTCGAATGGGGATGGAATTGATACGGAGCGAGTTGAGGTGGTTTTGGATGGGCCGAAGGTGGAGCCGAGGCAGTGGCTAGTGTATCGGAGGCGGGGGCGAGCTTAAGCTTACATTCGTGGGCCGAAGTTCAGTTATTTTTATTTATTCTTGTTGCTATTTTTGGTTATGATTATCTTGTTAGGCGTCTATCTTTGGAAAGGATTAGTAGGAGTATTTAAGGGAGTAATTAGGGTTTATGGAGGATTATCAAAGAAGGGGAGAAAATTGGGAGCCTGGAGACTTTGGGCAAACGGCATGCCATTTGATTGTGTGTTCTATTTCCTTGTTCTTACCAATCATCTATTGTGATCTCAAAACAAGCACATTTTATTAGATAAAAATATAACTCCAAAGATCTCAGACTTTGGCTTAGCAAGAATCTTTGAAGAGGATCAACCTATTGCCAAAACAAGAAGAGTTGTTGGGACATAGTGAGTCTTTCCTTTTATCTCAACGTAGACTTTTCTCATTTTGTATCGGCCATTCTAACTTATAAGTTATATGCAGTGGTTATATGTCTCTAGAATATGCTATTGAGGGGAAGTTCTCAGTGAAATCTGACATATTTAGCATGGAAGTTATGTTGTTAGAGATAGTTAGTGGGAAAAAGAACAAGGGATTCAAATGCAGCCATGATCATTGCCATAGCCTCTTGGAACAGGTATTTCTTTGTTGCTACATACTTTTGCACTATGCCTTCGTTGACAGTGCTATTCAATCTTTAAAAAACTAACAAACTTGTCGCAATTGTGGCAGGCACGGTTGCTATGGAAAGAAAACAAGATTCTGGAGCTTATGGATGAATGTTTGAATGATAAATTTGTGGAATCTGAAGTTTAACGATGCGTACATGTTGGATTGTTATATGTTCAAAGTTTTACAGAAGATCAACCAGCGATGTCATCCATTCATTTCATGTTAGGAACTAATGGAGCAATCTTGCCAAAACCCAAAGAACATGGAATTTTCACTAGAAGAAGTTTCACCCATGAAGAAAGTGTCCAATCACCAAGTCCAATTTATGAGAGAAACACAATTACGGGTGCGATTATTCATACCCCCAAAATCTCTAAAGATATCCTATAATAATTATGACAAACTCAGATATATATAAGTTGACTAAAATACCCTTATATATTTATATAGTTAAAAGTAATTTAATATTAGGGTACGGCTATTCATACCTCGAAATCTCTAAATATACCTTGGAGTCTAAACACACCAGAGCTAAAATTCCAAAAAAGTTTCTCTCTGCAATTTCTCTATGTTTTAATCTACCATAAATATATCTCCCTTTTAACCTACACCTCCTCTCTTCAAATCAGTATTTTCTAGAAAATATTAGTATAACACAAGAAGATTGGAAGGAAAAATAATATTTCTTATTAAATAATTCCATCAAATTTATAGCACTATGATATATATATATATATATATATATATATATATATATATATGCACTTATGAGATTCTGACTATTTTGTTGCAGAGCAGTGGCAAATCAGAAGAGGTTTGGTTAGATGAATGAGGTCGACACTTTGTTACAGGCTGTGACCATGTATATGTCTAAGATTCCAAAGACTGGCCATGAAGAGGAAATAATAGAAAATTTATTCAAATTTGTGTTACTTATTAATGCCATTGGAGAATAAGGAAAGGTTTGTGAAGGGAGAAGAGTAGAGTTGATGATTATTATGAACTTAAAGTTCTACAATTCTTTCAGACGAAGGAATATATTTATATATATATATATATATGAATCATTGTACACATAGTTCTTAAGAAAGTCATGAATATATGTATTTTTATATTCAAAAAATATGAAGAAGAAGAAGAGGAAGACAATATATATAATATACATGAACCTTGTACACACAATTCTTAACAAGTCTATGAATGAATTTGCAAAGTTTTGCATTTCTATATTCAAGAACATGGAGAAGAAGAAGACATAAAAGTAAAACTAACAAGTATAAATATTTTTATATTAAAAAAATATGGAGAAGAAGAAGACAATAAAAGTAAAACTAACGAGTATGTAGTTGAGAATAAGAAAAAAGAATAAAATTAAATTACTTTTAAATATATAAATATATAAGGGCGTTTTAGTCAACTTATTTATGTCTAATTTTGTCATAATTATTATGGGATATGTTTAAAGATTTTGGGGTATGAATAGCCACACCCTTAATTTTATTCTTTTTTTTTCATCTCAACAGTAGAACCCCCAATGCGCAATTACGTTTCTTCTTCTTCTTCTCCATTTTTCTTAAATATAGAAATACAAAGCTATTCTAGAATTGCAAATTCATACTCATACTTTTACTTTTATTGTCTTATTTTTCTCCATATTTCTTGAATATACACACTTCTCCATGTTTGTTAAACATAAAAATACAAAGCTTCTCCATGTTTCTTGAATATAGAATTACAAAATTAAAATTGCAGATTCATTCATGACTTTTTTGAAGCTTGGCTCCAAATCTAAAGTGTTTCACTGCAAAGGCCAGATATAATAACAAATATACACTTACCACTATTCTCCAAATATTATCTCCCCACACTTAAAAATGTTCTTCACAATAAGAGGAAGGGTATTTGAATTTGAAAAACAGCCTAAATAAAATTTCTACCATTTTCAAACCTCTTCTGATTTGCCGCATTGTTCTGCAACAAAATAGCCAGAATCTCAGAAGTATATATATATATATATATATATAACTGTTAGAATATAATGGAATCATTTCATAAGAAACATAATTTTTCTTGCTAATGTGTTATATTAATATTTTTTCTTCTTCTTTTTTTGGGTTTTTTGGTAGAGAAGAGAGAAAGTGTAGATTAAAAGGGATATATATATATATATATATATATATATATATGGTAGACTAAAAGATAGAAAAATTGCACAGAGAAATTTGTTTATTGGGGTTTTCTAGGGAAGACATGAAATTTTTCTATTTTGATTTGTGAATTTGTGTTGGAAATTGTGGGTAGTCCTATTTTTTTTTTTGGTTTTTTATTTTTTATTTTTTAATAAAAAGACTATAATAAGTATAAATGAGGTAGACTTAATAAAAAGAACATAATTATTAATACTACTTGAGGTATATTTAGACTTTAGGGTATATTTAAAAATTTTGGGGTATAAATAACTGCATCCATTACAATAACTGATTTGGAAGCCAAATAAAGAGGTCTTTCTAAACTTTTTTTTTTTTTTTTTTTATAGGTGAACATTCTAATAGACGATGGAAAGTTTGTTGAGAAAAATAACTTACTAGGAAATGATTCATTAGCATTGAAATAAAAAAGTAGAGAAATGGTACGTAAGGTTATTGAGACAAATAAAAAATAAAGGTGTATAATAATTATATTAGATTGAAAATTATAATTCTACAAATGATTGAAGTGTTTTTTATATTCGAAATCTATCCGTGTCTTACGTTTGTATTAAAATCTAATTTTAAGTTGAGTGAATCAATTTAGAAATTATTTCCCATCCTAATAAAACAATAATTTTAATTTTCCTTTGTATAATACGATTCAATTTAAAAATTATTTTCCAATAATAGCAAAAGGATATTTACAAGACAAACATTGGAAGGAAAGTGTTTCCCTATATTATATCACTTTATTGTTTTTCCAACAAAACATCCAAATATTTTTGAGCCTAAACATATTTTTCTCGATCGTCCTTCCTTTTTTTGATAAACAGAAACTCAAAAATAGGTAAATATTATTTTTTAAAAAAACAAATTATATTGAAAATAATTTATAATTGAAGTTTATATATGTATTTTGATTTGATCATAAATATATTTTTATACTAAAATATGTATAATTATTTCGTATAAAGCTAATTATATTATGTCGAGTGATACTATGTGTTTGTTCGTTTTCTAATCATTTTAATCTAATTTCAAAATGAAGAGCTTGAAACAAAAAATGAAGAAGGAATGAATGAATAGTGCGATAAAGTGAACGAAATAGATCAAAACATGAAGAAAAAATGCATTTGTCTCGAACCATAGACATAAAAGTCAAAAAATACATAAAACAACGAATAGAAACCTACACTTGACCACCAAGTCGAACAGATACTTCCGCTCAATCGAGCAGGAGTGATAGGCTAGGCGATGACAGTGTGGAAAGGATCACATGCATCTCGTTCGACTGAGTGCAGGTGACACGATTTTCAAGATACGCATCAGAAGATCATCTACCGTCTTATGAGATTTCTTTTGATTATATCTAGCTAAACCCTATTGTAATCTTAAGGCATTCGGTAGGCTATTATATATTACATTTGATAATTGATTAATATTAAATTTTTTTCTTTCAATTTCTTATTTATATATATTTATTTGTATTCTATTATTTATTTATATGATTAGTAATTAAACATATTTGATATATCAAATCAAGATTGGGAAGATGCGATTTTATATTAGATTGACATGAATAATTGCATGATTGATAAATTTATGATATTTTGTAATTACTTTATTAATCATTCTCCTAATTTTGTTAATCTAAATAAAGTAAGTTTATTGACAAGTTTCAATTCTCGTACGAAATATTGTTTATTATTATTATTATTATTATTATTATTTATAATTACATTGCAAGATAAACTTAACATAATTTTAAATTTTGTTTTCTTGAGGTCAATACTAATAATTATTATTTATAATTACATTGCAAGATAAACTTAACATAATTTTAAATTTTGTTTTCTTGAGGTCAATACTTCAAGTCCCAACTTGTTAAAAAAAGAAAAAAAAAAAAAAAAAAAAAAAAAAAGTGGACTTGTTTGATTACATGTTTTCTGGTTAACGTAAGAAGTCGTCAACACTTGTCACTCTCAACCAAAAAGAGGGGCAAGACCGTTTCCTCTATAATTTCCATTTGAGTGTATACCAATGTAACATGTCTATTTAATATATGCCACTTTTTATTTAATTAAATAATTCCTTTATCAATTATCAGCAACCATAGGTCTGGAAATTAAGATTGCGGTTGATAAAATATAATAGTGTGGTTAATTACACAAAAAAAAATATAATTTTTTTATAAAGTTTGTATTTTAATCATGTCTTTTTAATCTTTGTTTATTATCACCTTTAAAATTTTTACAATTTAAAGCATGTAATAATTTTTCAATAAATTTAAGATGATGTTGCAACGACGAAATAGTTGATCTTTACTACAAAAAAAAAAAAAAAAATTGTTTATCATTTTGATATAATTAAATATTTGAGCATGTACCAACAAATAAATGGATATATCACATTTATGAACTAATTATAACTAAATTTAAAATTAATATCTTTTAATCTAATCGTGATCTTGAGTTCAAATATTCAAGTAGATAAAGTAGATAGTTAATTATGCATGAATTCATAGATATTCTATATAACAAAATACAAAAACATTTACAATGTTTTTAATGTCTTTTTATATGTAATAGAAATAATATGCAAAACATAATTTGTTATACGTAATTTCATGGAAGATATTTTAAATATAATAATAATAAATAAATTATAATTTGAAAAACATATAAAATTAAATTTTATTAAAAAATTATCCAGATTTGAATTACAAAATTTTAAAAAATAATATTTGAAAGTATAAAAAATTAATAAATCTTAAATATTTTATGCAATTAACCCAATAGAATATGGAAGGACAACTTTTCTACGGTCTCCTGCGACTGGAAATTCTAGCAAATGTGTTCACTTTCAACTTCACATTAATGCATGGTAGGGTTTAGCTTCAAACGAAGTTCATTACTTTGTTCCCTCCAAACAACTCTCTCTCTCTCTCTCTCGCTCTCTCTCTCTCTCTCTCTGTGATTCAGTCTGAATTTTCTCCTGTCGTCAATTCTTCTGAAATTACACGTTAAATATCTCAAAATTGTAACATTTTGATCTATTTGGATGTAAGAATTCGATGCTAATGCTGTATATCCACACTCAATGATCGCTATCTTTTTAGCTTTCTAATAACGCTTAGCAGAATTTGATCTTTGTCTGTTTTAATACTTGGTCATTTGCAGAAACTATTTCTAAAGCTGCATTTACATTCAAATTTGAAAATGGCGCAGCTTCTTCTCACCACAATACTCTGCGCATTCGTCGCGTTTCTGAAATTCTGCGCGGGAGCTGATACACTTTTTCCAAACCAAACGATTTCTGTTGGGCAAACTTTGATTTCCAGTAACCAAGTTTTTGAGATGGGTTTTTTCTCCCCTGGAAAATCCCCAAATCGATTCTTAGGGATATGGTACAAGAGCACACCAGAGGTTGTAGTTTGGGTTGCAAATAGAAATAATCCCATCACTGACCCACAAGGAGTAACTTTTGCTGTTTCCGATAATGGAAATCTTGCTATAAGCAGAAGTGGAAGCATTATTTGGTCGGGTAATTCAGCCTCAGGGGTGGCATCGAATCCAGTTCTCCAGCTCATGGATACTGGAAACCTGGTTCTTGTAAACAAGACGACGGAAGGTATGTCACAGAGCTACATATGGCAGAGCTTTGATTACCCAACTGACACCGTTTTGCCAGGAATGAAACTGGTATTTCATATTGATAATGGTAAAGAGATGTGTTTGGCATCATGGAGAAGTGCTGATGATCCTTCCCCTGGAGATTTTGTTCTCAGGCTTGAAAACCATGGCTTGCCTGAAGGGGTAGTTTACAAAGGGAATAAAAAAAGGTTCCGAACTGGAAAGTGGAACGGGGTTTTCTTTTCTGGTGATCTACGCTTTCCAAATCGTATTCTCAGTCTTGATACGGTTTTCAATAAAGAGAAATTGATATCTATAGCATTGCCCTATGACTACAGCTCAATTATCGTTAGAGCAACACTGGATATATCTGGTTCAATCCACACCTCTACAATGAATGCCAGAAAGAGGACTTGGAATGCAGCGTTACCAAGACCTCGAGATGCATGCGACGAATATGGTCAGTGTGGTCCTAATGGGATCTGCAGAATTGACAAGCCAGTGAGATGTGAATGTTTAAAGGGATTTGTCCCTAGATCCCAGAAAGACTGGGAGGTTCAAGATTGGTCCGGTGGATGCACTAGAATTACGGCATTGAATTGCACGAGTGGTGGAGATGGTTTTCTAGAGGTTAGAAGTGTAAAATATCCTGATATGTTGACGTTTTGGCTAAACACTAGCATGAGCCTCGGTGAATGCCTTGCTAAGTGCTCCAAAAACTGCAGCTGTGTCGCATATGCTAATCCATACATCACTAATGGAGGCAGTGGCTGCGTGATGTGGTTCGGGGATCTCATTGATATCAGAGAACATTCTGGGGCAGATAGTAAGCAAAACATCTATATTCGCTTACCAGTTTCAGAACTAGTTGATTGTAAGTGCTTCTGAGACTTGAGAGCCATTATTCATTCTGTGAAGTCCTAAATACTGTTTGTAATTTCCGTTTTGTTAAATATATAGATACTTATGATACACTACTTATATTAGCTGGTACTTTTCCTTGTAGATTCTAACACTGAATTTGAGAAAGAGAAGAAGAAGATGAAGAAAAAGAAAAGGCCTACGCTAATTCTGATAACAATCGCTACTGGAGTTTTTGTCTCAGGCTTTATCAATGGAGGTCTATTTATGATGTCAAGACGAAAGAGGCGAGGTAGCTTTGAAATATTACATTTAACTGCTCAAAAGTCTATTTCCTCACTTTATTGAAAACATGCAGTGAAGCAGGGCTGATGCATTATTTTTGTTATTTTTCCCATTCACATCAACAGAAAAGTCTAATGAGGATATAGAATTACCTTTATTCAAGTTTGCAACTATTGTGGCTGCAACAAACAACTTCTCTAGGGAAAACTTGATTGGACAAGGTGGTTTTGGTCCCGTTTACAAGGTAACTTACTACATCATAGCGCCTATTGTGAACAAAAAATGTATATTCAGACTCCTCAATGGACCTGTCTGGGCAGGGCCAGTTGTCATCAGAAGAAGAAATAGCCCTCAAAAGATTGTCAAGATCTTCAGGACAAGGTCTTGAAGAGTTTAAAAATGAAGTAATATTGATTGCCAAACTTCAGCATACAAACCTTGTTAGAATTTTGGGATGTTGCATTGAAGGAGAAGAAAGGGTGCTAATCTATGAGTACCTACATAATAGAAGCCTCGACTACTTTGTTTTTGGTACTTCCTAAGATTACTTTTCATCATTCTGTTCAGTTTGTATGTTCCCTTTTGATTTCATCAACTAAATTTATAAGTGCTTCAGCGTCGTAACTTTATCCATTTATGTGCAGATCAAAATCAAAAGACACTGTTGACATGGCCCAAGCGCTTTGAGATTATCATGGGGAGTGCTAAAGGATTGCTCTATCTCCATCACGATTCCAGATTAAAGATCATCCATCGGGATCTCAAAACGAGCAACATTCTACTTGATAAAAACTTAACTCCAAAAATCTCAGACTTTGGCTTAGCAAGAATTTTTGAAGAGGATCAGCCTATTGCAAAAACAAGACGAGTTGTTGGGACATAGTGAGCCTCTCTTTTATCTGGACATAGTTTTTTTCTCATTTTGTAGTTTGCCTTCTAACAAATAACTTATATGCAGTGGCTATATGGCTCCAGAATATGCTATTGAGGGGAAGTTTTCAGTGAAATCTGACATCTTTAGCATGGGAGTTGTGCTGTTGGAGATAGTGAGCGGGAAAAAGAACAGGGGCCTCAAATGCAGCCACGATCATTGCCATAGCCTTTTGGGACATGTATTTCTTTCTTGTTACAAATAATTTGTGGTTCAATGTTTTACAAAAAAAAATTAACATACTTGACATGTTATGATTTCGACAGGCATGGTTGCTATGGAAAGAAAACAAGATTCTGGAGCTGATGGATGAATGTTTGAATGATACATTTGTGGAATCTGAAGTTAAAAGATGCATACATGTTGGATTATTATGTGTTCAGAGTTTTGCAGAAGATAGGCCAGTTATGTCATCTGTGCTTTTCATGTTAGGCGCTGAAGGAGCAATTCTGCCCGAACCCAAACAGCCTGGATTTTTCACTGGAAGTTCCATCCCTGAAGAAAGCACATCACCAAGTCCTATGTCTGAAGGAAATACAATTACAATAACTGATTTGGAGGCCAGGTGAAGAGATGTCACCATACAGGACAAGTTGTGGGAAAATATGTTATTATTTTGCAATTTTCCCTATTACGTTTGACATAGGAGAAACAAGATCGAGATACTTGTACCTCACTTTGACGTTAGTATGAGATTGCATCGTATTAGGCTTTCTCTTTTACACAAGATAATGCTTTTTGATAGTACAAGTAAATACATCGTGGAACATATATGGGCCATGAATCACTTGATTAATATATTGATAAACAGTTATTGATGGATTTGCATGTGTTGGCTGCAACACAGGATTGACAGCAGAAATGAAAGAAACCTCACATTTGGATTTCCCTGTACACAGATATTCTGTTGCAAGATCATGTATAGTACTAGTAATGATTTCCTCCCACACAAATCGAACAAACTGGTCTTGAATTTTCTGAGCTTTGGTATCTCAGGTCCTGAAGCTCAGATACCGGAGCTCTGAAGTCTTTTCAGGCCATTCTAAACGGTAAAGAGAACATTTTTCCATTGGTTTTGGGGTCGCTGGCAAAAAACATTAATCTTCATAGAACAAGAGTAGAATAAATTGAGGGCCCAAAATGTACTTGTAATCGTATTTCTATCTGGCCTCCAAATCAGTTATTGTAATCGTATTTCTATCCGACATGTGAGTTGGTGAAGTGCAACTTCTTTCAGGGATGGAACTACTTCCATAGAAAAATCCAGGCTCTTTGGGTTCGGGTAGAACTGCTCCATCAGTCCCTAACATGAAAAGCACAGATGACATCTCTGGCCTATCTTCTGCAAATTTCTGAACGCACAACAATCCGACATTTATGCATCTTTTCACTTGAGATTCGATAAATGTATCGTTGAAACATTCATCCATCAGCTCAAGAACATTGTTTTCTCTCCACAGCAGCCATGCCTGAATCAGAATTGCAGCAAGATTCTTAGTTTTTCAAATCAACAATAACATAGTGTAAAGTATATATAGCTGGGAAGAAATACATGTCCTAAGAGGCTGTGATAGTGATCGCCGCTGCATTCAAAGCCCCTGTTCTTTTTTCCGCTCACTATCTCTAACAATACCACTCCCATGCTAAAGACATCCGACTTTACAGAAAACTTCCCAGCGATTGCGTATTCTGGAGCCATATAGCCACTGCATAAAATTATTGTTCACAAGGACCCTTTGGAAGATTTATGAAGTGCTTTTACTAAGATATAAATTAATAGGAAAGAAGAAGCTTACTAAGTCCCGATAACTCTCCTTGTTCTGGCAACAGGCTGATCCTCTCCAAAGGTTCTTGCTAAGCCGAAGTCTGATATTTTTGGCTTTAAGTTTTTGTCTAGCAAAATGTTGCTAGTTTTGAGATCCCGATGGATAATTTTTAATCTGGAATCGTGATGGAGATAAAGCAACCCTCTGGCAATTCCCATGATAATGTCAAAGCGCTTAGGCCATGTCAAAAGAGTCCTTCGATTTTGATCTGCTCATACATTATAAGTTACAACACGGAAGCACCCTAAATTTGTAGATTGAAACTAAAAAAGATTTCACAAACGGAACAGAAAGGTGAAGGATTATACTGTGCTGTACCAAAAACAAAACAATCCAGGCTTCTATTCTGCAGATATTCATAGATCAGCATCCTTTCTTCTCCTTCAATGCAACATCCCAAAAGTCTGACAAGGTTTGTATGTTGAAGCTTGGCAATCAAGATAACTTCGTTTTTAAACTCTTCGAGACCCTGACCTGAAGTTCTTGACAATCTTTTAACGGCTATTTCTTCTTCTGATGGCAACTTCCCCTGCTTATGTGTGCCAATTGACGAAGAGTCATAATATATCTTTTGTTCTCTTTAGGCACTCACATATTTTAAGTTACCTTGTAAACGGGGCCAAAACCTCCTTCTCCAATAATGTTTTCCATGGAGAAGTTGTTTGTTGCAGCCACAATAGTTACAAACTTTAATAAAGGTAATTCTAGATCCTCATTGTTTGTCCTTTCTGCTGTTGAATGGAAAAAAAAAAAAAAAAAAAAAATGCCTCATGATCTGCTTCAGTTCCTGATTTCAAACATAAAACGTAGCCATAAAAAATCAGCAGTGTTACCTTGCTTCTTTCGTCTTGTCAAAAATTGGACACTTCCATTGATGAATACTGAGACAAGAACTCCAAAAGCAGTTGATACAATTATTAGCTTAAAAGGCCTTTGCTTCTGGCTCTTGTTTTCTAAATCGATGCTATAATCTACAATGAAAAGCATCAGCTAAGATATTGGTAGTTATGTAGCTTCCACGTTTAGGAGAAAAATGAACATAAACACTAAACACTAGAAAAAGAAAGAGTAAGATATCAGAATACGTATCCAATGCTCAAACAGAATCATATGTCTACTCGCCTACGTCTTGCACCAAGTCTGTTTCAATGACAGCTATATGCAGCATGTATTCTATTATACAAACAGCTTATGTCCCTTTCATATGTAAAAGCATGGTGTAAAAGGCACTAGGCGGTTTTATGACACGTATAAAAACTAGATCTCAAATCTAAGTGCTTACCATCAACTAATTCGGAAACTGGTAGGCGAACATAGATGTTTTGCTTACTATCTGCTGTAGAATGGTCTCTTATATCAATAAGATCCCCAAACCACATGAGACAGCCCCAGCCTCCATTGGTTATGTATGGATTAGCATATGCAGTGCAGCTGCAGTTTTTTAAGCACTGAACTCTGCATTCAACAAGGCTCATCTTCATATTCATTCCAAACTCCAACATATCAGGATATTTTACGCGTCTAACCTCAAGAAAACCATCTCCGTTCTTGCAATTCAATGGCGTAAGCCTAGTGCATCCACTGGACCAATCTTGAAGGTCCCAATCTCTTCGGAATTTAGGGGCGAATCCCTTTAAACACTCGCATCTGACAGGCCTGTCAATTCTGCAGAGACTATTAGGACCACACAGGCCATATTCATCGCATGTGTCACGAGGATTTGTGAAGGCAAGATTCCACTTGTCCTTCCTGCTATTCATTGTATAACTCAGGAGTACCCCAGTAGAATCAAGTGTTTCTCTAACGAGAATCGAGCTGTCATAGGGCTCTACAATAGATATCAACCTCCCTTCATCGTTGAAAACCAAATGAGGCTTGAATAAGCCATTAGGAAAGGGAAGAAGACCACAAAAGTATAGGCCATTCCACTTCCCAGTACGAAACGTTTTAACTGTCCTCCTGTATGTCACCATCTCAGGTAGCCCCTGGTTTTCAATCCTTAAAACGAAATCTCCGGGCGAAGGGTCATCGGAACTTTTCCATGACGTCAAATACGCCACCACTCCGGCGTCAATGTCGTCCACCAAATGCATTCCGGGTAACCAAGTGTGAGTCGGGTAGTCGAAACTCTGCCATATATAGCCCTGTGATGCACCTTCCGTCGTCTTGTTTACAACAACCAGGTTTCCAATATCCAGGAGCTGCAAAACCGGATTTGATGCCACCCCTGATGAGGAATTCGCCGACCAGATAATACTTTCACCTCTGCTTATGGCAAGCTTTCCATTTTCGGAAACTGTGAAAGTTACTCCATCTGAGTTGGTCACTGGATTGTTTCTGTTTGCGACCCAAACTACAACATCTGGTGTGCTTTTGTACCATATCCCGAAGAAAGTGTTTCTGGATTTTCCAGGGGTGAAAAACCCTAGTTCAAAATATTGGCTTTGAGAAATCAAAGTTTGCCCAGCTGAAATGGTTTGATTTGGAAGGAGTGTATCAACTCCGAAGGAGAATTGCAGAAAGGCTACGGCGTTAAACAGTGCACATAGAAGTGTAGCGAAAAGGAAACGCGCCATTTTCATACCTGATGATTGCATATAGTTTACAGAAACGAAAATATAACAAAGATTGAATTGAAATATGAAAATGGCAGTGCAATGTGGAAATCATCATTATAAAGATTGAACTGAAATAGAGTATGCAAAGACTTTGACGCTTGTGTGTGAATATAATCATATATAAAGTTTTATTTGCGGTATTAGTATTGAATTCCTAATATAATCTCAGTAATGTATTATATTTTGTATAGGTTTTCTTGGTTGGTGACCATATCCAACACTTTGCATTACTTTAGTGCAAATTCTGCATCACTTTAGTGTAAAATTTACATATTCTCTTTAGCAGTTTGCTATACTTTCTCCATTAAAAAATAATATTACACAATAATCTTTATTTTATTTATTTTAACTACTAAATATTTGTTAAATAAATATTATATATGTAATTTTATTTAACATTAAATTTTGAGATAATATTTATTTTACTTATATTTTTAAACTATCATATTCAAAAAATATATATGTAAAATTGAATATCGGGTAATATTATGCAATTCTATTTAAATTTGTATATAATATTTAAATCTCATATACTTATTTAAATTATATTTTTATTATTATTTAAATTACACATCATATGATTTTAAAAAACTTGATTTGATTTCAGTTTTGATAATTGAGATAAAAAAAATTACAATATTAAATATTAAAAGAAAAAGATATAATCATAAACAGAAGAAAAGGAAAAAAAATAGGACAATCAAAAATTTGCGGTAAAAGTGGTGCAAAAATTTCAAAAACTTGAAAGTAGTGCAAAAAATAGAGTATTGCGGGAGGGTGAAAATTGACGCCAAATGCCAAAGTAACTTTTGTTGGAGAAGCTCTAGGAAGCTGCGCCAAAACAACTTTTGTATGAGGTACACAATATGGTTTAATATTATTTTTTGTTTAATTAAAAATAATTTTTTTATTTAAAAAATATTATTATATTTTTTTAAGATTACAATACTAATATTTTTAATATAAAAATTTAATATTTTGTAGATAAACAAGTAATAGTGTAAGTTGGATACATGTTCATCCCATACACAAGAACCTCATTTAAAATAGAGGAACTAACATCTTTTATTCTATTTAGTATTTCATCTTATATTTTAAAATAAATATCATATGTCATGTATATTTAATAATATTATTAATTAATACATAATACATATTAAAAATAATAAAATATTAGATGAAATACAAAAAGAAAACATCCACATATTGTATGTCAACAGTTAATATAATTAGTTTTGATGTTTCATTTAAGAAATTTGTGTACCTTTGATGATATGTTTAATGATGGCCATTCAGAATTTCCAATTGCATGAAATAAAGTGGATAAATAAATTCCTTATTTAATATATGCCTCTATTTATTTAATTTTAACAATTCTTTAATTAATAACTAGTAACTTAGGAAGACAATTGAGATTGCAGCTCATAAAATATACTATCAACATTTAGAACTGGCAGGATAGATTAGCCAATTTCAGAATATGTGACATTTGAGAATCTGGAATGATGTTGGTAGTTTATGAAAGTAACTAGGAAAATAAGATCTCACGATTCAAAACTCAATCTCGGCACGATAAAGAGAATCTCAAGAGAAAATAAATTTTAAAATATTAATGTACATGCATTTGGACAGATAAGAACTGAAAAAAAGAAGAAAAAGAAGGCTCAAGCTACTAATCAGCCAAATCGGTGTCGAACTCCATGCACGATTGAGCAAGTATCTTGTTGATGAGCAATGGTGAATACGGTCACAAAACCGGTGCAACCGCCAAAGAAAGAAGACCTAGGATTTTCACGACACAGATAATCTCAAGATAAAATAAATTTTGAAATATTGATACACATGCATTTGGACAGAGTAGAGCTGCAAAAAAAAAAAAAGCCTCAAGAGGAAGAATTGAGTATCTTATTGACGAACAATGGTGGATACGAACACAAGAGCGGCGTAACCACCAGAGAAAGGGAGCCTAAGATTTTCCCCAACAATTTCTAAATGTAGTATAAACAAAATTTAATAATTGTTGTCAATAAATGTTGGATAGCATGTCGGAGGCTCCCTACCATATTTAGTATCTATTCAGCCCGTTATGCAGGAGTCGGGCCTAACCCACTTATTAAAAGAGTTGGGACATGTTGTAAGCAAACACATTAAACGTGCGATTAACTTTATTAATATAGTCCATTATGAACATTCTAACAAACTTATTTCTATTGTACAATCAAAACATCTCTTTCATACCCTAATTACTTTATTTACTACAGGCCTATTGAATAAAAAAAAAATACTATATTCTAGATACACCACCTAATCTACCTGTTACATTTAGAGATGTTAAACGAGCTAGTCCTGTCGGTTTCGGGCTAGCCCTAGCGGGTTTCGGATTAATCGGGCCTTGATTTAATCGGGTCAATTTAAACGGGTTTGATTATGGTGAACCTAACCCTAACCCTAGCGGTTTTTGGGCTAATCGGGCCACTATCGGGCTATCAGTCAAAATAGTCAAATTATATATTTAAATTTAAAATTTTAATTAAATGCATATTATGCTCTATTTAAAATACAATTTTAGATAATATTAAAAAATTATATATTTTAGAACTTTTATATCACTATACAAAATTTAAAGATTCAAACATTTAAGTCATATGCACTATTTCATGCTCTCAATTATAGCTTAGCATTCACTGTCATAGAATTTGAAATCATGTTACATTTAAGTTCTAAATTTAAATGACATTATTTAGAATCTTCTAGTAATTAAATATAAATTTTAATATATTCTACTAAAAACCAAATATGGTATATGAAAAATAATTAAAAATGGTATGTATAATTAATTCGATATTAAAAAATAGACAATTAAGAAGAAAAGTTCGGGCTATCGGATTAGCCCTAACCCTAAGCGGGCTAGCCCTATAGGGCTTCGGGCTAAACGGTTTGACTTTTAAACGGGCTAATAAAATCAAGCCCTAACCCTAAAAATTTTCGGACTAAACGGGCCAGCCCGTCGGGCCATGACCCTTTTAACATCCCTAATTACATCCTTAAACAAAAATAAAAATAATAAATAAATAAATACTGTGTGGAAAAACCTTTTTCACAGAGTCGTGTGCGTCTGAATAATCTTTTAATATGTGTTGAATTTTCATTGCAGGAAATTTCACATTAATGGATGATGAGGTTCCTTCCTCAACTCCCTCCCAAAAAAAAAAAAATGCATTTTTTCTGCTACAAGTTCTGATCACACTAGTTCTCCACTTCCCCTATTCGAAATGAACACTCTCTCCTCTCTCTGAATTTTCTCTTATCTCCTCAATTCTTCTGAAATTACACGTTAAATCTCTCGAGATTGTAACATTTTGATCTTAAATTTCATCTTTATCCGTTTTTACAAGTATTCGTCTAACACCCGGTCATTCGCAGAAACTTTTTCAATTTTGAAAAATGGCGCAGTTGCTTCTCACCTCAATCTTATGGGCATCCCTAGCCTTTCCGACATTCTGCTCTGGAGTAGATACACTTTATCCAAACCAATCGATTGCCGTTGGACAAACTTTGGTTTCAAGTAACCAAGTTTTTGAGATGGGATTTTTCTCCCCTGGAAAATCCCCAAATCGATTCTTAGGGATATGGTACAAGAGCACACCAGAGGTTGTAGTTTGGGTTGCAAATAGAAACAGTCCCATTACTGACTTCCACGGAGTAACTTTTGCTATTTCTGGAACTGGATGTCTTGCTATAAGTAGAGGTGGGAGCATTATTTGGTCGGGTAATTCAGCCTCAGGGGTGGCATCGAATCCAGTTCTCCAGCTCCTGGATACTGGAAACCTGGTTCTTGTGAACATGACAACAGAAAGTATGTCGAGCTACATATGGCAGAGCTTTGATTACCCAACTGACACCATTTTACCAGGAATGAAATTTGTAATTGATATTGATACTGGTAAGGAGATATGTATAACATCATGGAGAAGTGCTGATGATCCTTCCCCTGGAGATTTTGTTGTCTGGATTGAAAGCCATGCCTTGCCTGAGGTGGTAGTTTACAAAGGGAATATGAAAACGTTCCGAACTGGAAACTGGAACGGGGTTTACTTTTCTGGTGATCTACGCTTTCCGAATCAGAATCATATGAGCAGTCTTGATACAGTTTTTAATGAAGAGAAATTGATATCGATAGCATTGCGCTATGACAAAAGCTCCACTATTTATAGAGTAACAGTGGATACATCTGGTACAGTGCACACCTTTTCAATGAATGCCAGAAAGAGCAAGTGGAATGTAGCGTTACCAAGACCTCGAGATGCATGCGATGAATATGGTCAGTGTGGTCCAAATGGAATCTGCAGAATTGACAAGCCAATGAGATGCGAGTGTTTAAAGGGATTTGCCCCTAGATTCCAAAAGGACTGGGATGTTCAAGATTGGTCCGGTGGATGCACTAGAATTACGCCACTGAAATGCAATAATGAAGATGGTTTTCTAGAGGTTAGAAGCGTAAAATATCCTGATATGTTAAAGTTTTGGTTAAACAATAGCATGAGCCTCAGTGAATGCCATGCTGAGTGCTCCACAAACTGTAGCTGTGTCGCATATGCTAATCCATACATCACTAATGGAGGAAGTGGCTGTGTGATGTGGTTCGGGGATCTCATTGATATTAGAGAACATTGTTGGGCAGATAGTAAGCAAAACATCTATATTCGCTTACCAGTTTCAGAAATAGTTGATTGTAAGTACTTCTAAAACTTGAGAGCCATTACGCATTCTATGAAATCCTAAATAGTGTTTGCAATTTCTCTTTTTGTTAAATATTTTGATTCTGATGATCCATTAGTTATATTAGCTGGTTTTTTTCCTTGTAGATTCTAACACTGACTTTGAGAAAGAGAAGAAGGGGAAAAGGCCTACGCTAATACTGATAACAATAGCTTCTGGAGTTTTTGTCACAGGCTTTATCAATGGAGGTCTGTTTATGATGTCGAGACGAAAGAGGCGAGGTAGCTCTGAACTATTGTAATTCACTGCTCGAAGTCTACTTTGTCTTTTTGTTGAATACATGCAGTGATTTTTCGTTTTTCCCATTCCATTAACAGAAAAGTCTAATGAGGATATAGAATTACCTTTATTCAAGTTTGCAACTATTGAGGCAGCAACGGACAACTTCTCTACCAAAAACATGATTGGACATGGTGGTTTTGGTCCTGTTTACAAGGTATTTTACTACATCTTGATGCCTTTATGAACCAAAAGCATATATTCTGACTCTTCAATGGACTTTTCTGGGCAGGGCCAGTTGTCATCAGAAGAAGAAATAGCCATCAAAAGATTGTCAAGATCTTCGGGACAAGGTCTTGAAGAGTTTAAAAATGAAGTAATATTGATTGCCAAACTTCAGCATACAAACCTTGTTAGACTTTTGGGATGTTGCATTGAAGGAGAAGAAAGGGTGCTAATCTACGAGTACCTGCATAATAGAAGCCTTGACCACTTTGTTTTTGGTACATCCTAAGATTACCCTTCATCATTTTGTTCTTTTTGTATGTTCCCTTTTAATTTCATTCAACTAAATTTAAAAGTGCTTCAGCATCTGAACTTATCCCTTTATGTGCAGATCAAAATCAAAAGACACTATTAACATGGCCTAAGCGCTTTGAGATTATCATGGGGATTGCTAGAGGACTACTTTATCTCCATCATGATTCTAGATTAAAGATCATCCATCGGGATCTCAAAACGAGCAACATTCTACTTGATAAAAACTTAACTGCAAAAATCTCAGACTTTGGTTTGGCAAGAATCTTTGAAGAGGATCAACCCATTGCAAAAACAAGAAGAGTTGTTGGGACATAGTGAGCCTCTCTTTTATCTGGACAAATAATTTTCTCATTTTGTACTTGGCCTTCTAACAAATAACTTATATGCAGCGGCTATATGTCTCCAGAATATGCTATTGAGGGGAAGTTTTCAGTGAAATCTGACATCTTTAGCATTGGAGTTGTCTTGTTGGAGATAGTGAGTGGGAAAAAGAACAGGGGCATCAAATGCAGCCACGATCATTGTCATAGCCTCTTGGAACATGTATTTCTTTCTTGCTTCATATACTTTTTCATTATATCTTTGTTGAGGACAGTCAAGTGACAAAGTGCTGTTCAATTTTAAATTAAACGAACAAAGTTGATATGTTATGATTCCGACAGGCGTGGCTGCTGTGGAAAGAAAACAAGAGTCTGGAGCTTATGGATGAATGTTTGAATGATACATATGTGGAATCTGAAGTTAAAAGATGCATACATGTTGGATTATTATGTGTTCAGAGTTTAGCAGAAGATAGGCCGATTATGTCATCTGTGCTTTTCATGTTAGGAACTGATGGAACGATTCTTCCCGAACCCAAACAGCCTGGATTTTTCATTGGAAGTAATTCCACCCCTGAAGGAAGTCTCAAATCACCAATTCCAATGTCCGAGGGAAATACAATTACCATAACTGATTTGGAAGCGAGATGAAGAGGCCTTTGCATGAATCAACTTAAATGTTTGAAATATGATAGAAGTATTATTGTGAAATTAATTAATTCTTTGTTTTTAGATTGTATTGACTCAGAATTCAACTACAGATGCTACACATATTGTTGTAAACGGCAAATATGGTTGTCTCCAAATGATAAATTTGATGATCACCGCGTTTTATTAGATGTGGTAAATGTAAGTTGAATTCCTTAAACAAAAAAGAAAAATTCTAACTCCAAAAAAATACTACATGGGTGTATATAGTTCTTTTATGTTAATTCATCTTCTCCATCTTTTTTTTTTTTTTTTTTAATCCAAGTTTATAAGTTGATGAAATTCGGATCTGGTTCGGAATCGAACGTTCAAAACTGGAACCCTTTGTCTGAAAATCATAACAAATGTGTTGAATTTTAGTAGGAAGTTTCATATTAATGCATGATAAGGTTGACTGAAGCTCCCTCCAACAACATCCAATTCTGCTCGGAGGTGATCACTATAATTCTCCCCCCACCCATCAAAATGAATAAATCTCTCTCTCTCTCTCTCTCTCTCTCTCTCTCTCTCTAATTGAAGATTGTAACATGTTGATCGATTCGAATGTTAAGAATTCGATTCTAATGCTAAGCATCCACACATATGGATCGAATATTTTCTTTCTCATTATCTGTACGTTTTTCTGACAATCCAGTTCCTCAATCTTTTAAGGCTTGAATTTCGCCCAATTTAATCTTTAAAATTTCCTGTTACACCTGGCCATTAGCAGAACTATCCCCAAATTGCATATAATGTCAGATATGAAAATGGTGCTGTTCCTTCTCATCACAATACTGTGCGCATCCGTCGCCTTTCTGAAATTCTGCGAAGGAGTTGATACACTTTTTCCAAACTAAACAATTGCCGTTGGGAAAACTTTGACTTCCAGTAACCAAGTTTTTTTGAGATGGGATTTTTCTCCCCTGGTAAATCCCCAAATCGATTCTTAGGGATATGGTACAAGAGCACACCAGAGGTAGTAGTTTGGGTTGCAAATAGAAATAATCCCATCACCGACTCCCACGGAGTAACTTTTGCTATATCTGGAAATGGGAATCTTGCTAAAAGGAGAGGTGGAAGCATCATTTGGTTGGCTAATTCAGCCTCAGGGGTGGCATCGAATCCAGTCTGCAGCTACTGGATACTGGAAACCTGGTTCTTGTAAACAAGACGACAGAAGGTATATCACAGAGCTGTTGAGTAATATTTAGAGTGTATAACTCTAAACGTACTAATATTGGACCCAAACAAGTAAATAAATTACTTGTATTATACCCACAATAGAAGACACTACAACACTTGAAGAGAACTCTCACTATTTGAAGAGAAATACAAACACTCAATAGGAAGCTCTCAACTCACACTCAAGACACTACACTTCTTATAGGAATGGAAGATTTGGTTTTTGGTGGATGCATAACACAAATGCAAGGGAGGGTATTTATACTACTCTCCAAGCATTCTCCACCATACAATTATTATATTAAGAAAAAATCCTAACCACTCATTAATACCACATTCTACATACTTCTCCTAAAATATCTCATTTCTACACTCTTCCACACAAATATCTTTCTTCCACAATCTTCTACTAAATACTTTCACCAAAATATCTCATTTCCACACTCTTCCACACAAATATCTTTCTTCCACAATCCTCTACTAAATACTTCCACCAAAATATCTCATTTCCACACTCTTCCACACAAATATCTTTCTTCCACAATCTTCTACTAAATGGATTGGACTTTTGTTTGTTCTTGGGCTCAACAAATAACTTGGGCTTGTGTTGATCTTCAACACTCCCCCTCAACACTAGCCCTTACTATTTGTACCACACCGAGTTGACGACGAAATGTTTCGAACTTGCCGGTGCTCAAGCCTTTGGTGAACAAGTCTGCAACTTGATCATCTGTCTTAATTTGCCTCATCTCAATTTCTTCCTGCAAAACCTTTTCTCTGATAAAATGGTAATGAACCTCAACATGTTTAGTTCTTGCATGAAAGACTGGATTCTCCACCAAACGAATTGCCGACTGATTGTCACAGTACAACGGAACTGCATAATCTACTGGCTGGTGTAAATTATTCATCAGCTGTATTAACCATGTACTCTCTTGAGCTGCCATTGCCGCTGCTCGATACTCAGCTTCAGTGGTTGATAATGATACCGTCGGTTGTCTCTTGCTACACCAAGAAATTGTTCCGGAACCCAGCTTAAATGCATACCCTGTTGTTGATCTTCGGGTGTCATGATCTCCTGCATAATCAGCATCGCAGTGACCAACTAACTTGCAATCCTTACTTTTCTTGTACAAAAGACCATAGTCAATTGTACTCTTCACATATCTCAATATTCGTCGAACTGCTCCCAAATGAGTCTTCTTTGGATTTTGCATGTATCGACTCATCACACTAACTGCATAAGAAATGTCAGGTCGAGTTAAGGTTAAGTAGATTAGACTACCTACCAATTGTCGATACATCGTTGCATCTTCCAAATCTTTTCCTTCATATGCACACATTTTGGCATTCGGTTCCATCGGAGTCGAAATTGGCTTGCATTCGAGCATTCCGAACCTCTTCAACAAGTCTTTGGAATATTTTTGCTGACAAAGAAATATTCCTTCTTGTGTACGATCAACCTCTAAACCAAGGAAGTGCTTGAGCTGACCAAGTTCTTTCATCTGGAAACGAACAGATAAATTCTCCTTCGTGCGATGAATTTCCGTCTCATCATCACCGGTTATGATCAAGTCATCCACATATACTAGCACGATAGCTAGCTTTCCTTCATTCGCTTTAACAAACAAGCTGGAATCTGCAGGTGTTACTGAATAACCACTTTGAGTTAGAAATTCAGCAATCTTACCATACCATGCCCTGGGTGCTTGTTTCAAGCCGTAGAGTGCCTTTCGCAGCTTACACACATATTCAGGATGAACTTGATTCTGAAAGCCCATTGGTTGGATCATGTAGATCTCTCGATCCAGCTCTCCATGAAGAAAAGCATTCTTCACATCCATCTGCCACAAACTCCAATCTTTGTTGGTTGCAAGTGCAAGCAGGACTCGAACAGTTGTAAGTTTTGCCACTGGACTAAACGTTTCATCATAGTCTAGTCCATACTGTTGAGAGAAACCTCGAGCTACCAATCGTGCCTTGTACCTCTTGATTGACCCATCTGGACGACGCTTTATCTTATAAACCCACTTGCAGGATATGGGTTTTACATCTTTTGGCTTTGGCACGAGATCCCAAGTTTGATTTTGCTGAAGTGCATCGATCTCTTCTTTCATAGCTATCATCCACTCAGACCTCCGCGATGCTTCTTCGAACGTCTCAGGCTCGGTTGCTTCTTCAATAATGGCTGCATTTGCGTACTTAGGATTTGGCCTTCGTGTTCTTGTTGACCTTCGTAGTTGAGACTGTGGAGTTGATTCTTCCGTTTCATTAAGCCCATCTTCTTCGTTTGGTTGTTGATACACTCCAGTTTGCCAAGGATTCTGTGGTACCCTTGTTTCGACATTATCGCCGTCTGGATCTCCTGGTTCATCTGAAGTTGGTTTGAGTTGGATAGTATGCTCCCCCATCTTCTGTTGCAGCTTTTCTCCAAATTCTATGGAGTCTGGTAGCACCTCCTTCTCTGAGGACCACCAAGAAGATGCATCATCAAACACCACATTGCGTGAAGTGTAGCATCTTCCACTTGTTGGATCGCAACATTTCCACCCCTTTCTTTGGCTGTCGTATCCCACAAAGATGCATCTAACAGCCTTCTTGTCGAACTTGCTTCGTAAATGATCAGGAACAAATACATAGCACACACAGCCAAATACTCGAAAGTAGCTAACAGTGGGTTTCATATTCCATAGTTTTTCAAAGGGTGAAATAAATTCTAACCTTGGTTGAGGAAGTCTGTTGATCACAAAGGCTGCAGTCCTCATTGCTTCGGCCCAAAACCTTCCAGGTACGTTCTTTGCATGGAGCATACTTCGACAAATTTCTGCAAGGTGTCGGTTCTTTCTCTCAGCCACACCATTTTGTTGTGGTGTGTTGGCACAAGTGTATTAATGACGTATTCGGCACTCCCTTAAGTATTGAGAGAACTCGATTGAACTATATTCTCCCCCATTGTCTGTGCGTAAGCAAATAATCTTCTTTCCTACTTCTCTTTCGACTGACTCTTTGAACTCTTTAAACTTTGAGAATGTGTCAGATTTTTCTTTCATAAAGAAAACCCACACATACATGGAGAAGTCATCAATAAATGTCACCATGTACCGCAAACCGCCAATTGATGGTTGCTTCACTGGCCCGAATACATCAGAGTGAACTAACTCTAATGGTTCTTTGGACTTACACTTCGATTCCTTGTATGGCAATTGGTGCGCTTTACCATACTGGCATCCTGCACATACTGTGTCTGTTCGCACCTCAAGTTGAGGAAGCCCCTTAAGCATTGACTTCTTCATCATCACACTTAGCTTGGAGTAGCTAACGTGACCTAACCGTATGTGCCATAGATCTGCTGTCTCATTTTTTCTTGTCTTGTCTACATATGCAGACTCTGCTGACATCACGTAGACTGACTCCAATCGTCGTCCCTCCATTGTCGGTGTTTCTGAGATTTTAAGATCACGATAAACCTTTACATCTCGAGGACCGAACAAGACATAGTGGCCTGATGATGTTAATTGAGCCACAGATAGCAAATTTTTCTTCATTCCTGGGACATGGTAAACATCTTGAAGTGGTACCTGGTTAGAATTATATCGAGGAGTAACTATCGTCTTACCGATGTGGGCTATCGGCAACCTTGAGTTGTCAGCTGTCACCACCACACGACCTCCCTTATATTCAGACAAGTCCTGCAATTTTTCTTTATCACCCGTCATATGATTTGAGCAGCCCGAGTCTACGATCCAATCATTCTTGTAGTCAATATGTTCTGGTGTTACCGTGAGAGCTAATTCTTCTTCCTCCATGGTGAATAATGCATCGGCATCCCAACCATCTTCACTATTCTCTTTAGAACTAGAGGTAGCAGCATTACCTTCAACCTGTTTTTTCCTACTCCAACAGTCTTTTGCCATGTGACCATTTTTCCCACAGTTGTAACATTCTCCATTGAACCTTTTGTTGTTACCGCGATTCTTCGAAGCTCCCCCTGGACGAGAGCCTCCCTTTCCGTGGTGGCTTTTTACAGTGTTACCACCCTTTTTAGATCCACCATCAGTGTGCCGCTTGAAACTGTCTTTGCTTTTATTGGTGTAGAGCGCTTCCTCTTCACCCTTCAATGAGACTCCTCCCATTTGCTTGGCCATAGCTTCTTGACCTGCAAGCAAATTTTCAAACTCTACAAGCGATGGTTGTGTTGGCCATCCTTGTACAGCGGCAACAAACCCTCGATACTCGGGTCTCAAACCATGGATAATTATTCTCTTTATCCTGGTTTCCCCAATAGGAGCTGTCGGATCTAAATCTGAGATTTCGCGGCATATCGACTTTACCTTATGAAAGTACTGGGCAATCGTCATGTCTCGTTGCGCCATTGATAGAAGCTCATTCTCCAGAAGTTGTAGCCTTGTATCATTCTTCCTTGAAAAAAGTTTAACGAAAGTGTCCCATGCTTCCTTTGGTGTTTTGGCATCCCGGATGTGTTCTAGCATTTCTTCTTCAACTGTAGTCTTTAAAGCAAACATCGCTTTGCCTGCTTTAATCTTCCATTTTCGCAAGACGCCGTTAGCATCTTCCGCCGCCGGTTGTGTAGCTTCACCGCCATCGACAACCTCCCAAAGGTCTTGACCTTGTAGGTAAGACTTCATGCATGTCGCCCAAGTATTGTAGTTTTTGTTGTTGAGCTTCTTGATTCCTCCAACAACTTGAAGGTCACCCATCGTGCCGGCAAGACTTCGACTATACCGAACAACCTTAACTCACAAACTTGCAGAGTACCAAACTCCTCACGACTCAAGACAGCTCCAACAAGAACGATCCCTGACCGTCCCGCTCTGATACCAATTGTTGAGTAATATTTAGAGTGTATAACTCTAAACGTACTAATATTGGACCCAAACAAGTAAATAAATTACTTGTATTATACCCACAATAGAAGACACTACAACACTTGAAGAGAACTCTCACTATTTGAAGAGAAATACAAACACTCAATAGGAAGCTCTCAACTCACACTCAAGACACTACACTTCTTATAGGAATGGAAGATTTGGTTTTTGGTGGATGCATAACACAAATGCAAGGGAGGGTATTTATACTACTCTCCAAGCATTCTCCACCATACAATTATTATATTAAGAAAAAATCCTAACCACTCATTAATACCACATTCTACATACTTCTCCTAAAATATCTCATTTCTACACTCTTCCACACAAATATCTTTCTTCCACAATCTTCTACTAAATACTTTCACCAAAATATCTCATTTCCACACTCTTCCACACAAATATCTTTCTTCCACAATCCTCTACTAAATACTTCCACCAAAATATCTCATTTCCACACTCTTCCACACAAATATCTTTCTTCCACAATCTTCTACTAAATGGATTGGACTTTTGTTTGTTCTTGGGCTCAACAAATAACTTGGGCTTGTGTTGATCTTCAACAAGAGCTACATATGGCAGAGCTTTGATTACCCAACTGATACCGTCTTGCCAGGAATGAAATTTGTAATTGACATTGATACTGGTAAGGAGATATGTTTGAGAACATGGAGAAGTGCTGATGATCCTTCACCTGGAGATTTTATTGTCAGGTTTGAAAACCATAACTTGCTTGAGGTGGTGGTTTACAGAGGGAATATAAAAACGTTCCGAACTGGAAAGTGGAACGGGGTTTACTTATCTGGTGATCTATGTTAACCAAATCGTAGTCGTAGTCTAGATACGGTTTTCAGTGAAGGGAAACTGATATCTATAGCATTGCCCTGTGAAATGGCTCAACTATCATTAGAACAACACTGGATATATCTGGTTCAGTCCACACCTCTTCAATGAATGCAAGAACGAGCAAGTGGAATGTGGCCTTACCAAGACCTCGAGACGCATGCGATGAATATGGTCGGTGCGGTCCTAATGGGATCTGCAGAATTGAGAAGCCAATGAGATGCGAGTGTTTAAAGAGATTCGCCCCTAGATTCCAAAACGACCGGGACGTTCAAGATTGGTCTGGAGGATGCACTCGAATTATGCCATTGAATTGCAAGAGTGGAGATGGTTTTCTTGAGTATAGAGGAGTAAAATACCCTGATATGCTGGCGTTTTGGTTAAATACTAGCATGAGCCTCGATGAATGTCTAGCTGAGTGCTGAAAACTGTAGCTGCATTGCATATGCTAATCCATACATAACTAATGGAGGCAGTGGCTGCGTGATGTGGTTTGGGGATCTCATTGATGCCAGAGAACATCCTGGGCCAGATAGTAAGCAACACATCTATATTCGTTCACCGGTTTCAGAACTAGTTGATTGTAAGTACTTATGAGACTTGAGAGCCATTACTTGTTCTATTAAGTCCTAAATATGGTTTGTGACATCCATTTTTGTTGAATATTTAGGCTTCTAATGATCCATTAGTTATATTAGCAGGTATTTTTCCTTGTAGATTCTAGCATCTGGAGTTTTTCTCTCGGGATTTATCAATGGAGGTGTATTTATGATGTCGAGACGAAAAAGGCGAGGTAGCTCTGAACTAAAATTCACTGATCAAAAGGCCTACGCTAATACTGATAACAATAGCATCTGGAGTTTTTGTCTTGGGCTTTATCAATGGAGGTGTATTTATGATGTCGAGATGAAAAAGGCGAGGTAGCTCTGAACTATTACAATTCACTGATCAAAAGTCCATGTGTCTCTCTGTTGAATACATGCAGTAAATTTTGGTTTTTCCCATTCACATCAACAGACAAATCTAATGAGGATATAGAATTACCTTTATGCAAGTTGGCAACTATTGTGGCTGCAACAGACAACTTCTCTAGGGAAAACTTGATTGGACAAGGTGGTTTTGGTCCCGTTTACAAGGTAATTTACTAAATTACAATGCCTATAGTGAATATAAAGCGTATATTCTGACCCTTCAATGGACTTCTCTGGGCAGGGCCATTTGTCATCAGAAGAAGAAGCAGCCATCAAAAGATTGTCGAGATCTTCAGGACAAGGTCTTGAAGAGTTTAAAAATGAAGTAATCTTGATTGCCAAACTTCAGCATACAAACCTTGTTAGCCTTTTGGGATGTTGTATTGAAGGAGAAGAAAGGGTGTTAATCTATGGTACTTTCACAATAGAAGCCTCGACTACTTTGTTTTTGGTACATCCTAAGATTACCCTTCATCATTTTGTTCTATTTGAATGGTCCCTTTTAATTTTATTCAACCAAATTAAAGAGTGCTTCAGCGTTGTAATGTATCCATTTATCTGCAGATCAAAATCAAAAGGCACTTTTGACATGGCCTAAGCGCTTTGAGATTATCATGGGAATTGCTAAAGGACTGCTTCATCTCCATCACGATTCCAGATTAAAGATCATCCATCGGGATCTCAAAACGAGCAACATTCTACTAGATAAAAGCTTAACACCAAAAATCTCAGACTGGTTTAGCAAGAATTTTTTAAGAGGATCTACCTATTGCTAAAACAAGAAGAGTTGTTGGGACAGAGTGAGCCTCTCTTTTATCTCTACCATAGAATTATTTCTCATTTTGTACCGGCCTTCTAACAAATAACTTATATGCAGTGGCTATACTCCAGAATATGCTATGGAGGGGAAGTTTCAGTGAAATCCGACATCTTTAGCATTGGAGTTGTAGCCACGATCATTGTCATAGCCTCTTGGGTGAAATATTTCTTTCTTGCTACTTATTCTTTGGTATTATGTCTATCTTGATAGTCAAGTGAAAGTGTTGTTCAAATGTTTAAAAAAACTAAAACGTGACCTGTCTTGATTCCGACAGGCATGGCTGCTATGCAAAGAAAACAAGATTGTGGAGCTTATGAATAAATGTTTGAACGATACATTTGTAGAATTTGAAGTTATAAGATGCATACATGTTGTATTGTTATTTTTTCAGAGTTTTGCAGAAGATAGGCCAGTTATGTCATCAGTGCATTTCATGTCAGGAACTGATGAAGCAATACTGCCAGAATCCCAAAGAGCCTGGATTTTTCATTGGAAGTAGTTCCGCCCGCGAAGGAAGTCTCAAACCACCAAGTTCAAGTTCTGAGGGTAATATAATTACCATAACCGATCGATATGGAAGCCAGATAGAGAGGCCTTTGCATGCATTAAATTAAATGTCTGTACATTGCTCGGAAAATATTCTAATATTGAAATATGATAGAAGTATTGTTGTAAAATTAATTAATTCTTTTTTTTTTTAGATTGTATTTGTTCAGTATTCAACTACATAAGTTCAATTCATTAAGTAAAAAGAATGAATCCTAGCACCAAAAGTCATACTATAACGTGTATATAGTTCTTTTATATTAATTCTTCTTCTTCTTCTTTTTTTTTTTTTTTTTCTTTTAATCCGAGTTTATAATTTGATATTATATGACATCCAGAGCATGATTTGAATTCAATATTGTTACTTTATTGTATGATCCCTATGTCATGTTTAAAATAGTTCAATTAGGTCTCTTCGTGTTTGGGTGTGCAATTCTATAAACAAAGTAGGTCAATTACATTACATATTTATTCAAAATTGACTTCTCACTTGTTTTTTAATTGATATCCTGTGGTTTCCCAGTGATGTAAGGCCCCAGCTGACCGATTCGATTATGTAAATGCCCAGGCGGGCACTTAAGTGGCTTAATTTTTTTTTTTAATTCTAATTTTTATTTTCTTAACTTTTTTAGTTTAAAATTTATATATAATTTAAAATTAAAATTATATATTAATGATATAATTTTTTTAAAATATTAGAGATATAATATAAAAAAAAAGATAAAAATGAAAAACTAGGTGGCCGCCTGTCAACCTAAGCACTAGGCTGTACTAAAATGTTTGGCTACATTTCTGCAATCTTAGATATTAGTAGTAGTAATAATAATAATAATAATTAATATCTTATAAGTTGCGTGGAATCAGCTTCATTTATAAAGTAATAGCTATTGGTGCCACATTAAATGAATGAAGAAGACTCAAGATTGTTGTACTTCTGTGCATCTATTAAATGAGATAATCTCAATAGTTGTTTTTTCTTGAAGAATGATATCATTCCATTGTTTCAAAGGATGATAACCTGTATTTAATTCAATTTCGTTTAGTTTAACCAACCACAACTATTTACCTCATTATTTAACTCCGTTTGCTTCTTTTGTTTCCTTCTCCTAGGTGAGTGATCGAGCAAGTATAGGGTTGCTAATTTCTTGAATGAATAATTTGTTTTCTCTGTAAAAAGTAGGTAATAACCTATAAGAGACAGTTTCAAGATAAGATATTGGAAAGTTTTTGAGTTCAGCAACGTTCTCAAACAACAAAAAACAAAACAATGAACATTAAACTTGGTCTTCAAACGAAGGAACTACAATATAAACAAGAAGTACAAAAAACCAAAATAGGTAGTCTACAAAAGACTTATAATAGCGGCAATAAACTAAGCATAACAATCTAGAATACCGACACTAACTCGTGTTTCAACACATAAACAACTAGAATCAAATATGGATGGAGTGTTTTCCAATCGAACAATGTCCAACATATTCCAACACTCAAGGTCGCTCTCAGACCTGCAAAATTGGGATTAGAGAAGAAGTATAGAGGACTCAGTGAGGCGAGTTTATAAGTCTAACCGCAAGACAAAGACGCCCCCCCCCCCCCCCGCCCAATCCTCACAGTTATGGTGGTGTGTCTTCAAGATACATTGATTGATTGGGTAGTAACACTCCAAAGTCTTGAGCTTCCACGAACTGAATGTTAACTTTCCAGTATATTGGAACAAAACTCTATATGCTACTATACAAATTTATAATGCAAAATACTCCATCTATTTTTAATATTTTCTCTCTCCGGTTCTTATTAGTATGACCCTATTAATAGGTTGTCAACCTTAGGGGGGTTAAATTTTCTGAATTCTTAAGTGTAATGAGGGCTTTTGTAACTATGATTTGAAACATCTCATTAATGAAGTTACATTTATCTAGACATCAATTGGATCATATTCAAATTAGATAAACCAAATGTTTCATCTATATTGAAAGGTAAGAGTCACGAATAAAATTTGAGCAAAATTGGTGGCCTGTTAAATTTACCCGAATATAGTTGTGACGGTGATGAACCCCAATAGCTCACCATGTCCTTCTCAAGTGGTCAACTTCATATATTAATTTCTACTCGTTATCAATTTCAAGAAGTTAAATAAATCAAATTACCCTCCCTCATATGTGGCTAATTCTTCAACCAATTAATTTCTCAAGAATTGGATTTTTAGTCATTTAAAATTTGATCAAAGTCGACTTAAAACCAACTTCTCCTCCAACTAAATCTGCGACAATAGTCAAATACCTTAAAATAAATGTAATACTTTAAACTCTACATATTGTAAGTATCTATGAATTACACGTTAACAGTATGTCTCTATCAGCTCTGAGATTTGGTTACGTGTCAGTTGATACTAATATGATTGGTCAGATTGGTCCACTTAGTGCTGTTTTTTCAAAGCAGGAAGCTTCATCTCTAATGCTGCAAATCCGATCGAAATTTTCCTTTTCATTTTCTATAAGTTTTTCAAGTTCCTAAATCTTTTTTTAACGCTTGAATATAGCCCAATTTAATCTTTGGACGTTCGTGACACACCTGGCCATTAGCAGAACCAGAAAATGGTGCAGTTCCTTCTCACCACATTACTGTGCGCATCCGTCGCCTTTCTGAAACTCTGCGCAGGAGTAGATACACTTTTTCCAAACCAACCGATTGCTGTTGGGCAAACTTTGATTTCCAGTAACCAAGTTTTTGAGATGGGATTTTTCTCCCCTGGAAAATCCCCTCATCGATTCTTAGGGATATGGTACAAGAGCACACCAGAGGTTGTAGTTTGGGTTGCAAATAGAAATAATCCAATCACTGACCCACAAGGAGTAACTTTTGCTGTTTCTGATGATGGAGATCTTGCTATCAGCAGAAATGGAAACATTATTTGGTCGGCAAATTCAGCCTCAGGGGTGGCATCGAATCCAGTTCTCCAGCTCCTGGATGCTGGAAACCTGGTTCTTGTAAACAAGATGACAGACGGTATGGCACAGAGCTACATATGGCAGAGCTTTGATTACCCAACTGACACCTTTTTACCTGGAATGAAAATGGTAATTGACGTTGATGCAGGTAAGGAGGTATGTTTGAGATCATGGAGAAGTGCTGATGATCCTTCCCCTGGGGATTTTGTTGTCCGGATTGAAAACCATGGCTTGCCTGAGGTGGTGGTTTACAGAGGGGGTATGAAAACGTTCCGAACTGGAAAGTGGAACGGGGAATACTTTTCTGGTGATCTACGCTTTCCAAATCATGATAGTGGTCTTACTACGGTTTTCAATGAAGAGAAATTGGTATCTCTAGAATTGCCCTATGACAACACCTCAATTATCTTTAGGGCAACACTGGATGTATCTGGTTCAGTCCACACCACTTCACTGAATGCAAGAACGAGCAAGTGGAATGTGGCCTTACCAAGACCTCGAGACGCTTGCGATGAATATGGTCAGTGTGGTCCTAATGGGATCTGCAGAATTGACAAACCAATGAGATGTGAGTGTTTAAATGGGTTTGGCCCCAGATTCCAAAAGGACTGGGACGTTCAAGATTGGTCTGGTGGATGCACTAGAATTACGCCATTGAAATGCAAGAATGAAGATGGTTTTCTTGAGGTTACAAGTGTAAAATATCCTGATATGTTGACGTTTTGGTTAAACACTAGCATGAGCCTCAGTGAATGCCATGCTGAGTGCTCCAAAAACTGTAGCTGTGTCGCGTATGCTAATCCATACATCACTAATGGAGGCAGTGGCTGTGTAATGTGGTTCGGCGATCTCATTGATATCAGAGAACATTCTGGGGCAGACAGTAAGCAAAACATATATATTCGGTTACCTGTTTCAGAACTAGTTCATTGTAAGTACTTCTGAGACTTGAGAGCCATTACTTATTATATGAAGTCCTACATACTGTTTGTAACTGCCCTTTTTGTTACATATTTAGATTCTTATGATCCATTAGCTAGCTTAGCTGGTACTTTTCCTGGTAGATTCAAACTCTAACTTTGAGAAAGATAAGAAGAAGAGCAAGAAGAAGAAAAGGCCTATGCTAATACTGGTAACAATTGCTTCAGGAGTTTTTGTCTCGGGCTTTATCAATGGAGGCCTATTTATGATGTCGAGACGAAAGAGGCGAGGTAGCTCTGAACTATTACAATTCACTGCTCAAACTTTATGTTTCTCTTTCTGTTGAAAACATGCCGTTAAACAGAGCTGAGGCTTATTTGTTTTTTTCCCATTCACATCAACAGAAAAGTCTAATGAGGACATAGAATTACCTTTATTCAAGTTTTCGACTATTGTGGCTGCAACAAACAACTTCTCTACAGAAAACTTGATTGGACAAGGTGGTTTTGGTCCCGTCTACAAGGTAAACTTACGATATCACAATTCCTATATTGAATCAAAAGGGTAAATTCTGACTCTACGAATGGACCTGTGTGGGCAGGGCCAGTTGTCATCAGATGAAGAAATAGCCATCAAAAGATTGTCAAGATCTTCGGGACAAGGTCTTGAAGAGTTTAAAAATGAAGTAATATTGATTGCAAAACTTCAGCATACAAACCTTGTTAGACTTTTGGGGTGTTGCATTGAAGGAGAAGAAAGGGTGTTAATTTATGAGTACCTACATAATAGAAGCCTCGACTACTTTGTTTTTGGTACATCCAATGATTACCCTTCATCATTCTGTTCTGGTTGAATGGTCCCTTTTAATTTCATTCAAGCAATTTTAAGAGTGCTTCAGCGTTGTAATGTATCCATTTATGTGCAGATCATAATCAAAAAACACTTTTGACATGGACTAAGCGCTTTGAGATTATCATGGGAATTGCTAAAGGACTGCTTTACCTTCATCACGATTCCAGATTAAAGATCATCCATAGGGATCTCAAAACGAGCAACATTCTACTAGATAAAAACTTGACTCCAAAAATCTCAGACTTTGGCTTAGCAAGAATTTTTGAAGAAGACCAGCCTATTGCCAAAACAAGAAGAGTTGTTGGGACATAGTGAGCCTCTATATTATCTCTAACATAGAATTTTTCTCATTTTGTAGCTGTGCTTCTAAAAGATAACTTATATGCAGTGGCTATATGTCTCCTGAATATGCTATTGAGGGGAAGTTTTCAGTGAAATCAGACATCTTTAGCATGGGAGTTATGTTGTTGGAGATAGTGAGCGGGAAAAAGAACAGGGGCTTTGATTGCAGCCACTATCATTGTCATAGCCTCTTGGAACATGTATTTCTTTCTTGCTGCTTAAACTTTTGTATTATGTATTTGTTGATGATAGTTAAGTTACAGAGTGTTGTTCAATGTCAAAAAATAGAAAAGAAAAAAGAAACTAACAAAGTTGATATGTTATGATTCTGACAGGCGTGGCTGCTATGGAAAGAAAACAAGAGTCTGGAGCTTATGGATGAATGTTTGAATGATACATCTGTGGAATCTGAAGTTAAAAGATGCATACATGTCGGATTATTATGTGTTCAGAGTTTCGCAGAAGATAGGCCGATTATGTCATCTGTGCTTTTCATGTTAGGCACTGATGGAGCAATTCTGCCCGAACCCAAACAGCCTGGATTTTTCACTGGAAGTCCCAACCCTGAAGGAAGCTGCATATCACCAATTCCTATGTCTGAGGGAAACACAATTACAATAACTGATTTGGAGGCCAGATGAAAGAGGTCTTTTCGTACTTCATATTTAAGGAAAACATATATTTTGCGCGACGACATATAATATTTTTACTTTGGCACATTGTACTTTCTTTTCTAACTCTCTCTCCTCTTACTTTTCTGGTGAAATAATACTAAATTTCCGCTATTACAAAGATAAAAAAGACGATATTATAATATTTAAAAGCTACATTACAAATTTTGAGATCGCCGAAAGTTACAAAATGTATATTGCAATTTTTCCTATCATGTTCAACGCTTGAAGCATGTTGAGACTTCTTCATCTGGCTTCCAAATCAGATGGTGTGATAGTTCGTACCTCATAAATCGGACTTGATCATCTGCAGCTTTCTTCGGCGTGATAGTTCATACTTCATAAATCGGACTTGATGATCTACAGCTTTCTTCGGCAATTAGACCGATAACATGAACAGAACTATTACATTAAGGCCGACCATCTGTAAATTTCTGAAAGCGTAATAATCCGATAAGTATGCATCTTTTCACTTGTGATTCATTAGCTCTCTTGCTTGCTTGCCTGAGCCACCAAGCCAGATAGCTAATGCATTATCATATTTATGAAGATTACATCATGCTCTAAAAGCTAAACACAACAGTAATACATTCTGGTATACAGCTTCAGAGAAATCTCTTCTCTTAACAAGATCTCCATGCTTCTTCATAAGTTCACCCGAATGATTTCTTCTCTCTATACACAACAGCAATGTAGTGAAGACTAGAAAAGAGCGACGGAATAAGTTTCCAGCACTCTTTGAAGATAACTGAGATAATCCTGACAATCCCTGTATAAGTCCCTGAACTTGCTCAACTGAAAAATCAAAATTAAGGATTATGAACAAAAGAATTGATGTCGTCAAAATTGAATACTATAGGTAGGGGTAGGAATATACATTTCTACTCCAAAAACAGTTTGGATAAGTTTATCTTACAGTACATCACATATCCAAATTGTTGAAATAATCACTTCTAAATTAGAGCATTTTGATTTCAGTCCAACGCAACATATTCGATTGCAACGTATTGGATAGTACTAATGATAAATTATGCTCACAGATAATAAAGTATGTCCTGAGACCTTTTTCATCTGGCCTCTAAATCAGTTATTGTGATCGTGTTTCTCTCAGACTCAGGTCTTGACAATGTGCAACTTCTCTCAAGGATGGAACTTCTTCCGAAGAAAAATCCAGGCTCTTTGGGTTCAGGCAGAACTGCTCCATCAGTTCCTAACATGAAAATCACCGATGACATAAGTGGTCTATCTTCTGCTAATTTCTGAACGCATAATAATCCAATATGGAAGCATCTCTTCACTTGAGATTCGATAAAAGTATCACTCAAACAGTCATCCAGTAGCTCTAGAATCCTGTTTTCATTCCAAAGTATCCATGCCTGCCAAAATTTCCCCAAGACAAATTTATTAGTTTTTCATCGTTTGTCACTTGGACTATCATCAACAAAGACATAGCGTAAGTATTTGTGGACAGGAAAACATACATGTCCCAAGAGGCTGTGATAGTGATCGCCGTTGCATTCAAAGCCCCTGTTCTTTTTCCCACTCACTATCTCTAACAATACCACTCCCATGCTAAAGACATCTGATTTTACAGAAAATTTTCCAGCAATTGCATATTCTGGAGACATGTATCCACTGCATTAAATTATTGGTTGTGAGGTCCCAATATAAAATCCAATGTATGTAGGAGTTTTAGTAAAAGAAAGAGAAAACTTACTAAGTGCCAACAACTCTCCTTGTTCTGGTAAAAGGTTGATCTTCTCCAAAAGTTCTTGCTAAGCCAAAGTCAGAAATTTTTGGATTTAAATTCTCATCTAGTAGAATGTTGCTTGTTTTGAAATCCCGATGGATAATCTTTAATCTGGAATCGTGATGGAGATATAGTAGTCCTCTAGCAATTCCCATTATAATATCAAAGCGCTTAGGCCATGTCAAAAGTGTCTTTCGATTTTGATCTGCAAATAATTGTAACTTTGTGAGATGGAAGCACAAATGATGTTAAAAGAGATTTCACAAACGAAACAGAATGATGAAAGATAATCGTAAGCTATACCAAAAACAAATAAATCCAGGCTTTTATTCTGCAAATATTCATAGATTAGCATCCTTTCTTCTCCTTCAATACAACATCCTAAGAGCCTGACAAGGTTTGTGTGTTGAAGTTTGGCTATCAAGTTAACTTCATTTTTGAACTCTTCAGGACCTTGTCCTGAAGTTCTTGACAATCTTTTGACAGCTATTTCTTCTTCGGCATACAACTTTCCCTGCTTATCCATGTTAAAACAAGAGTCAGAATGTCAAACTAATGGTTTTCACCTAAGCAATATCATATGTTACCTTGTAAACAGGGCCAAAACCACCTTCTCCAATCATATTTTCCTCGGAGAAGTTGTTAGTTGCAACCATAATCGTTGCAAACTTGAATGAAGGTAGTTCCGTATCCTCATTATTCTTTTCTGTAGCTGTGATGAGGAAAAACAGAAAGTAATGCTTCAGCTTTGCTGCATGTTTCTAACAAAAGACAGAGAGAGCCATCAGTTGCACAAGTTCAGAGTTGTTACCTCGCCTCTTACGTCTTGTCATCATAAAAATACCTCCATTGATAAAGCCCGACACAAGAACTCCAGAAGCAATTGATATCAGTATTAGTCTTGCAGGCCATTTCGTCTTGTTTTCCTCTAAGTCAGTGGTGGTATCTAAAGAAAAATACCAGCTGATACAATTATTGTGTATCAGTAGAAAGGAACATAAAGAATGGATTCTAAAACAGAATCTTAATTCCACTTACAATTAAGTACTTCTGAAACTGGTACGCGAATATATAAGTTTTGCTTACTATGTGCCGTCGAATGGTGTCTAATATCAATGAGATCCCCAAACCACAACACACAACCTCTGCCTCCATCAGTTACATACGCATTAGCATATGCAGAGCAGCGACAGTTTTTTAAGCACTCGGCTTCGCATTCAACAAGGCTCAAGCTAGTATTCAACCAAAACTCCAACATATCAGGATATTTAGCCTGTCTAACCTCAAGAAAACCGTCTCCACTCGGACAAGACGACGGTGCAATTCTAGTGCATCCACCCGACCAATCTTGAAAGTCCCACTCTCTCTGGAATTTAGGGGCGAAGCCCTTCAAACACTCGCATCGAACAGGCTTGTCGAATGTGCAGAAACCATTAGGACCACACAGACCATATTCATCGCACGAGTCTCGAGGAGTTGTGAAGGCAAGATTCCACTTGTCCTTCCTCGTATTCATTACATACCGCAGGAATAAACCAGAAGCCTCCAGCGTTGATCTTACTAGATTCGAGCTGTCATAGGGATCTACTATAGACATCATCCTCCCTTCATTGAAAACCAAATCAGGGTTGAACAAGCGATGGGGAAAGGGTAGTACACCACAAAAGTAGGCCCCATTCCACATTCCACTTCTGAAAGTTTTCACATTCCCTCTGTAAATCACTAACTCGGGCAAGCCCCGGTGTTCGAGCCTGAGGACGTAATCTCCGGGCGATGGATCGTCGGGACTTTTCCACGAGTTCAAGTACATCGCCACTCCAGTATCAATGTCGTTTACGAATTTCATTCCTGGTAATGCGTTGTCTATTGGGTGGTCAAAACTCTGCCATATGTAGCTGTCTGATGAACCTTCCATCGCCTTATCTAGAAGAACCAGGTTTCCAGTCTCCAGGAGCTGTAAAACTGGATTTGAGGCCACCCCTGACGATGAATTAGCAGACCAAATAATCCTTCCACCTCTGCTTATAACAAGATTCCCATTTCCGGAAATAGCAAAAGATACTCCTTCAGTGTCAGCGATGGGATTGTTCCTATTTGCGACCCAAACTCGAATATCTGGTGTGTTTGTGTACCATATTCCCAAAAACCAGTTTCTGGATTTTCCAGGCGAAAAAAAACCCATCTCAAAATCTTGATTACTAGAAATCAAAGTTTTGCCGATAGAAATCGTTTGGTTTGGAAGAAGTGTATCTGCTCCAAGGGATAATTTTAGAAATGCAATGGAAACAAACAGCAAGTAAATTATTCTGGCGAACAAGAAATCCCCCATTTCAGTGAAACGAATGATGAAGTGAAGTGATGGTATCAAAGTGGTCGATTCAAGGGTTAATTAAAGATCGAAGAACAATAACTCGCGGGCAAACATAAAGAAAAGTTTTGACAATGGTGCGTGAACATACAATATTAGGATCGACTGCTCAATATCCAAAGTATGCTTAAATTTAATGGACCTCCGCCATGAATTTATATATTGAAAATTCAACACACTTTCAAGTCTGACTGACTTTGCAGAGGCCACTGGAAATAATTGTCCGCAATTAGGCGGATAATATTCTATAATGTAGAGTCTCTGGTATTATTTATTAATTCAAAAATATAATTTATTTATTTGAGAAATATTATGTTTACTTTATTAGAAAATTTAATATTTTTAAAATAAATAATTGCCATCTAATTTACAATATTACTTATTTAATTAGAATATATTATTTGTTTACATAAAAATAATATTATTAATTTTATAAAAAAATATAATATTTTTCAAGTAAACAGGTAATATTTTTAAATTGCATAAGTAATATTGTAGATCGGGTTATACAATGCATTGATGTACATAAAGTTCCTTGTAATAAAATTATAAACTATTCAAAAGAATTATTAACTTATATTTGTAACAAAATTATAAATTTGTGCAAGATTTAATAATTTATATCAATTTTAAAATTTTCCTATTAATTAATATATATCTGTATATACATTAATTTAACTAATGTATTGGCGTGGACGCAAATCATCTATATTGACAAATCATGTTATCATGTCGGGGTCAATTTAAACTATCATGTGTTCGTGTTATCAATATAAAATAGTTTAAATTAATTAGATTATGTTTTCAAAAATAAACAATTGAATATCTAATTAATATTTTTTATTTATACCATACGAACTTTAATAAATTATATTTAAATATTAAATAACATAAATATTATTGTAGTAAAATTGTATTTTTGCTAATACTCCAAATTAAATGGAGCTTGAAAATGCCATGATTTTAACATAAGAAAATTAAATATATTCAAACCAACTACGACGTGGCTTGCAAAAGTATTTTTTTTCCTTTTGTAATTTTATTTAATGTAACGCAAAATCAACAATTTAATATTAGTCAACGGCGTTGGCTATTACGTTCAAAACACGAGGGACAGAAGATCTAGACCGTAAATATTTACTTCACTATTCAAACTCTAGTGGGGACACATGATTACCTTTACTTTTATTTTTAAAATAGATTGATAGATACGTAACACTTCCAGTCGCCAAAAAACATCATATTTTATACAAGAGTATAAATTTTTTTTTTTTATCAATTTAACAAAAATACAATTTTTTAAAAAATCGTAAATATGTATTTATATGACTTATTTTATTTGTTGATTGAAGTTATTCGATAATATATAATTTGTTTGTGAAATATAAAATATCTAATGTTACCATTATTATGTACGAACGTGTAATCATAAGATGTGCCTATTCACGCTCCCGAATTTTTTAAATACATCTCATTGGCTAAATACACCTTATTTAATTTTTTTTCTTGTTTTACTAAATACACTTTATTTACGATAATTATATCCTTTTAATAATAAAAACATAAAAAAATTAACCAACAAGAAAACAAACTTATCGTCTAAATCAATCGAACATCTTTGAAAGTTCGTATTTTTCAATCGATCACCATATTTTATAAGTATTTTAGATGAATATATAATTTGCGGAATGATTTGGTTTAGAACATTCATATTTATTCGATAGTTTAGCATTTTGTTTTGAACACGTCGCACGCTTGCTCGTATGTGTTCGAATCTGATTTGTTGAACACATCTACTCATATTTGACATAGTTGGTTGAACATATTTGTTGGTGTTTGAAGATTAATTCGAGCATGTGGGTCTAAGGCTCGTTCAGAACATCCTATCGAACAATTGAAGTACCGTTTGGTAAAATTTATCGAATGTTACTTTATCTGTTTAGATGGATGTTTTGAATGAACTTTGGGCAAATTGAGTAATCATTTTTTATTCGGTACATACATTCGAATATCAACTAAAATGTCAAAACTATATCATCTAACATTAATTAGATCAATTATATATATATAAGGATATTTTAATTATTTTAATAATGTCTACTTTTATCCAAAAAGAAAAAAAAATATTGAGAAGTATTTAGAGAATTCGACGGTCGCACCGGCAACTTCACCAAAACTTTTAAACAACTAAAAAAATACTTTATTTTATTAAATTTTATTTGAACAATACTGTATCTTGTCCCAAAAAAAAAAACCCGAGGTCTCCTCATCTAGCCTCCAAATCAGTGATGGTGATTGTTCCGTTCTCCGACTTAATACTTGGCGACGTACAACTCATTGCATGGCTGCAACTTCTTTCGAAAAAAAATCCAGGCTCTTTAGGTTCGGGCAGAATCACTCCATCTGTTCCTAACATGAAAACCACAGATGACATGATTGGCCTATCTTCTGCAAATTTCTGAACGCACAGTAACCCGACTTGTACGCATTTCATCACTTGTGATTCCATAAAAGTATCGTTCAAAACATCGTCCATCAGCTCCAGAATCTTATTCTCTTTCCATAGCAACCATGCCTGCAAAATTTAGAATCAGGTCGAGCTTGATGAATTTTATCGACTCTTCTTCACATGACCGTTATTGACTAAGCATACATGAAGTATTTGTAGTTAGGAGGAGTAAGTACATGGCCAAGAAGAGTATGATGGTGATCATAATGTTCGAATCCTCTGTTCTTTCTTCCACTAATAATCTCCAGCAACACCACCCCAAGACTGAAGATATCGGACTTCGCCGAGAATTTCCCATCAATCGCGTATTCTGGAGCCATGTAGCCACTGCACAAAATAATTGGTCATAAGGGTACCATGGAAAACGAGAGTATGCTCTGTTGAGATAAAAGAAAGCTCACTGTGTCCCAACAACTCTTTTTGTTCTAGCAATAGATTGATCCTCTTCAAAGATTCTTGCTATGCCGAAATCTGAAATTTTTGGATTTAAATTTCCATCTAGTAAAATGTTGCTCGTCTTGAAATCCCTGTGGATAATCTTTAATCTGGAATCGTGGTGGAGGTATAGTAGACCCCTGGCGATTCCCATGATAATGTTAAAGCGCATAGGCCATGTCAGAAGCGCCCTTCGATTTTCATCTGCGCGTGATTGAACACTTCGTGAGTTAACATTAAAAAATGAAATGAACGGGGTTCGCTAACAAAAGACCAAGATGAAATCCATCATAGGCTATACCAAAAACAAAATAATCCAAGCTTTTATTCTGCATGTACTCATAAATTAGTATCCTTTCATCTCCTTCAATGCAACATCCCAACAGTCTGACGAGGTTCTTATGTTGAAGTTTGGCAATCAACATAACTTCATTTCTGAACTCTTCAACACCCTGTCCTGAAGTTGTTGATAGCCTTTTAACCGCTATTTCTTCTCCAGCTGACAACATACCCTGCGGATGCATGTAAATGTATGAGTAAGGAACGTTAGGTCCAATAGGCACCATAGGCATTCTCATGTAATACGTTACCTTGTAAACGGGACCAAAACCACCTTCTCCGATTATGTTTTCCGTTGAGAAGTAGTTTGTTGCAACCACAATAGTTGCATACTTGAATGAAGGTTTTTCTACATCATCATTATTCTTTTTTATATCTGTTATGAGGAAAAACATAAAAATAATGCCTAAGGCTCTGATTCACTTCTGCAAAAAACAAAGTAGCAGTCAACTATATTAGTTAAGGTTTGTTACCTTGTGTCCTTCGTTTTGACATCATCAATATACCTACATTGATGAAGTTTGAGACAACAACTCCAAAAACAATTGATATCAGTATTAGCCATGTAGGCCTTTTCGTCTTCTCTTTCTCAAAATCGATGTTAGAATCTACAAGAAAAAATACCAGCGAATATATGGATAATGTTGAAGTATAAAACAGAATCTTATAGAATGAGTAATCATTTTATGTGTTGATTGGTTCTAAATGCAGTGGTAATGGATTATGATTTTATAGCATGAGCAATAGATCTCAAGTCGGAGAAAAACTTACGATCAACTAGTTCTGAAAGTGGAACGCGAATATTGATGGTTTGCTTGCTATCTGCTCCGGAAAATTCTCTGGTATCAATGAGATCCCCAAACCACATCATGCAACCACTGCTTCCGTTAGTTATGTATGGATTAGCATATGCAGTGCAGTTACAGTTTTTCAAGCAGTCGGCTTTGCATTCATCAAGGCTCATGCTAGTATTTAACCAAAATTTCAACTTATCAGGATATTTTACCTTTCTAACCGCTAGGAAACCATCTCCATTCCTGCAATTCAATGGTGTATTTCTAATGCATCCACCCGACCAATCTTGAATCTCCCATTCTTTCAGGAGTTTAGGGGCGAACCCCTGTAGACACTCGCATGGGACAGACTTGTCTATTCTGCAGATACCATTAGGACCACAGAGACCATATTCATCGCATGCATCACGAGGAGTTGTGAAGGCAAGATTCCACTTGTCCTTTCTGCTATTCATCGTATAGCGCATGAGAAAACCAGATACATGATCTAGTCTTACTCTAAAAATGTTTGAGCTGTCATAGGGCTCTACTACGGATAGTAACCTCTCCTTGTCGAAAACTAAATCAGGATTGAACATTGGACTGGGAAAGGGTAGTACACCACTAAAGTAAACCCCATTCCAAAGTCCACTTCGGTAAATTTTCATTTTCCCTCTGTAAATGACAAATTCAGGCAAGCCCTGGTTTTCAATCCTGGCAACAAAATCTCCGCGAGAAGGATCATCAGAACTTCTCCATGATGTCAAATACTTCTTCTTGCCAGCATCGATGTCAGCTGCCATCTTCATCCCGGGTAACCTTGTGTCAGTTGGGTAGTCAAAACTCTGCCATATGTAGCCTTCTGACGAACCTTTGATCGTCTTGTTTACAAGAACCAGGTTTCCAGTATCCAGGAGCTGTAAAATAGGATTTGATGCCACCCCTGATGAAAAATTGGCCGACCAAATTATGATTCCACCTCTGCTTATACCAAGACTTCCATTTCCAGAAATTGCAAAAAGTACTCCATGTGAGTCAGTGATGGGATTGTCTCTATTTGCAACCCAAACTACAATATCCGGTGTGGTTTTGTACCATATTCCCAAGAACCTGTTTCCAGATGTCCCAGGCATGAAAAACCCGAGCTCGAAAACCTGACTTTGAGAAACCAAGGTCTGCCCAATACCAATAGTTTGGTTTGGAAAAAGTGTATCTACAGCAATGCAGGATTTCAGAAAGGCAATGGAAAGAAACAGCTCACAGAGAATTTTGTTTAACATGATATGAAATATCAAATGGATACAGCTCAGAAAGCCAAGAAGTGAAAGGAACCTGGCTGAATGGAAACTGTAGGCAAAATATAAGAAAGACTGTTGCCATTTTCTTCAAGTTCAACTTTGAAAATTCAATATGTTAAGCCCGGCAGCTGATGTGACTGGATAATTTGTCTCTTGAGTTACACTTTGCTTCATATTTATTTCCAAGTCAACCAATATGTAAAATATTAGTTAATGTTAGTGCCTAAAATTATTGTACTAGTCAAAATCCAATGGAGATCAAGGAGTACAAGAAGCATTGAATCGTTAATCTGTTCTAATTACGAACGAAGACCTTACAAACTAGTTCGTACAATTTCTTCCCTAACATATGGAAAAAAAAAAATAAAAAAAAAATCATGTATTTCTAACTTTCTTTTAAATATACTGAAGACTAAACACAAAATTGAAAATTATTATTGTGTAACGTTTAAAAGTCCTTGCATAATTTCTGAAGAAACTTCAAAGCAAACTTTTTGCTCGTGGGTCAATAACTAACGGTTCTTGCAGGAAAGTCAAAGAAGCTTCTTCCTGGAAGGTGAAGATGTTATTTCCTGCCCCCTTCAGAATTTTATTATCTATATACAGTTACTTGCTCTTGTTGATCTCCTCTTGACAACCATTTCTATGCTTCATTAATTTATCCAAATGATTGCTTCTCTCTCTACACGATAGCAATGTGGATGCGGCGATGACTGGAAAGAATGAAGAAATTTCCAGCAGTAGGAAAAGTAACTAAAGAAATTTATATGCCTTCCAAGATAATTGAGATTACCAGAGACATAAATGAGGACCACTCAGGATTTCATAGTACAGGAAATGCATGCTTAATCCCTGCAATTCCTCCTGTATAAGTGTCTGAGCTTGCTCACCTGAAAAATAAACGGCAAGATTTATGAAAAAATATAAAGACAGTCAAAATTGAATACTGTCAACTCTACACCAAAAATTCAGCTTGGTCAAAGTCAGTTACGTTTGGATAAATTCATCTTAAAGCACATTTCAAATCCTAACAAAACAGAACATCTTTCAATGAAGTTGGTCTTTCAATGATTGCCCAAGCTTCGTTACCGTACAAATTTTGCTGGCGCGCTTTTGAATCTGCTGTTTTTACAGACTTTCTACACCTACTCATCAAAATGTCCCCCCCATGTCAAAAAGTCTTTGGAGCCTCCCAGAATACAATTTTCTAGAATTGTTTGGTGGATCTTGTATAGTAATGAAATAGGAAGAAAGTTAAGCGTGAGCACCAAGCAGCTCATAATCATCGAAGTTAAGACAAATTAATTCCTTAATTTCGACGTTCTTTAGGTAATCCTTAATATCAGCACTGTGTCCAATAAATTAAGCAATGATGTAAAGGAACTGAAATTATTTTAGCTAAGCAAATAAATAAATCAGTTCCAAAGAAAACAACATTACTCTAATATGTCAAGATTTCCTCATCTAGCCTCCAAATCAGTGATGGTGATTGTTCCATTCTCTGACTTAATACTTGGCGACGTACAACTCCTTACAAGACTGAAGCTTCTTTCGGCAAAAATGACATTATATTGTTATTTTCAAAAAAAATTGCAAAAATATAGTAAAAAAAAAAAATTTTTAATTGTAAGTAAAGTAGCCCCTGCGAGGGGCGACATTCAAATAAAATTTTTTTTTTAATTTTTTTTTTAATGTCGCCCCTGGCAGGGGCGACTCTAAAATTTTTTTTTTTTTTTTTTTGGTTTTTTTTTTTAAATGCTGGAGCCTTCACTCGGTCGGGCACTAGGTCGCGCGCCTTACTCGGCCGGCCGAGTGGTCATTCTTACTCGGTCGAGACACTCGGCCCCCGTAGCACTCGGCCGACCGAGTACTTCCTTCCACTCGGTCACGGCACTCGGTCGAGCACTTCACTCGGCCGGCCGAGTGCGAACTCAAATTTTGATTTTTAACATCCACTTCAATATTACTCGGTCAAGACACTCGGCCTTAACATTATTCGGCCGACCGAGTTTGAGGAATGTGATGAGAAATATGCAAGGTGTATAAATACAAAGAGAGAGTGTAGGAGACTCTAACACATAAACGATGTGGGACAGGCAAAAGGTGTATAAATACAAAGAGAGAGTGTAGGAGACTCTCAAACATAAACGATGTGGGACAGGCAAAAGGTGTATAAATAAAAAGAGAGAGTTTCTATTGGACCTTATTTTATTTATTTCTTTCTTTCTTTTTTTAAATTGTAAATAAACACATACATTTTTTAAATTGTAAATTATTTATTTATTTATATGGGTCATAACTTTGTAATTTCTTTTTGATGTATGTGCACTTCATCATTCAAAGGTGCATGTAAAATAAAATAAAATATTTTATTTTTTGGAATTATTTAAAATATTTTATTTTATTAAATATCGATATTGTAATTTAACAAACTGGAAAAAAAAAATTCCCAAAAAAAGAAAATAAAAATAAAGTTCAACTAATTAAAAGTTAACTCATCTATTTTAATAAATAGTTATGTTTTTAAAAATTAATAATGGACGTGAAAACTATATTTTGGCTATTTCATGATCATATTAGTATTAGTATTGCTTCCGCACGATGCACGATTTGTGATATATTTAAAAAATAAAATAAAATAAAATATATTTATAATATAACTTTGAGCTAATTAATATTTAAGAACAAATATTTAAGAATATACAAATTATTTTATTATTTTATTTTGTAAAGATTGTAAGAAATATAGTTTTGTAAAATGAATATTATTATTATTGTTACCCACAATAATATACACTTATTGATGGTCCAAATATACACTTTCTGAGAATATTTATGATTTGTTTTTATTATTAAATAAATTATTTTATCTAATTTATAGTAATAATAATTTCATATTAGATATGGGACATGAAGTAATAAAAGGAACACGGTCTCTCTTTTCTTTTATTAAAATTGGAGAAGGTGAAATCTTAATAAACTTGTGTAATACCAAATTAATTTTGTATTAATTTGGTATTACACAATTTAAAAAAAGAAAGAAAGAAATAAATAAAATAAGGTCCAATAGAAACTCTCTCTTTTTATTTATACACCTTTTGCCTGTCCCACATCGTTTATGTTTGAGAGTCTCCTACACTCTCTCTTTGTATTTATACACCTTTTGCATGTCCCACATCGTTTATGTGTTAGAGTCTCCTACACTCTCTCTTTGTATTTATACACCTTGCATATTTCTCATCACATTCCTCAAACTCGGTCGGCCGAATAATGTTAAGGCCGAGTGTCTTGACCGAGTAATATTGAAGTGGATGTTAAAAATCAAAATTCGAGTTCGCACTCGGCCGGCCGAGTGAAGTGCTCGACCGAGTGCCGTGACCGAGTGGAAGGAAGTACTCGGTCGGCCGAGTACTACGGGGGCTGAGTGTCTCGACCGAGTAAGAATGACCACTCGGCCGGCCGAGTAAGGCGCGCGACCGAGTGCCCGACCGAGTGAAGGCTCCAGCATTTAAAAAAAAACCAAAAAAAAAAAAAAAAAAAATTTTAGAGTCGCCCCTGCCAGGGGCGACATTCAAATAAAATTTAATGTCGCCCCTCGCAGGGGCGACTTTACTTACAATTAAAATTTTTTTTTTTTTTTACTATATTTTTGCAATTTTTTTTGAAAATAACAATATAATGTCATTTTTGCCGCTTCTTTCGATAAAAAAATCCAGGCTCTTTAGGTTCAGGGAGAATTGCTCCGTCTGTTCCTAACATCAAAAGCACAGATGACATGATTGGTCTATCTTCTGCAAATTTCTGAACACACAAATAACCCAACTTGTATGCATCTCTTCACTTGAGATTCAATAAGTGTATCGTCCAAACATTTATCCATCAGCTCCAGAATCTTGCTCTCTTTCCATAGCAACCATGCCTGCAAAAATTACCATATGAATTTTCTTTAACATTTTTTCACATGACAATTATCAATAAAACATAGCGTACTGTATTTTGTAGCTAGCAAGAGTACATGGCCAAGGAGACTATGATAGTGATTGGCATCTTCGAATCCTCTGTTCTTTTTGCCACTGATTATCTCCAGCAATACCACCCCAAGACTAAAGATGTCAAACTTCACCGAGAATTTCCCATCAATTGCGTATTCTGGAGCCATATAGCCACTGCACAAAATAATTGGGCATAAGCCCCCCACTGAAAATGACAAGATGCTTTTTTGCCGGGGGGGGGGGGGAAGCTTACTATGTCCCAACAACTCTTTCTGTTCTAGCAATAGATTGATCCTCTTCAAAGATTCTTGCTAAGCCAAAATCTGAAATTTTTGGAGTTAGATTTCCATCTAGTAAAATGTTGCTCGTTTTGAGATCCCTGTGGATAATCTTCAATCTGGAATCGTGGTGGAGGTATAGCAGTCCCCTTGCAATTCCCATGATAATGTCAAAGCCTTAGGCCATGTCAAAAGTGCCCTTCGATTTTCATCTGCACGTGATTGAACACTTTGTGAATCAACATTAATGACTTCAACCTCTTTGAGATTTGGTACTATGAAACTAATGGGATTTCTCAAACAAAAGATAACAGGCAATACCAAAAACAAAATAATCCAAGCTTTTATTCTGCATGTATTCGTAGATTAGTATCCTTTCCTCTCCTTCAATGCAACAACCCAATAGTCTGACGAGGTTCTTATGTTGAAGTTTCGTAATCAAGATAACTTCATTTTTGAACTCTTCAACACCCTGTCCTGAAGTTCTTGATAGCCTTTTAATTGCTACTTCTTCTCTAGGTGACAACATACCCTGCTGAAGCATGTACATGTACGATTAAGGAACGTTGGGTCGTGATTTTATTCACCATAGGAATTTCAAGATTAACATTACCCTGTAAACAACACCAAAACCTCCTTGTCCAATCATGTTTTCCCTGGAGAAGTTGTTTGTTGCTGCCAAAATAGTTTTCATCTTGAATAAAGGTAACTCTAGATCCTCTTTTTTCCTCTCTGCTGTTATCAAGGAGAAAGAAAGAATAAATAATAAGGATGACGATGATGCTCTAGTGTCTGCTTGAGTGCAACCTTTTAACATGCATGATATTTATAGTAATCTACTACATAAGTTCAGCGTTGATACCTCTTCTCTTTTGTCTTGTCATCAGAAGTACACCACCGTTGATAAAGCCTGAGAAAAGAACTCCAGATGTGATTGATATAAGTATTAACATCATCACCTTTTTCTTCTCCTTCGTCTCCAAACTTATGTTAGGATCTGTAGGCAAAAGAGGCATAGACAGAACATAAGGACAGAGAATGTCATTTGATTTTTGTTCCTCGTTCAGAGAATATTTATGTACACAATTTCAATATTACAATTTTAGTTTCTATAAATTCATGGATGATATGTCTACACTGGTTCACATCAGATCACAAGGCTAAGAACATACTCTTAAATTTAATCGCAAATTCTTGCACTTTATTTGAAAGAGTACGACTAGTGGGGGGACTAGATGACCGGTGCACACAGCCTGTTGATCTATTCACAAGTTCCAAAGGCCTATGAATTGGATACGTATGTATCGCCGAGGTTGCTAAGGAACGAATCATATACTGACCGCCTAGGAAGCTAGAGAAATAGCTAAGTCAATCAAATGGCATTGAAGAAGTAGAACCCAACCTTAACAACTCTGTCGAGGTTTGCTTTAGGGCACTGATATGGAAGCCAGTGTGTTAACCACAAAGATATTCTTTATTTTTCGTTCAAACGTAAGGACTTTTAGTGCATTTCGCTGCTGTCATCTACCCCTGTTCGTCTTTGTTCTCCACTCCCCACAATTCCGGCCATGAGCTGGGAAGAAGAAATACAAGAGTAGCAGCCGCGAGCGGACCCTTTCTTCCAAAGAATCATTCCGATGCACTAGTAAGCGATGTGAATAGAACTTCCTACTAAGCTCTCTCTAAACCTTACTCTACTACTCTGTATACTACTCTTAAGCTATTTCCCTTCATGACAAAGAAGGAGGAAGTTCAAATTCCTCAGAGCTTAGTTTCAGTGAGAAGGCGTGCGAGGTGGTATTGGCGAATATTATTCTATCTCGGTAAAAGTTCAGCAGCCATGGCATAGGGGCTCTCTTAACCCAATAAAATGGGGTCAGCCAGTGACCACTTTACGAGACTGAGTTCCATTCCTTACTATGATTATTAAGTGACCTATTCAACCATATCAGGTCAAGTAAGCGAAGTTGCATTGGTTTTGATAATCACAACAACGATTTACTGCTTTCAGGCCAGAGTTTTCTTCATGCCCCTGCCGACAACATGGAAGACTCACGGTGACCCAGTCGGAGAAGAGCAAAACATTCAGGTAATCACCGGATTTCTTGCCTTCATTTTTTTGTGAAGAACCACATGAAATGGCTATACCGTCGGACTGGGAATAATCAAAATATGCCAGAACAGGCATAGGATTGCAAGTTCACACACACACACACGATTCTCTTTGTTGCCTGCAAATTAGCCAATTCGGATTGATAGACCCAAAAGCTCCCTCCTCAAAGGCTTAGGGTAGATCCTATCGATATGGATAGGCCCTATTAGAATGAAGCCATAGTGTGATGTTATAAGGTCACCCCGCATATCTCTTCTCTGGCCGAGATCAAAATGGTTTTTAGTTAGGGAATCCCCGCCCCCCATCCCCCGAGGAGATGAAGGTGACTAACTCCCCAAAAAAGAAAAGTAATTAAAATAGGCTTTTTGTCTTGAGACATTGTGGTTTTAAGTGGACATGATAATGACAGAATCATCCATAAAAACTTACAGGTGAATTAACGGAAAACTGTGCGGTGGATTGTTTGGAGGGAAAACAACTTTCCTTTCGAGTGAATACAACCTATTCTTTCTTTGTGACAGCTCTGCAAGCTTAACTTCCATAGTCTAAATTGCTCCTTCCTAACAACTGGAAGAAAAAAGATTGCAGAAATGAGCAAGTGTTTTCTTTAATCATGGAAACAACTTAAACCCAAGACATTGGAAGAGAGTATGAACCCAATACTAAGCCGTTATTATAAGTGTCTGTTTTCTACAATGGTAATTGAAAGAAAAGGTGTAGAATGGTGAGATAATGAAGAAAAACATACAGCAGCAAATGTGATGAAGTGAGCCATGAATGAGGCTATGAAGCTTTTGTATATACTGCTCTCAGCCCAGACGTTCCCTGACGCCACTGCAGCTACCAACTTGTACAACGGACAGCTTTTCTCCAGCCACGGCCCGATTGGAGAAGAGAAAATCATGCCTTCATTCGTTTTTTTTTCTTTAAACATGGAAAAAGGTTTCTAGTTGAATTCTGATCAGATTTCAATAGATTTATATATTGAAATTGCAAGTCTCAGCAGTCAGCATCAATCTGGCTGGATAGAAGAAGGAAATATTTCTCTACGAAGAGAACAATGATTTCAAGGGAATAAGGTTCAGAAAGAGTACTCCAAGTAACTTTCCCTTCCATGTTTTTCCTTAATTGGTTCTACTATAAAAGTGGCTCTGAAATGTCTCATGTAAAATGCTTACATAATTTGTCTTGTCCCCTACATGCATCTCTTGGTCATGTTGTATTAGTCTTAACCAAAATTACATTTACGAATTTAAAAAAAAATAAAAAAATTCATGCCTATCCAATAATATTTCTTTTTTTTTTTTTTTTTTTTTGTTATTGTTTTATGCTTGTTGCTGCAATTGTTGCAATTGTTGAAAAAAATTTGATTGATGTTTATACTACTACGAAATAAAATCATACATATAGAGATCTTAACAATAGAAGTTCCATCATATAATCTTGTTTCCTCAAAAATGACATTTTGAATCTCTCCATCTCTATTCATAAAACTGAAACTGTAAATTTTATTTTAAAATAAGGCCTCTTGTTCTAAATTTTCACTTATCAATTTCTGATTCTTCCTCCTCTTTAATTATTTCTTTATTTTCCTCTTGTTCTAATTTTCCGATAATATCTTTTCATCATGCCGCCTTAATTTATTCACATCTTACAATCTCACTGCTTTTGAAAAAAAAAAATTATGCTCCTTCTTCCAAATTTTCTGAAACATAAAAATTCATCATTTCTTAATATGGATAAATTATGATTTATTTGCAAAAAACAAAATTACGTAGTGTTAAATAATTTTAAAATTTAAAAAATATTTATTTATAAAATTTGGTTATTTCATGATTTATTCTCGATCCTTTTAAAATATATAGAATTTTAATGACCCTTGAAACTTACTACAGAATGCTCATGTAGAGAAATTTTATAGTTAATTTGTATAGGTGTAATTACGAGTGTTATATAATAAAATAATTATAATAATTTATTGTAAAATAAAATCATATTAATTGATGCTTTGACCTACTTTACCACAAAATTCCTTATAACAAAAGTACTTTTCTTTATTCCACTGCTATTTTTCACAAGCGAATTTATAATATTTAAAAGTAGTTTTTCTTAATGTTAAACAAACTAAACTATTTTTGATAATAAAAAAGTAAATCCAATTAGCATTTAAACAAACTAAACTCTTTTTGAAAATAAAAAAGTAAATCCAATTAGCAAGCGTATTATACACATAACAAGATGGAATTTAAATATAAAATTTATTAGATTTATAATCTGTAGTAAATCTAGGTTCTTTCTCTATTTTATTTTCCTTTTGCCACCAACTCGAGATCTATTTTCGAATTCTTTCTTATTAATGGACAAATAATTATGCAAGAGGGATGAATTTTTGGTTCTCCGTCTTCAATTACTTTATTTCCCTCTTCTTATGGCTTTTCAATAATATCGTTCTTTACTTTGATTTTCATCATATGTTGCCACAATTTATGCACATCTTATAATCTCACTTTGCTTCAGAAAAATAAATTATTTTGCTTCTTCTTCGAAACATGTGTTCAACCAAAAAAAATAATTTAAATTTAAATCTTAAAAACATTTTAAGCATAAACAACAATGTTAACAAGATTTTTTTTCTTACTTAAATGCTCTTGTTAGCCTTCATTATCTTTATTCTTGGGGAACTCATGATTTTAGTTGAAGAAAGTTACAAGTACTTTTGGGTAATGCATTAGATATTTTATCTTTTAATCATTAATCATTAATTCTTACATTAATATTGCACCATGCATTTGATACTAGCTCGGTCGAGCTCTTTAACCCGAAAGATGGTAAAGTTTATAGGGGTGAGTTATTATTATCCAAGAATATTGGATAATATTTATCATAAGATCTATAGGATTTCATAAATAGTTCCATAATTAGATATTATTATCCGAAAATATTGGATAATATTTTCAATAAGACTCATGGCTTAATAGTTGGAATTTGTTTAGGGCTTGACTATTGGCATGAATGCTGCAAATCCTATAAGAAATTTATTACTAAAAAAATAGTTGATCTTGCGTGCAATTCTTTAGTTAATGGGTCAACCACCAACTCTTGAGAAAATCAGATAATGTTTATTATAAGATCCATACAATTTCATAAACTGTTCCATAACTAGCTACTATTATCCGAGAATATCGGATAATACTTATCATAAAATTATGTTTATCATGGCTTAAGAGTTGGCCACTTGACTATTGGCATGGATACCTACAAATTCTATCATAAATTTAATACTAAAAAAATAGTTGGGCTTGCGCGCAATTCCTAAGTTAATGGGTCAACCACCAACTCCTCAGAGATCAGATAATGCTTATCATAAGATCCATACGGCTTCACAAACTGTTCCATAACTGCTATTATTATTCGAGAATATTGGATAATGTTTAACATAAGATCTATACGATTTCATAATCTATTATTATCCAAGAATATTGGATAATGTTTATCATAAGATATATACGATTTCATAAACTATTCCGTAACTAGCTATGATTATCTGAGAATATTGGATAATGTTTATCATAAGATTATGGTTATCATGGCTTAAGTGTTGGAATTTGTTTAAGCACTTGACTATTGGCATGGATACAAATCCTATAAGAAGTATAATATTAAAAAAAATAGTTGGGTTCGCATATAAGTTGATGGGTCAACCACCAACTCAACTTGTCGTGCATAACCTTTGAAAAATAAAGTTTGGGCTAATGAATATCTTAAGCTCATTGAATCTAATTAGAAATAAATATTGTAAAATGTTACACATAAATAGTCAGGCCAGGCCTTATTGGCCGATACAAGATTCACATGATTACATTGTTGGCCATACAAGATTTATATGATTTATAATATAAATAATATTTATTTTTATGTTCTTGTTATTTAATATTATTATTTCCATGATGTATTTAGTTTAGACAAGAAAGGCATCGTGACCTATCATGACCTAGACTTGCTCGCTTCCATAAATTTTATCATCTTTCAGGTTAATGAGCTCGACGTGATAGAAAAACGCGGATGATGGTGGTCATTCAACTCTTTATTTACTTGTAAATAAATTTATATTCTCTAACTTATAAGATATCTTGAAATAACTTAGTAGATGTAAAAATTGTTGTTTTTATAAGTAGAAATTCCTTCCACTTAAGCATAAAAGTGTATAAGTTAGTTTTATTTAATCATTACATATATTAGTTAAACATAAAATTTGAATTTAATATTATTATTATCTGGAGAATTCGGATCTTATAATAAGTATACTTGGGAAGGGTACAAAAATAAAGGTATCCTGTCTTAGTGGTTCAATTATGTTACCGTGCATAGTTGGAAGGGTACAAATAAATTTTTAAAATTAAGAGTAAAAGTTTGGTTTCTACAATGGTAATTTACTATCACAAATTAAAAAAAATTTATAATAATAATAAGAGCAACTTTTTACCAACTGACATTTTTAATAATAGACTTTTTCTTAAGTTTTGTGATTAAATTAACAATAAGTTAGGAGCATTTTGTTAGACATTTCAGGTATAAAACAGATGTACCTGTATTTTCTTCGGCGGCTGAAATATTTCTGCTGCATGTAAGCCCAAGCTAAATTTCCCAACAATCTGTAGTTAACTAAGGCGCAAAAAGCAATTAAGGGGGGAAAAATCCATGATTCATTTCAAATCATTTAAGGAGAAAAAAATTTTATAAACCCCTGAGATCATGCAATCTTTGATGCGCCAACAAGACAAAATTTCAATATATAAATCCATTGAAATATGGCCAAGACTACAAACTAAATATGCTTTAGCACTCTGTGAAATCACACCTCACCAGAATTCAAAAGCAAGATGTAGTGCTGTACCAAGATGTAGTGCTGTACCTCCATTGAAATTCTTGCTCAAAACCATGGATCCACAATGTGATGCTATGTAAAGTTGCTATATCTTCACGTCCGTGCTTTGAGGCTACATGAATGGATGTATTCCCAGCAGGGGTTACCCTTCGCATAAGGTCGGACGGTGGCTCTGCTGCTGAAGCCTGATCGAGAAGCTTCACAAAGTCGTCACGCCTGCCATTCTTGGCTGCTAGATACAAGTCATAGTTCTTGAATATATCTCTCACACCTGCATCATTCAATTGGCTTCTGTTTGAGTCATGGGGGATCCCATCTGTTGTTGGTCTTTGTTCCAACTCCATCATCTGCTAAATTTTGCAGCAAAATGAAGGTTTGGTTTTTCCCCTTCTAATGTCTATAGATCATATACAGTCAAGCAAAATATGTTCTACGATGTCAATCGAGCAAATCCATGTGTTTTAGCAATAAAAAAGATTTTGTTGATTAATTGTTTCATAACTTTGTTCCTATTAGAGTCTTGTGTGCTATCATTGATTCTTCTCTTACCTTCTCTGTTTGCTGTTATCTTCAACTTAGGTAGATTGCAATATTCGCACAAAAGGTTGAAACTGCAAACCAGCAAAGCTTCTCCTCTTTGTTATCACAAGTTATTTCATTAACCCTTTCATTACCATGTAAAAGATCGGATTGGGAAGAAAACAAAGAAACTAAAAAGAAAGAAATTACAGTCTTACCAAGCGCTTATAAACATCAAACCTTTTCTTTTTCTAAAGGAAAAAGAATAAACAGAAGAATCGCAAATAATGAAGGCAAGAAATTTTGAGAAATTCAGTGATTACCAGAATGTTTTGCTCTTCTCCGACCGGGTCGTCAGAGAGAACACCGTGAGTTTTCCATGTTGTCGTCACTGGCTGACCCCATTCTATTGGGTGAAGAGAGCCCAGCCCCTATGCCATGGCTGCTGAACGTTACCATTGAAAACGCCAACACAAGCTCGCAGATAGTATGAACCCAAGAAAAACTTGACAGCAAGAAAACTCTTTCCATTTTCTGAGAGAAGAGGGAATTGAAGTGAAAGTGAGCCGTTATTTCTAGAACGGTAATCAGTAACAAAAAATAAAAAGAAAAGGACAGCAGCTTCATTCCCCTTTCCTTTTAATTTTCGAATTTTAATTACCGTTAATTAAAACGGTAATCATTAATTCAAAACAGAAAAGGAATGAAGAGCAGAGCAGCTTTATTCTTCTTTCCTCTTAATTTTCAAATTTGAATTATCGTTAGTTACCGTTTTCTACAACATTATTCACTAATTCAAAAAAAGGAAAAGGAATGAAGAGCAGCTTACCCACGGCCAATTTTAATTGGGAACTTCTATATACACCATCATTTTATCTTTTCACATCACATTTACTATTTACACCTCACAAAAATACATTTAAAATTTTAAATTTACTAACCCCACCCCAAAAATACCTATTATACCCTTAAAAAAATTAAAAAATTAAAAAATCATCCCCAGCCCTTCTCCCCTTCTGCCGAACTCTCTCCCCCGCGCCCCCCCCCCCCCCCCCACCAAAACCCAAACTAATTTCCATTGCAGATGGCTGTTGCTGTTGCTGCTTCAGCTTTTTACAGTTTTGTTTCCTGGGCTTAAGTTGGGGACGCTGAGAAGGAGAAGGGGAAGACTCGTTTGGTAGTGCAGAAGAAGCCACAACCTGTGGTTTGGTCATGGGATGGCAGCTGAGGATAGCCATTGAATTACTACTACTTGAGAGTTGCAGGGTAGAAATAATGTAAAGATAAGAAGAGACTTGGCAGTATTGTGAGAGAAGGGGAAAATACCCAATTTTTACTCTCGCTGTTTCTTTTTCCGTTCATAACCGCGATGCGTTCGGCGCTGGTTCACCGAACAGCCTGCAAGGCGTTCGGCGAGCACAGGCCGAACATAGCAAAGAAGTTCGGCGTGCCTTGGCCGAACAGCCTGCGAGGCGTTCGGCGTGCCTTGGCCGAACGCATAGCCGAACAGTATAAGACATGTTCGGCCTTAGGTCGCCGAACGGCAGGTTACATGTTCGGTTATTGGCCGCGCCGAACGCTGTGTGAAATGGGTTAAGCCAAAAATTAGTTTTTTTTAAGGGTATATTGATCATTTTACAAATGTCTATTTTTGTCCAAAAATATGTTGTGGTGTGGAGAGTAAAAATTGTGGTGGGAATAGAAATGTCCATTTTAATTTTCTCTTCTCTCTTAATTTTTTCTTGCGTTCTCTGTTTGGAGGTATCGTTGTTTATCAATTCTTTCATTGCTTCCCAGTCAACAAAAAGACAATTGGGTTCCTGATTTCTGAAATCCTTTTTGTGTAGTTATTGGGTTCTCTCTCGAGAGGAACAACGATTTACGGCTCTCAGCGCAGAGGTTTCTTGACGCCGCCGCTGCTGCCGACATGGAAGACTAACAGATGTTCTCCAAATTTCCCAAATTTTCATGAACGTACTGTTGTTTGTGGATTCTTTCATTGCCTTCCAGTCAACAAAAAGAAAACACTTCGTCATTACAGCAATCTATCTTGTTTCAGTTTTTGGGTTTTCTTCGGACAGGAAGAAAAGGTCGATCAAGAAAGTTGCAACAGCGGTTTCGATATTCACAACAACGAATTACTGCTCTCAGCCCTGAGGTTCCTTGACGCCGCTGCTGCTGCCGACTTGTACACCCTTCTCCAGCGACGACCCGATTGGAGAAGAGAAAATCATGTTCAGGTAATTACTGAATTTCCTGATTTTCTTGCCTTCATTCTTTTTTTTTTCCCCTTAAAAATGGAAAAAGGTTTCCAGTTGAATTTGATGTTAAAGAGACTGTAATTTAAATTGTGAGGCTCTTTAATTGTTTACTTCCCATTTTCAATCAATTATACCTTGATAAAAGGGTTAATGAAAGATATGGATTTTCCCGGGTAACTATAGCTATAGAACATATTTTGCTTTTGATTTTGCTGTATTGTTGTTACCACAACCCAGCTAGATAAAAAATACCAACTGATTTGAAGTTATGCAAGCAGGGGAGGGGTTATTTCCTTCTTGTGTGGGCTGCGTGATCCAGTCAATAGTGCCCCGATAGACATGGCTGTTGTAATGAAACAATATGTTGCTTGAATTGTATAAGGTGAGGTGTTGAAGCATATTTAGTTTGAATTCTGATCATATTTCAATAGAGTTATATATTGAAATTGCAAGTCTCAGCAGTCAGCATCAATCTAGCTGGATAGAAGACGGAAAGATTTCTCAAGAATAGCAATGGGATTTCAGGGGAATAAGGTTCAGAGAGTATTTCAGGTAACTTTCCTCTTCTTCAGGCCATGTTTCCCCTTAATTGATTCTATAAAAATTGTTCTGAGATGTCTCATGTAAAATGTTTACATAATTTGTCTTGTCCCCAACATGCATCTCTTCATCGTATTAATCTTAAAAAAAACTACTTTTAAGAATTAAAAAAAAAAAAAAAAACCTCATGTGTGTCCAATAATATTTCCTCGTTTTGTTATTGTTTTGTACTTGTTGCTGCAATTGTTGCAATGATTTTGCAGTTTGAAAATGATGAATTTATGATATTCCCTACTTATTCACGTTTTCTTCTAATATTCTCATAATTAATGGAACTATATATGTCTACTCATTTGATATACGTTCTCGTAGCGTCAAATATATCATACTTGAAATATTTTTTAATAAATTAATGTTTAAACTACTTCAAAATAAAGTCATAAGATAAATCTTGTTTCCTTAAAAATGACATTTTGAATTTCTCTTTTCATAAAACTGAAACTACAAATTTTCTTCTAAAAATACACCTTTAATTTTCACTAATGAATTTCTAATTCTACCTCCTCTTTAATTATTTCTTTATTTTTCTCTTGTCCTAACTTTTCGATAATATCCTTTTTTAATTTGGTTTTTATCATATGTGACCTTAATTTATTCACATCTCATAATCTCAGGCTATTAAAGAAATTCTTCTACTCCTTTTTCCAGCAATATGTGAAACTAAACAATGATATAATTTTTTTAAACATAAAGATTCATCTTTTCTTAATATGGATAAATTGTGGCTCATTTGCAAAAAACAAAATTATGTAGAGTTTTTTAATAATTTTAAATTTTAGAAAATATTTTTTTATAATAATGGTTTACCTTATGTTTTATTGTAGATCCTTTTCAAAAATACTTGAAAGTTATTACAGAATGCTCTTATCACTTATGTTAATGTTGATTAACCACAAAATATAAAAAACTTATATTTTTTATAGGTGTGTAATTACGGGTACTATATAATAATAATAATTTAATTTACAAAATAAAATCGTATTAATTGATACTTTGACCTACTTTTCGAGGAAATTATTCTGCTCCTTCTTTGAAGCTTATCACAACAACAACAAAAAAAAAATCTTAAATCTTTTTAAGCATCAACAACAATGATAACAAGATTTTTTTTTTTATTATTGGCTAAGATACATCAAATAGTACGCATAATTTTTTTTGTTATTTTTTTTAGTCTTAGGTTATAATGGCCCAATTTATTTTATTAAGTAAAGTCTACTGAGATATCGATATTTTAATATATCTCGTTGTATTGAATAAGCCCATATTGTATTTGGTCAGATGTTTATTGTTAAATTGCATCTTTTGGCCCGAATGAAATTAGGCCCAATATTTTGAGCCCATAAAATTTTCATCACGTTTGTGTGCATTACGTAAATCACCATTCTTGACCAGTTCCTAATTTGAATAACAAAAATTCTTACCAATAGGGATACAATTAGATTCACTATCTGATAAAAAACCCTAATCCAGCAATATCTATTGTTAACCCTAGGTATAAAGTCAATAATTTTTCCTCCCAACACAGATTACGACTTGAGAAAAAAAAAAAAAAAGAGAGAGAGAGAGAGAGAGAGATTTTCTGCAGAAATTCCTGATTCAAGAACACAGTGTTTAGGCTCATTGCATGAAATTCTCAAAACTTATTCATATTTCAAAGTTGAGGTGAGGTTTTTTTATGGTTTGTCATTATTAATTATATTATTAGATTCGTTTACATGTTTACCGTTATAATATTTTATGATTTATAAATTATGCAAGAATTAAATTGCACCCCTAAGTTGATTGATCAATCCCTTAAGCTACGCATGCTACACGGCTACATGCCCTTAAATTCTAAGTTATGTAAGTATTTGATGCTTACTTATTATGTTATGACATACATATAACTGTACTACATGTTTTACTGTCAATTATATAATTGATTTTGGCAACTTGACTCCCACGAGCTAAAGGAAGCTCACTCCAACCTTTTGAACCTTTCAGGTTAAGATGGAGCTAGCGATGGAGTAGAGGCAAGCCGACGAGCATATGATAAATATGATTTTTGTTAAGTTATTTCTTATTAACGCACTAGTTGAATTAATTATTTGTTTTATGATAAAGACTAGTAGTTTGGTAAGGGATTAGTAAGTGCTCGTAATTCAATAATGCCTCTTGGACCATTATGTTACTGATTTATTTATTTATCCGTATGGATTAGTTATTGGTTTAAATATTTATGAATTGTTTTAGGAATTATGCTTATTTATTCCGCTGCTTAGTAGATTTTTTTTAATAGTGCTCAAATTTATTTCTTTTAACTAGTGGCATGACTAGGTTGATTTTAATTGCGAACTTATTTTAGAGTGAATACTATTTTATTAATTTATTTGTATAGATTAGTTATTGATTTAATTATTTATGAATCATTTTAGGAATTATGTTTACTTATTCTGCTGCTTATTAGATTTTTAATTGTATTGGAAATTATTTAATTAGTGACATGACTAGGTTGATTTTAATTACGAACTCATTTTAGAATGAATATTATTTTATTTATTTATCTGTATGTGTTAAATTGTTTGTTGGGTTAATGGGCATGAGAAATCAATTTCTTGTTGTTTAGGTCTTTATGCTACTACTTATTATTTGATTTTGTTTCCGAAAATATATTATTGGTTATAATTATTTGAGGTTACGGCATACAAAAATGTAGTATTATGAAATCTAGTAATTCATTTTAGTGCTTGGATAAAATTTATGCCATATCTCTTTTAACGGTCTGGTTTTAGAAATATTAATTTTACCAAAACATATATTATGTGTCTACTTGTTTATAACTGTAATTTACTATTTAATTATATATTATGAATTTGGGGTCGTTACATCTTTAATCTGAAAAATGGTAAAATTTGCAGGGTGAACTATTATTATCCGAGAATATTGGATAATGTTTAACATAGGAACCATACGGTTTCATAAATTGTTCCATAACTAGCTATTATTATCCGAAAATTTGTTTAAGCATTTGACTATTGGAATGTATACTGCAAACAACCAACTTCCGAGAAAATCAGATAATGCTTATCATAAAATCCATACTGTTTCATAACTAGCTATTATTATTTGAGAATATTGGATAATGTTTATCTATGATCTATACGGTTTCATAAATTGTTCCATAACTATCTATTATTATCAGAAAATATTGGATAATGCTTATCGTAAGATTATGTTTATGATGGCTTAAGAGATGGAATTTGTTTAACCATTTGACTATTGACATGCATACTGCAAATCCTAACAGAAGTTTAATATTAAAAAATAGTTGGGTTTGCGTGCAATTTCTAAGTTTATGGGACAACCACCAACTCAACTTGTCATACATAATAGATGGGCTTAGAAGGTAAATTAAGTGAACCCTTTGAAAATAAAGTTACGACTGAGGAATATCTTAAACTCATTTAATCTAATGAGAAATAAGTATCATAAAATATTATGTATAATTAATCGGACATTATTGGCCAATACAAATTCACATGATTGCATTGTTGGCCGATACAAGATTTATATGATTTATCAGATAAATAGTAGTTATTTCTATGTTCTTGTTATTTAATATTATTTGTAAGATGTATTTAGTTTAGACAAGATATGCATTGTGACCTAGATTTGCTTGCTCTCACAAATTTTATCATCTTTCAGGTTAATGACCTCGACGTGGTAACAAAACACAGATGATGGTGGTCATATAATTCAAGCTAGTATTTAAAGTTTAAGTTTAAACTTGTTTCTCTCCTTATAAGTATTTAGGATAGTAATTTTATTAAGTATGACATATTATAAATATTCTCAAACTGTTTAGTATATAAAGTTGTTTTTATAACTAAAAAATTAGTTTTAATTCCTTCCACTTAAGCATAAGTTATAAGTTAGTTTTATTTAATATCACACCTATTAGTTAAAGATAAAGTTTGAATTTAATATTATTATATTATCTAGAGAATTCAGATCTTACAACTTTAAATCAAAGTTTGCTTCTTTCTGTAGTTTACTTTTCGTTCGCCATCAACCTAAGATATTTGGTTTTCAAATTATTTCTTACAAATGGAATCGGTCGAAGATGTCAGCATGGCTGATTCTCATTGAATTCAGAGTCTTTCTAAATGCGGCGTGCCTAGGGCGGGTCAATAGGTGCCTCATAACATGCATTGCAATGGTCATGCGAAGTTCATGGCATTGGCAAACTTGGTGATTCATATATTGGATGCGCAAGGTGAGCACTGTGCAACAAGGCAACATACAACACGTTCATCAAATTAAAAAAATAGTTGAGCTCACATGCAATTTTTAAGTTAATGGATCAACCACCAACTCTAGAGAAAATCAGGGGTTTCATAAACTTCTCCATAACTAGCTATTATTATATGAGAATATTGGATAATATTTATTATAATATCTATACTGCCATAACTAGCTATTATTATCCAAGACTATTTTATAATGCTTATAATAGATTATGTTTATCATGGCTTAAGAATTGGAATTTGTTTATTAGACTATTGGCATGGATGCTAAAAATCCTATTAGAAATTTAATATTAAAAAATAGATGGGCACTCTTATCCAATTTCTAAGTTAATGGGTCAGCAATCACCAACTCAACTTGTCATACATAATGGATGGGCTTAGAAGGTGAATGTAGTGAAACCTTTGAAAAATTAAGTTCAAGTTGAGGAATATCATAAAACTCATTGAATCCAATTGGAAATAAGTATCGTAAAATATTACAAATAATTAATCGGGTATTATTTGCCGATACAAATTCACATGATTATTTTTATTCGCGCTGGGCCCTCGAAAACTCAGGATCGGCCCTGACTGGTACTTGTGCAGTTCGCAGTGGCTCAAAGATGTACGACCAATATTTCATTTGTCCTTACAACTAAAGGGCTTATCAACAGCCTCGGCTGCAATTGTAGGCTTCCCTATGCTGATCCAGTCCCCCACAAGAGTGTAAGAATCTCCCATTCCAGATTCTCCTATGCATTTCAAGTGAGCCCAGGTCAGAAAATTATTCGTCTTCACTTTCATCCGAGGTTTCCAAGGGTTAAACGATTTGTTCACTGTTGAATTGCACAGCACAAGAATGTTAGGAAGCAGGCATAAATTTGGCCAAGTTTGATAGGGATAAAATTGCAGCTGCCACAAATCACTTCTCCAATTCAAATATGGTTGGACTTGGTGGATCTTGCAGCGTTTATAAGGTTATTAATTCCATGACTTATCCACTATACACCCTCCATCCCATATAACAACCCATTTTTGTACTCTTTTTATGGGACGGAGAGAGTAGTATTTTTTCCAACATCATCCCTCTCAATACAATGCATTTGTGTAGGCTGTGTTACCTTCAGGAGAGGTAGTTGCAGGTAAAGGCATTCACCATTATCTGCGGAAGGTCTGCAGGATTTCATAAATGAGATTTGTCTGCTTCCCAATCTTGAGCACCGAAACATCATCAAACTACTTGGCTGTTGCATGCATAAGGAAGAAGTACTACTTGTGTAAAAGTGTTCCTGGAAAACACAAGTCTAGATTATTATTTTAGAGGTTGGTGTCTTCAGAATCTTTACTTCATCTCATCTCACCCTCAGTATCAAAGTAATAAATACACAAGGATGTGCGTTCGGTAATAATTTAGAAGAAAAATCAACTCTCCTATTTGGCCCACAAAGGTTCATTAATCCATGAACAAAGCTTCCTTCCATGTCCACTTCTCCTACCCCACAAATGCGTCAGTTTTCAACTTTTAACTGAGAAACAAACATGGTTTCTTCTTCTAAGAAACTAAACTGAAACATACTGCTTATAAAAGTAATAGAAAGCATACATACTTTTCCCAAACATACCCACGCAAAAAAACTTGTATAAACTTCTGCAGTTGTTTTAACTATGCAAGTCTGGTGGGCTGAGCAAGAATAGATGAAAAAAACGGACTTTCTGCTTTATTCAACTCCTAATTACAAAAAAATAATTCCCCATTGGCTAATTTGCAGGCAACAAAAAGAATCGTGCGTGTGTGTGAACTATTAATCCTATGCCTGTTCTGGCATATTTTATAGCTATTTCATGTGGTTCTTCACAAAAAAATGAAGGCAAGAAACTCGGTGATTACCTGAATGTTTTGCTCTTCTCCAACCGGATCACCGTGAGTCTTCCATGTTGTCGGCAGGGGCATGAAGAAAACTCTGGCCTGAGATTATCAAAACCAATGCTACTCTTCGCTTACTTGACCTGATATGGTTTAATAGGTCACTTAATAATCATAGTAAGGAATGGAACTCAGTCTCGTAAATTGGTGACTGGCTGACCCCATTCTATTGGGTGAAGAGAGACCTTATGCCATGGCTGCTGAAGGTTACCATTTAAAACGTACCGAGATAGAATAATATTCGCCAACACCACCTCCCTCGCAGGATTTCGGACTTCCTCCTTCTTTGTCATGAAAGGAAATAGCTTAAGAGTAGATACACAGTAGTAGAGTAAGGTTTAGAGAAAGCTTAGTAGGAAGTTCTATTCACATCTCTTACTAGAAGTGCATCGGAGCCCTCGCCGCTGCTGCTCTTGCATTTCTTCTTGCGAACTCATGACCGGAATTGTAGGGAGTGGAGAACAAATACGAACAGAGGAAGATGAAGGCATGGAAATGCACTAAAAGTCCTTAACGTTTGAACGAAAATAAAGAATATCTTTGTAGTTAACACACTGGTAGCCACATCAGTACTGTGAAGGAAACCTCGACAGAGTTGTTAAGGGCGGGTTCTACTTTTTCGATGTCATTTGACTGACTTGGCTATTGCTCTAGCTTCCTAGGTGGTCAGTATATGATTGGTCCCGAGATCAAAATGGTTTTTAGTTTAGGAATCCCGCCCCCCACTCCCCGAGGAGATGAAGGTGACTAACTCCCCAAAAAAGAAAAGTAATTAAAATAGGATTTTTGTGGCAATTAAAATAGGATTTTTGTCTTGAGACATTGTTGTTTTAAGTGGACATGATAATGACAGAATCTTCCATAAAAACTTACTAACAACTTTGCGGTGGATATTTGGAGGGAAAACAATGATTACACTCGAACTTAAATCGAGTTTGTCCAAATATAAAAATATGTTTATAGTTATTTGTATCTTTATCAAATAAAATTTCGATAAACTTTTAATAAATAATTTCATTTCATTTTGAGAGTTAACTAATAAATTCAAATGAACAGATTGGAAGTTGGGAAGGTTAGGAAAACGTCGGAAATGCCCCTCACACAACTTTGGTGTGTAATATTAATTCCTATGAACTAAATGTTCAGACAAAATTAATGCCAATCTAATTTGCTCCTCTAATTTCAGTCATTATCCGAAAAAATTGATTTATATAATATTTTAAAGAAAAGAAAATAATGTAGTAAGAAAACACAATATATATTCAATATAATGATTCTGATTATTTGAATTCGACTCTTAATTTGATATAAATAAAAATGTCTTACTAACACTTTTTTTTCTAATTTTATAAGTTTTTTAGTATTTTTTTCTATTTTACTAGTTTTCTAACAATTTTTTTTGACATTTTTACTCTTTATTGACTCTTCTCATTTTCAATTCTTATGATTTATTCACTTTTAACTTTTCTGATTTTCTTCCAAATCATATGGAAAGTGATTCAAAATTTGACTTTTGTCGCTTTCTAACTTTTATGGCTTTCTTACAGATTATGTTCCGAAAATTTTATGTCACTTTGGATAACTAGAGTTTTAAGTGAATTAAGGGAAAACTGTGCGGTGGATATTTGGAGGGAAAGCAACTTTCCTTTCGAACTTGTGAATCGATCAACAGGCTGTGTGCCCGGGTCTTCTAGTCCCTCCACTAGTCATACTCTTTCATTTCATAGGCCTTTGGAACTTGTGAAGAGATCAACAGGCTGTGTGCCCCAGTCTTCTAGTCCCCTCACTAGTCATACTCTTTCATTTCAAGGGACCCCATCAATGGAATTTCAGGCTGTCAAGGCTTTCTCCCTAACGCCACATGTATCGGATTGATAGATCAATGGGCTGTGTGCCCTGGTTATCTAGTCCCCCCACTAGTCATACTCTTTCATTTCAGGGGACTCAATCAATCGAATTTCTGGCTGTCCAGGCTTTCTCCCTAATGCCATGTATCGGATTGATAGACCCAAAAGCTCCCTCCTCAAAGGCTTAGGGTAGAATCTTTCGATATGGATAGGCCCTATTGGAATGAAGCCACAGTGTGATGTTATAAGGTCACCCCGCATATCTCTTCTCTGGCCGAGATCAAAATGGTTTTTAGTTTAGGAATCCCCACCCCCCACCCCCCGAGGAGATGAAGGTGACTAACTCCCCAAAAAAGAAAAGTAATTAAAATAGGCTTTTTGTCTTGAGACATTGTGGTTTTAAGTGGACATGATAATGACAGAATCATCCATAAAAACTTACAGGTGAATTAACGGAAAACTGTGTGGTGGATTGTTTGGAGGGAAAACAACTTTCCTTTCGAGTGAATACAACCTATTCTTTCTTTGTGACAGCTCTGCAGGCTTGACTTCCATAGTCTAAATTGCTCCTTCCTAACAACAGGAAGAAAAAAGATTGCATAAATGAACAAGTGTTTTCTTTAATCATGGAAACAACTTAATCCCAAGAAATTGGAAGAGAGTATGAACCCAATACTAAGCCGTTATTATAAGTGTCTGTTTTCTACAATGGTAATTGAAAGAAAAGGTGTAGAATGGTGAGATAATGAAGAAAAACATACAACAGCAAATGTGATGAAGTGAGCCATGAATGAGGCTATGAAGCTTTTGTATATATTTCTTGATTGATCATTTGCGTGAATACATACATTGTGTTGTACACCTTCTATTTATAAACCTACTACATCAGCTAATATTCCTCATGGACCAAGCAAAACTTTACACAGAAAATCATCTAACAAACTGTACTAATCTTTAATCATAGGCCTACACTTGTCATCATCTTGAGCTAAGGAATCTGATAAGTAGCAGAACTGATATAATGGTTTCATAATCTTATCACCGATCCTTCTGGAATTCTTTTGGTTGCAATCTTCAATTCATTTTGCTGAGTTGGAGATATTTGATGACTTGGCATTGGACTCTTTTCTTTTGCTAATTTGGAGCTGTGTTGGCAATATATCAGCATGCTTAACATCCCCCCTCAATTCTTGCGAGGCTAAAGGAACAATGTTGAGTTTGTTCCTTAACCTTGCAAAGAATTGAAAGCTAAGAGGTTTAGTAAATATGTCTGCAACTTGATCAAGGGATGGAACATGTTGAACATGTAGTTGTTGAGCAGCAACGATTTCCCTAACAAAATGATAATCAAGTTGAATGTGTTTAGTCCTTGCATGCAGGATAGGATTTGAGGCCATGGAAATCGTACTCAGATTATCTATCCAGACAATTGGAGTTTTAGGAATGGAGACTCATAGTTCTTGAAGTAAGGACTTCATCCATACAATTTCAGCAGTGACATGTGCTAAGCTTTTATATTCAGCTTCAGTACTGGACCGAGATACAGAGTGTTGTTTCTTTGAACTCCAAGAAACCAAAGTGTGACCAAAATAAACACAAAGTCCAGATACAGATCGTATGTCATCAGGATCTCCTCCCCAATCAGAATCTGAGAAGCCAACAATGTTGAGATGAGGACTTTTCTTGATTTGTATTCCATAATCTGGAGTGCCACTCAAATATCTAAGAATTCGTTTGACAGCTTTCCAATGAGTGTCAAGAGGGTTTGCCATAAATTGACTGACTCTATTGACAGAATAAGCAAGTTCAGTCCGTGTTATTGTGAGGTACTATAAAGCACCTACTATACTTTTGTAAAAACTGGGATCAGAAATGGGACTTCCATCATGTTTGGATAGAGGCGGTGATGTAATCATTGGTGAGGCGATGTTGTTGGCAGTAGACATATGAGCCTTATGAAGAAGATCCTTTATATACTTGGCTTGACAAAGATGCATGCTCTGGTTAGTATATGTAACTTCTATGCCCAAGAAGTGATGTAATGAACCTAAATCTTTGAGAGAAAATACCTTGCTCAAGTTGTGGATGATGTAGCGAATTTCAGCAGAATCATTGCCTGTGATTAGTATGTTGTCCACATAAATTAGAAGATAGATGATGGTCTGATTATGATATCGGAAGAATAGGGAGGAATCAGCTTTGGAATCAAGAAATCCAAGATTGAGCAATACACTTTTCACTTTAAGAAACCAGGCTCTGGAAGCTTGCTTCAATCCATAAATCGATTTAGAAAGTTTGCAGACTAAGCCATGGCCCTGCTCAAAACCCGAGGGTTGTCTCATATAGAGATTTTCAACTATATCACCATGCAAAAGGCATTGTTGACATCGAGTTGTCTAACAGACCAATTAAAGTGAACAGCAAGAGTGAGGATAATGCGAATTGTGGTAAGCTTCACAACTGGATTGAAAGTTTCTTTGAAATCAAAACCTGCGGTTTGAGAGTATCCTTGAGATACTAACCTAGCTTTGTACTTGGAAATGGTGCCATCTGCATGAGTTTTAACTTTAAAGATCCATTTGCATCCTATGAGATTTTTACCAGGTGGAAGACTAGTAAGTGTCCAGGTACGATTGTTGTGAAGGGCAACTAATTCCTCTTCCATTGCTCTCTTCCAGGGACTATGTTGTAAGGCTTCAAGAACAGAAGTAGGTGCTTGAAGAGGAGATAAAGTGGACAAATGGAGTTTAGGTTTGAAGATTCCAGCCTTGGCTCTTGTGATCATAGGATGTTGGTTGTGGTGAGAAGAAGTGGAACCTGCACCCTTAGGTGAAGCACCAGTGGGTTCTGTGGGACAAGGGGAACCTGTAACAGCATGATCACCACTCAAAATGGAAATATCGTTAGTTAATAAAGCATTATCATGAGCAGAATTACTATCATAAAAAGAAGACCTGTTAGATGAATTTATGGGTGTGGAAGAGGGGGAGGAAATGGAAGAGGATGGGGAAGGAGTATTGGAAAAAGGTAAGGCAATGGGTTGAGGTGGGTGAGGGATGTAAGGAGTAGTCTCAGATTTGGAAGGACAGGTGTTGTCATATGGAAAAACAATTTCATCAAAGACAACATGTCTTGAAATTATTAATTTTCCAGAAGATAACAACACTTTGTATCCCTTACATGTATTGTTGTAACCAAGAAATGTTCCCGTATTGGATCGAAATTGAAGTTTATGCTGATTATATGGCTTAAGGTACGCATAGCACAAACAACCAAATATCTTGAATTTACTATAATCTGGTTTGTGCCCATAGAGAAGTTCCAAAGGTGTTTTAAGGTGAATGGATTTTGCTGGGATTCTATTTATTATGTAACACGCAGTGGAAAAAGCATCATCCCAAAAATTCATTGGGAGAGAGGAGTGAGATAAGAGAGAGAGTCCCATTTCTACCAAATGTCTATGTCTCCTCTCTGCCAATCCGTTTTGTTGAGGGGTGTAGGGACACGATATTATGTGCTCAATACCGTTTTCTTGAAAAAAAGAAGTCAGAGCAAGGTATTCCCCACCCCCATCACTTTGAATAACTTTGAGTGTAGTGTGAAACTGGGTTTGGATGAGTTTATGAAAATGGATCATTACTTGTTTAACATCAGATTTTGCTTTGAGTAAGTAGAACCAAGTAAACCTTGTGTGATGGTCAATAAAGTTGATGTAGTAGTGATAACCATTTCGGGATTGTATAGGTGCTGGTCCCCAAATGTCTGTGTGAATGAGGTCAAAAGGCTTGTGGTAAATTGAAGTCGAGTGGGAAAAGGGCAATTTATGAGATTTTGATACAGCACATGATGAACATAGAGACTGATCATTTTCATTAAAGGAAAAAGAAATGTTACAATCTGTCAATGCTCTTTTTGCTACTTCCATAGCACAATGCCCTAGTCTATGATGCCAAACTTTCAGATCTAAGCACTTGTTGATAGAATTAACATTTGGAATAATCTGAAAACTAGAATTGAATTCGACAGATGAAACTGATCTGGAAGAAGACTGTATTGGAGTGAAGTTTTTGCTGGAATGTCTCTGGGATGATTGTGTGAGTTGACTGGGCTTGATACAATGTAGATTGAAGTGGTAAAGTCCTTCTATAAGGCTCCCCTGGAGTAAGACTTCCTGTGTAGTTAAATCCTTCACAAGGCAGAATGTTGGATGGAATTCAAAAAAGACATGATTATCATGAGCAAATTGGGAAACACTTAATTAAATTTTGGTGACAGAAGGAACATGTAACAGGTTTCTGAGTATGAAAGGTCTATCATGATAATTGCTTTTAACTAATGAATTTCCAAAATGAGCAATATTTATACCTGTGCCATTTCCCATATGCACCTTAGTGTTGCCAAGATGTTCAGTGGCTGCATTCAAGTTGTTGAGTTCATTTGAAACATGGTTCGTTGCTCCAGTGTCAGGAAACCATGAATTTTCAGAACCATTATCAGAAAAACGATAAGGTGACATTTGAGCCATGTTCAAACTGGGATTGAAATTGCTTGTTCTAGGAGCATTCACCTGTGACGTGTTGTTGTTGGTGTACTGAGTACCTGAATAATTAGGATTATACCTATGCCAGCACCTGTCTGCAGTGTGTCCATTTCCTTGGCAAACTTGACAGATGAGTCTGTTATAGTTAAATCTTCCACCTCTTCCTTTAAAGAAACCACCTCGGTTGTTTCCTCTTCCTCTTCCTGGATTAAGCCTGCCTCTTCCTCTTTGATTACCTTGAAAATGGTTGAATCTGGTTTGGTTAGATTGTGGCACAGTAGCTGTGTTGAGACTTTGTTGGGATCCCTCAGTATTAATAGTGCTTGAAATAGTCGATTCTAGCCTATTTTCATAGCTTAAGAGTAATGATTGGACTTCTGTAACTGTCCAAGGTTGAACTCTGGAGGTAATAGAGATCATGACAGCATCATATTATGACCCAAGACCAGCTATGATATGAAGGATTTGATCTTGTTCCTCTAACTTTTGACCAGCTGAAGCCAATAAATCAAAAGACTCTTATATGTTGTTCAAATAATCTGTCATGGGAAGTCCTCCTTTCTTCATAGTCTGTAAACTGTATTTGTATTGCATGATTTTTGCAGTTGATTGGCTAGAAAAGTTGCATTCTAGAGTATTCCAGATATCCTTTGCTATATATAAACCAACTGTTTGAACCAAAAAAATTTCAGAGAGGGATGACAGAAGCCAAGATGCAAGTAACTGGTCTTGCCTTTGCCAAGCTAAAAATTCTGGATTAATTTTTTCAGCTTGCGTTTCTGCATCTTTCAAAAGCTGATTTGGTGGAGCATGATTTTTATCAATGTAGGACTCTAGTCCATAGCCTCGAATTGTGACGAGGACTTGTTGTTTCCAAATTAGATAATTGTTATTATCTAACTTGGTGGAAATTAACTGATGTGGAAGAGGAATCACTGATATACTGCTAGGAAACTCTTGTGCCATTTCCTCCTATTTTTTGTTGGTGCTATTTAAATAATAAGTGTGTTATGAAAGGAAAGGAAAGGAAAGAAAAGATACAGAGGCAGGATCAAAACCTGCTCTGATACCATGAAAGAAAAGGTGTAGAATGGTGAGATAATGAAGAAAAACATACAGCAGCAAATGTGATAAAGTGAGCCATGAATGAGGCTATGAAGCTTTTGTATATATTTCTTGATTGATCATTTGCGTGAATACATACATTGTGTTGTACACCTTCTATTTATAAACCTACTACATCAGCTAATATTCCTCATGGACCAATCAAAACTTTACACATAAAATCATCTAACAAACTGTACTATTCTTTAATCATAGGCCTACACTTGTCATCATCTTGAGCTAAGGAATCTGATAAGTAGCAGAACTGATATAATGGTTTCATAATCTTATCACCGATCCTTCTGGAATTCTTTTGGTTGCAATCTTCAATTCATTTTGCTGAGTTGGAGATATTTGATGACTTGGCATTGGACTCTTTTCTTTTGCTAATTTGGAGCTGTGTTGGCAATATATCAGCATGCTTAACAGTAATCACTAACTATCGTAAATCAAAAAAGAAAAGGAATGAAGTTCTTCCTCTTAATTTTCAAATTTGAATTACCGTTAACTACCGTTTTCTACAACAGACTAAATTCAAAAAACAAAAGAAGTTACCAACGGGCATTTTTTATTTCCTCTTCTCTCTTAATTTTTTCAAGCGCAAATTTTTTTATTGCTGTGATTTTTTTTTCTTGCGTTCTCTGTTTGGATTCATCAAGTTATTGTTGTTTATCGATTCTTTCATTGCTTCCCAGTCAACAAAAAAAGACAATTGGGTTCCTGATTTCTGCAATCCTTTTTGTTCCAGTTATTGGGTTCACTCTCGAGAGGAACAACGATTTACGGCTCTCAGCGCAGAAGTTTCTTGACGCCGCTGCCGCTGCCGCTGCCGACATGGAAGACTAAGCAGATGTTCTTCAAGTTTCCCAAATTTTCATGAAAGTACTGTTGTTTATGGATTCTTTCATTGCTTCCAGTTCAACAAAAAGAAAACACTAGGTCATTACAGCAATCTTTCTTGTTCCAGTTTCTGGGTTTTCTCGAGACAGGAAGAAAAGGTCGATCAAGAAAGTTGCAACAGCAGTTTCGATAATCACAACAGAAAATTACTGCTTTCAAGGTTCCCTGACGCCGCTGCAGCTACCAACTTGTACAACGAACAGCTTTTCTCCAGCCACGACCCGATTGGAGAAGAGAAAATCATGCCTTCATTCTTTTTTCTTTTTTTTCTTTAAACATGGAAAAAGGTTTCTAGTTGAATTCTGATCAGATTTCAATAGATTTATATATTGAAATTGCAAGTCTCACTGTCAGCATCAATCTGGCAGGATAGAAGAAGGAAATATTTCTCTGCAAAGAGAACAATGATTTCAGGGGAATAAGGTTCAGAAAGAGTATTCTAGGTAACTTTCCCCTTCTTCTCTTTCCATGTTTTCCCTTAATTGGTTCTATAAAAGTGGCTCTGAAATGTCTCATGTAAAATGCTTACATAATTTGTCTTGTCCCCTACATGGATCTCTTTGTCATGTTGTATTAATCTTAACCAAAACTACATTTAAGAATTAAAAAAAAAAAAAAAAAAAAACTCATGCCTGTCCAATAATATTTCCTCTTTTTGTTATTGTTTTGTGCTTGTTGCTGCAATTGTCGCAATGATTCTGCAGTGTGAAAATGATGAATTTCTGATATTCCCTATTTATTCAAGTTTTCTTCTTATATTCTCATAATCCGTGGAACTATATATGTCTATTGTATGTCTAATTATTTGATATATGTTCTCGCTGCTTCTGAAACTATAAATTTACTTTTAAAAATACACCTCTAAATTTTCACTTATCAATTTCTGATTCTCCCTCCTCTTTAATTATTTCTTTATTTTCCTCTTATTCTAATTTTTCAGTAATATCTTTTCACTTTGGTTTTCATCATATGTGGCCTCAATTTATTCACATATAACAATCTCACTACTTTTGAAATAAAATTATGCTCCTTCCAAATTTTCTGAAATAAAATTCATCTTTTCTTAATATGGATAGATTGTTATTTATTTGCAAGAAACAAAATTATGTAGAGTGTTAAATAATTTTAAATTTTACAAAATATTTATTTATAATATTGGGTTATTTCATGATTTAGTCTCGATCCTTTTAAAATATACACAATTTTAATAATCCTTGAAACTTATTACAGAATGCTCATATCACTTATATTAATATTAATTAACCACAAAACTCTAAAGAAATGTTATAGTTAATTTGTATAGGTGTAATTACGGGTGTTATATAATAAAGTAATAATAACAATAATAATTTACAAAATAAAATTGTATTAATTGATACTTTGACCTACTTTACAACGAAATTCATTATAACAAAAAGTACTTTTCTTTATTCCTCACGCTATTTTTCACAAGGGAATTTATAATATCTGAAAGTGCTTTCTCTTAATGTTAAACAAACTAAACTCTTTTTGGAAATAAAAAAAGTAAATCCAATTAGCATGCGTATTACACACACACAACAAGATGTAATTTAAATATAAAATTTATTAGATTTATAATTTGTGGTGAATCTAGGTTCTTTCTCTATTTTATTTTCCTTTTGCCACCAACTCGAGATCTATTTTCTTATTAATGGACAAAAATTATGCAAGAGGGGGGGGGGGGGGAATTTCTGGTTCTCCGTCTTCAATTATTTCTTTATTTCCCTCTTCTTATGGCTTTTCAATAATATTGTTCTTCACTTTGATTTTCATCATTTGTGGCCACAATTTATTCACATCTCATAATCTCACTTTGCTTCAGAAAAATAAATTATTTTGTTCCTTCTTCGAAACATGTGTTCTACCAAAAAAAATTTAAATTTAAATCTTAAAAGCTTTTTAAGCACAAACAACAATGATAACTAGATTTTTTTTTCTTACTTAAATGCTTTGTTAGCCTTCATTTTTTTTTTTTTTTTTGGGGAACTTAATTTTTCTTACTTGCAGCAGCATGATTTAGTTTAAGAAAGTTACAAGTGTTTTTGTGTAATGCATTAGATATTTTATCACAAGTTTTAATCATTAATCATTCAATTCTTACATTAATATTTCACCATGCATTTGATACTAGCTCGGTCGAGCTCTTTATCTTGAAAGATGGTAAAGTTTATGGGGTGAGTTATTATTATCCGAGAATATTGGATAATGTTTATCATAAGATCTATATGGTTTCATAATGACCTTGCTATCGGGGCACGTCAAAATTAATTAAATTTATTTTACCTCGCTTTCCTCTACGATTTTGTAGTAGTGAGAAGTAAAGGTCGATCCCACAGAGAACGGTGATGTTGATGAATTTTATCTACTAAACTAATAAAATAAAATATACTCTAATAAATAAAAATCAAGCAAATAAACAAAAGGCAGACAATAATAGGAATCAATTCCGGTTCATGGTTCAGTTTTTCCCCTATTCCAAATCATATGATTATGCGACACATTATTAATTTAATTGTGGAATTCCTACCCCTAAACCAACAACAAGCTATGTTGATTCGCTTATCCCTTAAGTGTAATTAATTAGAATAAGCTCTCTAATTAAGCTATTTAATCAAACAGTCCAAAATACGCTCTTTGGATTTAATTCGTTAAATGCATTATCAATTAGGATCATAGGGTAGGCAGGTTATTGAATTCACACGCTCGATTCAATTAATCATGAATTATGTTGATTCTAATAATATAAATTATTAGTTGTTACAGACGGATTCAAGATCACAACAATTACGGATTGCAATTTAAACCATAGCCCTAAATATATAAACTATCAATTGGGGTGATCAGTCACAATTAACAATATATATATTATAAATCAATTCAACCCATCAACATAATAAATTCGCACATATTAAATCAATATGGTGTCACGAAAATATAAATCGCATGATATTAAAATAGGGTTCAAACATTCCCTAAATCGGAATATAAAATTTAGTTACACATCACGTGTCTAAAAATTAAAATCATCCAAATGAAAGACATTAAAACAAAGATAAGAAGGGAGGAATAAACCCAAATCCACAAAAGATGAGTTCCTCCGTGAATCTGTCCCCTTGCTCTCTCTCCCTGTCTCCTGGCGTCTCTCCCTTTTTTTCTTTGTTCACACCCTCAATCCTCGAATGAATCTGTTGTTTGTCTTCAATCTCCCTTTTATCCTTGCCATTTTGCCCTAATTCCCTTTATGGGCTTTAATTAAGTTTTGGGCTTAATTAATTAATTAAGTTCAAAACTATTTGTCTATAAACTTCTTTGTAATCTTCATTCCTTGGATGGGCTAAAGATGGCCAAGTGCTTATGTGGATTATTGTATAAAATTATCCAAAAATGCTGCAAATATCCACAAAAACAAAAAGGAAGTAATTCTTGTTGAAACATTAAATAAGTATGAAATATAGAGGGCACAAGAATTAATTGTATTAAAAATACAATTTTATCAATTAAAATTATGCACCATTTCCTACTTATCAAATATCCCCAAACTCAAACATTTGCTTGTCCTCAAGCAAACATAGAACAAAAGTAGACATATAGTTGAACGGGGAGAGCTATGCTCAGTTTCAAGATATCTCTACTTATGTACTTTCACCAGAAAAATTTAACTCAACCGGTAAGTGTTTCATAACAGATATGGATCCTAAAGTGTCTAATCATCACCTAATAATTAAGTTAATCTAACACATGCAATGATTTAATACCCTCACAACAGGATAACTCATTTCACTCAAGTGTATAGCAGGATGATATATTTCAAGTCACTCATATCAACACAAAGTATGTCATTTACTATAAGCTTGCTCGGATATCTTATTTTTACTACTTGTCAATTGAGTTTCCATGAAATCAAAGGGTCTTCTCGGGGTATAATGTGGTTGTAGTTCAAGGTATAGTCAAAGAGGTGAAAGTTTGAGGAATGTTAGGCTAAACTTGTTATGAATATTTATGGATTTTAAAGCACTCTAACGAATATCCACTTAAAGGTGCTAGTTTACATTTTTCCAACTCAACCTTGTCGTGTATCCATGATTGAACTATGGTATTGCTGTGTTTTTTTTTTTTTTGCTGTAGTATCGAGACTGATATTATGCACTATTCTGCCCCCACGAATTCTTTTTTTTTTCGTGTTTGCAGTAATACCGAGACTGGTATTATGTACTATTCTGCCCCCACAATTTTTTTTCGTGTTGGCAAAAGTACCGAGTGCAATACCTGAACTCGTATCCCAGCAGCCACACTCTTTTTTTTTTCGGGCAGCAACAGAGCATAGTAAAATGGAATGTACACAACAATAGTAGATTCCTGGCAATCATCAACAACTAGTAAACATGCCCCCCTGAGATAGATGGTATACATGTTACATGTATCCTCACTTAATTTGTTAGGAGTGCATTCCACAAATATTCAAAACAGTTATAAAGGTGAGGCACATGACAAGATATGGTTAGGGATGGTTTAGCAAGAGACAGTATCCAAGGCTCAACGGGGTATCCTAAAAGATCAATTATAGGGGGGGTTCATGCAAAAGTCTCAAATAGAGTGTCCTAAATGCCCTTATCATCTAACATGTAATAACTCAAGACAGTAATTCCAAAAAGCATAACCGAGCAAGTTCTAGAATGAACAACTAAGTGTGATAATCCCACATGAAGAAAAAGAGCATCATGTATATAAGTCATGCTCACAGGCTCAAAACTCACTTCCATAATCGGGTTGTGTATCAAATCAAACATGCAAAAGGTCACTCAACCGTAGGCTTAAAGAGACAACTTTATAAAACTATATCAGTCAATCACACTTGCCACATAGAGTCAATTTGAACTTAGGAAGTAAATATCAGGTTATCATAATTTTCATCATTGCAAGCGTCCCCTATCTACCGCATGTATGCATTCATTTCCTCCCCACACCAACATGCTACAAAACCATGAAAGATAAACAATAATAAGAAGCATATAGTGTGGGAAATGAGTCACCGTTATCAGGACAATGAGGAGGGTCGACGTGAAGTCATTCGGCGTGAGAGGGTGACTATCTCCTGCTCCAGCTACCTAAAAGAGAATATATATATATATATATATATATATATATATATATATTTATATATATGCATGGGTTGCCTCCCATGTAGCGCCGTTGTTTAACGTCGTTGGCTCGACTCAAGACTTCCCTTTTCAATGAACACTCCAAGGAGGTTTTGGAATTGGTCTCAAAGATGGCACATCTGCTGCTACATTCAAGGTCCATCCATTCATCTCTATCTTTTTCACCATTTTAGACTTTGAAAAATTGATGAAAGAAACACCATATGAGATTTTTTTTCGAAAATATAGTGGCACCCATTTGATCTCATAATGTAAGTGTATACACATTCCATCTATTTTGAACAATTCTTTAATCTCATTCTCTTTATCCTTATTTATAACCCTGTGAATTTTAGATAGAAAAGGCAATGGGTTAGTCTTAATAGGAGAAGAAATAGGTCAATTTACCTTATTCCCGTGGGTGGACAGTTCCACACTGGGCAACCCAGTGTCTAGTTGTACGACAGGTTCCACACTGGTTGACCCAGTGTCAGTGTCTTCAGCGTCAACCTTCTTTTTCTTTGCATCTTTCACAACGAACCCGGGCTTGTTAAGCTCTCCAAGTTGCTTTCCACTCCTTAGGGTAACAGCATTTACATTTCTTGGATTTATCTCGGGTTGAGAAGGCAATTTCCCGCTATTTTGATTCTCCAGGCGACTTACGGTGATGTAGCTGGCTCACTTGTGTTTCAACATTATTGATGCTAAATTGAGTTTCTTGCTGGAATTGTCCCATTTTTTGTTGAAATTGCACCGTGCTGGAGGTTAGAGTTTTCATCATTTCCTCCAAGGTTGCAATAGAGCTCTGCTCCAATTGTTGTTTTTGAAAGTATGGGCCTCTCTGTTGTGGTGGTGGACGAGTTTGTTCAGGTTGTGGTCCATTATATGAATTTCTCCACCGAAAATTGGGATGATCTCTCCACCCCGGGTTGTAAGTATTCAAATTGGGGTCGTTTCTCCTCCCTTGGAAGTTCCCAGTGCAACCGGCATTGGCATGTTCATTTATTTCCTCATTAAGGATCCTACAGTCGTCGGTGGTATGATCGGCAGTCTCACAGATTTTACATGGTTTTCCTGTAGCAATCTGTCTAACAAAAGAGGTAAGTTCATTTAATTGATTTTGAAGTGACAAATCATTTACCTCTTTCACCATTCTATATGATGTGTCACGATTGCCAAACTGTTCTGAGTTAGCTGCCATGTTTGAAATTAACTTTTTTGCTGTTGCAGGGGTCTTATCCACAAGTGCTTCACCACTGGCTGTATCAATCATGTTCCTGTCCATCATTGCCAGGCCATCATAAAAGTATTGGATTAGGAGTTGCTCACTAATTTGATGTTGTGGGCAGCTTGCAATAAGTCTCTGGAATCGCTCCCAATATGCATGAAGTGTCTCTCCATCAATTTGCATTATACCACAAATCTCCTTCCGTATATTGGCTACTCGAAAAGCTGGAAAATATTTTTGTAAAAACAAACTCTCCATCTCAGCCCATGTGGTGACAGATCCAGGCAAATAATATAGTCAATCCTTCGCTAAGTCCTTCAAGGAAAATGGAAAAGCTCTCAACTTAATTTGCTCATTAATCACTCCTATAGTTTTCGTACTTGAGCAAACCAAATGAAAAGGTGCTTATAAGGGTCTTCACCTGCATAGCCATAAAAAGAAGGTAATAAGTGTATAATATCATAATTAAACTCAAACGTGGTATTTGCACTAAAATCGGGAAATGTAATGCAAAAGGATTGTTCAGCAATAGCAGAATTTGTGAGCTCCCTCAAAGTTTGCGTTGCTGCCATTATAATTTCAAAATGGATGTTAGCCTGACTTGCACAAAATTCTCCAAAAGAATGTTATTAGACTACAGAAACTAAGGGGAAAAAAATTAAAAAGACAAAAATACGAAAAAGAATAGAAAAATTACAAAAACTTCACAGCTGGACATGACACTGGGTCAGTCCTGCTGCCAATATCTTTTTGTTTTTTTTGAAGTAACTAAATCAAATATTTACAGAAAAATATGAGAAAAAATAAATAAAATGGAAAGATGTGAAGGTATTTTGAGCCAAAAATTTCCTCCATTATTATGCTTAAACTGCTGCCATTCTTATTCCATTTTCCTTTTCCAGTTTTCCTCCACAAGACTAATATATCCATCCAATGAAGGACGTTCAAAAAAAAGTTGAGACTATCTTTGTAAGACAGAGGAGAGTATTATTACTATATTATAATTCTTCCTATCTCAATTCCATCTAATTTTTTATTTCATGAATCAACCATGCATTATATCTTGGTATTGTTTTTTCATCTTTGATTTTTCCTTTATTTTGCGTTTCTACTGAGACTGACTAATCACTGAATCTACCCATATTTGATGACTTTTCAATCCCTGCCATTGCCATTTTGTATACTTTGTTGACTCTCTGTACGGGGAATATATGGCTTTATTGCATCTTTTGTGGGTGGTTTGTTGCATAATTTTGTCCTTTCTTTATTGAGGGAAGTCTTTTTGTCTTCTAATTTATTATATTCCAATAATATCATTTTTTTAAATTAAAAATTCTCCAAGGAGAAGGAGAATTACTGTGGGGTTCAACCTCAAAACTGGTTTAGTGACAGAAACTCAACTCACTAAATTCCATTCAATTCTCGGGATGATATTATTTAATATACATAATACTTTGATAATTTCAATATAAGTTTGATGATAATATAATCTTAGTTTATGTGTAATTTGGTTTATATTGGATAGTGTCATTTAATGTAGAGATTACAGATTCGGATCTCTGCAATGGATTCGAAACAACATATGGTGTTACCACAACTCAGCTAGATAAAATACCAACTGTTTGAAATTATGCAAGCAGGGGAGGGGTTATTTCCCTCTTGTGTGGGCTGCGTGATCCAGTCAATAGTGCCCCGATAGACATGGCTGTTGTAATGAAACAATATGTTGCTTGAATTGTATAAGGTGGGGTGTTGAAGCATATTTAGTTTGAATTCTGATCATATTTCAATAGATTTATGTATTGAAATTGCAAGTCTCAGCAGTCAGCATAAATCTAGCAGGATAGAAGAAGGAAAGATTTATCAACCATAGCAATGGATTTCAGGAGAATAAGGTTCAGAAAGAGTATTCCAGGTATTCCTCTTCTTCAGTCTTTCCATGTTTCCCCTTAATTGATTCTATAAAAATGGTTCTAAAATGTCTCAGGTAAAATGCTTACATAATTTCTCTTGTCCCCGACATGCATCTCTTCATCATGTTAGTATTAATCTTAACCAAAACTATATTTAAGAATTTAAAAAAAAAAAAAAAAAACTCATGTGTGTCTAATAATATGATTTTGTTGTCTGAAAATGATGAATTTATGATATTCCCTATTTATTCACATTTTCCTCTAATATTCTCATAATCAATGGAACTATATATATGTATTGTATCTCTACTCATTTGATATACGTTCTCGTTGCATCAAATATATCATACTTGAAGAAAATTTGAATAAATTGACGTTTAAACTACTACGAAATAAAGTCATACCAATAAATCTTGTTTCCTCAAAAATGACATTTTGAATTTCTCTTTTCATAAAACTGAAACTACAAATTTTCTTCAAAAAATACACCTTTAAATTTTCACTAATGAATTTCTGATTCTCCCTCCTCTTTAATTATTTCTTTATTTTTCTGTTGTCCAACTTTACGATAATATCCTTCTTCATTTTGGTTTTCATAATCTGTGGCCTCAATTTATTCACATCTCATAATCTCACTGGCTACTAAAAAAAAAATTCTACTCCTTTCGAGCAATCTGTTAAACTAAACAATGATATAGTTTTTTGAAACATAAAGATATAGTTTCTTAATATGGATAAATTGTGACTCTTTTGCAAAAAACAAAATTATGTAGAGTTTTTTAATAATTTAAATTTTACAAAATAATTTTTTTTAATATTGGTTTACTTCATGTTTTATTGTAGATCCTTTTAAAATATGAAAAATTTCAAAGATACTTGAAACTTATTACAAAATGCTCGTATCACTTATATTAATGTTGATTAACCACAAAACTCTAGAGAGATTTTATAAATATTTTTTATAGGTGTAATTACGGGTACTATATAATAATAATAATAATTTACAAAATAAAATCGTATTAACTGATACTTTGACCTACTTTTCAAGGAAATTATTTTGCTCCTTCTTAACACAACCAAAAAAAATTAAAAATTTAAATCTTAAAATCTTAGTAAGATTTTTTTTCTTAATTAAATTCTTTGTGAATGCATTGGATATTTTATCACTAGATTTAATCATTAATCACCAAATTCTTCAATTTAATATTGCCCATGAATTTGATACTAGCTCGGTCGAGCTCTTTAACATGAAAGATGGTAATATTGAATAATGTAACGCCCGATATTTTTTCACCCTTATCTTATTGTTTAAATTTTTAAGTATACGCCGTTTACTTATTATTGGCTATGATAAGTCAAATAGTACGTATAATTTTTTTATTATTTTTTTAGTCTTGAGTTATAATGGCCCAATTTATTTTATTAAGTAAAGTCTACTGAGATATCGATATTTTAATATGTCTCGTTGTATTGAATAAACTCATATTGCATTAGGTAAGATGTTTATTGTTAAATTGCATCTTTTTTTGGCTCGAATGAAATTAGGCCCAATATTTTTGAGCCCATAAAATTTTCATCACGTTTGTGTGCATTACATAAATCACCGTTTTTGATCAGTTCCTACTAAAATAAGAATCCTAAATAATAGAATATTTGAATAACAAATATTAGGGAACGATTAGATTCTCTATCTGATAAAAAAAACCCTAATCCAGCAATATTTATTGTTAACCCTAGGTATAAAGTCAATAATTTTCCCTCCCAACACTGAAAAAAAAAAAGAGAGAGAGAGAGAGATAGAGAGATTTTCTGCAAGAATTCCTGATCAAGAACACAGTGTAGGCTCATTGCATGAAATTCTCGAAATTTATTCATATTTCAAACTCGAGGTGGGGGTTTTTACGGTTTGTCATTAATAATTATATTATTTGATTCGTTTAAATATTTACTGTTATTATATGTTATGATTTATGAATTGTGCAAGAATTAATTTGCACCCCTAAGTTGATTGATCAATCAATAATTTTCCCTCCCAACACAGATTACGACTTGAAAAAGAGAGAGAGAGAGAGAGAGAGAGAGAGAGAGATTTTCTGCTGGAATTCCTGATCAAGAACACAGTGTTTAGGCTCATTGCATGAAATTCTCGAAACTTATTCATATTTCAAAGTTGGGGTGGGGGTTTTTACGGTTTGTCATTAATAATTATATTATTTGATTCGTTTACATGTTTACTGTTATTTTATGTTATGATTTATGAATTGTGCAAGAATTAATTTGCGCCCGTAAGTTAATTGATCAATCCCCTAAGCTACGTATGTTACACAGCTACATGCCCTTAAGTTCTAATATGTAAGTATTTGATGCTTACTTATTATGTTATGGCATACATATAATTGTACTACATGTTTTACTGTCAATTGTATAATTGATTTTGACAACTTGACTCCCACAAGCTAAAAGAAGTTCACCCCAATTTTTAAACCTTTCAGGTTAAGATGGAGCTAGCGGTGGAGTAGAGACAAGCCGACGAGCATATAATAAATATGATTTTCGTTAAGTTGTTTTTTAATTGTGTTGGAAAATATTTAATTAGTGGCATGACTAGGTTGATTTTAATTACGAACTTATTTTAGAGTAAATACTATTTTATTTATTTATCCGTATGGATTAGTTATTGATTTAATTATTTATGAATTGTTTTAGGAATTATATTTTTTTATTCCGCTGCTTAGTAGATTTTTAATTGTAGTGGAAAATATTTAATTAGTGGCATGACTAGGTTGATTTTAATTATGAACTCATTTTAGAATGAATACTATTTTTTTATTTATCCGTATGGGTTAAATTGTTTGTTGGGTTAATGGGAATGAGAAATCAATTTCTTGTTGTTTAGGTGTTTATGCTACTACTTATTATTTGATTTTGTTTCCGAAAATATATTATTGGTTATAATTATTTGAGGTTACGGCATACAAAAATGTAATATTATGAAATCCAGTAATTCACTTTAGTGCTTGGATAAAATTTATGTCATATGGTCCTCTTTTAACGGCATGATTTTAGAAATATTAATTTTACCAAAGCATATATTATGTGTCTACTTGTTTATAATTGTAATTTACTATTTAATTATATTTTATGAATTTCGGGTCATTACAGATAATGTTTATCATAGGATCCATACGATTTCATAAATTGTTACTTAACTAGCTGTGATCCGAGAATTTGTTTAAGCACTAGACTATTGGCATGTATATTGCAAATCCTATTAGAAATTTAATACTGAAAATATAGTTGGGCTCGCTTGCAATTCTTAAATTAATGGGTCAACCACCAACTTCCGAGAAAATTAGATAATGTTTATCATAAGATCCATACGGTTTCATAAACTATTTTATAACTAGCTATTATTATCTGAAAATATTGGATAATGTTTATCATAAGATCTATACGGTTTCATAAATTGTTCTATAACTATCTATTAGTATCCGAGAATATTGGATAATGCTTATCATGATTATGTTTATCATGGCTTAATAATGACATGGATACTGCAAATCCTATCAAAAATTTAATATTAAAAAATATTTGGGTTCTCGTGCAATTCCTAAGTTTATGGGTCAACCACTAACTCAACTTGTCATACATAATGGATGGGCTTAGAAGGTGAATTAAGTGAACCCTTTGAAAAATAAAGTTACAACTGAGGAATATCTTAAACTTATATAATCTAATTCGAAATAAGTATTGTAAAATATTACATATTATTAATCGGGCATTATTGTCCAATACAAATTCACATGATTACATTGTCGATCGATACAAGATTTATATTATTTATAAGATAAATAATATTTATTTCTATGTTCTTGTTATTTAATATTATTTGTATGATGTATTTAGTTTAGACAAGATATGCATTGTGACCTAGATTTGCTTGCTCCCACAAATTTTATTATTTTTCAGGTTAATGAGCTCGACCTATTAGTGGGATGATGGAGGTCATATAATTCAAGTTAGTATTTAAAGTTTAAGTTTAAACTTGTTTCTCTCCTTATAAGTATTTAGGATAGTAATTTTATTTAGTATGACATTATAAATATTCTCAAACTGTTTACTATATATTAATTATAGAATTGCTCCTTGACGATTAAGATTTACACTATTAAAAATTTTCAACTCTTTATTTACATATAAAATAATTTTCTATTCTCTAACTTATTATATGTCTTTGATAACTCTATATAATAGAGTTATTTTTGTACCCTTTAATTTGAATTCATGTATAAAATAGTGATGAATTTGGTGAATTTTAGTATAATGTGACATAATTAGATCTTTATTTTATTTTGTAGTTCATGTAAATTAAATGTGTAATTTTTCTTTGATTTTGTGTAAAAAAAAATAGGATTCGAGCTGAAATTGAGGAATTAAAGTTAAAGGTGCAGAAAGTCTGGAAAGTCCCCAGTTGCTGCACGAGATGCTGCAGCACGTTGGAAGCCAATTTTTCCAACCAGATAATGCGAGTTCAAATTGTTGACTGGACAATTTAAGTCAAGCTGGCAAAGAACATATGAATCAGCTGGGGAGTCAACATGGGCTAATTAAATGGGCTGCCAAAAAGAAGAAAAGAGGTGTGGGCCTTGAAAAGAGAGGGACAATAGGAAATAGGGCAGCAAGCAAGAAAACAAGACAGCAAGCAGTCCCAGGAGAGAACAACACGCAGGAAGAGGAAACAGGGGCTAGACCAGGAACGAAATTCCACCATTCCCACCAGTTTTTCACGGAGATTTCAAGGGGAGAAAGAAGGAATCAACTAGAAGAAAAAGAGGAGGAAAGGAGCTCGAAAATCAGCCATCCCAACAGCTGAACTCTCTCTTCTTTATTCTCTTTTATTCCCCTGCTTTCTTGAGGAATTACATTTCAGATTTTATGGATGATATATTCGTTTTCTGGACTGTATTTTTTGAAATAGTCATGAGCTAAACATCAATTAGACTTGAATTGCTAATGGATTTTGAATCTTTTTATTGAAACTTTATTGCATTGTTGGGTGATTTGTAATGTTTATTATTGTTTGGCCAGCAATAATGAATTTACAAGCTAGATTTAATACCGAAAGGGTTAGGTCTAGTGGAAATTGTTTGAATGATGCAAGTGGATGACTGATTATAGGTTATTGTTGTGAATGGTATAGGGATATATTGTTCGCCTTGCATAATTATACGAATTGATTTTTGAATCGATGTTCCAATTTCAATTAGGCATAGGAATATGTTTAATTAGAAAAAGGAATGTATAACATAGCATTTGGAAAATTCTATGTATCAAGAAAGAATTCGTGTTAACTTTAGAACATTTCACTCGAGAACAATGTCGTTTAACATTGATCAATAAAATTCGATTCAAAGAAAATTAGTAATTCAAGTCTATAACATCCATATTGCGAAATTCCTTGCTGCCATTGATTGTGAATTGAACATCAAATTGTTGAAAATATTTTCTTTAATTCTTGTTTAATTTGTAGAAGTAGAACCAAACCATCCACTCCACTTATTACTCATTTCTTTAGTTAAAAATTTCTAGTAATTGATAATTGCAATTTATTTTAATTTCAATCTCTGTGGAGATGATAAATTCATCATTATACTACTTGTTGACTACGTGCACTTGCGTATACCAACCCAACAAGTTTTGGGCGCCGTTGCCGGGGATTGTAATTTAAACTTTTTGTGATATCGATAATTAGGCAATTTATTTCTTTTATTTTGTCTAATATTGATTGTTGTTCTTGTGCTTTAATAGGTTGATTTTGTGTATGAACGAGCAACAAGGTTTTGGATTAGCTCCTTTTGACCCCGAGATTGAACGTACATTTAGAAGAGGAAGAAGGAAAAAAAGAGGACAACGGACTCAACATCAAGGTAACATGGCCGAAGAGGAATTAAATGTGGCTGCTAATGCAATTGTGATGGCCGATGACCGAGAGAGAGCCATACGAGAGTATGCTAGCCCAATGTTCAATGACCTTAATCCGAGCATCATTCGGCCTAAAATTCAAGCACCTCAATTCGAGTTGAAGCCGGTGATGTTCCAAATGTTGCAAACTGTGGGTCAATTTAGCGGGCTAGCCACTGAAGATCCTCACCTTCAACTTCGATAATTTTTAGAGGTGAGTGACTCTTTCAAGCTCCAAGGTGTTACGGAGGAGGCCTTGAGGCTGAAATTATTCCCTTTCTCATTGAGGGATCGAGCTAGAGCATGGCTTAACACTCTTCCACCGGATTCTATTGCTTCTTGGAATGATCTTGCCGAGAAATTTTTGATGAAGTACTTCCCTCCTACAAAAATGCCAAGTACCGGAATGAGATTATTTATTTCCAACAATCGGAGGATGAATCCGTGTGTGAAGCTTGGGAGAGATTCAAGGAGTTGTTGAGAAAGTGCCCCCATCATGGTATTCCTCATTGTATCAAAATGGAGACTTTCTACAATGGTCTTAATGCCTCTACTCGCATGGTGTTGGATGTTTCGGCAAATGGAGCAATTCTTTCTAAATCATATAATGATGCCTATGAGATTTTGGAGAGGATTGCCAACAATAAATACCCATGGTCTAATACAAGAGCACCAACCGATAAGAAAACAGCCGGAATTTATGAAGTAGATGCATTGACAGCTTTAACAGCTCAAGTTTCTTCCATGAGCAACATTTTGAAGAATTTAAGTTTGGGGGGAATGGCACCGACAGCCCCTATGGAACAAGCAGTGGTTATTTCATGTGTTTATTGTGGAGATGGTCACACATTTGATTGTTGTCCTTCCAATCCAGCCTCGGTTTGCTATATGGGAAATCAAAACTCCAACCGCAACAATCCATATTCCAATTCTTATAACCCGGGGTGGAGGCAACACCCAAATTTCTCTTGGGGAAGTCAAGGCAACAACTCGAACAATGCACCAATGCAAAGCAAGCCTAACTTTCTGCCGGGATTCTCCAATCAACAACAACAACAAAGATTTCCTCCACAAGCTACCCCAACCAACTCCCTTGAAAATTTGATGAAGGAGTATATGGTTAAGAATGATGCAATGATTCAAACTCAAGCAACTTTGCTGAGAAATCTTGAGGTTCAAATGGGGCAATTAGCAAATGAGTTGAGAAATCGACCTCAAGGTGCCTTACCAAGTGACACTGAAAATCCAAGAAGAGAGGGCAAGGAACATTGCAAGGTCTTGAGGAATGGTAAGGATTTAGAGCTGAATACTGAGGAAGATAAACAGAAAAATGAGCCCACTTCAATCCAAAGGAATGCTGAAACAGACAAAGAAGCTGGAAATTCGAAATTAATTTCCACATAACCTGTCCAGAAAGCTACAGCATCAATTCAGCAAACTGCAGAACAGCAAGTTGGCAAAAACTTCCACCTCCATTTCCTCAATGTTTTCAAAAGCAACAACAAGATGTCCAATTTCGGAGATTTTTAGATGTTTTAAAGCAGCTCTATATCAACATTCCATTGGTGGAGGCGTTGGAACAAACGCCCAATTACGTAAAATTCTTGAAGGATATTTTGACAAAAAAAAGACGGCTTGGAGAGATTGAAACGGTTACTTTGACCGAAGGATCCACTGCAATTTTCAAAAACAAAATTCCTCCTAAATTAAAGGATCCAGGGAGTTTTACTATCCCTTGTTCTATTGGTGGTAGAGATGTTGGTAGAGTTTTATGTGATTTAGGGGCAAGTATTAATTTGATGCCTATGTCTATTTTCAGGAAACTCGGAATTGGAGAAGCTAGACCAATCACCGTCACATTGCAATTGGCCGATCAATCCATGGCACATCTGGAGGGTAAGATTGAAGATGTCTTGGTGCAAGTAAACAAGTTTATCTTTCCGGCGGATTTTATTATTCTTGATTATGAAGTGGATCGTGAGGTTCCAATCATTTTGGGGAGACCATTTCTTAACACCGGGAGAACATTGATTGATGTTCAAAATGGAGAGCTTACAATGAGGGTCAATGACCAACAAGTAACTTTTAATGTGTTCAATGCTATGAGGTTCCCGGATGAAATTGAAGAGTGCTCTTTTGTGAATGTTGTTGACACTCTTGTGGTTGAAAAGGTGCAAAAAAGAAACATGTGAAGATATTGTGGGGATAACCTCTCTTGATGAAAATGATGAGACAAGTGATGATGAAGGAGCACAAGTCAAATGGGTTGAGCCTAGGCAATTATCCACCAAATTTAGGAGATACTTTGAGTCTTTGGATCTATCGGAAAGGAACTTCACACCATCTAAACCATCCATTGAAGAACCACCAAGGTTAGAATTAAAGACTTTGCCTAATCATTTGAAGTATGCTTACTTGGGAAAAGAAGAGACTCTACCTGTGATAATTTATGCATCTTTGAGTCTAAAAAAGGAAAGTTTGTTACTCAACGTGTTAAGGAAATACAAAAAGGCAATAGGGTGGACAATGGCGGATATCAAGGGAATAAGCCCCTCCCTTTGTATGCATAAAATTTTGCTAGAAGAAAGATGCAGCAAATCCGTCGAACATCAAAGAAGGTTTAACCCTATCATGAAGGAAGTTGTGAAAAAGGAAGTGATCAAATGGCTCGATGCCGATATTATTTACCCAAACTCGGATAGCTCTTGGGTCAGCCCGGTTCAATGTGTTCCAAAGAAAGGTGGAGTCACAGTGGTGGCAAATGGAAACAATGAGTTAATTCCCACAAGAACGGTGATGGGATGGCGAGTGTGCATGGATTATCGGAAGCTAAACAAGGCCACAAGAAAATATCATTTCCCACTGCCATTCATTGATCAAATGTTGGACAGATTAGCATGGAAGGAAAACTATTGTTTTCTTGACGGGTATTCGGGTTACAACCAAATCTCTATTGCTCCGGAAGATCAAGAGAAGACCACTTTCACATGTCCTTATGGTACATTTGCTTTCCGGAGAATGCCATTTGGATTATGCAATGCCCCTGCTACCTTTCAGCGATGCATGATGGCCATTTTTTCCGACATGGTGGAGAAATCTCTCGAGGTATTCATGGATGATTTTTCGGTATTTGGTGAAACTTTTGAGGCTTGTTTGGCTAACTTGGAATAGGTACTTGAGAGATGTGAAGAAACTAACTTGGTCCTTAATTGGGAAAAATGCCATTTCATGGTACAAGAGGGAATCGTCTTGGGACATCGGATTTCTCATTATGGAATTGAAGTGGATAGAGTAAAAATTGAGGTAATTGAGAAGCTACCACCTCCTACCACGGTAAAGGGTATTCGAAGCTTTTTGGGGCATGCGGGGTTCTACCGGAGGTTTATCAAAGATTTTTCAAAAATATCCAAGCCTCTTTGTTCTCTACTTGAGCACAACCAATCCTTCGAATTCACAAAGGAGTGTCAAGAGGCATTTTCGACATTGAAGAAAGCACTTGTGTCCACCCCGATTATTGTTCCACCGGATTGGTCTCTTCCTTTTGAACTAATGTGTGATGCTAGTGATTTTGCCATTGGTGATGTGCTCGGGCAAAGAGGAAATAAGGTATTCCACTCTATTTATTATGCTTGCAAGACTTTGACGAATGCCTAATTGAACTACACAACCACTGAAAAAGAACTTTTGGCCGTAGTGTTTGCATTTGATAAGTTCCGAGCTTATTTGGTGGGAACCAAGGTGGTAGTGTACACAGATCATTCGGCCATAAAGTATCTTGTTGCCAAGAAGGATGCCAAATCAAGACTCATTCGATGGGTCTTACTTCTTCAAGAGTTAGACTTGGAAATTCGAGATAGGAGAGGAACTGAGAACCAAGTGGCCGATCATTTATCTTGGCTTGAAGGTGGAGGTGAAGAGAAGAGTGAAGGGACTATTAAGGAGACATTTCCCGATGAACAAATTTTGAAGGTTAGTCAAGTTTCAACACCATGGTATGCTGATTTTGTGAATTATTTAGTAAGTGGATTGATTCCTCCCAATTTAAATAGCCAACAACACAAGAAATTCTTGCATGATGTAAAGTCATATTATTGGGATGATCCTTATCTTTACAAGCAATGCCCCGATCATGTGTTGAAACGATGTGTACCCGAGGAGGAAATACCAAGCATTTTGGATCATTGCCATTCTTATGCATATGGAGGTCATTTTGGGGGACAAAGACAGCAGCTAAGGTTTTTCAATCGGGATATTTTTGGCCTTCTATTTTCAAAGATGCTCACAAATTTGCAAAGAATTGTGATAGGTGTCAACGGGGAGGAAATATTTCAGCAAGGAATGAGATGCCTTTGAACAATATTCTTGAAGTGGAACTTTTTTATGTGTGGGGAATTGATTTCATGGGGCCTTTTCCTCCTTCTTTTGGAAATTTATACATATTGGTGGCTGTCGACTACGTATCCAAATGGGTTGAAGTTGTGGCAAGTCCTAAGAATGATGCCAAGGTGGTTATGAAATTTCTACACAAGCATGTGTTCACTCGATTTGGTACTCCAAGATCCCTTATAAGTGATGAAGGCACCCACTTTGTGAACAAACTTTTGGCTACATTTTTAGCTAAGAATGATGTGAGACACAAGATTGCTACAACTTATCATTCTCAAACAAATGGCCAAGCCGAGCTCTCCAATAGAGAAATCAAAAGCATACTTGAGAAGGTGGTGAATCCTAATCGAAAAGATTGGTCCCAAAGATTGGAGGATGCTTTATGGGCATATAGGACAGCTTTCAAGACACCTTTAGGCATGTCACCATATCGGTTGGTGTTCGGGAAAGCATGTCACCTACCCGTGGAGTTAGAACATAAAGCATATTGGGCCATCAAGAAGCTCAACGTGGACCTTCAAGTTGCCGGTACACTCCAAAAATTGCAATTAAATGAGCTGGATGAAATGAGGTTGTTCACCTATGAAAATGCTAAACTCTACAAAGAAAAAACAAAGAAGTGGCATGATAAGAGGATTCAACCTAGAGTCTTTGAGAAAGGGCAGCGAGTTCTACTGTTTAACTCCCGTCTTAAATTGTTCCCAGGAAAATTGAAGTCTAGATGGTCCAGACCATTTCTTGTAACCAAGGTGTACCCTTATGGAGTTGTTGATTTAAAGGAAGAGAACTCAGGTCGAGAATTTAAAGTGAATGGGCAGCAAATCAAGCATTATTGGGGAGGAGAGGTCAATCGAATGAAGACCTCTATCACTTTGGAAGAACCATGACAAAGGAGGTGATTTTGGGTTGTTTATGATGTTAAAAAGAATTTAAATATTTTTTTAGCAACCCAAAAATACATTTTATGTATATATGTACATATATATGTAAATATATATAGAGCGTATGTAAATAATATTGCATTTACTTAGTAGGTTATTAAGTTTTAAATCACTAACCCTCACTCTCATCCATTTGCCACAAGGTGTGCTCGAGGAAAGGAAGCATGGATTTTGAAGGAAAAATTGCCATTTTGGTACTATAGCAGTGCTGATTGGAAAAAGGGGAGCAACCTAAGTATGGTGATGGAAGGGACTGCTTCGCAAGAATTAAAATTTCGCCCAGTTTGCTGCAGCATATCTCGTAGCAACTGGGCATAATTTGTGATCCTGTTAAAAAAAATTCCGCCCAGTTTGCTGCAGCATATCTCGCAGCAACTGGGAGTGCAAAAAAAAATAAAAAAAATTTAATTTTAAATTTCAGAATTTGAAGGGCAAAATGGGGATTTACCCTTCTCTGATACAGAAACCCTAGCCCACATGACCCCCACCCCTCACTCCCTCACACCACACCAGCTGTTCCCCCCTCCACTCTCACCAGGCGCGCCCCCATCGCCCCTTCGCTCCAGCCAACACCCACTCAGGCGCGACCCACGTCGCATCGCACTCCAGGCGAGGCCACCCCTCTCCGCCTCACCCCCAGCCGACGTACAAGCACGACCCATGCTGCGTCGCACCGTTCCTCTTCACGCGACCCAGTCACCGCATTGTCCCTTCTCCCCCTCGCCCCAGCCGACGCACAAGCGTGGCCCAGTCGCCGTGTCACCCCTTCACTCCACTCCAGCCGACTCCTTCACACCAACCCATCGGACGCCGCGACCACTATCATCGTGTCGCCTCATTCTTCAGCCCATACGACCACTGTTGCGCACATCTTCTCGTGACCGATCGCGTCGCACATCCTCTCCAAACGCAACCCCAATCGTTTCGTCGCACACCCAACCACCGCTATTCCACAGGCGCGACCCCTGTCGTGCCACTCCAGGTGCTCCTGCCGGCACCACTTCGCCTCCCATGTCGCCTCTTCCCTCGAGTCAGCCACGTCCGCCTGCTGGTTTGCCATTCCTCGCCGTCCATAGCAGTTTTTGGTAAGTCCTCCATTCCATTCATCATGCCGAGGGTCAAGCAAAGTGCAAAGAAACTTCACACAATCAACCCATTTCCATCAGACGAAGCCCAGGAGAGATATGACAAATTCATCTCCAAGAAGGACATCTTCCCCGACCGAGGGTTCCTCGCCCAACCAAATTCATATGTCGGTATCCCGCAGTGGCTAGCCAATAACATGAAGCAGCGAAAATGGAACACCCTCTGCCTTCACTCCAAAGAAGCTACCAGCACTCTGGTTAGGGAGTTCTACTCCAATATTACCAATTTTGAAGTGGAGCACGTTCATGTTCAGCAGACAAAAATCATGTTCTCAGCCGCTGCCATCAATAGGTTCCTCAAGCTGCCAAACAGTAACTACCAATATGTTGCCCTGGTTGAAAGCACCACTGATAAGCAGCTGGAGGAAATTGTGCGGACCGTGGCTCAGGAAGGAGCTATGTGGAATATCAGTTCGGGCGCTTTCACTTTTCAACGGACAAATTTGCAGCCCCAAGCCCGAATCTGGTACAGTATTGTGAAGACAAGTCTCATGTCCACATCTCATGATTATTCGGTCAACCGGGAACGTATGATCCTTGTCTACTGCATTATGACAGGAAAAGCAATTAATGTGGGCCAAATAATTTCCAAGGAAATTCGAGATTGTGCTGCAAAAATCAGCAGGAAGTTATTCTTTCCTTCGCTCATCACACGACTTTGTGCAGCTCGGGGGTGCCCACGTCTGAAAACAGGACATTCTTGTCAAAAAAGGTATGTTGCCACTCATGATTCGACCCATCAGCAGGCAGCATCATCCTCCATCAACATTATCAATATCATAGAACAAATTGATCGGCAGGAAGCTAAGCAGAACAAATTATTCGACTGGCTACATGAGTATTGGGCATATGAGCAGAAAAGAGATGAGATACTGCATTGAGCACTCCAGCGGAATCTGCCGAGAATAGCACCCCCATTCCCTGCATTCCCGGACAGCATTCTCGAACCATGGATAGATGACCCGAACCAAGAAGAGGAACCTAAGGAGCAGGACTCCGACTAGGCCATCAGGGAGTTCTTCAATTCCAGTTCTTGTGTCGTTTAGTATTTTCATTTTGTGTCGTGCAATTTGTTTTTGAGTCATAGTGATAGTATTTGGTCATGCATTTATTAGTAGCAGAAATGTGTGTAGCGTATTGTCTTCTGATGTGTCTTTGTTTTTATATGTGATGTTAAGAAGTCTATGTGTTTCCCTAACATGGCTAATCTATGTGTGTTGCTCGATGATGATGTTTAAAATATTTTGTGTTGTTTGTGAGAATTAGCATAATATGCTTGCACTACACTTAGTTGTTTCTTGTGCTGTTGGATTGAGAAAGATTGCAATAAGAGTATCATTTCTATCATATGTGCATAGCTTGACCAATGAGGATTGAATCCCTATGAACCGGTTAGATTCTTTGGAGAGCCTAAGTCTTCAAAAATGTTGCTTAGTGTTCCCTTTGAAATGAATTGCAGATGACACTTATTCGAGGATATGATTTAGGCCATTTTGGATCCTTTGAGCCTTTCTAGCCTACCGTACATATTTTTCCTAGTCACCCCATTTGAGCTTAATTGACAATTTTTCTTCTTAGCCACTAATTAGCTTTGCCCTTAAAAATAATCCTCCAATTTACCCCCATTCAGCATCTTGATTTTCTTTGGACTTATATTTAAGGCTACATTCCAAGGGGAAGTGACACGTTCTCATATTGTGGTATGCATTATATTTAGAAGAATAGCATATATTCGATTGCTTTTTATATACCACATGGGGGACAATGTGTTCCTAAGTTTGGGGGTGAATGTATTACATTCGTAGAGCCAGCATTTTATTGAAAAAAAAATTGCCCAGTTTGCTGCAGCAATACGTGTAGCAACTGGGCACTCAAAAAAAAAAAAACTGGTGTCGAATTCTTAAAGTGGCAAGGGTATACTTCAATAATTTGTGAGGTGCACGTGTAAAAATAAGGGAAGTGTTTGAAAGAGTTAGTGTGGGTCCTACAAAGTCGAGATGTGAAGGTATTTTGAGCCAAAAATTTCCTCCATTACCCTACCCTCACCTAAGCCTAACATTACAAGCTTAATGAAGTCCTATTGAGCCTCGTTTGGGTGCAGTTCTACTTATGTGGAGAAAGGTTCATCAAGTTGACTGATGGAGACAAAATATTAAGCTTTAGGATGGAGGTCTATCTTGTTCTAGGGAAATCGAGGCTATTTTGGGAAGAGCTATGATCATAATGTGGAGAGACACATGCATTGTGATTTTATCATGCCATTAGCACTTGAGGGACTAGGTTGTCAGCAACTGCATGAAGGCATCATTCTCATCATTTTGAAATAAATTTTTGAGAGTATGCATCATTGTCAAGCCATGATTTGGATTCACATATTCTCTCTTTGTGTAGTGTTTGTAGATTCTCAATTTTCTGTTTCGGTATATCTAGATTCATCACTCGAGGACGAGAATGACTTAAGTTTGGGGTGTGATAACTCTATATAATAGAGTTATTTTTGTACCCTTTAATTTGAATTCATGTACAAAATAGTGATGAATTTGGTGAATTTTAGTATAATGTGACATAATTAGATCTTTATTTTATTTTGTAGTTCATGTAAATTAAATGTGTAATTTCTCTTTGATTTTGTGTAAAAAAAATAGGATTGGAGCTGAAATTGAGGAATCAAAGCTAAAGGTACAGAAAGTCTGAAAAGTCCCCAGTTGTTGCACGAGATGCTGCAGCACGCTGGAAGCCAATTTTTCCAACCAGAAAATGCGAGTTCAAATTGCTGACTATACAATTTAAATTTGCCAAGCTGGCAAAGAACAAATGAATCAGCTGGGGAGTCAACATGGGCTAATTAAATGGGCTGCCAAAAATAAGAAAAGAGGCGTGGGCCTTGAAAAGAGAGGGACAACAGGAAATAGGACAGCAAGCAAGAAAACAAGACAGCAAGCAGTCCGAGGAGAGAACAGCACGCAGGAAGAGGAAACAGAGGCTGGACCAGGAACAAAATTCCACCATTCCCACTAGTTTTTCACGCAGATTTCAAGGGAAGAAAGAAGGAATCGACTAGAAGAAAAAGAGGAGGAAAGGAGCTCGAAAATCAGTCATCCCAACAGCTGAACTCTCTCTTCTTTATTCTCTTTTATTCCCCTGTTTTCTTTAGAAATTACATTTCAGGTTTTATGGATGATATATTCGTTTTCTGGACTGTATTTTCTGAAATAGTCATGAGCTAAACATCGATTAGACTTGAATTGCTAATGGATTTTGAATCGTTTTATTGAGACTTTATTGTATTGTTGGGTGATTTGTGCTATTGTTCATTCAAGTAGGAATATGGTTAATGTTTGTTGTTGTTTGGCCAGCAATAATGAATTTACAAGCTAGATTTAATACCGGAAGGGTTAGGTCTAGTGGAAATTGCTTGAATGATGCAAGTGGATGACCGATTATAGGTTATTGTTGTGAATGGTATAGGGATATATTGTTCGCCTTGCATAATTATACGAATTGATTTTTGCATCGATGTTCCAATTTCAATTAGGCATAGGAATATTTTTAATTAGAAAAAGGAATGTATAACATAGCATTTGGAAAAATTCTATGTATCAAGAAAGAATTCGTGTTAACTTTAAAACATTTCACTCGAGAACAATGCCGTTTAACATTGATCAATAAAATTTGATTCAAAGAAAATTAGTAATTCAAGTCTATAACATCCATATTGTGAAATTCCTTGCTGCCATTGATTGTGAATTGAATATCAAATTGTTGAAAATATTTTCTTTAATTCTTGTTTAATTTGTAGAAGTAGAACCAAACCATCCACTCCACTCATTACTCATTTCTTTAGTTAAAAATTGCTAGTAATTGATATTTGCAATTTATTTTAATTTCAATCCCTGTGGAGACGATAAAATTCATCATTATACTACTTGCGTATACAACCAACAAGTTTTTTTTAATTCCTCCACTTAAGCATAAAGTTATAAGTTAGTTTTATTTAATCATGACACATATTAGTTAAAGATGAAGTTTGAATTTAATATTATTATCATCTAGAGAATTCGGATCTTACAACTTTGAATCAAAGTTTGGTTCTTTCTCTAGTTTATGTTTCTTTCGCCACCAACCTAAGATAATTGGTTTTCAAATTATTTCTTACAAATGTAAATAAATGTGTATTAAGAGCAATGAAACCTTTTTCACTATGAAGCACCAGTCAGCCGAAGATGTCAGCATGCCTGATTCTCATTGAATCCAGAGTCTCTCTAAATGTTGCGTGCCATAGTCTGAGCTAGGGCGGGTCAATAGGTGCCTCATGACATGCATTGTGATGGTCAAGCGAAGTCAGGGCATTGGCAAACTCTATGATTCATACATTGGGTGCGCAAGGTGAGCACTGTGCAACAAGGCAACATACAACACGTTTATCAGATTAAAAAAAATAGTTGGGCTTGCATGCAATTTTTAAGTTAATGGATCAACCACCAACTCCCGAAAAAATCAGATAATACTTATCATAAAATCCTTACGGTTTTATAAATTGTTCCATAACTTACTATTATTATATAAGAATATTGGATAATATTTATCATAATATCTATACTGCCATAACTAGCTATTATTATTCGAGACTACTGGATAATGCTTATAATAAGATTATATTTATAATGGCTTAAGAGTTGGAATTTGTTTATTTGACAAATGGAATGGATGCTAAAAATCCTATCAGAAATTTAATGTTAAAAAATAGATGAGCGCTCACACACAAGTCCTAAGTTAATGGGTCAACAACCGCCAACTCAACTTGTTATACATAATGGATGGGCTTAGAAGGTGAATGAAGCTAACCCTTTGAAAAATAAAGTTTGGGCTGAGAAATATCTTAAAGCTCATTGAATCTAATTGGAAATAAGTATCGTAAAATATTACACATAATTAATCGGGCATTATTGGCCGATACAAATTCACATGATTATTTTTATTCGCCCTGGGCACTCGAAAACTCAGGAACAGCCCTGACTGGTACTTGTGCAGCTCGCAGTGGCTCACAGATGTACGACCAATATTTCATTCGTCCCTACAATTGAAGGGCTTATCAACAGCCTCGGCTGCAATTCGTAGGCTTACCTCTGCTGATCCAGTCCCCCAGAAGAGTGTAAAAATCTCCCATTCAAGATTCTCCTATGCATTTCAAGTGAACCCAGGTCAGAAAATTATTCGTCTTCACTTTTTATCCGAGGTTTCCAAAGGTTAAACAATTTGTTCACTGTTGAACTGCACAGCACAAGAATGTAAGGAAGCAGGCATAAATTTGGCCAAGTTTGATAGGGATAAAATTGCAGGTGCCACAGATCACTTCTCCAATTCAAATATGGTTGGACATGGTGGATCTTGTAGGGTTTATCAGGTTATTAATTCCTTGACTTATCCACTATACACCCTCCGTCCCATTAACAACCCATTTTTGTACTCTTTTTATGGGAGGGAGAGAGTAGTATTTTTTCCAATATCATTCCTCTCTATACATTATGCATTTGTGTAGGCTGTGTTACCTTCAGGAGAGGTAGTTGCAGGTAAAGGCATTCACCATTATCTGCACAAGGCCTGCAGGATTTCATAAATGAGATTTGTTTTAGTTTAAGAAACTAAACGGAAACATACTGCTTATAAAAGTAATAGAAAGCATACATACTTTTTCCAAACATACCCACACAAAAAAACTTGTATAAACTTCTGCAGCTGTTTTCACTATGCAAGTCTGGTGGGCTGAGCAAGAATGGATGAAAAAAAGGACTTCTCAGCTTGATTCAACTCCAAATTTACAAACCATTCTTCTATCATTATTCCCCATTGGCTAATTTGCAGGCAACAAAGAGAATCGTTCGTGTATGTAATAGAAAGCATACATACTGAAGACTAAACACAACATTGAAAATTATTATTGTGTAACGTTTAAAAGTCCTTGCATAATTTCTGAAGAAACTTCAAAGCAAACTTTTTGCTCGTGGGGCAATAACCAACTGTTCTTGCAGGAAAGTCAAAGAAGCTTCTTCCTGGAAGGTGAAGATGTTAATTCCTCCCCCCCTTGTTATTATATTATCTATATACAGTTACTTGCTCTTGTTGATCTCTTCTCTTGACAACCATTTCTATGCTTCATTAATTTATCCAAATGATTGCTTCTCTCTCTACACGATAGCAATGTGGATGCGGCGATGACTGGAAAGAATGAAGAAATTTCCAGCAGTAGGAAAAGTCACTAAAGAAATTTATATGCCTTTCAAGATAATTGAGATTACCAGAGACATAAATGATGACCACTCAGGATTTCATATTGCAGGAATGGCATGCTTAATCCCGGCAGTTCCTCCTGTATAAGTGTCTGAGCTTGCTCACCTGAAAAATAAACGGCAAGATTTATGAAAAAATATGAAGACAGTCAAAATTGAATACTGTCAACTCTACACCAAAAATTCAGCTTTGTCGAAGTCAGTTACGAGATACATAATTGTTATGTTTGGATAAATTCATCTTAAATCACATTTCTAATCCTAATTGTGGGTTATACATCTACTTTGTGCTTTAAGAGTAACTGTATATAAGCTCACAGTTAGATATATTGTGAGTGCTACGCAAATTAGTTAGTTAGCGCCCTTAGCCAACTTGTAATCTGTCCTATGTACACATCAAGGACATAACAAAGCAGAATATCTTTCAATGAAGTTGGTCTTTCAATGATTGCCCAAGCTTCGTTACCGTACAAATTTTGCTGGCGCGCTTTTGAATCTGCTGTTTTTACAGACTTTCTACACCTACTCATCAAAATGTCCCCCCTTGTCAAAAAGTCTTTGGAGCCTCCCAGAATACAATTTTCTAGAATTGTTTTGTGGATCTTGTATAGTAATGAAATAGGAAGAAAGTTAAGCGTGAGCACCAAGCAGCTCATAATCATCGAAGTTAAGACAAATTAATTCCTTAATTTCGACATTCTTTAGGTAATCCTTAATATCAGCACTGTGTTCAATAAATTAAGCAATGATGTAAAGGAACTGAAATTATTTTAGCTAAGCAAATAAATAAATCAGTTCCAAAGAAAACAACATTACTCTAATATGTCAAGATTTCCTCATCTAGCCTCCAAATCAGTGATGGTGATTGTTCCATTCTCTGACTTAATACTTGGCGACGTACAACTCCTTACAAGACTGAAGCTTCTTTCGATAAAAAATCCAGGCTCTTTAGGTTCAGGGAGAATTGCTCCGTCTGTTCCTAACATCAAAAGCACAGATGACATGATTGGTCTATCTTCTGCAAATTTCTGAACACACAATAACCCAACTTGTATGCATCTCTTCACTTGAGATTCAATAAGTGTATCGTCCAAACATTTATCCATCAGCTCCAGAATCTTGCTCTCTTTCCATAGCAACCATGCCTGCAAAAATTACCATATGAACTTTCTTTAACATTTTTTCACATGACAATTATCAATAAAACATAGCGTACTGTATTTTGTAGCTAGCAAGAGTACATGGCCAAGGAGACTATGATAGTGATTGGCATCTTCGAATCCTCTGTTCTTTTTGCCACTGATTATCTCCAGCAATACCACCCCAAGACTAAAGATGTCAGACTTCACCGAGAATTTCCCATCAATTGCGTATTCTGGAGCCATATAGCCACTGCACAAAATAATTGGGCATAAGCCCCCCACGGAAAATGACAAGATGCTTTTTTGCCGGGGGAGGGGGAGGGGGGGGAAGCTTACTATGTCCCAACAACTCTTTCTGTTCTAGCAATAGATTGATCCTCTTCAAAGATTCTTGCTAAGCCAAAATCTGAAATTTTTGGATTTAGATTTCCATCTAGTAAAATGTTGCTCGTTTTGAGATCTCTGTGGATAATCTTCAATCTGGAATCGTGGTGGAGGTATAGCAGTCCCCTTGCAATTCCCATGATAATGTCAAAGCGCTTAGGCCATGTCAAAAGTGCCCTTCGATTTTCATCTGCACGTGATTGAACACTTTGTGAATCAACATTAAGGACTTCAACCTCTTTGAGATTTGGTACTATGAAACTAACGGGATTTCTCAAACAAAAGATCACAGGCAATACCAAAAACAAAGTAATCCAAGCTTTTATTCTGCATGTATTCGTAGATTAGTATCCTTTCCTCTCCTTCAATGCAACAACCCAATAGTCTGACGAGGTTCTTATGTTGAAGTTTCGCAATCAAGATAACTTCATTTTTGAACTCTTCAACACCCTGTCCTGAAGTTCTTGATAGCCTTTTAATCGCTACTTCTTCTCTAGTTGACAACATACCCTGCTGAAGCATGTACATGTACAATTAAGGAACGTTGGGTCGTGATTTTATTCACCATAGGAATTTCAAGATCAAAATTACCCTGTAAACAACACCAAAACCTCCTTGTCCAATCATGTTTTCCCTGGAGAAGTTGTTTGTTGCTGCCACAATAATTGTCATCTTCAATGAAGGTAACTCTAGATCCTCTTTTTTCCTCTCTGCTGTTATCAAGGAGAAAGAAAGAATAAATAATAAGGATGACGATGATGCTCTAGTGTCTGCTTGAGTGCAACCTTTTAACATGCATGATATTTATAGCAGTCTACTACATAAGTTCAGCGTTAATACCTCTTCTCTTTTGTCTTGTCATCAGAAGTACACCACCGTTGATAAAGCCTGAGACAAGAACTCCAGATGTGATTGATATAAGTATTAACATCATCGCCTTTTTCTTCTCTTTCGTCTCCAAACTTGTGTTAGGATCTGTAGGCAAAAGAGGCATAGACAAAACATAAGGACAGAGAATGCCATTTGATTTTTGTTCCTCGTTCAGAGAATATTTATGTACACAGTTTCAATATTACAATTTTAGTTTCTATAAATTCATGGATGATACGTCTGTACTGGTTCACATCAGATCACAAGGCTAAGAACATACTCTTAAATTTAATCGCAAATTCTTGCAATTATTCTTTTTTTTTTTTTTTTTTTTTTTCATAACAGAGTAGTATGCCCATGCACTTTATTTTGACATACATTCTTATTAATTCATAAATCGAGCAGCTTCAACATTTAATTTAGATACCCTAAGGTAAATAGAGGTATAGAAGTTGGCATGAATAGACTTACCAAGTTCTGAAACTGGTAGCCGAATATAGAGGATTTGCTTGCTATCCGCTTCAGCAATTTGCCTGATATCAATGAGATCCCCAAACCACATCACGCAACCACTGCCTCCATTAGTTATATATGCATTAGCATATGCAGTGCAGCTACAGTCTTTTAAGCACTCTGCTTTGCATTCATCGAGGCTCATGCTAATATTTAACCAAAACCTCAACATATCAGGGTATTTTACGCTTCTAAGTTCCAGAAAACCATCTCCACTCTCGCAATTCAATGGTTCAATTCTAGTGCATCCACCGGACCAATCTTGAAGGTCCCAATCATTTCGAAATTTAGGGGCAAATCCCTCTAAACACTCGCATCTCGTTGGCTTGTCGATTCTGCAGATAGCATTAGGACCACACAGGCCATATTGGTCGCATTGATCACCTGGAAATGTGTACACAAGATTCCACTTATCTTTTCTAGCATTCATGGTATAGCAGCGGAGTAAACCCGACGGGTCTAGTGTTGTTCTTATGAAAATTGAGCTGTCATAAGGCCTTGATATTGATACCAACCTCCCTTCTCTGAAAACAAATTCAGGTTTGAAAAGGGCATTGGGAAAGTGTGGAAATCCATTGAAGTAAAGCCCATTCCACTTCCCATTCCGGAATGTTTTCCTTTTTCCTCTAAAATTCACCATCTCAGGCAAGCCATGGTTGTCGATACTGTGAACAAACTCTCCAGGGGAAGGATCATCATGATTTCTCCATGATGTCAAATACTTCTCCACACCAGTATCAATGTCACTTACCAATTTCATTCCTGGTAAAGTGGTGTCTGTTGGGTAATCAAAACTCTGCCATATGTAGCTCTGTGACATACCTTCAGTCGTCTTGTTTACAAGAACCAGGTTTCCACTATCCAGAAGCTTTAAAACTGGAATTGACGCCAACCCTGTTGAATTTGCCGCCCAAATAACACTTCCACCTCTGCTTATAACAAGACTTACATTTCCAGAAATTGCAAAATGTACACCTTCTGACCCACTGATGGGATCGTTTCGATTTGCAACCCAAACTACAACCTCTGGTGTGCTTTTAAACCATATCCCCAGAAATCTATTTGGGGATGTTCCAGGGGAGAAAAATCCCATCTCAAAAACTCCACTTTGAGAAATCAAAGTCTGCCCGATAGTAATCGTTTGGTTTGGAAAAAGCGTATCTATTCCCTCTGAGATGCTCAAAGAGGCGATGGTGTGAAACAGTGAGCACACCATCGTAGCGAAAAGGAAATAATGCGCCATTCTCAACATGCAGCTTTAGAAATAGTTTCAGCTTTAGATAATAATCAGAAGTTGCTGGATTTCTTATCTCTCTCTTTTTTTCTTTTTCTTTTTTTTTCTCTAATTTTGGTCTGGTGGTTTGACACATGACAGTGCTGTTAGGCAAAAGTTGCTTTCTCCTCTCTTTCTTGGTTGAAAGGGATAAAAGAAGAAATGCATGGTTTGTTGGTCGCCCAAACAACTTGAATTTGAAATGTCTTAAATTGAAGTCGGTTGCAGTTATATGATCTTCTGCCACAGTATTCTCTTTTTCCACCACTTTTTCTAACACGCAGCTGTTGACAAAATTGAGCCCAACATCAACCGTGTTGAAACCCACAATATCAAAAAGCCTCATTTTTCTTTTTCACCAAATAACCTTTGCATCGAAACTTTATTTTCTTCACTATCTTGCAGATAAGTAAAGTAAAATCGATCAGATTCATTTATTAGAATGATCAAAAAATCACAATTCCTACTGAAATTGCTTTGAGAAATTACAATCCTACTCAAAATCGCTCGGAATAAAACTCTCAAAGCACGAGCAAATTGTTAAACTAGTCTCATAACTATAGGACATTTATAATTTTAGTCTTGTTTAAATATAATTCATAATTATGTCCCATAACAATTTTAATTTTGTGAATTTAATCTTAATTTTGGTGAAAATTAAAAATTTTGCTAGAATGTGACATATGCGTCTCACGTGCTTTTTCTTTTGTGAAACTTTTTTCACATGCCTTTTAAATTTCCACACAACCTAAACAAAATAAAATAACAAATAAATAAAAAGAATTTAAAATAATTTGAAACAAAATAATTGTCTTGTTAAATGAACAACCCTTAAGTAATTAAATGTAAATGAGCTAGAATTTTTTTATTACTTACGGATTGTTCATCTAAAGAATACTACCATTTTCTTTTAAATTTCTTTTATTTATGTGCATTTTTTTATTGTGTGGCATTTTTATTTTATTTTTTTGCAAATCTTGTGATAATTTAAAAGTCACGTAAAAAATGTTTCGCCGAAAAAAAGACACATAAAGTACATATGTCAAATATAAAAATACAGCAAAATTCCCAATTTCCACCAAAATTAGGACAAAATTCACAAAATTAAAATTATTATAAGACAAAATTACGAATTTAAATTTAAATGGGACTAAAATTGCAAATGTACTACTATTATGGAACTTATTTTGCAATTTATTCTTTAATGTTGATTGTTAACCCAAAAACCATCATCGGGGTGCCAAACCTTCCTATCCCACCATTCCAATTCTATAGTTTACGTTTGTTTTGGAATTAAGTGGAATCTTGAAAGTTCGAATTTTAAAATTATAGGATTTGAAAATCATAAAATATCTTCAAATGTATATTTAATATGGATTGTTTAAATTATGATTCTATGACAAGAGCCAAAAATGTTACATAAATAAGGTGCAATATATGTTGAAGTGTAGATGTTGGTGTATTATTATATTAGAGAAAGAAACGTTTATAATGATTTGATGAGAAAAGTAGATGAAGAGTATTTATTAAAATAAGTAATTTAATAGGGTATAATTCTGTCTAGAAAATGACCACATTACCCTCCTACAATAAGAAGTGTATATTAATTAATTTTCCACCGTTCAAATTGTTGAGTGAGATTTAGTACAAAAGTTAAAAGAATGGAAAAGTTGGAAGTAAACGTTTAATCTTCTTGGTCAAACAAAAAGTGACAGATAAATTGAAATAAATTATATTCTCTAAAGCAACAATAAACTTGAAACAGAAAGAAATTAAGGCCATATAGGAATTTTAAAATCCAATAATTTAAGCCCAGAAACAACAAGAACTTAAAATCCAATTATCAAACCATCACAATGAATTCCAAAAGAAGAAATGAGAATTTAAAAATCCAAAAAACGAAATCCATCAATTCCAAAAGAAACATTGCCGGAGGAATTTGACCGCCAGGCAAACAAAAAGAAAATAAACATTATAGACTTTGACCCTTATGTGGGGATATAATTATTTCTATGGAATTTTCATTATCAAGATTTTATGGAAAAAGTGAAAATACCTGAATAAATCAGTTCCCAGCCGATCAACCCGGGAGATCCCCTCATCTAGCCTCCAAATCAGTCATTGTGATTGTGCCATTCTCTGACCTAACACTTGGGGACATACAACTCCTTGGGGGGCTGCAACTTCTTTCGACGAAAAATCCAGGCTCTTTAGGTTCAGGCAGATTCGCACCATCTGTTCCTAACATCAAAAGCACTGATGACATCTCTGGTCGATCTTCTGCAAATTTCTGAACGCATAATAACCCGACCTGTATGCATCTCTTCACTTGAGATTCGATAAAAGTGTTGTTCAAACATTCATCCATCAGCTCCAGACTCTTGTTCTCTTTCCATAGCAACCATGCCTGCCAAAATTGCAACAAGGTAAGTGTGCTGAATTTCCTCAACAAATTTTCACAGAAATTCTCAACAAAACATAGCATCAAATACATGGCCAAGGAGACTATGATGGTGATCACAGTGCTCAAATCCTCTGTTCTTTTTTCCACTAATTATCTCTAGTAATACCACTCCAAGACCAAAGATGTCAGACTTCACTGAGAATTTCCCATCAATTGCATATTCTGGAGCCATATAGCCACTGCATAATATAACTGATCATAAGGCCACCACTAAATGACATGGTGCGTTGTTAAGATATGAGAGAACTCACTATGTCCCGATAACTCTTTTTGTTCTAGCAATAGATTGATCTTCTTCAAAGATTCTAGCTAAGCCGAAATCTGAAATTTTTGGATTTAAATTTCCATCTAATAAAATGTTGCTTGTTTTGAAATCCCTGTGGATAATCTTGAATCTGGAATCCTGATGGAGGTATAGTAGTCCCCTAGCAATTCCCATGATAATGTCAAATCGCCTTGGCCATGTCAAATGCGACTTTTGATTTTGATCTGCACTTATGGATCAACATTAAGAGCTTCAATCTCAATGAAATTTGGTAAGTACGAATTAAGAAACTACACCCACAAAAAAATAAAAATAAAAAGAAGGCGACCAAAATGAAGTACACCATAGGCTGTACCAAAAACAAAATAATCCAAGCTTTTATTCTGCAAGTACTCATAGATTAGTATCCTCTCCTCTCCCTCAATGCAACATCCCAACAGTCTGACAAGGTTCTTATGTTGAAGTTTGGCAATCAAGATAACTTCATTTTTGAACTCTTCAAGACCCTGTCCTGAAGTTTTTGAGAGCCTCTTAACTGCTATTTCTTCTTTAGCTGACAAGATGCCCTACTGATGCATGTAGATGTATGAGTTAGGAACATTAATTCATGCTTTTATTCACCTCAGGAATCTCAAGAACTATGTTACCTTGTAAACAGGACCAAAGCCTCCTTGTCCGATCATTTTTTCGCTAGAGAAGTTGTTCGTTGCAGCAACAATTGTTGTGAACTTGAATAAAGATAATTCTATATCCTGATTGGACCTTTTTGTTGCTGTGATTGTGAATTGGGAAAACAGAAAATAATGCCTCAGGATGCTTCAACGCATGTTTTCAACTTAAACCATGGTCATAGAACTTGATAGTTTATCACCTTGCTTCTTTCGTCTTGTCATAAAGAAAATACCCCCATTGATAAAGCCTGAGACAATTACTCCAGAAGCTATTGATATTAGTATAATCCTTGTAGGCCTTTCCTCCTTCTTCTCTTTTTCTAAGTTAGTTCTATAATCTTCAAGGAAAAACAGAAGTTAATATTATTAATGTGTTGAGCATGAGTAATGGATCTCAAGTCTCAGAAGTACTTATAATCAACTAACTCTGAAGCGGGAAGACGGACATAGATGTTTTCTGTACTATCTGCCCCAGAAAGTTCTCTGGTATCAATGAGATCCCCGAACCACATGATACAGCCACTGCCTCCATTGGTTATGTATGCATTTGAATATGCAGTGCAGCTACAGTTTTTTAGGACAATTCAATGGAGCAATTCTAGTGCATCCACTGGACCAATCTTGAAGGTCCCACTCTTTTGGGAATTGAGGGGCAAACCCCTTTAAGCACCCGCATCGGATTGGCTTGTCAATTCTGCAAATAGCATTCGGACCACACAGACCATATTGGTCACATTGGTCCCCGGGAAATGTGTACAAATGATTCCACTTATCTTTTTTTGCACTCCTGGAATAGCTGTGGACTGAACCATATGTATCCAGACTTATTCTATGAAAAATTGAGCCTTCATAGGGTTCTGCTAAAGATACCAATCTCTCTTCATTGAAAACCAAATCAAGAAGGCAAACAGGATTTGGAAAGCGTAGAATACCAGAAAATGAAACCCCGTTAAACTTTCCAGTTCTGAATGTTTTCATCTTCCCCCTGTAATGCACCAACTCAGGTAAGCCTTCATTTTCAATCTTGACAACAAAATCTCCAGGTGAAGGATCATCATAACTTCTCCATGATGTCAAGAATATCTCCACACCAGTGTCAATATCATTTACCAATTTCATACCTGGTAGCAAAGTATCGGTTGGGTAATCAAAACTCTGCCATAGGTAGCCTTTTGTTGTCTCGTCTACAAGAACCAGGTTTCCAGTATCAAGGAGCTGTAAAACTGGATTTGATGCCACCACTGATGATGAATTCACCAACCAAATAGTGCTTCCGCCTCTGCTTATCACAAGCGCTCCATTTTGGGCAATTCCAAAAGTCACTCCTCGTGAGTCAGTGACAGGATTGTTTCTATTTGCAACCCAAACTACAACATCTGGTGTGCTTCTGTGCCATATCCCCAAATATCTATTTGGGGATTTGCCAGGGGAGAAAAACCCCATCTCAAAATCATGGTTACTAGAAACCAGAGTTTGTCCAATACCAATCCTTTGGTTTGGAGAAAGTGTATCTTCTCCAACTGTTAAATCCAAAATGGCCAAAGTGTGGAAGAGTGTGCATAGAATTGCAGAGAAAAGGAACTGCGCCATTAATAGAAAAGAGAATTGAAGGCGGCTTTGGCACTTGTGTGCGGATTACAGTATCGAATTCTCAATGTCAGAATTATGAAATCAATCCCTGAACTTTTTTGAGTCCAATTAAACCATTAATCTGTTCGTTGAAAACAAATAAGTACAGGGAATAATTAAGTCTTTCGTCACTATCCAAGCAAACGAGCGTTTAATTCCTGTGCTGTAGATTTATTTCTCTGGTTTTAGTTGAACCCTGAGCTGAGAATTGCGCGGGACTTTAAGTTCTTGTCAAGCAATTTCTCAATGTACTCAATCCCAATTTAATTATACTGAAACATAAAATTTAGTCTAACAATCTAGATTTGGGAGGTGAAAATCACCTCATGATCAACAGAAAGGAGAGCAGCGACGTCGTTGCGAAAAAAGCAAACAGCGGGAGAATCACCACTGTAAGAAACAAGTAGACAACAACCTAATCGAGACTAAAGACGGGGGTGGATCCAACGGCGTCGCACTGTATCGTCCGGAGTTTGCAGCAGCAACTGGAGATTATACCACCGGATCCGTCGCTACAACGGTAATCGACTGATCCATCTTCGAGAAATTTGTGATCAGAAAGTATGGGTGTTTGTCCCCAAAAAATAAAAATAAAAAAATTTCGAACTGACAAATTGATTTGATTTTCGGTTATAAAATTCATCAGATTTCAACTTGTGCAATTCCGTTCGTTTTTTTGTTCACTATTTAAAAACTCGATCTTAGAAAAATACATGTATAAGTGTAATTTACATATTTTCATGCATAAAAAATGTGGTAAGCGGTCTCGCTCGTCAGTTGCAAATAATTGAAATAATTAAGGTTGTAAGAAACAAGGAAAAAATGATCATAAAATGGTCAAAAGAGAGTCATTTGTTCTTACAAGAAAACTTGAGACGATGTGTGCAATAAATTAATAACAAGTTGAAGGTTGGGAGCCATTCGGTCGGCACAGTGTTCATGCCGAGTGAAAGAATAAGCTTTTTTTTTTTTTATGTAGACACTCAAATATTATAAAAACTTACGAGCAAATATTCTATCTTTCATGCAAATTACTTCTTCTAATTCCGACTTCGTTGTGGTCAGATATTCAATTAAGATGGGAGTTACACATTCATCTATATTCACATATCTCTAATATTTTTATTTTATCCTAACTTATACATATTTAATTGAGGTAAAGCAGACAACATTGAAAGATAAAAATAAACAAACAGAGCTACAACTTTTCCAAAAATATACAAAATCAAATTTTAATCAGAAGACTGAAAAACAAGGACAAAATAATTGAGGTATTAGGCCATTCGACCACCCACCCAAATGGCATGCAATATGCTGTTGCGTCCGATTTTTGCCTTATTTTTTGAATCATGTCTTGATACATTTATCCTACTATATGCAATATATATTGTATATATTGAACCTGAAAAATATCACGTACCCAAACACATATACGACAGAAAATATATCCGAGAACTTTAAAAAAGTATTAAGAGAATTCAAGTCGAGCAACTAGATAATATTTTCAATAAAAAATGTATACTGTTTTTAGCAATCCAAAAAATGCTCCCTACATTTTTGGATGGTCATATCCATTTATTTAATTTTCTCAAGAAACTTTCAGATTTATAGCGTGCAAAGGCCACTTTATCTGTCTTCCAAATCAGTTATTGTAATTGTTTTTCTTTCAGAAATTGGAATTGGTGAACTGACACTTCCTTCAGGGTTGGAACTTCTTCTAATGAAAAATCCAGGCTCTTTGGGTTCAGGCAGAATTGCTCCATCAGTTCCTAACATGAAATGCACAGATGACATAACTGGCCTAGCTTCTGCGAAACTCTCAACACATAATAATCCAACATGTATGCATCTTTTAACTTCAGATTCCACAAATGTATCATTCAATCATTCGTCCATCAGCTCCAGAATTTTGTTTTCTTTCCATAGCAGCCATGCCTGTCGGAATCATGACGTGTCAAGTTTGTTAGTTTTTTGAACATTGAACAGCACTTTGTCACTTCACTATCATCAACAAAGACATAGAGCAAAAGTATATATAGCAAGAAAGAAATACATGTCCCAAGAGGCTATGACAATGATCATGGTTGCATTTGAAGCCCTTGTTCCTTTTCCCGCTCACTATCTCCAACAATGTAACTCCCATGCTAAAGATGTCAGATTTCACTGAGAACTTCCCCTCAATAGCATATTCTGGAGCCATATAGCCACTGCATATAAGTTATCTTTCAGAAGGTCTTGTATAAAATAAGAAGATTTTATGCTGAGATAAAAGAAAGGCTCACTATGTCCCAACAACTCCCATTTTTTTGGCAATAGGTTGATCCTCTTCAAAGATTCTTGCTAAGCCAAAGTATGAGTTTTTGGAGTTAAGTTTTTGTCTAGTAGAATGTTGCTCGTTTTGAGATCCCGATGGATGATCTTTAATCTGGAATCATGATGGAGATAAAGCAACCCTTTAGCAATTCCCATGATAATCTCAAAGCGCTTAGGTCATGACAAAAATTTCTTTTGATTTTGATCTGCGCATGAATGGATATGTTATTACACTTTAGCACTCTTAAATTTGGTAGAATAAAATTAAAAAGGAACATTCTAACAGAACATAAAGATGAGGGTAATCTTAGGCTGTACCGAAACAAAATAATCAAGGCTTTTATTCTGCAGGTATTCATAGATTAGCTTCCTTACGTCGCCTTCTATGCAATATCCCAAAAGTCAAACAAGGATTGTATGTTGAAGTTTTTCAATCAAGATTACTTCATTTTTAAATTATTCAAGACCTTGTCCCGAAGATCTTCACAATCTTTTGATGGCTATTCTTCTTCTGAGGACAACTGGCCTTGCCCACACATGTCCATTGAAGAGTCAAAATGTATGTTTTTTGTTCACTATAGGTGCTCAGATGTAGTAAGGTACCTTGTAGACGGAACCAAAACCTCCTTTTTCCAATCATGCTTTCCCTGAAGAAAATGTTTGCTGCAGCCACAATAGTAGAAAACTTGAATAAAGGTAATTCTATATCCTCATTCGACCTCTCCGTTGTTGTGAATGGGGAAAACCAAATATAATGCCTCAGTCTCTGCTTGACAGCATGTTTTCAACAAAAATGAAAAGACTTTTGGGCGGTAAAATGGAATGCTTGACAGCATATTTCAGAGTTACCTTGCCTCTTTCTTCTTGTAATCATAAATAGACCTCCGTTGATAAAGCCTGAGACAAAAACTCCAGAAGCTATTGATATCAGTATTAGTGCAGGAGTTTCTTCATCTTATTCTCCTCTTTCTCGAAGAAAGGAATCTACAAGGAAAAATAACAGCTAAATATTTTGCAACATTGACAGTTACAAACAGTACTTATAAATTCATAGCTAAAAAGTAAAGCATCTCAAGTCTCAGTAAGTACCTACAATCAACTAGTTCTGAAACTGGTAAGCCAATATAGATATTTTGCTTACTATCTGCCCCAGAATGTTCTCTAGTATCAATGAGATCCCCGAACCACATCACACAGCTACTTCCTCCATTAGTGATGTATGGATTAGCATACGCAACACAAGTACAGTTTCTGGAGCAATCAGCATGGCATACACTGAGGCTGATGCTAGTGTTCAACCAAAACGTCAACATATCAGGATATTTTACACTTCTAACCTCTAGGAAACCATCTCCATTCTTGCATTTCAACGGCGTAGTTCTACATCCACCGGACCAATCTTGAACGTCCCAGTCTTTCTGAGTTCTAGGGGAAAAGCCCTTTAAACATTCACATCTCATTGCCACGCTAATCCTGCAGATACCATTAGGCTACACAAACCATATTTGTTGCATGTGTCTCGTGGTCTTGGTAATGCCACATTCCATTTTATTTTTTTCCAACATTCATTGTACAGAAGTGGATGAACCAGACGTATCCAGTGTTGCTCTAAAGACAATTGAGTTGCCATAGGGGTCTGCTATAGATATCAATTTCTCTTCATTGAAAACAGTATGAAGACTGCGACGATTTGGACTGGGTAGAAGACCAGAAAAGAAAACACAGTTCCACTTTCCAGTTCGGAACGTTTTCATATTCCCTCTGTAAACCACGAACTCAGGCAAGCCATGATTTTGAAGCCTGACAACAAAATCTCCAGGGGAAGGATCATCGGCACTTGTCCATGATGCCAAACACATCTCCTTACCAGTTACCAGTATCAATGATAAATACCAGTTTCATTCCTGGCAAAACGGTGTCAGTTGGGTAATCAAAGCTCTGCCATATGTAGCTCTGTGACATACCTTCTCGTCTTGTTTACAAGAACCAGGTTTCCGGTATCCATGAGCTGGAGAACTGGATTCGATGCCACCCCTGAGACTGAATTAGACGATTTTGAGAGATTTAACGTGTAATATCAGAAGAATTGAGGAGAGGAGAAAATTCACTGAATGACGAGTGAGAGAGAGAGAGAGTTGTTGTTTGGAGGGAACAAGGAAATGAACTTCGGTTGAAAGCAACCCTACCATGCATTAATGTGAAGTTAAAATTCAACACATTTGCTAGGATTTTCAGTCAGCAGGAGACTGTTGAAAAGTTATCTTTCCATATTATCAACTGCAATCTTCTCTCTCCTCTCTTTTTTTCTTTTTTTTTTTTTTTAATTAACAAGTTGAACTTGGTGTTAGGAAATAAAGAAACAACAGCAATACCAAATAACACAATATTTGGTTACCCAGTTCACCAATAATGGCTACGTCTGGGGGCACTACCAAACCAGGAGATTTTACTAAGTAGTTGTGATAGTACATGTTAAAAACAAAACATAAGTCATTTATATAAGGCTTAGATTACAAGATTTTCTCATCCACAACCAATGTGGGACATTAAACAATTTACACACTTAACAATCTCCCACCTGGAAATTGTTCACAAAGTGTGACTTGTTTTCTTCAGTCATCTCAACTCATGGTAGTGCCACGTCCTCGTCTTCAAGCTTCGAGGCAAGTTGAAGTCATGCACAACTTCAACTTATCAAAGGTAACAACCTTTGTCAACATATCAGCGGGATTCTTACTTCCTTCAATTTTCTCCAACTGCAACACCATCGTCTCCAACAAGTGACGAATGTAATGATACTTCAACTGAATATGTTTTGTTTTGGAGTGAAACGCCGGATTCTTTGCCAAGAATATTGCACTCTGGCTGTCACTATGGAGAGTACTCGTACTCTTCTCCATCCCGAGTTCACACAAGAAATTCTGAAGCCACACCATCTCTTTGCTTGCTTCAGTAATTGCCACATACTCAGCCTCCGCAGTAGATAATGCTACTACCTTCTGCAGTTTCGATGCCCAAGAAATCGCCGTACCACCAAATGTATTCACATATCCCGTAGTACTCCTTCTTCCATCAAAATCATTTGATGCCAAGTCAGCATCGACATATCCTTTTAGAATAAGATCACTCCCACCAAAACACAGTGTCATGTCAGTCGTACCTCGCAGATATCTCAGAATCCACTTCACTGCTTCCCAATGTTGTTTACCGGGGTTGCTCATGAATCTGCTCACAACTCCCACCGCATGTGCAATGTCTGGTCTCGTACACACCATTGCATACATAATACTTCCAACAGCCGAAGCATACGGTATTTTCTGCATCTAAGCACGCTCCTCTTTAGTGCTCGGACATTCCTTCTTAGACAACTTGAATTGGCTGCCCAACGGAACACTCACCGGCTTAGCATCTTGCATGCTAAATCTCTCGAACACCTTCTCGATGTATTGTGCTTGCGACAGATAGACTTTTCTAGCAGCTCTATCTCTTCTGATTTGCATCCCCAAGATCTGTTTTGCTTCACCAAGATCTTTCATTGCAAACCGTTCGGATAATTGCTTCTTCAACTTGCTTATTTCTCTAGCATTGGAGCCTGCAATCAACATATCATCAACATAAAGCAACAAAATGATATAACTACTCTCAAATCTCTTGAAGTAGCAACAGTGATCGGCATTGCATCTGATGAATCCGATCTCAAGCATAAAACCGTCGAACTTCTTGTACCATTGTTTTGGAGCTTGCTTCAACCCATATAAGCTCTTCTTCAATTTACACACAAGTCCGGAGCCTCCTTTTGACACGTATCCTTCTGGTTGCTTCATGTAGATCTCATCCTTCAAGTCCCCATGAAGGAATGCTGTCTTCACATCCATTTGGTCCAAAAGCAAATTTTCATATTTTTGTTGAAAACCCTTTACTACCAACCGTGCCTTATACCGCTTACTTCCATCGGCCTCGGTCTTAATTCGGTACACCCATTTGCTGTCAAGAGCTCTCTTGCCCTTAGGGAGTTTGACATCTTCCCATGTTTCATTAGCCAAACACGAGCTCAACTCGTCATTCTCAGCAAGTATCCATTTGTTCACATCTGGAACATTCTTAGCCTCTGCATAAGATTCCGGTTCTCCATTGTCAGTCAGTAAAAGATAATAATTAGAGGGCGAATACCTATCTGGTGCCCTTCGTTCTCTAATTGATCTTTGCAGCGGAATCTGTTGTGGAGTACTTGGCTCAACATCAATCATCTCCTCGACTTGAGCTCCCCTACTCCCACCCGAGTCTGCCCTACTCCCACCCGAGTTGGTAATATCCAACTCCACAATCTGACTGCTACAATTTGGTGAATCAACTGTCTGTCTATCCTTGTATAACACTTGTTCATTGAACACTACATCTCGACTTCGGATGATCTTCCGATTCTGCTCATCCCAGAATCTATACCCAAACTCATCACCTCCATAGCCGATGAACGTGCATTTGACAGACTTTGCATCAAGCTTACTTCTAGCAGCAGAGTCAACTAAAGCGTAAGCAATACAACCAAAGATACGAAGGAATGATAAGTTTACCTTTTTTCCACTCCAAGCCTCCTCCGGTATGCCGTTCTCCAAGGGCGTTGATGGACCTCTGTTAATCAGGAATGCAGCAGTGTTGACTGCATCAGCCCAGTGCATCTTTGGTAACCCGCACTTGAGTCTCATGCATCTCGCACGCTCGTTCAATGTTCTGTTCATTCGCTCAGCAACTCCATTTTGCTGTGGTGTTCCTCTCACCGTCCTCTCCATGCGAATTCCATTGTCTTTACAAAACTTCTTGAACTCGTGGTGATCGTACTCACCACCGTTGTCGGATCGTAGGCTCTTGACCCTCAAACCTGTCTCATTCTCAACCAACGCTTTCCACTGTCGAAATGCAGCAAACGCATCAGATTTATTTTTGAGAAAATAAACCCATACCTTTCTTGTGGAATCGTCAATGAAGGTCATATAGTAGGATGCTCCACCAAGAGAAGTCACGGGTGCTGGACCCCATAAGTCGCTGTGTACTAGCTCCAACTTCTCCTTCTTCAATGATCTGCCACCTTTCGAGAAGCTTACTCTTTTTTGTTTCCCGAATATACAATCTTCACAAAGACCGATCTCAACTGATTTGAGTCCGGGCAGTCTTCCTTTGGTGCATAACTCTCGCATCCCCTTCTCACTCATGTGGCCTAACCGACAATGCCATAACTTTGCGTCATTCTTCTCTTCTATGGCAGCGACACAATTCTTAGAATTCGTAGTCATGTATAGAGTTCCATCTTTTCTGCCTCGAGCTATTACCATAGCTCCCTTTGTGATCTTCCAGCTACTATCTCCAAATGTCGTCACGTAGCCTTCATCATCCAACTGACCAATTGAAAGAAGATTTCTCTTCAATCCAGGAATATGCCTAACACCGTGCAGTCTCAGAGTAGAACCATTCGGAGCAGCAATTCTCACGTTTCCCTTTCCTACAATTTTGAGAGGCTCGTCATCTGCTAGATACACCTCTCCAAAATCTCCAGAACTGTAGCTCTCCATCATCTCAGAACTGCTACATGAATGAAACGAAGCTCCAGAATCCAACACCCATGAATCCAGTGGACTACTCACGCTAAGGATCAAAGCATCAGCAACCTCGTCTGTAGATGCATTCGCTGATCTTTTATTGGTTTGATCCTTCTTCGGTGCCTTGCACTCTCTCTTTACATGGCCATACTCATCACAGTTCCAGCACTTTACTGAAGACCCGTTCGTCCTTCCACGACTCTTTCCTCTCGACATGGATCTATCAGATCTCGACTTTGACTTCCCTTTCGTTCGCCCTCTATTCTCTATATTTAAAGCCGATCCAGAAGTAATGCCTGATTCCCTTCTGCGAATCTCCTCGCTGATAATCAGATCTCTTACTTCATCAAACTTCATCTTATCTTTACCCGCCGAGGCACTAACAGCAGTGACTGTTCCGCTCCAACTCTCCGGCAAAGAGGATAAAAGAATTAAGGCTCGAACTTCATCGTCAAAATCAATCCCAACTGAACGTAATTGAGCCGTAATTAAGTTGAACTCATTCAGGTGTTCAGCAACCAGCATCCCTTCTGACATCTTTAGATTGAATAGACGCCTCATAAGGTAAACTTTATTTGCTGCAGACGGCTTTTCGTACATCTCTGACAGGATATCCAGCATCTCCTTCGTGGTCTTTGCATCGGTGGTGTGGTAAGCAACATTTTTGGACAACGACAAACGAACCACGCTCATCGCCTTTCTGTCCAGCAGTTTCCACTCGCCATCCTTCATCTCCACCGGTTTCTCGCCCAGCGGCTGGTAGAGATCTTTGCCGTAGAGGTAATCCTCGATCTGAATCCGCCAGAAACCGTAATATGAGCCATCGAACTTCTCCACCGGCATTTTTCCTTCCGCCATTGTCTTTGCACCTCCAACCGTGCTCTGATACCAGTTGTTAGGAAATAAAGAAACAACAGCAATACCAAATAACACAATATTTGGTTACCCAGTTCACCAATAATGGCTACGTCTGGGGGCACTACCAAGCCAGGAGATTTTACTAAGTAGTTGTGATAGTACATGTTAAAAACAAAACATAAGCCCTTTATATAAGGCTTAGATTACAAGATTTTCTCATCCACAACCAATGTGGGACATTAAACAATTTACACACTTAACACTTGGAGTATTGAATTCATAAAAACAAAATTTAAAATTATGTAAAATCTGTAAATTTAGCTGGCAAGAAAAGTAGTTATAAATAATAATGAACATTTACTGTAAGAATGGATACTATCATTAAGTAGTCTAATATTAAACTTACTTGATTAACGTATTTGTGGGAATAATTAATAAACTAATAACAAACATCACATATTTATCAATCATGCAATTTTTATATCACATATATGAACATCTAATAATTAAAATAAATTTCATAAAAAAGTTTGTAGGATGGTCTTCAGATGTGTCCCTAAGTTTACACGAAAACAAACAAACTCGTAATATTATTCTACATAATATAATTAGATTTACACGAAATAATTATACATGTTTTGGCACAAAAATATATTTCAAATCAAATTAGAATACATGTGAGCCTGGATTTTAGGGAATGATTGTATGATAAAATTCACCCAACGTAAAATTAAGTTTTATTAAACATACCTTGAGGATGTGTTTGGTTTGCATTTTACACGGATAGGTTTCAAATATCAAAATACTTAAATCATACGTAAAAATTATAATTTTCAATCTAATATAATTATTATACACCTTTATTTTTTATATTGCTCAACAAACTTATGTACCATTTCGCAACTTTTTTATTTCAACACTAACGAATCATTTCCTAACAATTTTTTTTTCTCAACAAACTTTCCATCTATTAGAATGTTGACTAATAAAAAAATTTAGAAGTGTGGAAAGACCTCTTCATCTGGCTTCCAAATCAGTTATTGTAATTGAGTTTCTCTCAGAAATTGAAATTGGTGGTCTGAGACTTCCTTCAGGGGTGAAACTTCTTCCAATGAAAAATCCAGGCTCTTGGGGTTCTGGCAAAATTGCTCCATCAGTTCCCAACATGAAATGATCGGATGACATTGCTGGTCGATCTTCTGCAAAACTCTAAACACATAACAATCCAACATGTATGCATCTTATAACTTCAGATTCCACAGACGTATCATTCAAACATTCATCCATAAGCTCCAAAATCTTGTTTTCTTTCCATAGCAACCATGCCTGCCACAATTGCAACAAGTTTAATAACATTGAAAAGCACTGTCACATGACTATCATCAACAAAGGCATAGTGCAAAAGTACATAGCAAGAAAGAAATACATGTCCCAAGAGGCTATGGCAATGATCATGGCTGCATTTGAGTCCCTTGTTCTTTTTCCCACTAACTATCTCTAACAACATAACTCCCATGCTAAAGATGTCAGATTTCACTGAGAATTTCCCCTCCATAGCATATTCTGGAGCCATATAGCCACTGCATATAACTTATAAGTTAGAAGGGCCAGTACAAAATGAGAAAAGTGGACGTTGAGATAAAAGGAAATGCTCACTATGTCCCAACAACTCTTCTTGTTTTAGCGCTAGGTTGATCCTCTTCAAAGATTCTTGCTAAGCCAAAGTCTGAGATTTTTGGAGTTAAGTTTTTATCTAGTAAAATGTTGCTTGTTTTCAGATCACGATGGATGATCTTTAATCTGGAATCATGATGGAGATAAAGCAGTCCTTTAGCAATTCCCATGATAATTTCAAAACGCTTAGGCCATGTCAAAATTGCTTTTTGATTGTGATCTGCACATAAATGGATACGTTATGACACTAAAGCACTTTTAAATTTGGTATATGAAATTAAAAGGGAACATTCAAACAGAACATAATGATGAAGGGTAATCATTGGATGTACCAAAAACAAAGTAGTCGAGGCTTCTATTATGTAGGTACTCATAGATTAGCACTCTTTCTTCACCTTCAATGCAACATCCCAAAAGTCTAACAAGGTTTGTATGCTGAAGTTTGGCAATCAAGATTACTTCATTTTTAAACTCTTCAAGACCTTGTCCCGAAGATCTTGACAATCTTTTGATGGCTATTTCTTCTTCTGATGACAACTGGCCCTACCCACACATATCCATTGGAAGAGTCAAAATGTATGTTTTTTGTTCACTATAGGTGCTCAGATGTAGCAAGTTACCTTGTAGACAAGACCAAAACCTCCTTTTCCAATCATGCTTTCCCTGGAGAAGTTGTTTGTTGCAGCCACAATTGTGGAAAACTTGAATAAAGGTAATTCTATATCCTCATTGGACCTCTCTGTTGCTGTTAATGGGGAAAACTAAAATAATGCCTCAGTCTCTGCATGAATGCATGTTTTCCACAAAAAAAGAAAATAGACTTTTGAGCAGCCAATTGTAATGGTTACCTCGTCTCTTTCGTCTTGCAATCATAAAAAGACCACCATTGATAAAGCCTGAGACAAAAACTCCAGAAGCTATTGATATCAGTATTAGCATAGGACTTTTCTTCTTCTTATCCTCCTCTTTCTCGAAGTCAGTGTTAGAATCTACAAGGAAAAATACCAGCTAAATATGTAGCAAATTGACAGCTACAAACAGTATATAGGACTACATGGCAAAACTAATGGATTTCAAGTCTCAGAAGTACTTACCATCAACTAGTTCTGAAAATGGTAAGCGAATATAGATGTTTTGCTTACTATCTGCCCCAGAATGTTCTCTGGTATCAATGAGATCCCCAAACCACATCACGCAGCCACTCCCTCCATTAGTTATGTATGGATTAGCATACGCGACACAAGTACAGTTTCTGGAGCACTCAGCATGGCATTCACTGAGGCTCATGCTAGTGTTCATCCAAAACGTCAACATATCAGGATATTTTACACTTCTAACTTCTAGGAAACTATCTCCGTTCTTGCATTTCAATGGCATAATTCTAGTGCATCCACCGGACCAATCTTGTATCAAACCAAATTATAAAATGAAAATATGTTGAATTCATCAAAGAACAACTATAATAGTTGTCACATATTTATACAAAAGTTTGGAGGCTCAAAACTAACTTATCAAAGAAGTTGTAACTACCTTGCAAGTTACATAACCATCTAACACATTTCTAACTAATTATCTAACTTGTGAAACTACTTTTAACAACCACGCAAGTGGCATAACCGTCGAACTAATTTTCTAACTACCGTACAAGTGGCACATATACTTAATATGCTCCCTTGTAAGCTCAACCGGGTTCAGGATAGACAGATAACTTTGAACTTAGGAATTGAAACCGAGTACAGGACAAGGCTTTGGTTAGTATGTCTGCTGTTTGATCTTCAGACGGAACAAATCTGATATACAAGTCCTTGCTTTGCACCTTCTCTCTAAGAATATGAACATCAACCTCAATATGTCGAGTTCGAGCATGGAAAGCCGGATTAAATGCCAATTTAACTGCTCCCAAGTTATCACACCACAAAACTGAAGGTTTAACAATAGGCAGACCAAGTTCAGTAAAAAGACTACGAATCCAGATCAGTTCAGTGGTAGCCATGGCAAGAGCCCGATACTCAGCTTCGGTGCTGCTCCTTGCCACAGTATGCTGCTTCCTAGAAGACCAGGATATAGGATTGGATCCTAGAAATATGCAAAAACCACCAGTGCTCCTCCTATCATCAACACAACTCTCAAAATCGGCATCTGCATAACCTTCAAGCACCATTCTAGAAACAGGTTTAAAGAACAAACCAGTGGAAATAGTGCCTTGTAAAAACCGCAATACCCGTTTTCCAGCTTTCCAATGATTGACAGTGGGAGCATGAAGAAATTGGCTCAATTTATTCACAATATAAGAAATATCTGGTCTTGTCATAACAAGATATTGCAATGCACCAACAAGACTTCTGTATTTGGATGGTTGATCAAAAGGACGACTGTCTTGCAAATGTAATTTAATCCCAGAACAACAAGGAGTAGGCAGAGGCTTACATTTTTCCATATTATGTTGATGTAGAAGATCCCGAATGTACTTTGACTGAGTAAGATGAATGCCTTGAACAGTCCTATCAGCTTCTAGGCCAAGAAAATAACTCACTTCCCCTAAGTGTTTTAAGGAGAATTTCATGTCAAGATCAGAGATAAGCTGTTGAATCTGAGAGGGATCATCACCGGTGACCAAAATATCATCAACATACACAAGTACAATTAGCATTTTACCATTGACATGAATATGAAAAAGAGAATGATCAGAGACAGACATTTTGAGGCCTTTAGAAAGCAAGAAACCTTTGAGCTTGTCATACCATGCTTTCGGAGCTTGTTTCAAGCCATAAAGAGACTTCATTAACCTGCATACATAATCTGGTTTGGAGGAATCTTCATATCCTTCAGGCTGCTTCATGAAAATAATTTCTCTTAAGTCTCCATTTAAGAAAGCATTGTTCACATCGACTTGTTGTATTTTCCAACCCTTAGTGACAGCCATGGTGAAAATAAGTCTGATTGTAATCGGTTTAACAACCGGACTAAAAGTATCAAAGTAATCCACTCCGGCATTTTGCTGAAAACCCCTAGCAACCAATCTGGCCTTGTATTTATCAATAGTGCCATCGGACTTTTTCTTAATTCTGAAAATCCACTTGTTAGTGATAAGATTCATGTGAGGATGAGCAGGAACAAGAGCCCATGTATTATTCTTCATAAGAGCCGAGTATTCAGAATCCATAGCAGATTTCCACTCAGGAGAAGATAAAGCTTGTTGCACAGTAACAGGTTCAACATTTGAGTGAGACAAGGCCGTATTGTATAATTTGGGTTTGAATATCCCATTTTTGGATCTAGTAACCATACTATGGCTAGAAGTGTGAGGTTGTGGTCAATGAGAGGCAGATGGCTGAGAGGAAATGGATGGACTAGAAGTAGGTAAGTGTTGAGGCGATGGAGGTGGAACATCTTGATTGGTAGGTGGAATAGGTGTGAGAATCGGAAGAACGGGAAGTATAGAGTTGGAGTGTGTGGGTGAGGAAAATTGAATGGTTTTAGGAAAAAGTGATTGATATGGAAAATCAAACTTATTAAATTCCACAGTTCTAGCAACATATATCTTGCCCGTTGAACTCAAACACTTATAACCTTTATGTGAAGCACTGTAACCAAGAAAAATGCATTTGGTACTTCTGAACTGTAATTTTGAGGAATTATAGGGTCTAAGAAATGGAAAACAAGCACACCCAAATGTCTTGAGGAATGTGTAATCAGGACTATTTTTAAAAAGAACCTGAAACGGAGAAGAATTGTCAAGAACAGGTGTAGGAAGTTTATTAATTGTATATACTGCAGTAAGAAAAGAATCCCACCAAAATTTAGGAGGCATGGAAGCTTGAGCAAGTAAAGATAAGCCAACCTCAATAATGTGTTGATGTTTTCTTTCAACTAAGCCATTTTGAGGGTGTGTGTAGGGACAAGAGTGTCTAGAAATAATACCTTTAGTTTTGAGGATATTTGATAATGATTGAAATTCACCCCCCATATCACATTGAAATATTTTCAAAGGATTTGAAAATTGTCTTTCAACCATGGCAAGAAAGATAGGAAAGACTTTTGCAACATCAGATTTTTGAACTAAAGGATAAATCCATGTAAATCGAGTGAAATCATCCACAAAGATAACATAGTATCTGTAACCATTTGTAGATAAGGTGGATGCAGGTCCCCAAACATCACTATGTATTATTTCAAGAGGAGAAGTAGTTGTATGAATGACGGAAGGAAAATGCATTTGATGAAATTTTCCAAGTTTACATGCTTCACAAAAAGAAAATTCTGAATGAGCACATGATATCTTCAAATGTTAAAGTACTTTATTCAGAGTTCTACTACAACAATGACCCAAACGTTTATGCCAAAGGGTTGTTGTAGTTGTTGCTTTAGAATCTGTGGAATGATTCACAGAGGCTGTATGAATGCTTGGAGAAGTTGTGGTAGAGTGTGAGACAGAATGATTGAAGTGTTTTTGCATATGAGAGAGGTCAAGTTGGTAAAGCCCGTCCTTAAGTAGTCCTCTCAAGAGAATTTTGTGTGTTTTCAGATCCTTGACAAAACAGCAGTCAGCATGAAATTCAACATATACGGAATTATCTTGTAAGAATTGAGAAATGCTAAGCAGGTTTTTAGTAATGTGCGGAACATGAAGAACGTGATTAAGATCAAATAAAACTGAAGAATGTAGGCTAGGTAGAGTAGAGGAACCAATATGAGAAATAGGAATTGAACTTCCATTACCGACAACAAGCCGTTTCTTACCATGATAAGGAGTCTGCACATGGAGATTTTGAAGACTTGAGGTTATATGATGAGTTGCCCCACTGTCAACAATCCAATCAGAGGCTGATCCATACCCAGAAGGGGAGGAAGAAGAGCCATAGCCATGCACGTCAAATTTGAACTGACCAGAAGGTGTAACGGATGTGGAATTCTGACTTCCATTAGGATAAAAATTTTCTTGTTGATGTGAAAAATGAGCCGTAGGTTGAGAAGCAATGTCTTGTAGAGCAGAAACCATATTTGCTCGTGGAGAAGAATAATAACCTTGTCTTGAACCTGAATTCTCAAGACCTTGATAGTTCACATCAAATCTTTTATAACACTTGATCGCCACATGATTATTCCGGCCACAAATTTGACAAACCATTTGAGAGCCTTGAAAAAATCGACCTCTTCCTCTATTTCGACCAAAATGTCCACCCCTCTGTGACCGAAAATTTGTAAAATTTTTCTTCTCAGTAAGATGAAGAGAAGGATTCTGAATACTGTTGAGATTAGGAACTGTAGAACTGGTATACATTTGAGCTAACCGTATTTCATGTGTTTGTAGAATAAACTGTAATTCGGATAAGGGAACTTGATCTCCTATAGTAGTAAGATTTACCACAATACTTTCATACTCGGATCCTAAACCACCAAGGATGTACAAAACTAAATCATCATCTGTCATAACTTGACCAGCTGCTTGAATATTGTCAGCTATTCCTCGCATCTTAAGGACATATTCCTCTATAGATAGATCACCTTTCTTCAATGTCTGTAGTTGAAATCGAAGATTCATAACTTTGGCTTTAAATTGAGACCGAAACAAACTTTCAAAGATCTCCCAGACTTCAAAAGAATAAACGCATCTAGTAACATGACCGAGCATCGTTTCACTTATTGAATTCAAAAGCCAGCTCAATAAGAACTGATCCTTTCTAATCCAGATAACATATTCAGGATTAGGAACCACAATATCATCGCCATCATTTGCAGAGCTAAATTGAGATGGAACGCTCTTTGAGTTGCAAAGAAGAAAATCCTCGTAACCATGAGCACGCACAGTGAATAGAACTTGAGACCTCCAATACACAAAATTGGTACGGTCTAGCCGAACCGTCAATGTATGAAACGTAGGAAGAACAATTTGTGCCATGAGATATGTCGGAGAGGATGATACTGGCTCTGATACCATATCAAACCAAATTATAAAATGAAAATATGTTGAATTCATCAAAGAACAACTATAATAGTTGTCACATATTTATACAAAAGTTTGGAGGCTCAAAACTAACTTATCAAAGAAGTTGTAACTACCTTGCAAGTTACATAACCATCTAACACATTTCTAACTAATTATCTAACTTGTGAAACTACTTTTAACAACCACGCAAGTGGCATAACCGTCGAACTAATTTTCTAACTACCGTACAAGTGGCACATATACTTAATACGTCCCAGTCTTTTTGAGATCTAGGGGAAAATCCCTTTAAACACTCACATCTCATTGCCACGTTAATCCTGCAGATACCATTAGGCCCACACAAACCATATTCATCGCATGTGTCTCGTGGTCTTGGTAACGCCATATTCCATTTTTTCTTTCCAACATTCATGGTAGAGGTGTGCATTGAACCAGATGTATCCAGTGTTGCTCTAAAGATAATTGAGTTGTCATAGGGCTCTGCTATAGATATCAATTTCTCTTCATTGAAAACAGTATCAAGACTGGGACGATTTGGAATGGGTTAAAGACCAGAAAAGCAAACACCGTTCCAATTTCCAGTTCGGAACGTTTTCATATTCCCTCTGTAAACCACTAACTCAGGCAAGCCATGGTTTTCAAGCCTGAGAACAAAATCTCCAGGGGAAGGATCATCGGCACTTCTCCATGATGCCAAACACATCTCCTTACCAGTATCAATGTCAAATACCATTTTCATTCCTGGCAAAACGGTGTCAGTTGGGTAATCAAAGCTCTGCCATATGTAGCTCTGTGACATACCTTCCGTCGTCTTGTTTACAAGAACCAGGTTTCCAGTATCCATGAGCTGGAGAATTGGATTCGATGCCACCCCTGAGGCTGAATTACCCGACCAAATAATGCTTCCGCCCCTCCTTATAGCAAGATTTCCATTTCCAGAAATAGCAAGAGTTACTCCGTGGGAGTCCGTGATGGGATTATTTCTATTTGCAACCCAAACTACAACCTCTGGTGTGCTCTTGTACCATATCCCTAAGAATCGATTTGGGGATTTTCCTGGGGAGAAAAAACCCATCTCAAAAACTTGGTTATTGGAAATCAAAGTTTTCCCAACAGAAATCGTTTGGTTTGGAAAAAGTGTATCAGCTCCCGCGCAGAATTTCAGAAACGCGATGGATGCGCACAAGATTGTGGTGAGAAGAAACTGCCCCATTTTTCAAATGTCAATGCAAATGCAGCTTTGGAAATTGTTTCTGAAAATGACCAGGTGCAATACAAATACTTCAGAAATGGATCAAACTGGGAAAATTCAAGCGCTATAAGAGAGTGAGTAAGACAATGATCCTTGACTGTGGGTATATAGCATTAGCATGGAATTCTTGACATATCAAAATGTTGCAGAAGAGCTGGAGAGAGAGTTGCAGAAGAGAAGAGAAAAATTGTATATACTTCTGCCATTTGGACTTGGTCTTACAACATTAGTTTTGTTTTTGCATGTAACCATAGACAGAAATTAATCATTTACATTTCCCTGGAATTTATGTAAAGTTTAAAGAATGAAAAATATATAAATACAAAATGTGTGTGAAACTCATGTTATTATTTTCTTCACTTTTTTTATTGTGTGTTTTTTCTTTGAATTTTACGGTAAAATACTTTAGAAGATTCAATTCCACCTATAAACTAAAACAACCGAGATTTATGTCTTAATCTACTCATTCAAACAAAAGGAGCAATTTTTCTGGAGGAGGGACCCAATAAATGGTCTCTATTTCAACATTATGAAATATTGTATAGTATGTTTCCAAGAAATTATGTTTCGGTCACATATTATATGCCACGAAAATGGGGCTTTAGGTCAATTTAATTGACAAAAAAAAAATATTATTTATCAATCAATTTTATTTGCTACGCAATGCAATTATGTATGGCATAAACAATTTGTGTTGCCACATAAAAAATTTAGACGAACAAAGGTGAGCTGCTTTTGGTTGCCCTTGATTTACTTACGGTTACTCATCTAGTTATCGATAGAAAAAAAATATTGAACATAAAATATAACTATTGTGAAGCTGAAGCTTAAGTGTAGCTTCTGAATCACTCATCTCAAGTCTCAGAAATCGATTGGCCGAGTGCATGGGTAATGAAGCGTTAGTTAATGCAGTTGGTTAATTGGTTAGTTAGTTGGTTGGTTGGTTGGTTAGTTAGTTAGTTAGTTAGTTGGTTAGTTGTTAGCTTCAACTAACTAGGGGGGAAGGGGTGAATAAATTCAGACGATTAATTCATTCCATCAGTTTCCGAAAGAAAAAGAGAAGAGAAATGGGCAGTGAGTTGTGAGTGAAGATTTGATCACATTGATCAAGATCTTGAAGTGTAATTCAGTGAGTGATTTGTAAGATTTTTCAGTAATAATATTGCTAAATTTCTCTGCCGTGGATGTAGATCTTTCACAGATCGAACCACTTAAATCCGATTGCATTTTGTGTGAGTTCTTCAATTTTTCAATCTGTTGCTGTGTTGTTTTCGATCGCGGTTTCAGCTTGATTTTTTCTTGACAACTATGTTCTAAATATAATTTAATCTAAAAAGTACTTTTATGAAAATATTGAACTGAAAATATAATTTAATCTGACACACATTTAGTTATCTATATAAAAGAAAAATATTGGCCCGAAATATAATTTCATGGCATATATAATTTAGTCAAAAGCATGCTTTAATGACAATATTGGATTGAAAATATATAATTTTGTGGAGAATAGAGTTTAGCTGACACATTTTCATGCAAACTTGGCCTATAGGACATGACAAAGCAAAATTAGCTTGAAACTAATTAAATTTTGTAGCATGTAAATATTTTGAAATACATTATCATGACAAATACGTACTACTTCAAACAAAATTTCGTGTGAATATAAATTTATTTGAACAAATCCAATATTTTATTATTTTCATGCAAACATATGTTAAAAATCATGTTATGTGTCGATGTTAAGGTACGCAAGAGAGAAATTACACCATGAATCCGACAAGAAAAATGAGGAAAACTTGATATTCTTCTTGCGTGAGCTGAGACACAATATAGGTGTTGTGAGAAACCAGCAAGAAACATGAATACCAATCCTTTGATTTGGACAGTGTGTATCTACTCCAACTGTTAAATCCAAAAAGGCCAAAGCGTGTAAGAGTGCTCAAAGATCGCGGAGAAAAGGAACTGCGCCATGAATAGAAAGAGAATGAAGGCGGCTTTGATCCTTGTGAGCGGATTCACAGTATCGAATTCTCAATATCAGAAATCTGATCTCAATCCCTCAAACTTTTTTCAGTCCAATTAAACCTTTTATCTGTGCACTGATAACAAAAGGCCATTTATGTTAATTAAACGGAATAATTACTCCTTTGTCACTATCCAAGCAAACGAGCGTTTAATTCCAGTGCAGTAGACTTATTTCTCTGGTTTTAGTTGAATCGCCAAAGTTAGAGATAGGTCGACAGCAATCTCATCGGGAGTAAAGACGGCGGTGGCTCCAGCGGCGTTCGTAATTTGCAGAGGCAATTGGAGATGGAAACAGCTTCGCCACCGCAATTAGGTTAATATAAAATATAGTTCGACAGCAGTAGCACAAAGTGGACGTGCCGGAGTGGTTATCGGGCATGACTAGAAATCATGTGGGCTCTGCCCGCGCAGGTTCGAATCCTGCCGTTCACGCTTTTTAAAAATGATTTCTTTTTACTTTAAATTTAAGTATTTACCAAGAAAAAAAAAACAAATGTATGTATTTATAGCCAATTTCAAACAAAAATTCTTTTGGGCTATGCACCAACACTTCGTGGATCGATCCAATTTTAAATTAGGCCCACTTTTATGTGCCTTCCCTCCTAAAAATAAAATTTGTATTTTAAAAATATTGTTTCTAAAAAATAAAATTTTATTTTACTAATTAAATTAAAATATATTTCTTATTTTACAAATAATATTATATATAATTGAATAAACCAAATCAATAAAATAAATAAATCCCATAAATACGAATTTACATATTTATAGGAGATTTGAACTCTTATGAAACATGATTTTTTTTTTTTTTTTTTGAACATGTTATATAGTAATAAAAAATTAACCCCCAACGAGTGTATCATCACAATATAACAAAAGTGTACACAGCTATAATATTGGCAACACAGTATCTAAAATAATTAACAAAGGGGCTAAACTTTGCTTAGCCCCCCCTTAAGAAAACAAAACGGGTAAATCGCAATACTTGAAAAAGACATCGCAACCAATAAGGAAAAACAACAAACAAAAATTTGACCAATTTAATACAAATTTCTGTCACCGATTCCTTTCCAAAATCCCTTCCATGATCACCCTTTTCTTGTACTCTTCCGACTCGGTCACGTCGAACGATTCCAACCTCTGGAGCCGCTGCGGTGGCTGTTGGCGGCGGCTGGCCGGAGCAAAGAACAGCCACGCACAAGTGCAAACAGCTATGGCAAAAACCTTTCCCCAAACCAAAGCGCCTAAACAGATCAGAAAAACACACATCTCAAGAACAAGAATATTATTAAAAGATTTTTTCCCACATTGATCTCTTCTCCTCACGGGCTTCTGCTGGCTCGTGTGTCTGAAATCGAGAGATGAAGATCTTCCGAGCTTGTCGGAGCCCGTCCGCGAGTGGGAGGAGCAGGAGGAAACGGAGGAGGAGGACGCCATCGAGGGCGTGCGGCTGCTCAAGTTGGATGAGAATATTGAAGAACGGTCGGAGTTTGTACGGAATATTTCTTCGGGGCCTAAAGGGGGCTTGCATGGCAAGTTCTTCTTCATGGAGTTGACAAACTTTTTGCTTTTGGAGAATAAGTTGCTTTTTGATCCTTCCCAGTCCTGTTTTGAGTTTTCGCTCCGAGATTTCTTTAGCTGACAAAAAGTAAAACATAAGAGTTCCATAGTATATACTATGAGAAAGGAAAAATCTCTAGTACTTTGTATTTAATTTCTTAGGATATATAGTACTAGTTCCCTATGTTGAAATTGAGTTTATAAAAACTTTAATATTGGCCTTCATATCATATCCATGTAATTTCTATACTGTAGCCAAAAAAAAATCACAAAGTGATTAAATTTTACATCCAAATTTCACTAGAATTTTATGTGAATCTTAAAATTCAAGATTTTTGAGATTTATCATATACAAGGACATAAGAAAAAAAAAAGTGTATTTGTGAACATATAATATATATTTTTGAGTTTAACATACAAAATGAAACATAAAATAAAGAATCATAATAAATTATGGAACAATTGATATTAAAAATTAAGGAATGAATCCAAAAATAAAACTATATGATCAACTGAATATTTCTATTTTTATTTTCTGAAAAAGGAAGAAAAGAAATTAGCCGGGTCAAAGACGTTGGCAGATGTATGAAAGTCTGCAACATCATAAAAGGGTTTGAAAAAATTAAACACAAAAGTTCAAAATTAACAACCCAATAGAAACAAGACTTAGACAAATCCAACATGAATCACGACGAAACGGAGCCGTTAATTAACGGTCAACAATTCTTACCAGCGAGTTCTTGAAGAGAACGGCCTTGAGGGCGGCGGAGAAACTCCGGCGGAGCCTCTTCTTCCTCCTGACGGCGTCCTCGTCGGCGTAGGGCGGCAGCGAAGCCGGGTCGAAATCATCGTCGGCGATCGGCTTGAAACAGTTGAAAATTTTGCCCCTCCCGCGGTTCTTCGTGGCGTCCATTGCCACCACCAGCTAGCGCTGGACAAAGTCCATGCAGAAAGTTTTGATAAAGATGGAAAAACGGGAGAAGCGAACGAGAAAAAGTGAAGAGGGGTGAGAATTACTATAACAAGAGGAAGAAAAGAAAATACTATTTATTTTCACTGGTCAAAATTCCTCCGCCCCCTCATCACCTTCCCCCTTACATGGCAGAAAAACAACTATTTATTCAAAAATATAAATTGAAATGACAAAAAAAAGTGACGGTTGAGTAGACCATATATACATGTGTAAATAACTGACGATTGTGGCGAAAATCGTGGGGGTAGGGGTGGGGGTGTGTCTGAGAAAACGAAGGAACCTGTTGTTTTGTGTGTAGCGGTTCAAGACTGGAGGGCCGTGTTTGGCGCTCTTAAATTTTTATTTTTGTTTTTAATTTTGTAATAGTATCTGATGCTGACTGAGCATGGGACTGGATTTTCTTCTTCCTTGTCTGGCACGGGATATTATTTTGTTACATTATAGGATTTTTTGTGTGTTTCATAATAAGCAACCTATTTAGACACCTATTGTTTCATCGATTTGGAATTAAAATTGATGGTTTTATATTGAAATTGTTAGTTTTTAGAATTAGCTATTCTGACTCACAGTTCAAAAATTAAAACTACGGGTTTGGAATTAAAATTGATGATTTTAAATTGAAATTGTTAGTTTTTAGAATTAACTATTCTGACTCACAGTTCAAAAATTAAAACTACGTCTATGTCTAACCGTATGTGTGTTGTGTGTCTTACATGACATCATGTATTCTGTTTTAAAAAAAGTGAATTAGGAGTCTTCTTGATTAGGTTTATTGGATTTCTAAATATTTTGATTTATGTTATAACTAATCACTATTAAAAATATTGAATTGGGTTTTAATACTTTTAAAATATCCAAATGAAACTTTTGAATTAGAGTTTTAATTCGTTAGTTTGATGAGTGAATGAATAAACAAAAACAAAAACAAAAACAAAAAAAACAACAACAATTTTTTCTTTAAATTGATTTTTAAATTAAAAAATATTTAATTTTCAAAAATTGTAGCTAAAATTCTAGGTAGAATCATAATCTTTATATATTAAAAGATTTCATTTTCTTTAAATCATGATTTTTATATATTTCTTTGAAACACTTGTATTTGTTATTTTTTATTGATTGTAATATATGTATGTGTGTGTGTGTATATATATATATATCAGTTCCTCTATAAATAAAATTTATAGTATTTTCCATCGTAACTTTCTTACAAAATTTTGTTGTTTTTATTTCTTATGTTGAATAAATGATATGATTAATTTTAAGTAGGTTAAAGACTACCACTATATGTATATATATATATATAAAGAGAAATATAGCCTAAAAAACATTAAACTTTCTACATAAACTACTATCTAATTATAGTATTTCTTTTTCTATATATATATATATATCAATATCTATATATATATAAGATATAATAATACAATTTGATTAATAAAGCCACAATTTTCAATGTTGAAATTACACTTATTATTTTTAAAATATACTAAAATTATATTGTATTATTGTCTATCAAAATATATTTATTTGATTATATATTTTTTATTATTTTTAATTTTCACTAAAAAGTTTAAAAGCCAATAAATATTTTGTTTCATCTCTATTTTTATGCAAAATATATGTAATTAATTTTATTTTAACAATTATAAAGTAGACATCCATATTGCATTTATACATATATACATAAAATTTTAATTATTAAATATAAAATATTTTTTCTTAAGTTAATTGTTATATATTTTTTATTTAACTAAAATAAATAAGTAAATATTGAACAAATCATTCTCTAAATAATAAACAAGAAATAATATTATAAGATTATGTATATTTTGATGAAATAGAAAAAATAATATCCTATAATGGTATTTTTTTGTTATCTTTTGATATTTATCTATGTAAAGAGTTGAAGACAAAAAATACAAAAGATAATATCATATGACAGTGATTTTTTTATTCTTTAGTAATATTTTTTGTTAAAAGATTTGAGTTTTGCGTGTTTAAAGAAATTAAAGAATGCGATTATAATTTCTAATTATTTGACAATTATTATATTTATTTATTTATTTTATGATTTATATATTATTCCAGCATATAATATATACCTTAGACTTAGAGATGACACAAAGAACAGGTCCTTGCATCGAAAGCTTAACTATTTTTATTAATGGAGCATACCTGTTTAACTAACTCCTGCAATCGATTTTCTAAAATGATGGCTTAAAAACTACTAAAAAATATACAAAAATCTGACTTCAAATAATTATGATTATGACTAATTATAATAAGATTATTGTCGTAAATTATATGATCAAGAAGTGAAGTTCTTTTTCTTTCTAAAGAAAACTTGTCGGTCAGAGACGGTCGTTGTAACAAAGTGGATGGCTTTGAAATTGCTTTAAAAACTACAAAAATCAGACCTAAAATAAATATTATTATTATTATTATTTAGTATTATAATCATCAAAATCAACATTAGGCCATGATTTTTTTATTCCATTTGTAATTATTAAAACCCTTCTATGTCCGTCAAGATCACGTGTCAATCGATAGTCCCACGAATGCCACGTCTTCTTATATATGTATGATGAAGATAACTTTGAATTTTAAAAGAATAAAACATAAATAAACAAAATAATTTAAGTGTTAAAAATAAATATATTTCTTATATATGGGAAAATCTTTAAGGGCATTAAGGGCAATCCAGATCCGACTGACGTGGAGGAGTTATTTGTAACGAAGATTTTGATTTTTTTACATAGTTTTAATAAATATCTTGATGTTTAATATGCACGATTTATAATATAATAATGTCATAAAAATAGTAATATAATTTTTAAAATAAAATAATAATTATATAAATATATTTTTCATAAAAATTGTTTAAAATAAAAATATATCATGATATAAAAATATAGTAAATATTAAAATATACCACAATTAATCTATGAAAAATTATATTTAAAATGAATATTTAATTTTTATATATACAATATGAATATTAAATTGAAGATCATGAAAAGATAATTAATTTGATATATTTTTCATAAAAATGAAGTTGAGATAAAAAAAAGTTATAAAGATTTACAAATTATAATGAAAAATTAATAAGAAAGAAAAAATGTGATTGGAGAGTTTACTAATAAAAAAAGAATCTTATTGAAGAGTTCACTGATTTAGGCGGAAACTGACAATCGGGATATATTGAAGTTTTATTGATTTATCTTGAGTTAGAGTATTCTATTATTTGGTTGGGAATTGATTTCCCCTCGTTTATTAGAATTTCGGAGCAGAAATATTTGAATAATTAGTGTTACCATAATTTAATTGCTCAATTTTTGGAGATCAAACGGAATATTTTTAGAGAATTGGAATTTTTTGTAAAATTGTGTTGAATTAGAATGAAATTTTAAAAAATTTAATGTAAATGATGGTAATAATCTTTCATTTTTTATTACTTTAGATAAGTGGGATTTTCCAATTTTATATTTTGACAGTTCTAGATAATACATATGATATAAAAAATATATATTGGAAAAAAATTTGTGTATCATATTAATACACGAATATTATCTTTTTATTAAAAATAAAATTTATATTATATTATATTTATATATTATATAATTAAACTGAAATCAACTCATGAATTTTAATGAGTGTCATATTATTGGTATCTTGAGGTTATGTTATAATTACTAACTAGTTAATTATTATTTTGTCAAAATTATTACTTTATTAATTTAAGTAATATTGTGTCGTGCAATACAAAATTTGTAATATATTTAAAAATAACAATAAATAAATTAATATTTAAAAATATATGACTTTGTTTATTATTTTATTGGTAGATGCATATGTCGCTCAGTTGTTATATATAGCTATGCGATTCCATTAGAATGAAAATGAATTAACCAGATATTTCTGGATTATTAAGAAACAAAACGCAATAATATCTTTTGTTTTATTCAAGTCGTATTGATCTTATTAAATGTCTTCTGCATAAATTATTTTGATTTAATTATTTCTGAAAATATTTTATGACTTTGATATTACATCTTTCACTTTATAATTTATTTATGCATTAAAATGTTGCAAAATTCTGATTTAGTATTACTAAATAGAAAAACCCAAAGTACAAGAGTTGTGCATTAACCGACCAAATTCATAAAATTGAAATAATTGAAAATTTTAAATATTTTAACTAAACCGACAAAAATTCACACAAAGGCCGAACCACTGAATCGAATTATTTCGATCGATTTTAATTGATTAACCGAATATAATTCATTTCTGAATTCTCATTCTACCAATTGCAATTCTCTTTAATCTACTTTTCTATTCAAACAATTCTTATATCTATCTTTCTATTGAAGCAAAAAAAATCTCTAATTTAAAGACAATGAAACATGCAAAACTCAAATCCCTAGAACATTTTTCCTAAAATGAGAACATGCGTGAAGATTGGAATTTTTGAGAGAGAGACTGAACAAATAAAAAGGGGATACGAGATTAGGGTATATATATAAATATATATATAAACATAAATATAATTCGATCGGTTCAGTTAATTAGGATTTTAATTTTGTAAAATTGAAACTAACCAACAATCAAATAAGGGTGTGGCTATACATACTTCGGAACCTCTAAACATACGCTGGAGTTTAAATATACCCCATTTAAAATTAATAATTCTCTCGTTTTCTTTTACACAATATACCCAATTTATATCCATCAATAACATGACAAAATTATCCCAAGACCAAAAGGGAAACTACCACTAATTAACATTATTATCTCTCAATTAACATCCATAATACACATAATAAAGAGTAATAAATGTAAGAATGAACTTGGATGAAGAAATGAGAGCTTGAATCTTGGCAAAATCTTCAAAGAATTCTTCAAATTCTTCTTTCTCCTCCAAAATCCATTCAACTATGTGTAAACCACTTAACTATGTGTAAGTTTATGTCTAAAAGTGGCTAGCTAAGAAGTGTTCTTCTAAAAATTGAGAAACTGACTTTTGACCTAGTAGCAAATGAGAAAAACGGGTAAAAATTGGGTTTGACCCAAAAATCTGCGAAAAAAGAAGAAAATAGGCGCCACTGGGTCAGTTGACTCGGTTTGGCAGTCACTTGACGCCCGAGTGAGCTTCTTCACTCGGTGGATCCACTTGGTCTACCACTTTACTCAGCCGCCTAAATGAGATTCTTGACTGAGATTCTTTACTCGGTTGATCCACTTGGTCTACCACTTTACTCAGCCACTCGGTCTGGCATTTCACTCGGTTGATCCACTCGGTCTGGCACTTCACTCGGCTGTTCAAGTGAGGTAAAGTTTTTGGAATTTCTTACTCGGGCCAGCCATTTCTCCTCGGTTATGGTGGAATTTCAATTTTCTCCATTTTCTCATTTCCTCCGTTCTCTCATTTTCATCCTTTTTCTTGCTTCTCCAGATTGATCCATGAGTTTATTTTCTCATACAACTTTCCTCCAAAACATGTGGAAATTGTGCCCTCGTGTACACTTTTCAAATATTGTAAAATCAAGGTAAAAAGTAATAGAAAAGGGCAAAATTTACACACGAATGTTCGAGTAAAGCATGAGTTCTATCCTAAATAAACCCTACTTGTCATAAATATACATTTTCATTATAATATTAAAAAAGACCCATTATTGCTAAATAATTAGAAATTATAATCATATTCATCAATTTCATTAAACAAGCAAATCTCAATATTTTTAAGAAAAATTATTAGTAAAGAACAAAAAAAATACCACCACAGAATATTATTTTTTATATTTTTTATGTCTTTAGATAGACAACTATCAAAATATATACATAATCTTATAAGATTGATTTATTGCTTTGATATTTAGATAATAATTTGTTCAATATCTATTTAATTATTTTAGTTAAATATAAAAATATATAACAATTAAATTAAGAATAAGTAATTTATGTAAATATATGCATATATACAATATGGATGTCTACTGAAAGACTGTTAAAATAAAATTAATTACTTATATTTTTAATAAAAAAACAGCGTTGAAAGAAAAAAAAATTATAAGCTTTTAAAAATTTCAGTGAAATAAAAATAATAATAACAAAAATAATCAAATAAATATACTTTGATAAATAATAATAATACTACATAATTTTAGTATATCGTGAAACTAATAAGTGTGATTTCATCATTGAAAATTGTGTCTTTATTAATCAAATTATATTATTATATCTTATATGCAGATAGATATTGATATACATATATAGAAAAATAAATATCATAATTAGAAAGTAGTTTATGTAGGAAAAATTAATGTTTTATAAGTGATACTTCTCTTTCTATATATAGATACATACAGTGATGGTCCACAGACTAGTTAAAATTAATTATATCATTTATTCACAAAAAAAATCAGATGTAGTAAAAAAGTTACGACGAAAAAATGCTATAATTTTATTTATAAAGGTACTGATATATATATATATATTAGAACCAATAAAAAATAATAAATACAATTGTGTCAAAGAAATACATGAAGATCGTAATTCAAAGAAAATCAAATCTTTTAATATATAAAGATTATGATTCTAAATAGAAGTTTGGCCCAATTTTTGTATTGTAATCTTCATAATCAATTGTTTATGGAAATATTTATTTGGTTTGATGAATGTAATAGGAATATTATTTATAATTTTATAATTGTGCTGACTTTTTTTTTTTTAAATTAGAAAATTTTCCGATTTAGAAATCAGTTTAGGTGGAAAAAATTGTTGCTACTATTATTATGGTAATTTTTGTTTTTATATATATAGATTATACTAAAAAAACATAAAATAAATCAATATTCAAACTCTGACTGCCCAACCCTCCACAATTCCCAACATAAATTCACAAATAAAAGTAGAAAAACTTTGTGCCCTCTCCAGACAAAAATCCCAAAAGTTTTTTCTCTCTACAATTTTTCTATCATTTATTCTACCATAAATTTATTCCATTTTAATCTGCACCTCCTCTCTTCTATACTTAGAGATCCAAAAAAAGAAAAATATATATATTTCTTTGTTTCTCAGTGGCGCCTGGCGCCAATGGAGTGTCAGCGTCTGGTAGAGCAACGATAGTGCAGTTGACTACAGGGAGTTGCTGATTAAGACAAGCGTGCCACATACAACAAACATATATATATATATATATGTACGACACACAATTTTTATCAAAATCAAGTTTGGAAAAATAACATTTAGAGAATATTGTTAAGTGTGTGTTGTTTATCAAGTTTGACTTTTGTGATGAAAGGCTTCAAATTGGCTTTCGTGATGAAAGGCTTTAGATTTGAAGTTGAGCCTCAAGAAAACCTTTGTATCTCTATATTCAAGAAACATGGAGAAGAAAAAGACAATAAACGTTAACAGAGTGAAGTAAGAAACATGAAAATGGGTTTAGTTAGTTTGGGGTATGAATAGCCGCAACCAAGAGGACAATTTGGCAAAATTACAGGAATGTCATTTTCCTACCTAAAACTTTTGAAAAAAAAAATCAACTTTATTCCTTTTTTTTCTCTCTTTTTTGTAATACTTTTTTCACCTAAAAATTCCTAATACTTATAACTATTAAATACATGTGCCACTTGCACGGTAGTTAGGAAATTAATTAGACGGTTATGCCACTTGCATGACGAACTTGTTTCATAAGTTAGGAAATTAGTTAGGAATGTGTTAGATGGTTATGCTATTTGCATGGTAGTTACACTTGTTTCATAAGTTAGTTTTGAGCCTCCAATCTCTTGTATAAATACGTTACAACTGTCATAGTTGTTCTTTGATGAAATTCAACATATTTTCATTTTATAATTTGGTTTTGATATGGTATCTTGAACCAGTATCATCCTCTCTTGCATATCTCATGGCACAAATCGTTCTTCCTATGTTTCATACGTTAAAGATTCGGCTAGATCGTACTAATTTTGTATAGTGGAGGTCTCAAGTTCTTTCCATTGTGCGTGCTCATGGTTACGAGGATTTTTTTTTGTTTTTTTTTTTTTGCAACTCAAAGAGCATTCCATCTCAGTTTAGCTCTACAAATGATGGCGATGATGTTGTGGTTCCTAATCCTGAATATGTTATCTGGATTAGAAATGATCAGTTCTTATTGAGTTGGCTTTTGAATTCAATAAATGAAACAATGCTTGGTCATGTTTCCAGATGCATTTATTCTTTTGAAGTTTGGGAGATCTTTGAGAGCTTGTTTCGGTCTCAGTCTAAAGCTAAAGTTATGAATCTTCGATTTCAACTACAAACATTGAAAAAAGTGATCTATCTAAAGAGGAATATGTCCTTAAGATGCGAGGAATAACTGACAATATTCAAACAACTGATCAAGTTATGACAGGTGATGATTTAGTTTTGTACATCCTTGATGGTTTAGGATTCGAGTATGAAAGTACTATGGTAAATCTCACTACTAGAGGAGATCGAGTTCCCTTATCTGATTCTGAGTTACAATTCATTCTACAGACACATGAAATATGGTTAGCTCAAATGCATACTAGTTCTACAGTTCCTAGTCTCAACAATATTCAAAATCCTTCTCTTCATCTCAGTGAGAAGAAAAATTTTACTAATTTTCTGTCACAAAGGGGTGGGCATTTTGGTCGAAATAGAGGAAGAGCTCGATTTTTTCAAGGCTCTCAAATGGTTTGTCAAATTTGTGGCCGGAATAATCATGTGGCAATCAAGTGTTATAAAAGGTTTGATATCAAGGTCTTCAGAATTCAGGTTCAGGATAAGGCTATTATTCTTCTCCACAAGCAAATATGGTTTTTGCTCAACAAAGCATTGCTTCTCAGCCTATTACTCCTTTTTCACACCAACCAAGAAAGTTTTATCCTAATGGAAGTCAGAATTCCACATCCATTACACCTTCTGGTCAGTCCGAATTTGACGTGTATGGCTACGGCTCTTCTTCCTCCCCTTCTGGGTATGGATCAGCCTCTGATTGGATTGTTGACAGTGGGGCGGATTGTTGACAGTGGGGCAACTCATCACATAACCTAAAGTCTTCAAAATCTCCACGTGCAGACTCCATATCATGTTAAGAAACGACTTGTTGTTGGTAATGGAACTTCAATTCTTATTTCTCATGTTGGTTCCTCTACTCTATCTAGCCTACATTCTTCAATTTTATTTGATCTTAATCATGTTATTCATGTTCCGCACATTACTAAAAACCTTATTAGCATTTCTCAATTCTTACAAGACAATTCAGTATATGTTGAATTTCATGTTGATTTTGTCAAGGATTTGAAAATACGCAAAATTCTCTTGAGATCACTGCTTAAGGACGGGCTATACCAACTTGATCTCTCTCATATGTGAAAACACTTCAACCCTTCCGTCTCACACTCTACCACAACTTCTCTAAGCGCTCATACAGCCTCTGCACATCATTTCACAGATTCTAAATCAACAACTACAACAACTCTTTGGTATAAACGTTTGGGTCATTGTTGTAGTAGAACTCTAAATAATGTACTTCAACATTTGAAGATATCCTGTAGTCATTCAGAATTTTCTTTTTGTGAAGCATGTAAACTTGGAAAATTTCAACAAATGCATTTTCTTACTACAGTGTATACTATTAATAGGCTCCCTATCCTGTTCTTCACAATTCTTCTCTGTTTCATGTTCTTTTAAAAAAGAGTCCTGATTACACATTCCTCAAGACATTTGGGTGCATTTGCTTTCCATTTCTTAGACTCTATAATTCCTCAAAATTACATTTTAGAAGTATCAAATGCATTTTTTCTTGATTACAATGCTTCACATAAAGGTTATAAGTGTTCGAGTTCAACGGACAGGACGTATGTTGCTAGAATTGTGGAATTTAATGAGCTTGATTTTCCATATCAGTCACTTTTTCCTAAAATCGTTCCTTTTTCCTCACCCACATACACCAACTATATACTTCTCATTCTTCCGATTATCACACCTATTTCACCTACCAATCAAGATGTTCCACCTCCATTGCCTTAGCACTTACCTACTTCTGGTTCGTCCACTTCCTCTCAGCCATTTGCCTCTCCTTTACCACAGCCTCACACTTTTAGTCATAGTATGGTGACTAGATCTGAAAATGGGATATTCAAGCCCAAAGTATACAATATGGCATTGTCTCTCTCAAATGTTGAACTTATTACTATCCAACTAGCTTTATCTTCTCTTGAGTAGAAATCTGTTATAGATTCTGAATACTCGGCTCTTATGAAGAATAATATGTGGACTCTTGTTCCTGCTCATCCTCACAAAATTTTTATCACTAACAAGTGAATTTTCAGAATTAAGAGAAAGTACGATGACACTGTTGATAAATACAAGGCCAGATTGGTTGCTAGGGGTTTTCAGCAAAATGCCGAAGTGAATTACTTTGATACTTTTAGTCTGATTGTTAAACCGGTTACAATCAGACTTATTTTCACCATGGTTGTCACTAAGGGCTGGAAAATACAACAAGTCGATGTGAACAATGTTTTTTAAAATGGAGACTTAAGAGAGTTTGTTTTCATGAAGCAGCCTGAAAGATATGAAGATCCCTCCAAACTAGATTATGTTTGCAGGTTAATAAAGTTTCTTTATGGCTTGAAACAGGCTCCGAAAGCATGGTATCACAAGCTCAAAGGTTTCTTGCTTTTTAAAGGCCTCAAAATTTATGTCTCTGATCATTCTCTTTTTCATATTCATGTCAATGTAAAATGATAATTGTACTTGTGTATTGTTGATATTTTGGTCACTGGTGATGATCCCTCTTAGATTCAACAGCTTATCTCTGATCTCGACAAGAAATTCTCCTTAAAGCACTTAGGGAAAGTGAGTTATTTTCTTGGTCTAGAAGCTGATAGGACTATTCAAGGCATTCATCTTACACAGTCAAAGTACATTAGGAATCTTTTACATCAACATAATGTGAAAAAATGTAAGCCTCTGCCTACTCCTTGTTGTTCTAGGATTAAATTAACTTTGCGAGACAGTCGTTCTTTTGATCAACCATCCAAATACAGAAGTCTTATTGGCGCATTATAATATCTTGTTATGACGAGACCAGATACTTCTTATATTATGAATAAACTGACCCAATTTCTTCATGTTCCCACTGTAAATCATTGGAAAGTTGGAAAATGGGTATTGCGGTTTTTACAGGGCACTATTTCCACTGGTTTGTTCTTTAAACCTGTTTCTAGAATGGTACTTGAAGGTTTTGCAGATGCCGATTTTGCGAGTTGTGTTGATGATAGGAGGAGCACTGGTGGTTTTTGCATATTTCTAGGGTCTAGTCTTATAACTTGCACGATAGTTAGAAAATTAGTTAGACGGTTATGCCACTTGCGTAGTAGTTACAAATGCAACTTGTATGGTAGTTACAACTTATTTCATAAGTTAGTTTTGAGCATCCAATCCCTTGTATAAATACATGACAATTGTTATAGTTGTTCTTTAATGAATTCAACATATTTTTATTTTATAATTTGGTTTTGATAATAACTTTTACGTATCAACTGATTTTTTTATAAAAAATATATCAAATTAATTCATTTTTCACGATCTTTAATTTGATATCCATATTGCATGTATAAAAATAATTGTTTAAAAATATTTAAAAAAATATTTTAATTGAAATATATTTTTTATGTAAAATATTTTAATATAAAACAAAATTGTGAGATTTTTTTATGTAAAATAAAATTATATTATATATATTATGAGTTTTATTTTAGAAAAATATATTATTATTTTATAAAATTATGTATTTACTACATAAAGGTAACACAATTTCATACAAACGCCATAATGCTATAGGAAACAAAATACACAATTTAATAATTATATTACTATTAATTATAAATATTATGATATTATTATATATATTACAAAACGGGATAAATACTAATAATTCAAAAATAAAATCAAAACAGATTTTTTCATTATAAAAATCGAATCAAAATTTTTATTTCGATCGAATATTTCGGTTATAACAGAAAAATGCACAGCCACTGCACACATTTTGGTCAACAGGTAACTATTGATTTAAAAAAAAATACAAAAGAGAGGCGAATTAAGTCTGGGTAAGTCGCTTTAGGCATGAGATGCGACTTCGCCGCGTGGCCCCCTTTTTCTATGAAGCGAGAGCAAGACACAGAGAATTGATATCAGGAAACTTCACAAACTCTCCAAAACCCCCCACACATTTCGCTTTTGCCAAGACTTAGGGCAAAGAATATATACACCTCTACACTCTACATACACTCACTTGAGCCTTCCATTTCTTTGCCTCTCTCGCTCTAGAAACCGTCGCCTGCGTTGTGGAAGGAGAAATTATAGTTCAATAACTCTTTAATCGGATAAAAGTTACAATGGAACTGCTCCGATCGCATCTCTCTCGTGTTCGAATTCCTGAGCCGACCAATCGTGTCTACAAGCAGGAATGCTGCATTTCGTTCGATACTCCGGTATTCGTTTGCTTTACTTTTTATACGCTACAGTTTTTTTTTTCGGTGAATACATATATGCATATCAATGTATGTGTGTGAGCTCTGGAAACTTGTGTGCTTCCTTTTGGCATTGTTTGTGTGTTGCTTGTTATTGTTTTTTCTTTGACTGTATTGTTTACAAACTAGATTTTACAATTGGCGTGAGCCATTATTATGAATATATATGTATATATACATACATACATATATATATATATATATTTGAGCCTAGAGCTGTTCTAACTTTGAATTTTGGCTGCACATCCTTCATTTGGTTTCTGTGTTGCTCAATTAATATTTTGCTATATTTTTCAATATAACATTTTGTGGTTGTAGAGTTTGTGGAGAATTCGATCATCTGAAGATATGAAAAGCTGAAATGATTGGTTATCCCCCTCCAAGTTCCTTGTATAGTTTTTCTAACTGTGTTGTGCTACTTTATTTTTCTTTCTGCAGAAATCAGAAGGTGGACTGTTTGTAGATATGAATTCATTTCTTGCTTTTGGCAAGGAATTTGTTGCTTGGAACTATGAGAAGAATAGAAATCCGGTTTATCTGCACATCAAGGAGACTCAAAAGCTGGTTTCAGAAGACCGACCATCGAAGAAGCCAACACTTCTAGCCATAGGTGCTGAGTAAATTAGAGTCAGACTTTCATTGGATTACCTGCACATTAGGCACAATTATAATTCTGTGTTTTATGTCTTCCTTCTTTTTCTCTTACCTTTAGAGTAGAAGATTTAAAAAATATAAGCAGCTGGTAATATGCCCAGTTTTTCAGAATGCAGCTTCATCAGCAGATATATTACCCTATCTCTGCCATCATATGTTACAAAAGAAGCCCTGATTATGTAGTCAATAGTTTCGTATATGTTGGGGAATTGGATCTTTTTAGAGACAGAGTCAGCTGATGTGTACAATAGTGAAAATTGAGAGATACGTTGTTCTTTCAGGATACACGTGCTCCCAAACTATTAATTCACTTTGTATCTTCTGCTATGTTCTGTGTATATCTACATTATTTTGATAACACCATTTTAGCCTATTGGGCTAATTATCTGGGGCCGCCTCTTCTTTTCTTCTTGTTGCTTCTTTCTTGGATAGCCGTCAGATACATCAAATGCTTTCGTTTAATGAACTTATTATTCATTTCTGCTGTTCTTATGCAATATATCATATGTAGCAGGATCTCTCATGTTCTGCAAAGTAGCAAACCCCCTATTTTTGGGTTATATCATATGTAGTTAGAGGTTCCTTGAAACCATGTTCTGCGAGTTAGCACTTCTTTTCTGTATGTAGGTATTGATGGAGGATTTGAAAGCAATGACCCAGTATATGAACAGAGCTATCAAATAGTCATTTTGCCAGATTATGTTACTCTTCCTTTTCCATCTGTGGAGTTGCCTGAAAAGGTAATTAATTACACCTAAATTATATTTGATAAGTGTATATGTAAATTAAATTACATTTATAAACAGGCATACTAGTTATTACTGAATGTTAAAAGTTTTTTATTGAACTTGCAGGTCAGATTAGCAGTTGATGCTGTCATTTTGAATACGGGTGCTGAGAAGAAAGAACAAGTTGCCGCATGGACTGCTGATGCGAAAATCATGAGTAAACATGCCATGGAATTGAAACAGCTTGACAATGGGGTCATTGTTCCTCCTTCTGGTTGGAAGTGCCAGAGGTGTAATAAAACTGACAATCTTTGGTTAAACTTAACCGATGGATCAATCCTTTGTGGTAGAAAAAATTGGGATGGAACTGGGGGCAATGACCATGCTGTTAATCATTACCTCGAGACTGAATATCCTCTTGCTGTTAAGCTTGGAACTATAACTGCTGATTTAGAAGCAGCAGGTAATGCCACCATTTTCCATAATTGACCTGCTTGTAATCAGTCCTGCTTTTATCTCCTGGTATTGACTATTGAGTGTGTTGCATGGTATCTCTTTTGATAATACATTTAGTGACATACAAAAACTGCTATGACAGACTTCTAGCCTAAATGTGTGTATTCATTTTGTGTGTGGGCGGGATGAGTGGGTGGAGTCAGAAGTCCACTGTATGGGATTTGTTATCAATTTATGGTAATGATTCATTTGCATTCTGTGCCAGTTTTCATTTAAGTCCAAACTCTTCTTTCTTTAAAATATTATAAGAAGATTCAAATTAAGGTGGTGGATAGATGCATAGACATTGATGACAACATAGTTAATATGGCCAACGTTTGAAAATACGATTATGATTGTCTTCAGAAACAAATTCTGCCATTATGCCTCTCATAATTGTTAGTTATGTTGTTATTCATAAAGCAATAGTTTTCTTTCTTTAGTAGTTTAAATGGATTTATCTTTGTCAGTTATTGAACTCATGCTTGTTAGATTAATAAGTTAGGATGACTGAAAATGTGAAATTTAACAAATGGCAGCAAAAGCTGGAAATGCAGATTTTAGTCTAGCTGTTCCAACCAATTTAATTGCTTCATTGCTTTTTTCATGTGTAATCATGAAAGTCAAACTTTGGCAGCTCAGATGTTTACTCTTATGACGAGGATGCAAGTGTTGTGGACCCACTTCTAGCACAGCATCTACAGCATTTTGGTATCAACTTTTCATCCTTACAAAAGGTGAAATACTTGGAACTTGATGGATGTAATATTCTGCGTCTGTTTCATGAACTATTTGTTTCATGGGATGGTAAATCTTGTGGTTGTCTTTAGCAATTTGACAGTCCTTATCTCATAATGTTGAATTCGTTATCCCATTGTATGTCTGTTTTTAAAAAAAAAATAAAAATTCTCGTCATCTTTGCCTCACTTTCTCGTGTAAGTATGTTTCCTATCAACAAAAACAAAAGATGTTGCTACTTGATAGAATCTTTGTTTTCGAAATTGTCATCACTGTAAATTCCATAATTGATCATAAATTTGGTCTTGGTGATATGTTAGACTGAAATGACAACTGCTGAGAGAGAACTTGATCAAAACACCAATTTTGACTGGAACCGCATACAAGAGAGTGGACAAGAAGTTGAACCACTTTTTGGACCGGGATATACAGGACTTGTGAATCTTGGCAACAGGTTTCTTACTCTCTGCAGTAAGATTAATGCAATTCGGTGGTAATTTTGCCATCACTTTCCCTAATTTGTTTGCTTTGCAGTTGTTACTTGGCTGCAACTATGCAGGTGGTGTTCTCCACACGTGGCTTCTGTTCAAGGTCAGTCACTGCTTTTTGGCTTTCGGATAGTAATTGACCTTTGAGATGGATTGAGCTATTGTTATATTATCATTCATTCTTAATGATTTGTTCTTTGGATGGAATTTTATTTTCTAGATACTATTTGGAACAAAGTTTGAAAGCGGCTTTTGATTCGGCTCCAGCTGATCCAACTGTTGACTTAAATACACAGCTGTAAGTGACTTAACCTTTTTTAATTGATAACCTATTTAATAAAGTGTTCCCTGTGTGAGGTGGCTCTGATTTTTTAAGAGAGAAGAAGAGTTATGGGATTTTATTGTCATTTTTACATGAGATAGTATATATTGTCAGTCTCTTTCTACATGAAGTAATACCTTGTTCTGGCTTAAAAGTTTCTTATTGATTTTTTTTTTTTTTTTTTGGGTTAGTTATTGCTGTAGGTGTGATCTCATACTGCTCTTAGGACATGTTAAATGTCTTTTCATCCCTGTGATTAATGAACATTGAAAAATTTGTTTTGTACTGCGCTAACAACTATTCATGGTCAGAGTATATATGTTGGTTTAATATATTGCCACTTCATTTATTGGTCAAATCCATTTTATACACAGAGCGAAGCTTGGCAATGGATTGCTCTCTGGAAAATATTCAATTCCAGCGACCAAGGTATGTTCTTTTCATTTTGATTTGTGCTATTTCCTTTTTGCCTTCTCTGTCCTTGCAGATAACATTGTTTTTTCCTCTCAGAAAGATGATGCAGGAGGCACAACACTAACTACTGTAAGCACCTGTTCATTTTTGTGACCACTTCTAATAGTTTGTATCATTTGTTGAGGGTACCTCAACAATTGAAGTATGATTGATGTATTAGATGGCCTGAAAGAAAATTAGGGCAATAACTTTATTCCGTGTTTGTAAGATATTGGTGTTTTAAGTGTTGCTTACTGTTATTAAGATATATATCGCATAGCTTCTCCAATTGTTTGAATGCCTTCAAATTTCAGAAACAAGAAGGAATTCCTCCTCGTATGTTCAAGTCCGTCATTGCTACAAATCACCCTGAATTTTCAACTATGAGACAACAGGTATGCACGAAAGGTTGGATTGTTATCATCTAGTAAAATCACTTTTAACGGATAGACCAATGATTAACACCATGTTGCTTGTTAACCTTATTGTTTTATTGGGTAACACTTTATAGATGGTGTTATAGTTGATTTCTTGAGTAACCTGTATTTTGAACTTCATTGGAAATCTGTAGCTCCATATAGTTAGATGCTAGACTATTTTGGCAGGATAAATCATTCATTATGATGGCTTGTGTGTCTGTTATTTCTGTCTTGTATATATAGGCTTAATATTGCAGTTCAGATATGGTATAATCTTTGGATGGGAAACCTTTTATCGCATTTAGCTATTCATCTTTATCCTTGTATATTTTTATTATGTGATTGATGGTTCAAGAGAGTCTTATGTAGGATGCTCTAGAATTCTTTCTGCATCTTCTTGACCAAGTTGAGCATAGCAACAATGGAAATCCCCTCTTGGATCCTTCAAGAATTTTCAAGTTTGGTGTTGAAGAGCGACTGCAATGTTCTTCAGGCAAAGTTTCCTACAATAAAAGAGATGACTACATTCTGTCTCTAAATATCCCACTCCACAAGGCTACAAATAAAAGTTAGTTCTCTTCACTTTGTTATTACATGCCTAATAGAATTTCGCCATTTCCATTATTCTAACACTGATATATTAATTTTGCCCCCAGAGGAATTAGAAGATTTCCAAAAACTTAAAGCTGAGAAGGATGCAAAGGGCGAAGAACTGTTAGTTTAAACCCACCTATCCTTGTATGCATTCATTTTGTTGCATCTTTTGCTTCATATATCTTCTTCAACAGGTCATCTGATGAAATTGTTCGCCCAAGGGTACCTTTGATGGACTGTTTGGATTGCTTTGCTGCTCCTGAGGAGTTGCATGATTTCTACAGCAGTGCATTAAATGGCAAGACAACTGCAATAAAGTTAGTTTCCTCCTCCTCACCATGTTACCTTCCAGAATAAAATAAGGAGTGGAACTTAATAATGGGTTTTGTCTACTCCCCCACTACTTTAACAATAAGAGGGTCGGATGCTCTGCTTTCATGTAATAAAACTACTAAGAAGGCCTTATGCAGAATATTAACTGTTTTCAACATGTAACTATTGTTTTTTGTTACTATTGCTATTAGCATTATTATTATTATCATCAACATCATTATTATTGTTGTTGTTGTTGTTGTTATTATTATTATTATTGTTTTTGTTGTTAATTTTTTGTCTTTTTTAGAACTACAGGCCTGACTTCTTTTCCTGATTATCTGGTGTTGCACATGAGAAAATTCATTATGGAGGAGGGCTGGGTCCCTAAAAAACTTGGTGTGCACTCACTTAAGCTTCTTTTATATTTCAGATGCAATTTATAGAATAATGTTTACTGATACATATTTCTGGGTTCTTTCTCTTAAAGATGTTTATATAGATGTTCCCGATTCCATTGACATCAGCCATATGCGTAGCAAAGGTCTTCAATCATGGGAAGAGTTGTTACCTGATGATGGTATGTGCTCTAAAAATATGGTCTCCTTTGAATGCTGACCACCGTTGATTTAATTTTGTAATAATCTAAATTATTTTGAAAGTGGGACCATTTGGTCTTTTTGGTTACACAATCCGGGATAATTTGGATCCATGTCTTATTGATCCATAGTATTTATCATCTCTTCTATTTATTTTATTAGGGTCACTTAAAGTGTCAAAGGCATCCTTTTACTTCTGCTTATAGTGACATAGTCTATAAATTGAAATTGGTATTTGATATCTGTTTATTTAGACACTATCCTTTGTGAAAGTAACATTGTGGTCGCTGTTCTCTGAATTAAGAGATAGCCATTCAGTGCTCTTGACGCCCCCTCCCCTCCCCCAAAACACAAAGAAATAAATGAAAATAGTGAGGAATACGAGACTTCAAGATTGTTAATTTGCCTCCGTGTATATGTTCAGCTGCTGAGGATGGTGGGCTAAATGCCAATGAAGATATTGTTGCTGAGGATGGTGGGCTAAATGCCAATGAAGATATTGTTAAGCAACTTGCTTCAGCGGGATTTCCACGTCTTCATTGTCAAAAGGCTGCTATCAATACCTCCAATATTGGAGTGGAAGAGGCAATGGAGTGGTTACTAGGCCATATGGAAGATCCAGGTATTTGCATAGACTAATTTATGCGAGTAATACAACATTGGTTTATGGTATGCGAGCTCTATTAATGATCCTTTTTTCCCCTAGACATTGATGTGCCTATCGGTAAAGCTCAGAAAAGTGCTCCTTATGTTGATCCATCAAAGGTTGAGACTTTGATATCATTTGGTTTTGATGAAGAAATTGCTCGTAAGGCTCTTCAGGCATCGGTAATACACTTGTTATGGAACATTTTGAATTTCTTTTTGGAATTTTCATGAGAAATCATATGTCAACTGAATTATTGGAGTTATAATACACTGCATATCATTCTTTGCAGGATGGTGATATTGAAAAAGCTACTGACTGGATATTTAATCCTCCTAGTATGTCCAGTATGGATGCTACACCAAGTAGTGGAAATGTGGCCGATGCTGGGTTGCCTGATGGACAAGGAAGTAAGTTTCTTCATAGTCCTTTAATAAGAATTTGTTTTGTGCTTTGACTGCTGCAATTTGTCACTAGAACTATACTGCTGCTCTGCTGAGCATCGAGTCACGTGGTTCATAAGTTCATGATTTAGTTTGTCTGCTTAGATTCTGCTCTCCTCGCCTCCACTTCTCTTTATAAACATATATATATATATGTATATATGTGTGTATATATATATATATATTTGGTTGTGGAATCTCTGTTGCTTGATTTTTAGCATTTAGTGCTAAGGTTGCTGTTACCACTTCAGGATACCGACTCATTGGATTAGTAAGCCACATGGGGACATCTACACACTGTGGGCATTATGTTGCTCATATCTACAAAGATGGTAGGTGGGTGATTTTCAATGATGATAAAGTTGCGATTTCTAAGAATCCACCAATCGACATGGGATACTTGTACTTTTTCGAGAGAATTGACGGTTGAATTGACTCAAATGTCCTGCTGTTGCTGATCGATTAGTAAGGTTGGAAAACATGCTCAAGCTTCTGAACTCTTTTGGCTGATGCTTTTTTCTCGAGTGACCTGGAAGTCTGCTAGGAATGAGGCTTGTGTAATCCGAATAACTGTAGATCCATTGCAGTTTCCCTGCAAGAGACACCAAGGGATTCCAATTTCCTGTGTTTTTTTCCTTGTTTTGCTACTTTTCTTTTACGATTACAGTTGGTACATGGGGCAGCGTGCTCAGGTGTTCCTCATTGCATATCAAATTTTAGGAAAGATAAAATGCATTACCATCCTTTTGTTACTAGTTAAGTGATTTGTGGATATGATGAAGCTCTTATAATAGGATTTTGGACAAACCTGAAATTGGATTTCTCTGGTTCAACTAATTGAAGTTCAATTGTGCTCCACCTCGATTTTTCCATTTGGGAAAAGCTTTATTGTCATGTGTTCCTTGTGGCGAAAGTTACAGTGGCTGAGAACTGACTAGAATAGCACCATTAGAGTTGTGTTTCTTATCATAATTTTCTATCTTTGGCTTAACATATATAGCCGTGAGGTGTCTCGCGAGGAACTAAGATTCACGTGGGTATTATAATTGCAAAATGCTAAATACGTACTACTTAATTGAAACAAGAATCACATCATTTTTGGAAATTATCTGCAAAGTACACAATAGATAAAAGAATTGAAAATGAATTATCTATCTATTTGAAATATAGTTTTGATAATCTAGTATCATAGCTTAATTTGGTGCAACAGAAGTTTGATTTTCTAAACCACTTCAAAAAAATTGAACTAAAAGGTACAATTTACATATATCGCACGAACTTTTAGAAAAACAAAAATTAATAATGTATTTTATAGTACTCCAACTAAGTTGGTGGATACTTAATAATTCTCTCTCTGACAAATTCTTCAAATAACCTTAGTCTATAACATTTCCAATCGTTTAAAAATCATATACTTGGAAATGTAACCGTATATCTTTTCTAAAGTTTTTAATAATTTTCTTAAAATTATTAGTTTTTTATTGTACTAGAGACCTTTGCTTTATTATATATCAAAATTTTAATTAGAAGTCTAAAACTATTTAAAGTCTATTGATTTTTATTTTATAATTACTTTTAAAATTATTCAATTTGACAAATCTCGTGTTTCATGGGACATAATTAGTGAGAAAGTAAAATAAATAATTACAGAAGGAGGAAAACCCACCCTAATCGAAATTCCAAATCCACTTGTGCTGGTCCAACGGGCGAACTGAGAAGAGTTGAATTTCCAAATAGAAAATAAATGTCAAGTGGTACAGGTACAACCTTAACACGTACTAACACAGCAATTTCAGTACAAGTAGTAAAGCACTGTTTGCAGTAACACATAAAAGTACAATGTTCATACAGCTGGCTGTACTTTGTGATAGCACTATATTAATAACGTCCAAGCTAACAAACTAACATTCGAGAACTGAATCTGGTAGGGAAAATAATGTAGGAGGCAAGATTTTGAGAGCTTAAAAACCTCATTGAGTGCAGCGTTGATGATATCGTCATTCGTCGTTTTTCTTTATTTCCGAGTGTCATCTCATCAATGCTGCATTCAATAATGTTTTTGATTCTTTGAAGCAGTTGTCGAAATATTAATTAAGGTATGTTTCTGTTTCCGTTGATTTAGTAATTTTGTTATTTTGAAAATAAATGAGAAACAGAAAATTAGATAAAAATTCTGAATTCCAGGAATTCCAACATTGAACTGTTCGTTTATTAAGAGGCATTATTGATACAGCAAACAGATATTCCAACCAATTGGTAATAAAAAAATGGTGAAACAAAACATGATTTCAGTTGCTGTTTATTTCTCTCTCGGTATACCCTTCACAAGACAGTTACCTCGTATAACCTCTTACCTATCTGAGTAGTAATTTGTCAAACCCTATTTCTTGTTTCTGTAGTAACTAAAGAATAAGGCACATTATGGAGCCATTACTCCTTCGATTGTATAGGTGAGAGAGTCCACCAAATCCACTTTGAAAAGCAATCCTTGCAAGGCTTGCATCGGGTCATACTCTGGGTCGAGCTTCCGTTGCCATCCCTACATAAAAACAAGAACGAGAAGAAAATTAACAGCATAGCTCCTACATTTTCTTGGAATAGAAATATGATTGTTAGAGTGATTCAAAATAGAATATTAAGTTGCATTTTTTTAAAAACAAGATAACAATTCTTTTATGAGAATGGAAATATTTACTTATTTTGAAAGAATTCAGGCTCATTTGTGCTTTGATGCAGAATGTATGAATAAAATGATCATATTTTTTCGTAGAAGTATAATTGAAGATCTGACTGATTAAGAACCAGAGAGCATGTTTACGGAATGAAGAGCAGCAAGGATTAAAGCTTATGGTGTCGTTCACCGCAAGGTAATAGAATCATGAAGCAACGAGAGGGCAGTGAAGGAGTGTAGAATGAAGAAATAGGAAAAAGAGCTTCTGACTTGATTCACCACCCACCAGTGAATGACTATGCGTGCCTGTGAAAGTCATTTCAGCTTCTATTCCATTCACAATTGGGTAGTGAATGAGAGTACCCCTGTAAAGGGGGACAAAACACTGGTCTTATTTCCTCTTTTACCCCTGCTTACTCTTGAAGTTAGGGTTTCCCTTGAATATCATTGATAAGGCCTTTTAGCTCATTTTGAAATTGAAAACAAGGTAGGCTAGGAATAGGAGTAGAATTATTCTCTCTGAACACATATCTACAGATCTTAGGGTAATATAGATTGTCTCAAGCTCGAAGCTCCAAGGAAAGCAAAGAGCTTGTTGTCTTGCCAATACTTCCAATTTCAGGACGTGATCATTTATTTAAGCATTATTGGAATAAGGTCCATGCACTCTTTATCTCTTTTAGTTTGTCAAATCCATCTCTTATATTATTATGGGTGTGTGCAGACAGTAATGATCTGTGAGTAGCCTAAAAATTCTCAAGGTTTGGGATTAGCCTAACCTTGAAAATGCAATTTATCATGAGATAAATCCTATTTTGAACGCCCAATTATATGAGTTGATTTTAATGCTTTGTAAAAACAGCCTATTGATAACTGAGACAATAGGAAGACCAAAGAACCTAATAAATATCTAGATTACTGAATACATTTTTGTTTCATAATTAGTTGGGGGAACTGTCACATCCTCTAATAATATCAAGGCTAAAGAACTCGTTCTTCTGTTTGCTATCATCAGTGTTGGTTATTTGTTTCCTAAGACTATGGAACTGATACATTCCTTGGCACTCATATATTGTTTGGGTAGATCACCTAATCTAACTTTTAAGGGAGCATGACATCACCAGCTGAGGTTTTATATCTCATTGAGGTAGATGGTCAAGAAAAACCAAATTCCGGAATGAAGTTTTAGCTCTTATTGCGACAGGTCACCAAGAAAACCAAAAGTTGGTCAAAATGCAGAACTTTAATTTCCAGTAAAATTATTGGTACTTTTTTTTTTTTTTTTTAATGCATTCATCATGCTTATGAGTAGGCACAGATTTACAAACTAGAACATACATCCAATAAACTTATAGTGAGATTGGAATAATAGAAAATCAAATAGAAGAAATGGGTTAAAACTCATCAAAAAAACATCAAAACTCCATTCAGCTTTTTATTATAGAACATCAACCTGTATATATATATATATTTAACTGCATAGAAGAATGCCATTAGAATCCAGGAAAATTAGTAAAACCAGACAAACAAACAAAAATGAAAATCGGAAGGCATGCAACATCTAAATGGCCAGAAGTTTAGAAGGAAATCCATAACATACCTCCAATACCATGGTAGTTACTATGACAGTGCAAATATTGCCGTCAATGTTTACTCTGTGACGCCTAACTTGTTCGAGCATTTGTTGCATGCAATCTGCTGGATGAAAGAAATCACCTTCATCTGAGCCCCAGAACTTGAAAGTATTTTCCACTTCCTATCAAGATATCAAAAGCTCTGGGGATTGAATTGATAAATCAGAAGAAAATTCAGATTGTGGATAATTTCTAGCATATGCTAAACCCAATCATTAGTACTAAAAGAATATTTTTTTAATGAGTGTTCACATGATTAGCTGATGATGGGGAGGTGATTAGCTGATGATGGGGAGGAATATTCTTTGGTCCAGTGACTTGGATAACCACCTTGGTATGAACAAGCTTTTACTATCTACAATGCAATTTAAAGTCCTCCTCTAAACTTTTGAAATGTCATCTGTGTTTCCCTTGCTCCTAAGTACAAACTTTGACCAGCAGTATTGGCAAATCTCACAGCAATACAGGAATTTAGAAAAGGCCTGTAGAGTATCATGTCAAATGGAAATGATATATCCCACTAGAAGGAAAACCACGTTACTTTAGTGATTAAACAATTGTTTTAGTTAAACGTCACGTCAGTACAAAATGTTAAATAGAAAGTCAAACTTTTGAAGTTTAATTGGAACATCATCAGTAATGAAACACAGAAATGCTATATTGTCTTGTTTACAGTTCCATCCAACAAAGGAAATTTTTCCACATTTGAGACCAACACCATCCCAGGAAAATCACTTATCACTTTCTAAGGTAAACATCTCAGGACGACTTTCTAATTTCCATAGAAGTAGTGAAACTTATAAGTCAAAACCTACAGGACATCTCATTTAAATTAACAGTAAATTTCTTTTCATGTGAAATGTAAGAAGCAGTATGCAGCAACACACCTTGATGAATGCCTCTGGATATGGACAGTTCTGTTTGTTAGATAACTTCAATGTACGCTCAGCAGCAGCACGACCATCACGAAGTGCCACAGCCTTGAAAAACTCCACTAGATTATTCCGATCTTTGTTAGAAAGTTCAGCAGTCATGCCAACGTCAAGAAAAATAACATGAGGTCTTGATTTAAACAAAGACTTGACAGAACTTTTGCCCTGTAATTCTCGGACGAGAATGTTTCCTGGATGCATGTCTGCATGGATGAAATTGTCTACCTGAAATAGAAAAGAGCTAGTGCATTCAGGTGCGTATAAATAATGGCATCAACATTGTCTAATTCTAGTGCAACTAAGGTATGAAGACAACTCAGGAACCATTAAAATTCCATAATGAAGGGTTAGTCAATTTGAAATAACACATCAAACTCCAGCTGGAAAACTATACCGTAGCTTCTTGTAGACTAATCCAATAATTAACATTAAACTGGACCATAGTTGCATGTGGTAAACAATTGTGCTACTTGTCAAATGCATATTCTACGTAGTTTATTCCAGCTAGATAAAACACTATTTTGATGGTCAAACTGACTGCAAATGGGGCATAAACTCACTAACATACCAAGAGCATCTTCAGGAGCGCATGAGTACCAATATGAGCTAGTGCAGTTTTGATGTGTTCATGTCCTTCAAGCTTGTCAATATAATGTAGAATATTTTCTCCACGCTCAAAAGTTTCCACCAGAACAGCCGGATGGACCAGAGGATACAAAGGTTTTGGGAATGAGACATCCTTCCAATGGCGGAAATTGTAGATAAAACGACTCAAGTTAGCTGCCTCCCTTGCAAGATCAACTTGAGACATCATAAATACAGCAAATTGTTGCATGCTTTCATCCAGTCTTAACCATCTCAGTGTAGGCATGAAATTTGAAACTTTTGCAAATAAATTAATCAATACAAAATCTCTACGGATAGCTTCACCAACGCCTGGATGCCTAACTTTCACAGCCACTAGCATAGGCTTAACCTGCTGTCGAGGATATCTGGATCTCAAAGTAGCTCGATGAACTTGAGCTACACTGCCAGATGCCATAGGTTCCTCATCAAACTTATCAAAAATTTCAGTAAGCTTGCGGCCAAATGCCTTCTCAACAGCACCTTTCGTATACGCAAAGGTATGTGTTGGTGCTTTGGATTGAAGTTCAGCAAGCTCATGACATAGATCACTTGGGAACAGATCAGGCCTTGCTGCAGCCCACTGACCCCATTTGATAAATGCTGGGCCAGCCTTTTCTAATGTTACACGGACTATACGGAGCCATGATCTCCTGAACTCAATTCCAAGGGAATCAGCAAATGGAGCCAGCACCATGCAAGGAGAAAACAAAATTGCCAAGTATAGAGCTCTCAGAACCAGTATCAGCCCCTCCAAAATAGAAAAGATAAATGAAGTCACGTAGACTTGTCCACCTTGTCCAGTCATGTAGAGAGTATCTTTTATAGGGAGGTAATCTGCATATGCCAGATTTCTGCGGTTCCATGCTATCTCTCCAATAATGAAGGCCAGAGTACGAGGTGCTACTAGGTGTGACCGAGACAATGCAAGACTAACTGCACATGCTATCCTACTTATGGGTGGCAGAATTGGTCCATTATAGGAATATATTTCAAAAAGCCTTCTCCATGCCATTTGGGCACGATAGGAAAGTCTGCAACTTGCTGACGAAAAATGGACACATTTGTACCCCCTACTCTTCCACAGTTGTGAAGAAAACTGTAAACGAGGAACATAGTAATGTGAGTAAAATCTTCTGGCACTATAGCAAAGCCCAACTGGAGATGATTTCTGGCACCGGCTAAACTCAGTACACCAAGACCGAGCACTTGGGAAAAGGGATTTCGCGGCCTGCCTCGAACTGCAAGTTGCCAAAAAGCAGCAACTTTTAAAATATACAAGAAATGATAACAAATCTACCCCTACATTTCAGAGGCTAATTATATGTCTTTGAAAAGCGTTATTAGAATCAATGCTGGCAAAATCTATGTCCTTAAGGAGTTAACACCATTACGAAACTAATCACATGCTAGACATCAAAGTTCTCACAAAAAAAACCACATCAATTTCATTACTAGCATAGCCATTTTAACCATTTGCTCTGGGAAATAACATATTAGGAAGGTCTGTCACTAATTAATCGCCTCCATTCAGCTCATGTATAGCATAAGTCCTAAACTTCTATGCCTTTCCACTGATTAATGAGCTTCCAGTCAACACAAAACAACCAATTAATCAATCTAGAACAACGAAAATTATTAACTACATACCGTTAAAAAGGACATGAATGGCAGCATACAGTACTTACCTTGAAATAGCCATGATACTCAATCGCATTCGGGAGAATGATGCGCCGATGACGAGATAAATTGCCAGGCATCCTCTCTTCAGTACGAAGATATGCCAGTCAAATTACAAGTCTCCGAGGCTATACGCATCGTCGACGGTGAGTTTCCGATCAATTCATCCCAAATTCAGGCGACTGAAAGGAGAGTGGAGAAACGTTGGGTTGCGGGTCAGTTTAAGCAGCTATTTGAGGGTTTTTATATGGATAGATCCGAGTGTTCAGGAGTTAAAAGAGGGTCGTGGGTACCGTACTCGGACCCAAAGGAGAACCGCCGCGACCCAAATATGGAATACCAGTCAACTGTTGTTTGGACTTTGGATAAAAGTCTATTTCCAGACGTCACTGTTTTGGTCTGTACCATTGAAGCAGATAAATCCCGAAAGAGGTATTGATTGTCATTCAAGATTTGATACATATATTAAATTATATCATGAATTGAATCACGTTAATTAAACAATTAACACAACCTAGTTCGAATGAATATATTTAATGGAGAAACTTTTCATTTCGTTTTTAAAATAGTTTCTCTTTAAATTAAGCATCACATACTCCTTTTTCCTTACATATTAACTCTCATCAAAAAAACACTAATAATAGAGATTCTGGTTAATATCATAATCCCACCATTAAAAAATTACCCGACAATAAATGTTTGACAAGTCAATATAAAATTATATCAATACTGCAGGTTCCATATCAATTTAATTATGAAGGCAAAAAAGAAAATATGCAATTGCAGTCTTCCTACAAAAGAAGGAATTTTATGATGCCACTGATGTGTGTTGTTATAGATCAAAAACCAATAATGTCATTCCATTCTAGTTTTGAATTGTAGGTTTTATTTTTGGGAAATTTGGATAAATGCAATTTTGAGACTTCTTATTTTGAAAATTGTCATTTGTTATAATTCTTTTTTTTTTTTTTTTAAATAATGTAAGACCTAGTTATCCTTTAGTTGTTACTTAAATGAGATATTAAGATAACTAATAATTTCTCCTATTCGGTTATTTATTTTTCATTAGTTATTTGTTTGTTTTTTATGACTTTATAATTTAGAGAATTTTGAGGCTTTAAATTTAAAATTAAAAGGTATTAAACAAATAGGATTAGGATCTTGAGACTCGGTTCCAATCCAAGTATTTCTCTTTGATTTAAGTTGAGAAATTATGTTTTAAAAAAATTATGAAGCGCTAAATTTGTTGAAAATTATAATTTTATTTTAAAAATATATTTTATTTTGACGTATTAGCTAATGACACCCTCAATGCTAGACATGGTTTGACTTATAAAAAAAATTAAATAAGAACTACTAAGATATTAAATAAATTATAAATTTAAACATTTTATTGCATTTACACCATCTTATTCCAACAATAACTATAATAATTTACACCATGTGCATTTGACGCTAACTATTCAACATACTTGGGTTGACTAATAAAAAAAAGTATTATAGATAGTATGAAATATTTAAATTTTATAATAACATATAAATAAATTAAATAAAATAAATTTATAAAAAAATAATATTTGTGTGCATCGCATGGGAGCAACTACTAGTTATTTTTTATTAGTTATTTGTTTATTTTTTTATGTCTTTATTAATTTGGAGAATTTTGAGCTTTTAAATTTAAAATTAAAAAGTATTAAACAAACATGATTAGGAGTCTCAACTTGAGACTCTTGGTTCCAATCCAAATATTTCTTTATGATTTAAGTTGAGAAACTATATTTGTAAAAAAAAAAATTATGAAATGCTAAATTTGTTGAAAAATAAAATTATATTTTAAAGTATATTTTACTTTGACATATTAACTAATGACGCGTGATTGGTGAATATTTGTTACATCTTTTTGGAGAGTTTTGATGTATTTTTTATGATTAATATCCCATTGGCATATATGTTATCAAGCTAATTTCAATTTGTAAATAATTGTAGGTGAATACTCAATTTTGGAGAAGAAAAAAAAAGCAGAGTTTTTGTAAGAGTCGAAGCAGGGGATTTACCTGATGGACGGGCAGTATGCCCATACCATCCAGTCTGACTTGAACAAATTTTAAACAGCCCAGGAATTAACTTGAGCGCATATTTCCACTTCACACATGGGTTGCCCACAAGACTAAACAACATGATATAAGCTTAAACTTGTAGTTTGGGCTTTATTAACATTTAAACATGACTTTTTTAAATTTCCATATGTATATATAGTTTAATTAGGGTTTAATTAGAGACATCGTCATACTTAGCCCCTTCTCGAAAGAAACAAAAGGAGAGAGCCGTTCTTCTCTCCATCAGCAGCGACTCGATTTTTCTTTCTATTTTTATTTTGTTCCTTGATTGTAGTATGAATTTTAGCTAAAATTTTTTATTTTGGTGACGATTAATGAAGCTATAGCTAATTTATTTTTATGAGATCAAATTTGTTCGTATAATTTATTTTATGCAAGCATTTGTGATTCCCTGATCTTAATGTTGTTAATTGTTTCGGTTCTATTGGGTAGTCTAAAATATTCATTAGTCCGGGATTAATTAATAGCCAATTAAATTGGTCATCCGTAATTGTGGTTTAGATTTAATTAGTGGTACAGTGATTATTCAGAATCAAGGAAAGATTAGTCTTAATTCGGTAATCTTGCATCAGAGTTTACTGGTTTTGAATCGGGTCTCTCTAGTTATTAATATTGTTGGCTCATTAAATCTGTAGAGCGTCTCTCGGGTTGTCAGTCGATTAGGAAAATAATTAGTTAAGCGTCTTCTTGATTATCAAGAATTAAGGAGAGATAAGACTGCGTCAAAAGTGTCTTCGGTGGTTATAACTGATTTGTTTGCATGAATTAAAGTCACTTTTACATCGATGATTGAAATAGTTAGCTAAGGTAGAATTAATTAAAATTGGAGTGTTTTACCTATTTGATCATAATCCTTCTCTCGATTATAGCTATTAAATTACATTCTTGAATAACAAATATTTGTTACTGATTTTGAATTAATTGACAGACCAAAAGATTAGAAAAATTCTCGTCGGTCCTCTGGGTGATGATCTTGCTTGCCACTGTTCTGGTTCAGTGTGGGCATACCGACAGCTGTTCGGATTATTTTTTGTGGAGAAACGACACCACCAACGCGCCCAATAATAGACATAATTTGACTTATAAAAAAATTAAAATAAAATCCACTAAAATATTAAACAAATTTATCAAATATGATGGATATTTTGAACATTACTATTTTATTGAACTTATTTATTATTTTTTTCTTGATTTTGCTAGTATTTATTTTTTTCTTTTCGTTTAAGTGAATAAAATTTTAAGCGAACGATAATGAAAAAAATTTCAAGAGTTAAAATATAACTTAAACAAATTATAATTATTTATAGTGATTCATAATAAATTATTAAAAAAAATTGTTATAAGTCATAAACTCTCTCTCTCTCTCTATATATATATATATAATACAAAAAAATATAAAAACTGAACTCATAAGATAAAACAACATAAATTCTGCATATAAATATTAGATAAATAAATATTTAATGGCAAAAAAGAGTGTTAAAACCTATTTTTATATTATTGATCAATGAAAAGGATTTTTAAGTTTCATATTCTAATATAACATGATTCTGATAATTTTCATTTTTTATTGTAATTAATCTATTTTATTTAATAACTTTAAATTGGAAGATTTATAGTAGTTAGCTTCATAATCCTAAAATTACTTCCCAATTTTAAGGGTAAGATTAATTTTATTAATTTACGGTGAAATAGTTATTTACAACTAATAATAATATCATTACTATTCAATAATTAAAAAGATATTATATATGATTTCAAAAAAAAAAAAAAAATATATATATATATATTCAAATTTAGAAAGCTACTTTGAGTGAAAAATTGTGTTAGCTTTCAAAATTAGTTGATACTTCTCTATATATATAGATTAGATGTTAAATCTATCTGAAAAGACCTGCAATATAGAATATTTTCTTCTTCCTGTAACAATTTTTATATAAAAAAAAGAATATTAATTTTTGCAGTCGTTTAAAATTCCAAAAATAAAAAATTAATTTTTTGGTCTTTTTTAACGTTAAATTCGATGAAAATAAAATTACGCAGATTAATTTTACTCTATTATTAAAATATAATTATTTTTATTTTTATATCAAACTAATTTATGATATATATATATATATATATATATTAGTTATCTATATCCCAAAATTTGTGCAATTATAGAATTTAAATTGAACTATAATTTATATTTATAAAATATTTAGTAGTTTGTTTTGATATATTTTCATAATAAAATAATTAAAATAAATATAAATAATAATATAATATTTTTTTATTGCAAATTTTAGTAACCATTTATTCATGGTTCTATTAATCAAATTGTTTTATTATGTCTTATGTATAAATATGGATGTCAAATTAAAGATCGTGAAAAGAGAACTAATTACATATATTTTTTAGTTGAAACAAAAAAGTTATAAATATTTGAAAATTTAATGAAAAAAAAATCATAAAAAGGACAATCTAAATATATTTTGATAGATAATAACTTAAAAATTAATAAGTGTCCTAACTTTATCAATCAAATATATATATAGATAGATATTAATTTAGATTTGCATAGAAAAATAGATACTATAATTAGAAAATACTTTAGGCTGAAATTTTTTGATACTTTCTATTTAAAACGGTACTTCTCGTTTTATAAATATAAATTTAACAAATAAAATAACTAGTTAAACAACAATATTGATTTATGTTTTGTTTATTTCTTCCACTTTTCCTCATTGTTTTTTCAATTTTTATCCATATCTTTTTCTAAAATCACGGATGCATGTAATATTGAGTTAGGTACGCATTCAAATATTAATTTACAATCAAATTTTCTCTAAAAGAATATAAGTATTTTACCTTTTTGTTTAATACTCTCTTTATTTTAAAATAAAAATATTTCAAAAGCAATTTTTATCTTAAAAAAAAGAGAGTCAAGTTTCGAGAGTCAGGTTCTATTTTAATTGCTAAAGTAAAAAATTAAATGTTTTATTTCACCACAAATTAACAAATTATATATAACTAAATAAGTCAAATCACTAAATAAAAAACATCATATAAATACAAAGTTATAAATTTTAAGGCGTACGTTCGTCAAATTGACAAAATGTAACATATTATAATTTTTAACTAAAAGATCAAAATTCTTTTCTTGACGTCGAATGGTGAGATTATTCCTCAACTCTTAACCCTTTTTGCAGGTCTTTTTATTATTTTTTATTTTTTTAGGATTCTTCTCTAGAATTGTGCTCCTATTACTATTATTTGTATTTAAAATATTTCCTAGCTTATCTCATATGAAATATTTCCTGGGGACACTTAGACTTTTGAGACAATCATACTCAATTATTTATTTATTTATCTGAAACCAGATAGAATTATTATTTAAAAAAATAAAAAATGTTACAGAAGGATTTTGTTTTTTCTGGGGGAAACCATACGTAAATCAATATTTAAAATGAGAATATTGGACGTGTCACTAATTTGGTTGACCTTTCAATATCAAGTATTCCACACTCTCCATCGTGGTATTCTAACTTATTATTTTTCAACTTCTTCCAAAGTAGCCGTCCCACGCTTTGTAACCTTATCTTACCAAATACGTTGCTAGACTCTATGAACCCTTCCATGTTAAGTTTTATTAAACTTTTTTCTTTTTTTTTTTAAATATTAACTACATCACTATTATATTAAAAAAAATAAAAATTACATCACAATTATTTATCATATTTTAATTAAAGATATATATATTTTTCAAAGAAAATCTTAAAAATCATATTTTATATGTAAATAAGTGCAAAAGTTCAAAGGTTCGAGCACCACCTCTATTTTCCAGTAAAAGATAAAATATCAAAATTAAGCGTTAGTCATACATATATTAAGTATAAGAAAATTATAATTTTTTATTAATTTTTCTTTATAAACCTGACTAAATGTATAAAGATCGAAATCAAGTAAAGTTGAGTTGGTTGAACCATTTGTAATATTTTCTAATGTTTTTGGATGAATGAGATGGAAAACCGGGTTGCGCTGCTTGATGCTCTGATCGAGAACAAATCAGTGGGGCCATGCCGGTACGACTCCCATGCAATGAATGAGATAGAATATATTTTATTATATAATAATATATGATAAATTATATTATTTTTATTATAAATATACAAATAATGATCATTTATATCAAATTATGTTTATATAAATATTATATGAAGTTTTTCGTTTTAAATTTATATTGCATTGTCATTCTCTTAAAAGTTAATTTAATTAAATAATGAATTGCATGACATTTCGAAAGTGAATTTTAGAATGTTTATGAACTTAGTACAAAATTTTTAACTTACTAAAGTCTGTGAAGATGAAACAATCAATTATAATATTATATAAATTAATTAATTAATAGTATAATATTTTTAATTTTATGAGAAAATATTTATATTTTAGACTAAATCCAAAAAAAATAATATATTAATTCAACTTCAACATATAAATCAACAAAATAACTTATTCAATTTATAGAAAAAACTATATTAAATTCATAAGAAACTATAGTTCATACTTTATATATAATTATTTATTTAAAATATGTAATATTTGTGTCAAATTAAAAATTACGAAAATATTATTAATTTGATATATCATACGTTAAAGATAAATTTAAAATGAAAAAATTATATGACTTTTAAATTATAGTAAAAAATAAAAAAATAGAAGGGAGTGAGAAAAATACACATGTCAAGAAAATGTAGAATTTTTTTATATTTAAAAATAAAATAAAAAGCATAACTACTCATCTTCCAATTCATTTTTCTTCTTTTTCAATTATTTTTGTTCAATAATTTAACAAAAATTCTAAAAAATTAGAATCTGGAAATCAAGTATTCTTATTTTATATAAACAAAGATTTTAGGAAGTGAGTGTATCCTATATGAATGCAACTAATTAATTAAGCCTACATAGGGTTTTTTCAAATATTAGTTTGATGATTAGGGCGTGAATTAAATTGAATGGTAGCACTATAATTAAAAATACAAATATATTATAGACATTGTATGAACGAATATTTAATATTTTGTTTTAAAAAAAATTCGGTTTTACCGTTACTAAATACGGTCTCAGAGAAAACCCCATTCAGATAATAGCTTAATAATCCTTCAACAATGACGGGCCGCGGGCCTAAAGCAGCAGGTAGAATTTTCAATATGAAATATTCACGGGCCCCATTTCCCCGCTCAAAATTCCCCTTTGCACATCTCTTTCCTTTCCTTTTTCTTCCATCTACGAATAGTTGATGCAGACCTAGGAATCATCGAAGTAACTGTATACCCCGATCCCCACCCATTCCATTTTCGCTGTTCTCTCATTCACGCGTTTTTCGTCCTTTCGATTGCGACGCATCTATGACTATGTGTTTATATATGTATGCATATCGACGTGGATATTGGCTGGTGCGTAAGGACCTTCCCCGGGTAAAGTATTTGAATATCCTTTGGAAACACTGTGTGTTTTCGGTTGTTTTCTGTTTGAATCTTCGTTGAATTGTTCGTTAGGTAAAGTATTATTTCTGCTGTCTGCTTTTCCAGTTTGTCAACTTTTATGCGTTTGCCCCCGACGGGTTTGGTTTCTTCTAATTTCTATATATCTTGCGTCTCTCTGTCTGGAAGTCGATAAAGAACAAAATTATGGGTTTTGTGGACAGATTTTCGGCTCGTTCAGGCAATACAGCGTGCAGGTTTATGGTAGAATCGCACATGATGGCAAAAGAGCTGAAGCAATCACTTTCTAAAATTTTCAATAAGAAGTGAGTATTTTTCGTGATTATTCATAAAATCCATGATTATTTAATGCTGCCTATGTAAGACAGTAAAGTATATAATCTGATTATTTGATTTGCAGTTGGAACTGTTTTTATCATTCCATTAATGGTTGCAAATATAGTTTTATTTTCTATGTTATCTCCTTCAGCCATCCCTACAATGCTTCACCTGATTCCTTATGAGAAACACAATGTTAATTATAATCTTGACCAGAGCTTTTGCCTTATAGTCTCTTTTCTTACTATATTTTAGTCAGGGAACTGGGGATAATAATCCAGCAGTTGTAGAAATTTTGAAGGAGTATTACATTCCGGATTACATACTTCTTACTGATTCAGAAATTAAAGAAGGATATGATGTTCCTGAGTGTCCTTTGATCGTATTCATCAATTCAAAAAGTGGTGGGCAGTTGGGAGGTGAACTTTTGATAACATGCCGTGGCCTTCTTAACAGAAATCAGGTTTGTTTTTTGTTTTGATTGCATCAGTTCACTGGGAGAATTTGAGAGGATTTTGATACTTAGCTTTTCTAGAAAACTTTTTAGCTTAGCATTCTAATTTTTCAGGTGTTTGATCTTGGGGAAAAGCCACCTGACAAGGTGCTCCACCAGCTTTATTTCAATTTGGAGAAGCATAAACAAAATGGAGATAAGTTATCTGCTGAAATTCAGAGAAGCTTACGCATCCTAGTAAGTTGAACAACAGACTTATGAGTTATGACCATAGAAAAATCTTTACTGAAAGTGAAGTTACTATGCGGAGGTGCCGAAGTTATAAACTTTTATTGAGCTAATCTACTCCTGGTAAATGTCCTTTGTTACTTCTAGGTTGCTGGTGGAGATGGAACAGCTGGGTGGCTCCTCGGAGTGGTTTCTGATCTTAAACTAGCACAACCCCCACCAATTGCTACTATGCCACTAGGAACAGGGAACAATCTTCCTTTCTCTTTTGGTTGGGTAAGATTAGACCTTATAGCGGCCTCTATTATTTCTTAGGTCAAAATCACGCAAGTTTTGGAAACAATGAATCTAATGAAATGTTCAAAAGCATTTGTTTCCTGTTTTAGCATGTGCCTTATAGGCATCCATTTTCTTATGCAATTGTTGCATGGGGTTGTAGCTTTACTGTTTACTCTTTATTTTCTGTTGGAATTCCTCATTCATTTACCTTTATAATAGCTGCTGCAGCGAAGTGTATGTGGATACTGAATGCTCAGATAAAATCTTAGCAACTCTTAGTTTAGAAGAACAACATTTCATTTTGTTTTACTTGTTTAAATTTCTTGTATGTTTACAAGTTTATCCGACCCTCCTTGATTCTTCTTCATTCCTAAAACTCCATGTGAACTTTATAATTTCTCTTTGCATTTTCAACTTTACCCTTATCCTACATAGTCTATCCTGCACTTTTTATCTTGGTCATTCGGTATATACTAGCATGTTTTTGAAACAGTGATATGTTTTTACTAAACCTACTTCATGACTTTAGGGTAAAAAAAATCCTGGGACAGACTATCAATCTGTGAAGGAATTCTTGGAACAAGTTAAGGATGCAAAAGAGATGAAAATTGACAGGTAGGTCCAGTTCCGGTCTCCTAGTTCTCTCTGTACATTTCCATTATCCTGACAAATGTAAAACACTAGTCTACAAAGTTTTTTTTTCTAAGTGCTCCTGTTATATCCTCCATGACATAATTATGTTTGACATTATCATGCACACAATTTTCTCCCCTGAGTCATTGTGACTGGAAATTGTAATATTAGCTTATCTGAAGTGGCAACATGATTAAGCTGATAGCATGTGGATTACAATAAGAATTCTACATGCTGGTGGATATTTTTGAGAGAAAGAGTGAGATTGACATTATGTCTATTTTGAGAATAAAGGTTAATAATTTATCAAATTCCTTAGATCTTGGGACTTCCACTACTTCTGTAAGTTAACTATCTTAGAAATACAAAGGCATGGGGAATGTCTGCATCTCTTTGCAAGGTTCACTTTGAGTTGTGGGTCATAGGGCAGGCGGAAACCACATACCATCATATATTCACCTTAGAATCAAATGCAAGTTTGCCCAGTTATTTCATTTGTGATATGTATAGTGCTGCATTAGATTTATCCATGTGCTTTGGAAACACCTGGTATCTATAGTCTCACTGGCAGTTAAGTACATCTTTTGGCTCTAAATTGACCTTGTTTTTTGCTTTTTCAATTTGAGACAGATCCAGAAGCTCTGTTCTAAGACACTTTTTATTTTATTATTTCTGAAAAAATTCAAGATGCAAATTTTTCTGTATAGGCAACACATTGACCATGAAAGAACATGACAATAAGAATTTGGTAATAATAGACCCATAAAGAATAGCATGCATGCTTCTGTCTATGGTATAATGATATAAATATTCTTGCTAAATGATGAGACAAATTCTTTAGCTGGATTACTGCATGTGCTATATGATTGGTATTTGAAAAACCTGGACATTTGTTTTGGTAGAAATATAGGGTCCGCCTCAAAGTTTATCTATCGAAGAGATTACTTTTCTCTTAAATGTTATGTTTCTCTGTCAATTCAGCTGGCATCTTCTCATGCGGATGAGGGCCCCCGGAGAAGGTTCATATGAACCTATTGCACCTCTTGACCTACCACACTCATTGCATGCCTTCCACCGTGTATCCCCTACAGATGAAATGAATAAGGTGCTCAACTTGTCGATGTTGTTATACTTCTAATAGTTTTCCTGTGTACTGAACTTCTCCCAGCTCACAATATCTTTTGTCCAAGATTTTACTCTATATATACTTTCTAAATAAGAAAATTTTGCATATGATATGATATGATCAGGAGAAACCTGCTGTATTTTTTAAATTGATAGCAGAGGTTAAGCCTTTTCCAGTTATTTTGGCAGACATTTCTCAGCAATTTAAATTTCTCCTCAGGCATTTTTCATTCTGAAACCCCACGGAAATGTACTGTGCCATTTGAATTTAAAGTCTTATTTTCTGTCTTCTAGCTTCAAATGATGGCCAAGTAAATTCCAGTGTGCTCTGCATACTTAATTTACTTCTCAGGTAATTTCTGGCAGATAGTGCCTGAAGGCATGAAAATCTAGATGCAAAATCCTCCCAATAAATGAGCATGAAGCCAAAAAAACTTGACTAATATGTGCTGGATCATTTCTTATTTATTTTCAATTATGTATGCTATTTTTATAATGACACTGACTAATTGAGGGTGTCTGCATTGTACTGATCACAACATTCATGTATCAGGAGGGATACCATACATTCCGGGGAGGATTTTGGAATTATTTTAGCATGGGTAAGTTTTTGTTTCTACATTATTTCCTCCATGAATCTTTAGAACATGTCCTCTCTCGATGCTACTAATTGTGTTAAGAAGCCCTGTAGTAATATTAAGAATCTATGAAGCTTTTTAGCTCCTTAAACAAATCACCGTCTCTGTAATCAGCTTCATTTTTTCTGTTTGTGATGTTCTGCTCTTGATGCTTAGAGAAATTACTCTGAAGTTTAAAACTTGGTCTGAAGTGATGAATTCTATTGAAGAACTTCTATTTAAGTTACTTCAATAATGCCCTCACCTAGATCTTCAATCACGTAATGGTTGTTTTATTTATGTCCTCAGTGATATCAAGTTTGTGGAGCTGCCAAATTTGTTGAATCCATTATCTTTTGTATTGAACTTATAGATGGTCACCAGTATCTCTTCTTAATGTGTAGATTGATTTGGGCAGGAAAGATGAAAGATTTCGATGTCCTATAAATGCCAGGGTTTTATTGTGATGCATGGAAACTTGAAAACGGGATACCTTTGGTGATGTGTTATAAGATGTGTTTAGTTTTGAGTCCATGTAGTGTACTGGCAGAAGAACTATCCATGATTAAATTATTCTCTTAAACCTTGGACTGACACCTCTTTGAGCACTATTATGATCAGCCCTTTTTACTCATTTATGCCAATGCTTTGTCTACATGACTTCAGATAGCTATTTGCAGTCTCTTTTTTCAGTATTTGCACAATAGATAGTTCCTAGCTTTTGCATCTCTGTCCAATTTTGGCTTTTTCTCACTTTGTATCTCTATCCATCTTTGCTTAGCTTTTTTCTGCATCTCTTCGTAACTTCGCTTTGTCCTTTTCGAATTTCGTGGTTGCCTTGGTAGCATTAGTTCAATCATTTTCTCTGCAGGTATGGATGCACAAGTCTCTTATGCATTTCATTCAGAGAGAAAGAAGAATCCAGAAAAATTCAAAAATCAATTAGCTAATCAGGTGAGAGCCATCTCCTGTACTGCCACATTATCAAACATGAAGTGCAAATTGGATTTGCTTATAGGGTGGATATAGTGAAAGGGTTCATCATAATAGTGCAGAATTGGGTTTGTCTTTCCCAACTACTGCTTTCCTTATTAAGATTATTTAAACTGAAAGATCAACTGCATATACTAGCTTGGCAAATATCCATGTTTGGACATCTCCTTTAGAATGTGGAGAATTGGAAGAAGTAAAAATGTATACATTTGCAATTAGCTTTTTAATTGTTGACTCTATTGTAGAAAAAGTTGAATTGACATATTTGATTCTTAAACTGTTAAACATGAGTTAGAAATATGCGAGTAATTTTTAAATAGTTATAGAGGTTTGGTTATCATAAAAGAGAGTTTGAAGTATATGGATACTCAAAAAGGAGGAACATGTTTGTGTATGATTGGAAGAGCAGAACTTAGATATATTATCAATGTTATGTAAAACAGCTGTACATTAAACCATCAATTAAGGGCTGGGAACTTCTATCAGAAGCTTGGCAATCTCGCATTATGGGATTTAAGATTGTGCCAAGATTTGAATGCCTGCATTTAATGGAGTGACAGGCTCTTTCATTCTTGGAATTTTGTGTCATGCTTTCATGAGCAACAGATCTTAGCTTGACAATGCTCTTTCTGATCTCTGCGTACAAATGTAATTTAATGACAATCAGAAACTTTGCGTTTCAGCTATTCAATCACAAAGATATAACAAATTGCTTTAAATCTCATCCAGATCTTATAACAAAGTTGTATAAGATTGATTTACTTCATGTGTTCGTCATTAGCTGATTTTTTTCCGTTTAAATTTTGTCCTCATTATTTATTAAGATTTTTATTTCATTTTGTTATCTCATTATTGATTATTCTTCATTTATGTAGACTACTTATGCAAAGCTTAGCTGTACACAAGGATGGTTCTGTGCATCCCTGATGCATCCATCTTCAAGGTTGCCTCACCAACCCTTTCTTTTCCCCGTCTGAGATTTTCTATCTGTTTAGTTGCCATGATCAAAGAGAGTGCATTCAAATGTTTTCCTCCCCAAGCTGTTTTTGAACACATATTACTCTTGTCTTTTAATTTTGCTTTTGTAACTCATTTGTCTTCATTTTCTGGTGTTAGTGTCAATTCCACTTTCCACACTAGAATTAGGACATAAAAAGAAAAACATTGGTATGCAACTTGCTCGTTATAAATTGTTTCTTCTTGTGCCCGTATCTCATAACTCATTATTCTGTGATCATCCTCTGCTCAAGTGTGCCAATTTTCTAGGTGAACCACTTTCAACTGGGCTTTTGTGTAGTGTTTGGAAAATTACTGTTTTTTATTCTGTCAAAATATTGATCTTGTTTGTTTTTTACAGAAATATAGCTCAGCTGGCAAAGGTTAAAATCATGAAGAAGCCAGGTCAGTGGATAGATCTTCACATACCACGGAGGTAAATCTTAAAGAGTTTTGTCTCATGTTAAAACCATGTTTCTTGTGGTGGTTCTTCTCACCTATGCTTTCTATTTATTTATATGCAGCATCAGGTCCATTGTTTGTCTTAACTTGCCGAGTTTCTCAGGGGGTCTTAATCCTTGGGGAAGACCTAGTAGGCAGAAGCTACATTCGGTCAGTAATTATTTATTAGTCTTTTAGTCTTATCAAATCTTGTAGAATGTGAAGTGATTACATATTGAAATTCTATGTTAACAATGTGCTGATTATGGTACCTGTTCCCCATAGAGGGACTTAACTCCACCATATGTGGATGATGGATTCTTCGAGGTGGTTGGTTTTCGTGATGCATGGCATGGGCTTATCCTGTTTGCTCCAAATGGGCATGGAACTCGCCTCGCACAGGCAAGTCAAAGCTTTCACCTTTAAGATCAATCATTGTGATTCAGAAACTCAATATCTTCTTCAGATGAAAACTTTGTTAAACTTGTTGGAGATTCAGTCTTAATGCAAATTTTTTGGTTTTATTTTCATTCTCATATCTCATTTCCATGAGTTAAAATGTGTGTGTTTTATTTATTTCTGTTTTCATGTGAAAGAGAATATGTGTTGTTATAGATGTTTGTAGTGTTTTTATTATGAAAAGACGCTATCGGAGTATATGTTTGGTTGTAACATTTTCAAAGCTTTATTTTCAAACTATATGAATAATAATGATTGAAGCTGATAGCAGTAAGACCCATCTTGAATACTGGGTAAAGATACGATCCGTTTATAAAGATGATATGTAAGTAGTTGCTTCCATTAAATAATGGATTTCAAAATAATATTATAATAATTAAGATGTCACTGATTGTGCCCTTATAATATAGGATTGGAAATTAAGAATACTAATTGATGCAGTTGATTGTAGAGGTCCCTCTAATTTAATAGAGGCCTTAAAATTTATTTTAGATTTGGGAATTGAGGATACAAGGTTGAAGTGTTCCGAGTTACAATGTTAATCCATTCGCCTCTCCGCATATGCGACTGTGCAGTACATTCTATTGCAAGTTTATCATCATCCTGTTGCACTTTCTACAGGCGAACAGAATCCGTTTTGAGTTTCACAAGGGCACCCTCGATCATGCATTCATGAGGATCGACGGTGAGCCCTGGAAACAGCCCCTTCCAATGGACGACGACACTGTCATGATTGAGATCTCACACTTTGGCCAAGTCAGCATTCTTGCCAACACACACTGCCTCTGTAGAAGCATCACAGCACCTTATTCTCCGTGCAGCAGCCCTGAGGATGATGAGTACGACAGCTGTGAGGACATATTTGGAGAAGAAGAAGGCTGTGAAGAACGGAAGAAGTTGGGTGCAGCTAATACTTTTCGATTGCCGGATGATTTCGACGTCTTACATCTTAGTTGAGCATGTCTGTATAGTTTGTTAAACCTTTACTAGGAGATGAGATGATTGTAGTTTGACCAGCTAATTGTTGATGTACAGAAATTTCTGTATTATGCACTAGTTTTGTATAGGGTTTTTTTTCAAAATAATGTGAAAAAAAAAAATTACAAAATAGGTGGGTTTTGAAACAGTTTTTTAAAATAGGTAAAACGTCAGTTGAGCTGATGTTTTTTTGAAATAACGTCAGAGGAGCTGACGATCTAAAAGGGAAAGAAAAGAACGTCACCTTAATTGATGTTCTTATTATATTATGTAAATATATATACACACTACACATACATAACATGCATCCATGCATTAATTATATATATATAAATACACACATACCACAACAACATATATATATATTTTAAATATATATTTTGAATATGTATATATATATTTTTATTAATATCTATATATATATTTATAAAATATATATTTATATTTTAAATCTATATTTTGAATATGTATATATATATATTTTTTATTTATTAAATAAATATATAAAAATATATATTAAATTATAATTTTAAAAAGTAAAATATTATAATTTTATTTAAGATAATAAAAAAATTATTCAAATTAAAGAATAATTTTTAATTATTAATTCATATTCTGAAAATAAAATAATATATATAAATATATATATATATAAGAATAAATAAAAAAGAAAAAGAAAAGAATAAACGTCACCTAAATTGACGTTTTAATAAAACGTCAATTAAGGTGACGTTTTTTTTATCTTTTTTTCTTTTATACATTATATATTATATATATATATTTATAAAATATATATATATATATATTCTAAATATATATTTTGAATATGTGTGTATATATATATATTTATTTATTAAGTAAATATATAAAAATATATATTAAATTATAATTTTAAAAAGTAAAATATTATAATTTTATTTAAGATAATAAAAAATTATTTAAATTAAAGAATAATTTTTGATTATTAATTCATATTATGAAAATAAAATTATATATATATATTAATAATATATAAATATTATTATGTGTAATTTGGAAAAATAATAATATATATATATATATTATATTTTTATATATTACGTAAATTATAGCTAATTTAAAGAATATTTTTTCATTATTATTATATATAATTTGATTTTCTGTAAAAAAAATACTATATATATATTTTTTATTAATAATACATAAATATATATTAAATGATACTGCATTTTTTATTTAGGTATTATTTAAAAACTTTATTTTGATTATCATTTGAATAAACATTTACAAACTAAATTAATGAATATTTATTAATATCATGTATTTTATTATAGGTATTTATTGAATGTAATTTAGTATAAATTACTTGTGAAAATTTATAAATGAATTAATATATAATATAATTAAAAATAAAAAAATGTTATAAATATATTATTTTATATTTTTAATTTATATTATATATAAAATTATATTATAAATTTTTAGACATTGAATATGCCTCGGTGGTTAAAAGCTGCTAGTTGTGCAAGAGGTTGTGAAGTCAAATCCTAACAACCTCAATTTCTTTTGGGTCAAAAAAAAAATGAAATAATATATATATTTTAAATATTTCTGTAATTAAAAAATTTATTTTATTTATTTATTTATTTTATTTATTATTTGTATATATATATTTATATATTATTAAAAAATATATATTTTTTTAGAAAATGAAATTACACATAATAATAATTAAAAATTATTTTTTAATTTAAATAATTTTTTTATTATCTTAAATAAAATTTTAATATTTTACTTTTTAAAATTATAATTTAATATATATTTTTATATATTTATTTAATAAAAAAAATATATATATTATATAAAAGAAAACAAAATAAAAAAACGTCACCTTAATTGATGTTTTTTTCAAACGTCAATTACGGCGACGTTTATTCTTTTATTTTTTTATTCATATATATTTATATTTTATTAATATTTATATATATTATTTTATTTTCAGAATATAAATTAATAATTAAAAATTATTTTAAAATTTAAATAATTTTTTTTATTATCTTAAATAAAATTATAATATTTTACTTTTTAAAATTATAATTTAATATATATTTTTATATATTTACTTAATAAAAAATATATATATATACATATTCAAAATATATATTTAGAATATATAAATATTTTATAATTATATATATATATATCTACATATAATATATATTATATAAAAGAAAAAAAAATAAAAAACGTCACCTTAATTGACGTTTTTTTAACCGTCAATTAAGGTGATGTTTATTCTTTTATTTTTTTATTTTTATATATATATTTATATATTATTAATATATATATATATATTATTTTATTTTCAGAATATGAATTAATAATTAAAATTATTCTTTAATTTAAATAATTTTTTTTATTATCTTAAATAAAATTATAATATTTTAATTTTTAAAATTATAATTTAATATATATTTTTATATATTTACTTAATAAAAAAAATATATTATACATATTCAAAATATATATTAAGAATATAAATATATATATATATTAATAAAAAAAATATATATACATATTCAAAATATATATTTAGAGTATATATATATCTATATATAATATATGTGTGTGCGAGGTTATATATATATATTAATGCATGGATGCATGTTATGTATGTGTAGTGTGTATATATATTTACATAATATAATAAGAACGTCAGTTAAGGTGGCGTTCTTTTCCTTCACTTTTAAATCGTCAGCTCCGCTGACGTTTCTTCATAAAAACGTCAGCTACACTGACGTTTTACCTATTTTAAAAAACTGTTCCAAAATCCACCTATTTCGTAATTTATTTTTTTTCATTATTTTGAAAAAAAATCTGTTTTGTATATACACTATGTAGCAAAAATATAACGTACACTAGGGCATGTTTGGCTTCTTTCTCTAACAATAATCTTACATTTGTATCTATCAATATTTATGACAATTTCATTTTCCTGATGTTATAGTATGGCATGTCATATCATAGCATAATTATCCAAAATATATTATGTTATAGTTTTTCTGTTTCTCACGTCTCAACTATATATTTAAAAAAAATTAAAAACCAGCAAAAAGAATTCCACAAAAATTGTAATCGTAATTTGACAAAACTCATAAGAAGTCCACTGAAATCATAATTCAAACTGATATTGTACAAAAAGTAAAAATATTTTGCTGATATTATTACATAAAAAGATCACATTTATTTCAGTTCAAAAGACAATATATGGATAAATAAATAAATAAATTCAAAATCTGCCAAAATTTTGTGAAATTTGAATGAATAAATAAATAAAGTTGCTGTAAGATCAACTAAAAGAATTATTGTGCACCGTGCAAATTTACAGTACTACTTAACTGAAAAAGTATTATTTGTAATTTAAAAAATATTAGTATTATTTTGTTGTTTTCTTTTATTAAATAAATAATTAAATATAGATAGAGACTCAATGAAGATCAACAGTATGGAGCGTTGGGTTTGTCTTTTTGTTTATTATCCGTATAAGCTATATATTACACAACAATATTGTAATACTACTAGCTTAGCCGTCGCTCTAAACCGGGTGTACTGCAACCGCCCCCAGATTCTTCAACCCAACCCAATATATATATATATATATATATATGTTAATATTACACCCCTCATTTTCCACAGGCAACAACATTCTTCTTTCTCCTTCACTTCAACCCCCACTCTGATTTGCAGCTGAAGATCTTAACTTCATTTGTACCCGATCAAAAACAAGACAGAAAATGAGTACAGCAAGCCGAGCCTGGTTGGTTGCAGCAAGTATTGGAGCAGTGGAGGCACTCAAAGATCAGGGTTTCGCCAGATGGAATCACGCCTTCAGGCTTCTCCAGCAGCACGCCAAGACCAATCTCAGGCCTTACACACAGGCCAAGAAACTGTCGTCTGCAATGGCTTCCAACAATATGACGTCACAGCAAGAGAAGATGAAGCAATCTGAGGAGTCTCTTAGAAAAGTCATGTATTTGAGCTGTTGGGGTCCCAATTGAGAAGTATTTGTACATATACACACAGCCGAGCTTGTAAAATAGAAGTATTATTAAAGCTATATCAATTACCTATTATAAAATAGTTACTGTTTCTTCATTAAATTAGTTGTTTTTTTTTTCTGCTCTTTTTTTTTTGAGTAATTTAGTGAGACAAACTAAGAAAATACAAATAAGATGCCCAGTTGGTTGAGCGAGATGAGAACCGTGTTGCTTAATTGTTGTATACAGTCCCTCCCTTCAATTTTGTTCCCTCTAAACCAGGGAATATTTTTTAATTTATATTATTATATTGGGTGATTTGGTATATATATTTGAAAATTTAAAATTGAGGAATGTACCAAAATATTGAAAATTTGAAATTTAGATACCCTACCTTCCCAGTTTTTTTGGTTTGGTAACATTCTTGATATATTGAATATATTATGCCCGCCCGAAGATTGGTATGAAACTTCAAACGTCGGGATAAATAATCCTCCAAGTTTGATTTAAAATCTAAGAGGGATTAAGTTTTTTTTATAGATTACTTATCAAGATAATTTATATAGATTATTTGTCAATATGTGGCAAAAGAGATCATGATACGCCGGTTGCCATGTGGCTAACATTAAAGATATGGCAACCATTAAAGATGAACAAGTTAAATGAAACAAGCACAAGATAACGATTTTTATGTCGAAAGAATATAGCACATTATCGTGATTTTTATGTTGTAAGAATATAGCACAAGCTATTAGTCAACAACACCCTAAACATACATGACCCGAATAATTGATCTAAGGTACTGTATCGTAGAATATTGTCTATAAGCACTGCCTATGCTCTCATACATAGATGTAAAACAAATTATCATCCAACCTCAATATATATGATTCAAATAACCGACATCAACCAAAGTACATACGAACTAGAAGATTGCGATCAGCAATAAGAAGGCTGGAACCTCAATTGGTAGTGGTCGGCAAAAGAAAAGCAATCTTCTCATGATTTTATGTAAGCAAAAGGTGACAATATAAATGTCATGTAATAGTGAAATCATATCTATAAATAAGAAGAGAAAAAGTAGGAGATCAATTTTTTCTTTTAGCAAAATGAGGAATATAAAAGAGAGAAGTTGTAAGATTGGGAACTCAAAAGTACGTATAACGACCTCAATCTGGAGTATAGTTAATAAAATGGTAAACACTTGTATGTATTATATGCATGATCTTCTTATACGCAATAAATCATATCCTAAACTCAAAATAACAAAAAAAAAAATGCAAATCTTAGACGATCTAAATCTGCAAATAAATGCACGGATATGGCGTTTGGTGTGCGAACACTCATGCATATTTAGACATGATACTTTTTCGAGATAAATAATATTTTTATCGAGAAAAGATAATAATTTAGATATTGTTTAAAAAATATTACCTTTTCTTGATAAATTATTATTTTTCGTAAAAAAATATTATATTCTGCGTATGCGAAAAGTCCTTCTGGGAATTCAATTTGCGATTTTTGAATTTTGTGGGTCAATTTATATGTAAGAAGATCCATACATTTGGTGCACAAGATACCAACTCTAATAAAATAACTCAAAAACTTATCTATTTTCTTTTTATCTTCAATTTCATTCATTGTAAATGATGTGCCCTAAATTATGCTATTTCAAATATTATCGGCTCAAGTCCAATAAGAAGGTTCATTGACTTTATCTAAGTTGGCATACTTATATATATATATATATATATCTTATTTCTCATAAAGAAGGTCGGTCTCTCTCTCTCCACTTCTTCCTCCTAATGTCTCTCTGTGATATGAATAAATGAAATGAACTGGATCTAGCTTGATTGTTGGAGTTTCCGCGCCGAAACCTCCTGGTGTTTTGCTACATCAGTAAACACACTTTTATCCATCGAATTCTCACATCAAGTTTTCAGCAAGGCCATCTCATGTTGATTGTAAAATGGAGATCACAATTTCAATTAAATATATTTTCTAAAATGAAATAGAATTATATTTCATCAAAATTCAGTTCACTAAATAATAATAAATAATAATAATAATAATAATAATGTTTTCACTTGCCCAAACATGATTTTCATTTTTGCATATATATATAAAATAAATTTATTAACTTTTTTTAATAAAATTTTGATTTACACTAAATATGTTTGAAAAATCTGAATTTTTTCAAATTATAAAATAATATTTGTATTTACAGCAAATTTGTTGGTATATAAATAAAAATGTATTAATACATTCATCAAAATCTATTAACATTAGAGATAAAAAAAAAACTTGTATGACAACATATATTAATTATTTAAATTCTTTAAACAAATTACTATTCAAATTTTCAATAGATTGAGTATGTCTAAAACGATGAAAAATTATGAATGTATTTTTAAATAAGTTCATACTCAAATATAAAAATTAGAAATTATGATATTATATATAATTAATATTTTTAATAATAAAAACATATAAAAGTAATTTTCATACATAGAACATGGCACCGGATTTCACCCTAGTTAATAAAATAAAAATATAAAATTAGAGAAAGAATACAAAAAAGAGAGAGAGGGAAGATCCATAAATTAAGGGGCTGCCTGGTTTGTGAGGGGGAATGGGAATATGAATACAAATAGAAATGATAGCATTGAGAAATAGGAATGAATATGTTTATTATAATTGGGTGCTTGGTTGGTAATAATGAATGCCTATCATTTCCATTAATAATGCTTGATTTAATTAAGTCTTTAAAAATTGAAATACAAAAAGAAAATTAATAACTTTATATATATATATATACATATATATTTTACTGTGGATTTGCTTATATATAAATAACTTTTACATATAAAATATATTTATTTGTATATATTTATACATATTTAAATATATATATATATATATATTACTTTATACATACTGAAATCATTATTTATATTAATAATATATACATGTATGCATAATATTTGTGCGTGTATATATATATATCTAAATATATATACCTATATATACAAATAAGAATAAATAGTAATTTATGTATAAATTTTTACATATTTATGTAGTAGGTTATATGCGTTTGTGTGTATAATATCTATAAATATTTATTATACACATTATATATGTGTGTTGTGATTTTTTATATTAATAAATAAACAGATAATATATGTATATATATATATATTATATCTGAATTTATTCATTAATATACATGTGAATTTATGTACTAGAAGATATAAGATATTATCTACACCTATATATATATATCTAAATATTATATATATATATATATATTTATATACATATAAATATATATAAATAACATATATTTATATAAAAATTATAACATATATATGCATTTTAAAATAACAGTAATTTATTATTATTGTTATTATTATTATTATTATTATGAACATGTAGCATGGAATGAAAGTGATTCCTCCCAAAATATTGAGAAATGGAACATTCCCTACTTTTGAGAAATAAAATCACTATTCATGGAATCATTCATCTCTACCAAACACTCAAAATTAATTCCATTCCCTTTCGAAATTATAAATAAATAATGCTCCCATTTACTATTCGCAAAAATATATACATATTATGCCCTTTTTTGACCTTTTGTAAGGAACCAAAATGAGAAAGAATACCCCAACACAAACGCCAAATCATCCTCCTCCAATTTTCATAACTAATTTCAATGGACAATCTCCAAAATTTCATTAATAAATTTGGTTGTTTTGGGTCAATTTTTTAAAAATTGTTTAACTTTCACATTGACACCTGCATTTTGTTCTAAGTATTTTGGATAAAAGAATCATTTTTGTTAATAATCCCACACATTTTATAGTTGTGATGGAATTTAATTGGATAACATTTATAAAATATAGGATAAAAGAGATAAATATATAATAAAAATAATTTTATAATGATTAACTAACTGATTAATTAATTATAAAATATTTATTGTGAGTTTTAAAGAAAAATATTTAGTAGTGTGAATTTTTTACTTAATCTAATACTATTACTATAAAAATACAAAACTATATTTGGATTGCAATGTAATTTACTATGGAATCAAAATTCTTATTTTGAGAGTGGTGAATTTTATTTAATGCAAAATTATATTTTTTACATAACTTAGTATGCTTTGAATATCTACAATATTAATTTACTAAAAAGTATATTGTAAATTTATTTTATTATATTGATTGACTATATTACAAACAATGAATCAGCATGAAAAGAATACTAGTTAATAATAATAATAATAATAATAATAAGATAGTATAATAAAAAATAAGTAAAATTTAATTTTCAATTACATTAAATACCAAAAACCGGGGAACTTAGTACACAGGAAACGACTTAAGCGGGTGGTTTACTTTTTTTATAATAAAGAGTAAAACCCATCGATGTTTTCGAGACCATAGCTTAAACCGCTCCTTGTTTTTCTCAATTCCCTTTTTACCCTCACTCTCCCATTCTCACCTGATTCCATTTTCATCTATTAAAACAATCATCTTTTACACCATTTCTTGATTTCCCATCAGATACACACAGCAATACATACATACACACACACATACATATATATAGAGAGAGAGGATGAGTATATCAGGATTGGTTGTGGCAGCAAGCATTGGAGCAGTGGAGGCACTGAAAGATCAATTAGGGTTTTGCAGATTGAACTATCCTTTGAGGTCACTGCAGAAGTGTGCTAAAACCAATGTTCAATCTTACTACCACACACACATTCTTCCAACTTCTTCTTCTGCTGCAAGTAAGAAGACGATAGTGAGGCTGATGAGAGAGAAAGTTGAGAGAAGAGAGATGGGTTTCAAGAAAGTGATGGATTTGAGCTGTTGGGGTCCTTCTACAGTCAGATTCTGATTTTTCATCACCATTTTTGTTGGTGAATAATCCACAGAGGTTGCATTTTTTTTTTTCAAAATACTTCAGCAACATGTGGCATGTACATTAATCTTAATGTTCTATTATTTATATTAAACATATATATATATATATATATCACCTAGAGTGCACACATATTCCCCTAATACAAATCGTGTATAATCTATGATGTCGATTCTACTATGCACTGTGTATAATCTACTCGTGCATCAATGTATAGCATTTAAAAAACGTAACAAATAATTAATTTATTCTTAGTTTCACGTAGAGTGCTGACAGGGACGAAGGGAGATGAGAGCCTGTAGGGTCACTGGACCCCCTCAAATTTTAATAATTTTTAGGAATGTTTTAATAATTTTATAAATAATTAATTTACATAATTCAAAATATCTCATCTCAAAAATTAAAGAATTAACGAAGAGTCAAAATGTAAAAGAAAAAAGTTAAAATTTAGTGAAAAATGTGCTAAAAACTTGTTAAAGTTACAAAAAAAAAAATTGTTATTTAAAGTTTTGTACCTTTTATTTTATTTCAAGAAGCATTAAATTCATTCTTCCAAATTTTTCTTCACACAATTTTTAAAAATTTCATTGCTCAACAATTAAATGATAGGCAAGTTAATAACGTATACATCTTTTAAATAAAAAAATGATAATACTATTATTTACATAATTATATTTATTAATTTGTACAAAATAACTTTAAACGACAGATAAATCGAAGAAGTCACGAGAGGAGAATTTGAAGAAATAAAAGGAGTCAAAATTGATCCGAGGGCTATGAATATTTGTGCATTTAACACAATCTTTTATAAAACAGGATTGGGGGGCTCAATTCCATACTCACTAAATATACTCAAATCACTCACCATTTAGCCCTGTTGTTGTTCATGAATGAGAGACGGCCAATTCAATTATCTTATAAAATTAAATAATCATCTTACTTATTATTTAATCATTTATTTATTCAAAATATCATCTTACTTATTATTCAATCATTTATTTATTAAAAATATTGTTTCAATATTATAATTGCACATTTTACAAATGATTGATATATTTACTTTTTAAAAAAATAAAATTTACAATATTCATTATGAATAATTAAGTGGAACATAAAAATAAGTAAGTTGGACATAAAATTGTCACCGAATTGACAACCCTCATATATAGTTTGTGTTATTTATTTTTTGGCCAAATGCATTGTAAGTTTTTGAATTATTGATGAATGTTTGTAAATATTTTTAAATTATGAAATGTCTATAAAAAAATAAATTATGATAAAGTATTATATCAAAGTACTAACTTATTTACTTACAAGAATAAAATTATATAATTCAGAAGAACTTTCCCATCTAATATTTATATAAACCAACAAGCATTAATTAACGCAAAACCTTATATGCATCGAGGGCATCATACAATTTGATGTAGAGTATTACTTGTTTAATTAAAAAATATTATTTGTTTATTTGTATGACGACTTATTAGCTAACTTTAAAAAATAATAATATTTTTTAATTAAAAAAGTAATACTATGAATCGAATGTATGATATAATCAATGCACAAAAGACTAACAATCAATTAAGAATTTGAAAGACTTTCTAAAATATCCGTAGATAGTTTAAGAATTTTATTATCTTATTAATATGGGATCGGGTTGAAAATCCTCTTGGATATTTACCCAATACTAATGGCGATACGTAAAAACCACTAAAATTTATGATCTTATTATTATTATTTTTTAGACGGAGATAGTAATTTGAAAGTGAGGTGCCACGTGGAACAATGATTGGTCCATAGCATCTTCAAAAAACAAGGGGCTTTCCCATTCCGTTGGTGGTGAAACCAGGCGCCACCCCCAGTTTGTTCACCCCATCTCTCCTCTATATATTATTTCTCTCTCATCTTCCACCTTCAACAAACACACTCTACACCGCAACTGAAGATCAGTAAGAATTATTGCCGATTCATAAGAGAAATGAGTTCAGGAAGCAGAGCTTGGTTGGCAGCAGCAAGCATAGGGGCAGTAGAGGCACTCAAAGATCAGGGTTTCGCCAGGTGGAATTACGGCTGTAGGCTTCTCCAGCAGCACGCCAAGGCCAAACTCAGGTCTTACGCACAGGCCAAGAAACTGTCGTCTGCAATGGCTTCCAACAATATGACGTCACAGCAAGAGAAGATGAAGCAATCTGAGGAGTCTCTTAGAAAAGTTATGTATTTGAGCTGCTGGGGTCCCAATTCATGATGGATCAGTGTCCATTTGTACATATATACAATCTTATTATGAAATACAGCTTCTGGGAAAATCGAAAATTTTATTTAATTTGATTTTTCTAGAAATTGGGGATTTTGTTGGCCTGTTGATCATCTCTTCAATGGTTACAACTTACAAGTTCAAACCACCGGAGTTAACGGCTTAAAATGAAATTTTAGATCAGTTTTAAACATTACAGCGATACACAAATTCTATTTTGCTGAATCAAACTTGAATAATTATGGACTGCAATCTCTCTCTCTCTCTCTCTCTCTCTCTATATATATATATATATTTTTTTTTTTTTTTAATTTTTTTTCTGATTATTCTCTTCCAAATATTTCTTTCAAGATCCAAGATTTTTGAGTAAAACTCACCATTTGATCTTCTTTCGGACTTGATTTATTTTCCCATAATGTTTATCAAAAGGATTTATCATCTTGATATTTTTCAATCTTTAAATTTTGGGAAGAAAGCTTTTATGATGGAATAATTCCTTTAATCTCCTTTAAATTGATTTTCTTTGTTTATAAGACAAATTTAAAAGCCAAATTAACTTTGTTTATAATGCGTATTTGAAGATCAAATTAGTCTTGTGTTTGTATCCCCTCATTAGAAATATCTCCAATCAATAATTAATCTTACACCAATTCACTCCAGATTAATTATTTACCAAACTATTTACAAGTTGTGACTACAAAATTAATTTTGGAATTTATATAAATTAAATCACTACTAAATTAATTAAAGTTGGTGAATGCCATTGTTATGAGGGATAGCAGATGGACAGGTAGCTAAAAATTATATGTAATGAACTAATATTTAAACAGGTATATTCATAAGAAAAAAAAATGAGCATGACATTAAAAAATTAACGTTAAAACTAAAAAATATTGATACAAAATGAACATTAACTAAAGTGGATTATAATTTCAGACTTTGTGTTTTGTATCTTAATACTTAAGCTCATATGTGAACTACATAATTTTTTTTTTAAATTGTATGAAAATTTAAAAGTTACATAAAATAATTTAAAAAAAATACACGTAAGACGGACATGTTAAATTTTGATAAAATCCCTAATTTTAAACTAAATTCGCAAAATTTTAAGTGCTATGGGACATAATTGTAAATTTATATTTGAACAGAACTAAAATTACAATATCATATAATTATAAGACTAATTTTACAATTTACTCCTTTTTAAATATAAACATATATGATTAGTGGTGGATATTAAAAACATAAACTCAAACTCTTTCATAAATATTAATGCTATTTAATTTTTTTTTCTTAAATTTATTTCAAACTCATGTAAATCCTAAATCCTCCTTATCATCATTTTTTTTTTCTAATTTAATTGAGGACAGTAAAATTTTGTTTTTTTATAGTTCCATGACCAGGTACACTTAATCCAGAACGCAGTGACACGTGTCAAGAGATCATTCGAAGTAACCCCTTGGCGCGTGTGGTTTTCTAAAACTGAAACAGGGGGCTCTCCAATTCTGTTGGTGAAGCCACCCTCCGTCTTCCCCTATATATATTCTTCCTCTCTCATCATTTTCCACCATCACCAAACACAGAGCAATCAATCAGAATCTCATCTCTCCATCAAATTCTTCATCCAACAATTCTTCCATTGCACTTCGATCAAATAATTAAAGAAGAAGAATGAGCACAGCAAGGAAAACCTGGTTAGTGGCAGCCAGCATAGGGGCAGTAGAGGCACTGAAAGATCAGGGCTTCGCAGGGTGGAATTACGGTTTTAGGCTTCTCCAACAGCAGGCCAAGGCCAATCTCAGATCCTACAGGCACTCTTCTGCTGCAGTTGTTTCCAATTCCAATATTACGAAGAAGAAGACAACGATGATGATGACGTCACACGAACAGAAGCTGAGGCAATCAGAGGAGTCACTTAGGAAAGTTATGTACTTGAGCTGTTGGGGTCCCAATTGATTTATTTACGTCTTAATTTGTATATATAATCTTGTTATAAGATATTGAAATTTTGAACCTAATCTCTTCTCTACTGTTGAATCTTATTATAATGGAGAAATTACAAAATTAATCATGTAATTTATGTACAGTCTCATCAATATTTTTTATCTTTTCTTTAATTAAATTTTAAAAAATAATCTCTATCATATAATATTTATTTTTAAATTATTATTCTTTAAACTAGTGACGAATTTTAAATGATTTTGAAACAAAGTATTTTAATACAAAAATGTCGTTAAAATTTAAACATAAAAAATTTCCTCTTCCAAATGTAATAGCCAAATTTTGTTATTTAATATGAAATTAGTCACCAAATTATCTAAAAAAATAGATATGTGATATGTTTGTTTTTAATATTTATTGCTAATTCATTACTAATTGGATACTACTAATTGGATACTAATAATGTAAAAGTTGTTTGTGTCACTTTTGATATGTTATAATCTTATCTTATTTCGTTGTTATTTAGTGACTCATATTATATTGCACCAATTTTATATTTTTAATATTATTTTTTAGCTTTCTAATTTTTAAATTGTTTGGATTTAGTTTATTTTGAGTTAGAATTTGAAATCATCGTCAAATAAGTACACAGGCACATCACATAAATGTGTCGAACTTGAAATTTCATTTTCTCTGATGAATCTCTCTATAGTTTTCATGATTGATTTGGCTAGTTTGATATCATGTTGTTTATGACATGATACATCCACATCAAATATTACACCAAAAAAATAAAAATCTACAATTTCATGTGGCTATGTGAGTGCACATATTATCTAGCAAATATCTTTTCGGTTAAAAAATAATTAAATTCATACAATTAAAAAAAATATAAAACAATTGAGAACTAATTTTTGAATACATCACAAATAAATTCTCCAAGTTTTTGTAGTATTTCAGTTTCTTCTGGATTTAGAAATTAATTTGTTGAATATTAATTAACTTCCTCTCAATTTTTGTTCACCTACACAAATTAATATGTAAAATATTCACCATTTTGATTGAATTTCATACCTGAATTAGAATAATATAGAAAGTTTCCGAAAAATTAAGGCTGTGAATTATTATAATTTTACTTTTTTATTTTTTATTCTGGTGGTTTGAATTTTTATTTTTATTTTAGTACTGAAATTAAAATTAAATTATAATGCATGAAAATAGTAGTGAAAAATAAAAGTGTATTAAATATGAAGAAATATACTTCTAGTTGTTGTCACGTATTTATTTTATTGAAAGCGTAATTGGGCAATTATTTTTTAATTTTTTTATTTTTTTGTAAGAAGATAAAATGAATCTTATTAAGTTAATATATATATATATATATATATATATATATATATATATAATCTCATCATTTTCAGACAAAATAACCCACTGGAATGAATATCCTGGATCTTTCGCTATCAGCAAGTTGTGATATAGGTAACTATGAGTTTTCCCCTTCATGTTGTAAGAGAAAATTTTGTTTTCACTTAAAAAAGATAAAAACAAATCCCACTTCGAACTAAATTATTTTTATTAAAATTTTACTAATGTCACTGTGAGAAATTATGATTATTCTCAATATATATATATAAATAAAATGACTTTTTTTAAATTTTATTTTTCCGTCTAAACTTTATTACTTATTTAGAATAATTATATTATTATTAAGTTAAAATTAGATATTTTTATTCTAGAAATTTTGATTCGATTTCAAAATTTAAATTATTCCACAAATTTAGGTGTTTTAAAATTAGATGATATTAAGATGAATATACTACAATATTTAATACATGATTCGAAATCTATATATTTTATCGAATATTAATCAAATCACTGAATTATGAAATTAAAAAAAATTATGAAATCTAACAAATATATGACTCAATTTTCTCGATTCATTTTATAAAAAAAATCTATATATATGTGTATATATATATAAAATAAAATTACTTTTTTAAATTTTATTTTTCGGCCTAAATTTTAACCATATAAATGTAAAACTATATATATTTATGCAACTCTTTTAAGATACATTATTACAATTTAATTGAAGAGATTAATATCAACAAAATTCAGAATTTGCTTAGTTTATGTTGTTCAACATAAATAAATTCAAATTTTAAAGAATTTTTGTTAGCTAATAATATATTCAAAATAAGAAATAAATTTGTTAGAAATGTGAAATCATTGTAGTTTCATTATATTATGGAAAATCATTAACAATTTTTCTATAATTAAATTATCAATTATTTAAAATCATCCAATCGCGTGGATAAAATTTGATTTTGTCAAATATGAAATTAAATTTTCAACAATCTTATCATAATTCAAAATTATTTATCATTTTTGTCTCTCTCTTCTTTCCATATATTTTATCAAAATTACTACTAAATATTTTAAGGACTCTCTTTTTTATTCTCCCTCCTCTTGAAGTGTTTTGCATTTTTTGTTTTGAGAAAATAAATGGTAAACATGTACGATAATATGTGTCATGTTTCAATTTGTGAACGAGGCTAATTCTAATAGAAGAAAAGACGAAACATAAAATTACAACAAATTTATACTCATTATACAAAAAATAATTACTAAATTACAAATCTACACCTTCTATAATATAACTTGAATATATAATTATATTACAAAATATAAGAAAAAAATATCTTCTATGCATCGCGCAGGTCTCACACTAGCTATTTAATCATAACAATATTATTTTTAACACATATTCTCACAATTAACATATATTTACAAACTATATCTTATTAAATTTTAATACAAATATTTTAATACAAACAAAATATAATAAGAAAAAATTCCACATGAGTGGCGTCACCAATCAACAACTTGGTTGAATATACCAGTTACCTTTTCTTTTGTATCGTTCCATGGCCCAATACACTACTAACACCTGTCACAAAATAATTCTAAGTAATTTGCACGTCAGCATTATGGTCCATCGGTTTTGTTTGTTTGATGGAGTACTACTTTTTTTTTTAAATATATTTTTTATAATAATAATATAATAATGAAATTACAAGTACAGCTGCACGTGCACCTAGTTACCCCTCGAACTGTGGGTTCTCCCTTTCAACACCCACGGTTTCACCAGCCTTACCTCCTCCGCCCCCATATATATATGTATCCACTTCCCTCATTTTCCACCATCACCCAAAAAAACAGCGCAACAAGCAGAATCTCATTTCTCCATCAAGTTCTTCATCCTTCAATTCTTCCATTGCACAACTAATTAAAGAAGAAGAATGAATTCAGCAAGGAAAACCTGGTTCGTAGCAGCCAGCATAGGGGCAGTAGAGGCACTGAAAGATCAGGGCTTCGCAAGGTGGAATTACGGTTTTAGGCTTCTCCAACAGCACGCCAATGCCAATCTCAGATCCTACAAGCACTCTTCTGCTGCAGTTGTTTCCAATTCCAATATTAAGAAGAAGAAGAAGACGATGATGATGATGTCACACGAACAGAAGCTGAGGCAATCGGAGGAGTCTTTTAGGAAAGTTATGTACTTAAGCTGTTGGGGTCCCAATTGATTTTTTTTTCTCTTTGTATATTAATTTGTACATATGACCTTGTTATAGGATACTGAAATTTTGAAGTTAATTTCCCAAAGTATTGGGCTTTGCCTTCTTTTTAGGGAATTGTAAATAATATTACAAAAAATTATTAAATTGAAAATTTTCTATGACTGTGTGTGTATTGAAATCCTAGTCCCTCTTTCCAACTCAGTTAGCTGCTGTCAATTGTACGTGAAAGAACATGGAAGATTTGCAGAAACTAAGAACACTTGTAGTAATGAAGTTCCACAAATTGCCCATGCGGCGTTGTACAATGAGGTTCTCAAGGATCATGTCAGAGGATAAGGTATTCATATTGATTATTCTTGATTCTTGATTCTTGATTCTTGATTCTTGATTCTTGATCATTATTAGACGACTTTGTTGGTAGATTCTGTAAGTTTTGCTTTTACTGAAAATATTATTATCTTTACTAATAATATAAAAGATATACCCTTTTATTTTAGAAAGAATTTTAATTTCACGTTTAGTTTTATTACTAAAAATAGGTAAGATTTGTTTGACTATATATATACTTTATAATAATTGTAATTATTTAATTTTTCTTAATTTTTAAAAAATAAATATAATGTTTTTGTTGGTCATTCAATTGTGGGGAATTTATGATGTTTTTAATTATGTCTCTTGTTTTTGTATATTAAGAATTTGGATCAACTTCAAAATATAATAAATTGCATAAATATTAATATAAAGATATATATATATATATATATATATATACTAAAACAAAATAGAGGTTAAAATTGTAAACTATTATTTTTAATTTTCTCATACAACTATGAATTTAGACTACAATATGTTTTTTATTCTGTTTCTTTTAACAATTTTTTTCATTTTCTAAATATTAATAATTTTTAAAAAAAAATTATGATCTTTAATTTGATACTTATATCATATATATTAAAATGAGAAATTAAATTCACATATCCCAGTTATTTCATTAGGCTAGATTTTATTATTAGACATGGTTGGGCAATCAATTTAGTTTTTTTTTCTTAAATTTATTAAGTAACTAAATCTATATATATACTAACATAAGTAGAAATATGATTATTATATAAAATTAATCAATTATTAGTTTCATAAACATATAAGATAATTTAAATAAGAACAAATTATTTTTCTAATAAAATTATTCAATTTCTTTCGATAGGTTTCTGTTATTTAAATATTTATATTATTTTAATATTTGTAATTTATTGAACTATTATGGTTGTTCACATAAGTAAATGATATGAAAAACCACGAGTGTGTTTAAATTTTCTATAAGAATTATAACAATATTTATTTTAGTAAATAATTAATTAAAAATAATAATCCGTACATCACACGAGAGACATCCTAGTTTGTCAAGTAAAAGACACAAGGAAGAAAAAGAGTTGAATTTCCTCGTCTTTTCACTGTAAACACAACAAGTTTTTACTACTACAATCTTTAATTTGTGTGAATTAATCTGAGGATTGGACTGTAATTACAAGTTCTACCCTCAAATTTTGCAGAAAGAGGTAGAACTTAGGTTCGATTGGTACAATTTCATGGTTCACATATTTTGGTTCGGTTGGTACAATTTCATGGTTAGCTTCAATTGCTTCGGTTCCAAAATAAAAAAAATTGATTATTTGATTTTATACTGAATAAAATATATGATTGCTTTTTTCTTTTTTTCCCCAAAGTAATAATAATAAAAATAATAATTATAATGGAAAAATATATTCATCCCAATTAATTGAGTGACATTGATGTGGATGACGAAAAGGCATAACTTTATTTGGAGATGTTGTCAAACTCAAGAAGTAATTATCTTGTTTTAATTTAATTTTATATTTTAAAATAAGCCTGTATTCATTTGGTTATTTGGTTTTATTGTACTCTTGCACGGGTTTGAAATTACTATTTATTCAGTTCCTAAAAAATAAATTAAAAAACAGCTGCACGTGCTCATAGTTAGCACTGAAACAGGGGGCCTTCCCATTCCGGTTTTTTTCAAACCAGGCAGCACCCCCAGTTTGTTCCCCCCCATCTTTCCACTATATATTATTTCTCTCTCATCTTCCACCTTCAACAAACACACTCTACACCGCAACTGAAGATCAGTAAGAATTATTGCCGATTCATAAGAGAAATGAGTTCAGGAAGCAGAGCTTGGTTGGCAGCAGCAAGCATAGGGGCAGTAGAGGCACTCAAAGATCAGGGTTTCGCCAGGTGGAATTACGGCTTTAGGCTTCTCCAGCAGCACGCCAAGGCCAATCTCAGATCTTACGCACAGGCCCAGAAACTGTCGTCTGCAATGGCTTCCAACAATATGACGTCACAGCAAGAGAAGATGAAGCAATCTGAGGAGTCTCTTAGAAAAGTTATGTACTTGAGCTGTTGGGGTCCTAATTGATTCTTACACAGGACCTCTTCTCTACGTATATTCATTTGTACATTTAATCTTGTTATAAGATATTGAAATTTTGAACCTTATTTCTTCTTCAAGTTCAGCTTTAATGGTTCGTTTTCTTTTGCTCAATTTCTTCTTCTTCTTCACAATTTGACCATCTTATAATATAATATATTTGCATTAATATTTTTATTAAAAATATTATTTGAAATAAATTTAAAAAATAATTGATAAATTGAATAATATATCAATAATTACAATAAATTTGAAGATATTAAACTGATTATAGATATTAAAATTTCTCGTAGTTTATATAAAAAATCTTTTTTTGTAAATTATTTCTTGAATCATATAAATAATTTACCAATTTTATTATATATCAATGAAATAAATTTTACATCCGCACAAGAATATATAATAGTTATGAGAATTGTGCATAAAGGACCCGAAAGTTAAGTTTGTGGTGAGGCGCGAATATATATGCTAAAATATTTTTTGGTACAAAAATATAAAGATCATATTTTATCCTAACTTTAAACTTTTTGTAAAATTGAACTAAAATAATTTTTTAGTTATATTTAAAGTATTAATTAATTTCTTTTAATATAATTACGAATAAATTAAGTACAATTTTCAGAAAAAAGTTCCAATTCCCAAATTTCTATTGATAAAAAATCAAAATATTAATTAGGTAAGTTATATATATATACACACACACATATATATATATCCAATTATCTTTTCCCTGCACACATACACGTATATTATTTTTATAAATATATATACGCTTTGATTTAAGAAATTCTAGAATAATAGTTTAGAATTGCAGTAATAAGACATTACAGTAACATACTTACTCACAAGCCAGCCAACAAACATATGAAACCTCTATTGAAATAATAATAATAATAATAATAATAATAATAATAATAATAATAATAATAATAATAATAATAATAATATATCATAAATTCACATTTGAGAACCTACCCAACATGAACCATACCATAAACCATAATTTATTTCGTGCAAAATGAGCCAGAGCTACACAAATTTGTGATAAAAGTTTATATTTATATAGTCTTAATTCTATTAAGTTGAATTACTTATTAATTAAAATATAATATTTAAAAATCGTCCTCGCCTTTTCACTTTTAACTTTCCTTATTAGGAGACTAAAAAGTGAAAATTCCAAAATAGTCCTCACCTTTCCACGCGGTTTGCAATTCCGTCCCGGTATTAAGGAACAAGCTAAATCCGTCCTCCCAAATCCGTGAGTCAAATACAAGGAATATCCAAATCAGCAAGTTTTTAATACTAATTAATTAATTCCTAAACTTAGGGTGCATTGGTGGGAAAAGTAATCCAAAAAAACCATTAGCTACACACAGAAAACGACCAAAAACAGCCCCTTTTCACCATTAATTAAAAAACTAAACCTTCGGCTGTTTCCCAGTTGCAGCTCCTGGTTTTATTTAAATCCCTTGTATATATACCCTAATCACCATTTTCACTCTACTCAAACAAACAATCAACATTCACAGCAATCCTTAACAATTTGCATATCTACGCAGAAATTTATATTTAGAGAGAAGAAATCATGGTTGGGGCGAGTAGATCTGGTTGGGTTGTGGCAGCGAGCATTGGAGCAGTGGAGGCACTGAAGGATCAATTAGGGGTTTGCAGATGGAACTATCCTCTCAGATCGATACAGCAGCGCGCTAAAACCAGTGTTCAATCGTACTTTCACTCACACATTCTTCCGCCCCCGAGTTCTTCTTCTGGCGCTTCTGCTGCTGGTGAGAATGTGGTGGCGAAGAAAGAGAAAGCAGAGAGAAGAGAAATGAGTGTGAAAAAAGTTATGGGTTTGAGCTGCTGGGGTCCTACTACCGTTAGATTCTGAATTTTCATCACTTTTGTAGGTTGATTTGGCCAGGATCTGATGCAATTTTGTGGAGAAGTACTTTACCTAAATCTTAGATGTATACAGTATATATTCTTCTAATTGCTTCTATGGATTAGCTTATCCTACACACACACACACACACACACACACACACACACACACACACTCTCTCTCTCTCTCTCAATTAGTTTTCCTGTATTGAAATGCTACAGGCAAACCAATATCATCAATACGTGAAATCATATAATCAATAATTTTCAATTAAAATAATAATAATAATAATAATAATAATAATAATAATAATAAAATAATTTCAATTCAAAACCTACAAAGAAAGGGCTGTTAATTGAATAATACCCCCAAAACTATGGGGTTTTATTTGAAGATGGTAGATTAACGTACTTTCCGTTAAACTTGGCGCACTAGATTGAACAATTACTACTGGTGCACATTCACGAAGTTAAATATTTTTCAGAATTTTTTTATTTTATGTTACTTAATTTAAATCTTGTTAAAACAAGATTTTTAATTTTACAATTTTCTTATAATCAAATTTAGTTCTTGCTTCTTTTAAAAAAAAGAAAAAATATCATACTTATCGAAATTTTGACACTCTTAATTACTCTTTCCATTAAAATAGTTCGATTGCCAAATTAACACCTAAATAGTTCGACGGTGAAATTAACATCTCAATATTTCAACAATAGATAATCTTTAATTTCACGGATTCTAGTTTTATATTTTCTTCCAATTCATTGAAATGTCAACAAAATGTCACCGGCTATGGAAATAGTCCAATCGCCAATCAATAATATTTTAAACTTTAACAAAATCTGAACACAATTTAGAATTTAAAACTAAAAGGACAGTCAAAATTAAGGGACAAAATAACAGATTCTTATTTAAGTAAAGCAGTTATTTCCAGACACTCAATATTTCACAGGGAATGCAGCAGCAGATAAAGAAATTAAGTTTTGATGGGCGGTTGCACCCAAACAAGTGCATATAATAATTCATTCTTGAAAAAAAAATACAGTTTTACTCTAACATTATATGAAAATCGAAATTATTGGGAAATAGCAAAATTAATTTTCTGAGAAATCTAAGCGGAGAATATGATTCATCTGAAGAGAGAGGCCCATAAGCCATAAGCTCTGTATTTGTTGTATCAGAAACTATTCCGCCCCAACCATTTAGAATGGGCGCAATTATCAATTTTATTACAGAGAGATAGATTCTTTTCAGAAGAAGGTGATCAGCCACAAATGGGAAAAATATTATTCTAATGAAATCTTTCATGATATTAAAAATAAAAATTAATGAATTTCGCAACTTTCTTGCTTTATTTTCATTTTCATGTGATAATGAATTGGCGGAAACTTAGATTTTCGGTAAAAGAATACTTATAAAAGAAATAATAATAACTCTAATTTGAAATTTATGTTCGGTTGTTTTAGCATATTAGCAATGCTCCCGTGTCATGCATGATTATCTTTCTTATTTTATTTTATTTTTAATATTTACATATTTTAGTTTTTTATTTTAATAAGTTAATATATAAATTTGCAAGGAAAACAACAGTGTTAATCCATTTTTTCACATATAAAGAATTATTATGAAAATGTTTAAATAATAAATTATTGAAAAAATGCTCTTTTAAATGCATAAAGCATGGATCGAAACACTTTTCAGGCTGATGAAACGGCAATATGAAAAGAATAAAACTAGATTCAACTTCTCAAAGTAATTAACTAAAAATGGAAGCTTGTATTTTTTATTATTCATATAAAAAATCATTAAAACTCATAACATTTACTACATGACTGTATCCATCCAAAATATAATGACAAGAAAATATATCATTTAACAGGTTATGATTGACTCTTAACGAATTTAGATAAAAAAATTGGTCAGATTTGAATGATCCGAATAGATTACGGGTTAGATCGGGTCAATCCGCTAATCCGTATGATTATTGTTTTTTTTTAAATAATATTTTATTGTAATTTCATAGAGTATGAACGGTAATATTATAAAAAAATCACGCATACATAGGAAAAATTTTATGACGCGCTATTATAAACTGTTAATTTCAATTATTATTTTGAGAACTTATAATATTGTATATTGACAAATATCATTATTCATTTATTTTTATAAGTTTTTATAGATTTTTATAATAAATTTTATATTATTCGAGTCCAATCGGGCTGGTCAGGTCGACCCACAAAATAAATGGATAGTATTCAAATTACAATTTTTAACAATATAAGTTGAACAGGCCAAATTCGAGTTCATATAAAATATATAATAATTATATTTTAACCCAACCGGAACCTGGAACTTGATCTATTTGACACCCTTAGGTTTGAGAGATTTTTTAGAATGAATATAATAGAATGAAAATTATATAGGGAGAAGTTTGTGTCACCTTATTTTATGCGGATCAAAGTTCCTATACTAAATATAAATTTTTTTCATGTTTCTATACCAAAATTAACTAAATAAATTATTTATTTTAAAAGTATATTATTAACGGTCACATAAATAATAGTTTTTAAAAATTTATGTTATATTAAATTTAATAAAAAAAATTACGAGTGACACATGCACGTGTTTCTATTAATCGTGGAAAACATTGTGTCTGCACAAATTTTATTAAGGGAAAACTGAATTTAAAAAATTGGGATCTATTATGAAATTTTCATTTTTTATCATGATTTTTTAATTTTTGCAATATGAAAAATGAGAAGCGAAGCAACTTTCGGTAGCTACATCTTGATAATTTTATGATGAAATTTATTTACATATAGATCACTTAAAATAATAATAATTATTATTATTATACTTGATTTTTTTAAAAGAAATTTTATATAAGACATTATGCTTTGTATATTATTTTTTGTTACATGTGAAATGATGATAAAAAAATATAGCGTTTTTTCTTTAGTTATAAACAATATCTATGAAATAAAAATATTAATGTGAGATATTAATTTATCCATTAATAACGTGATCAAACATTTAATTAAATTGAAATTATAAACACATATTTTCATTTGTGGAAAAGATTGATCATTTTGGTAGTAAAACGTCACCTCAAATTCATTAAAACAATTATTGAACGCTTCAAATTGCAAAAACTCAAAAGGTGATGAAAACATTGTAAAAATCAAAAGTCGTAATTAAAATGCAAATTTTACAAAAACTCATGATTTTTTATGCAATTAATCAAAAATTAAAAGATTGAGAATTAAAAATGCACATTTCATAAAAGGTCCTCATTCTTTATACAATTAACTCTTTAAATAAATAATATGTTATAATTAAGAATGGATAACTAATAACAAGTTATATTTCTATTTAATTGACAAAAAATAACTATTTACACTTTATTTAAATATGACTAGTTTCTTGGGATTTATCTAATATGAAAATAACGAAATGGGTAAAATTATGAATTTTGTAAAATATTTTATTTTTAAAAAAATAATTAACGACTAATAGTCTTAATTGATCTTAATGTTTGTTGTAATCTTTGAAAGAAGACGTTTTGTCAAATATACTAATTTTTTATATTTAGTTTACGAAATCAATAATTTTAAGATAACAATAAATTAGTGTGAGACTTCGTGCAACTCACGGAAGTTATTTTTGTATGGTTTTATTTTTAAAAAATATGATGTTTAATACTAAAGATATTAGCAACAAAATAATAATTATACTTAACATGTTACTTGATATTATTTTTTTCTTGCTATTAGATTAAAACTTAATTAAGCACTTAATGATTTGATTTTCTCATATCGATAAGAAAGGAAATAGAAATTTATTTAGGAAACATTAATCAAGCCAAATATATCTAATTCTTTTGAATTTAATAAAATCACTATTTTTGTGGATATGACTTACAGTCTTTAAGTTTTCATATCTAAAATGTTTTTTGTTTCCTAATTAATAGGGATTCTTTTGATCTATCTAAAACTATAAGTAATATTTAGGCGGAAAAACAAAACTGAAAAAAATCATTTTAGTTATATATACAATATATAGATTAATCATTTTACATAATTTTTTATTTGATATCAATATCACATATATAAACATAAATATTTTATTTCAAATTTTTGAATGCTAAAACATTAATTATAATATTATAATTATGAAATTATACAACCTTTAATTACAAAGGTAAAATTCCTGAACCACATTTAAATTAAAACTGTAAAATCCCTTAAAATTAAAAATTACTACTTTTCTTTTGTTTGAGAAACCACAAAATGTTGAATCAATGGAGTTGAGAAAATGGAAACTCGTTTTAAAGAAATTAAGCATGAGTACAACAAATTGAAGAAATTTTCATCTTGACTAATACTAATTGAGATATTGTTTCGTGACGTTTAAAATAACATAATAGAATATGATATTAAATAGATAAACCTAAAAATAAATAAAGATGAAAATTTTAAATTTATGATTAATTCACACAACGTAATTGAATAAAAAACTTTATAAAAAAACAAAACAACATGATAAATTGCTTATAAATGCCCAAAAGGTATATATGTCTTCCAAATAAATAAAATTGTAGTTATTGAAACTCTTTCATACGACTTGATTTGTCAAGTTTTATGTCAGTTTTTTTCTTGGTTGATATTATAAATGTTAAAATGAGGTAGGTCCATCTCGAAGAAGAATAAAGTTTCAGTTATTGAAACTCTTCCATAAGATTTGGTTTGTAAATTTTGTGTCAAGTAGCATCGTCTTGTTTTGTTGATATTATCAATGTTTAACAAAACAAAATTTTTAAACAAAAATTGGTAAACAAATTTTTTTTACAAAAATAATAAAATAAAGTTTAATTGCATAAATATTATGAGCTTTTGTGAAATTTGCATTTTACTCACGATCTTTTAATTTTTTTCAATATGATGTATTATATTTTGAAGTTTTTGCAACTCAAAGCACTTAATAATTATTTTGATGAATTTAAGGTGATATGTATCGCCAAAAAGTCGATCTTTGCCACAAAGAATAACATGTTTGTAAAATTTCAATTTAATTAAATATTAAATCACGTAACCAAAACATAAATTAGTACCTCATATTTATATATTTATTTCATAGATATTCTATATAACTAAAGAAAAAACTATATTTTTATCATAATTTCATATATAACAAAAGTAATATACAAAGTACATTGTCTTATATATAATTTATTTTAAAAAATTCAAATATAATAATAATAATAATTATTATTATTATTATTTTAAATAATATATATATAATGAACTTTTATCATAAATCTATCATTTGCTTTGAATTGCAAAAAATAAAAAGGTAGTGGATGACATTGCAAAAATTAAAAGATGGTTATTAAAATGTAAATTTCATAAAGAAATCCATATTTTTATGCAATTAACCCTTCTTTGTACACGTTTATTAAAAAGCAAGTTATGTGCCGATATATTAGTTGTATAAATAGTTTTTGAATTTACATGTTTTGTTTTATTGAGTTTTTATATTTTTATTTTATTTACGAGTACCTTAACTTTTGTATTTATTTTAGGTTTAATTGCATAACAAAATTATGACATCTTATGTTATTTGTATTTTAATTATGACTTTTTAATTTTGTAATGAAAAACACTATCTTTTTTTTTTTTTGCAATTCAATGCACGTGATAGTTTTATGATGAATTATATATATATATATATCATTCAAAATAATAATAATAATAATAATTATTATATATTTAATTTTTCTTAAAGAAATTATATTAAGACATTATGTTCTATGTATTATTCTGTTACATATGAAGTGATGATAAAAGTATACTGTTTTCTTTTATATAGAATATCTATCAAATAAATATATAAATATGAGATATTAATTTACCTATTAGTTATATGATCTTACATTTAAGTAATAAATATATATTATTCTCTGTGGCAAAGATCAACTCTTTTGGTGGTACAATATCATCTTAAATTCATTGAACTAATGATTACATACTTTGAATTGCAAAAAAATTAGTAAATAATGCTTTATATTACAAAAATAAAAAAATTATAATTAAAATACAAATTTCATAAAAGCACATGTTATATTATACAATTAACCCTTTAATTAATTGGCTCTCTCATTCCAATAATGGAGCCATATAATGTTCACAAGACGTATGTTAATAATTATTCGCATAACATATATTATTAAATTATAATAATTATTATTGTCTAACTTAGCTTTAAGTATTAAAATTAACTAGCTTATAAAATACAGTTAATAAATAAATTTTCGATAAAATAAAAATCTAGTTTATAATATTATTTTTTAATTTATTATTACTTTTTATTTGATTTGTTCGTACAAGTAATAATATTATAATAAGAAATAGTCTCTTTCTCTTTCTCCCGCATCTTCTTCAACAAAGGCTCTATTCTTTTTCTTGTTCTTCCCATGAGATGGTGGAAAAGTGCCTTTTTCATGGACTATTTTTTGTTGATATAGTTTTTCTTTTCCACTTGGAGCATTTGTTATAGTATTGTTTAAGTCTCTTTAATTTCTATAGTAGTGATGCAAACCATGATGATGTGCTAGAGAAGATGATTTAGTAATCCCAGATTGATGGTTTTACATCATTTGAGCAAGGGCTTTATTTGATTTTCATACGCCTAAACTTGACAAAACTAATATTGTATTACAAATTCATTTACTATATATGCATCTATAACCTTATATAATATTGGTAGGCATGATAAACGAGCTCATCCTATCGGTTTCAGACTAGTCCTAATGAGTTTTGGGTTATTCAGACTTTGTTTTAATCGAGTTATTTTAAACGGACTCAAAATATGGTCAACTTAGCCCTAACCCTATTGATTTTTGGGCTAACCGGGCCACTATCGACCTATGAGTCGAAATAATCAAATTATATATTTAAATTTATAATTTTAATTAAATGCATATAATATTCTATTTAAAATATAATTTTAGATAATATTAAAAAATTATATATTTTATAATCATTATATCACTATACAAAATTTAAAGATTCAAACATTGAAGTGATATATACTATTTCATACTCTTAATTCTAACTTTAAGTGCATTCATGTTATAAATTTTAAAATCATGTTTCATTTAAGTTCTAAATTTAAACAATAATATATATGGAATCTTCTAGTTATGAAACATTAATTTTAACATTTTCTAGTAGAAAACAATTATATTATATGAAAAATAATTCAAAATGATGTATATTATTATTTCAATAATAGAAAATAGATAAATATGAAGAAAAGTGTGGGCTATCGGGCTAGCCCTAATCCTAAGTGGGTTAGCCTTATAGGGCTTCGGGCTAATTGGACTCAGGCTGAACGGACTAATAAAATCAAGTTATAACCCTATAATTTTTATTAAACGGGCAGGCCCATCGGACCATAACTCTTTTAACATCTCTAAATATTGTACAATACACAAAATTTATCATAAAATAAACTACAATATTGAGACACAAGTTAAAAAGAAAAAAAAAAGGTTGTAATACAAGATGAAGTAAGTAGGTTGGAATTGGAATAATTTGTTGGTCGCAATAAAAAGGTCATTCAATACAACCCAACAATATAATTGAGAGATTGTTACATAGTTATATCAACTCTACCAGTTATAGCTCATTCATTAAATAATACTGAAAAATGTATGTTGATATTATTAATATTTGAGTAATTAAAGAATGAATAAGAGTAATTATGAGCTGGAAAATGTCATTAAATACCTAATTAATTCCTACCTTCCAACCAACCCACACCAACTAACCTTGCCGCCCATATCTATTTCACCTCACACACTGCACCAATACTTAATACTGCACCAAATATATATATATATATATATATATATGGGTTGGATTTATATTGATGAATTTGGACTTCAAATTTTGATTTCATACTGTCCCATTTTAAGAAAAAGAGTTTTATTTTTTAAAATATTTTTTAAAATTAATTTAATTAAGGTGTATTATGCTAAAAACCTTTAATCTTACACATGGACGACTTCTTTTAATCAGTTAACTGTAGGCACAATTTTGCTACTGGATTTGGATTTCGGAATCCTAAGGGGTGGTACTAGAATCACACTGGCAATATAACTAGTTTTGAGTTTGGTTTTCAAATTTTTTTTTCAAATGTTACATTTGGAACCATCGATTCAGAACTGGAACTGAAATTGAAAATATCGGTTTCTGAAACCGACTATCCTATAATCGGAATCAAACTTACTAAGTTCCAATTTCAGTTCCGGTTACAGTTCTATTTATAACCAGGTCAACAGTTATACCAAATCGTTGACATGTTCGAACCGTCTGTTTCAATTTAAAACTAGAACTGTATACACTCTATATTCAATCATATATAACTTATTTGTTAAAAATAATTAATTTCTTATTTTAACTAATAAAACAAAATATTAACTTTCGAATTGAATTTTTTTCACGGAGGGAGTGCATACGTTAATTTTGTGATTAATTTTAAAACCATACATCTCATTTTTTTCTTTAAGAAAATAAAGAGACATTTAATGGATTTAAAATCCGTTGAAGATTGCTTCAAAAAAAAATGTTGAAAGATAGTAATTTGAAATTCTTTATTTAATACTCTTCTGATATTAAATCCCTTAATTCAAAATATAAATAGAACTACATATTCATTTTTGAAGCCATATGTTATATTCAATGTGGTATACACAATATTTATTCGTAATTGCTAAAGGTACAAGCAGCCGCAGAGTGAAGTGACATTCATCCATAGCCGTGCTCATATAATTTGTACCTTTCAGGGTCCCATCCACCGTGCTTATATAATTTGTACCTTTCAGGGTCCCATCCACATCCATTTTCAAATAGCCAAGTATGAAGTTTTGATTGAGATTCCAAAACGCGTGGGGCATGTTTGGTTAGATGGAAATTTAAAAATAAATAAATAAAAATTTAGAGAGAGAGAGAGGGGAATCTTCTTCTTCCTTTTAAAATTAAATAAATAAATGTATATATATATATTTATTAATCGAAGTTAAACCTGCATCATTGGTACATGATATGACTTTCTAACTAAAATTGTAGCTGAATTAACATTAATGTTTTTGTTTTCTCCCAATAAATAATGAGAATGAGCAGCCAAACAGGTACTTCAACAAAACAAAAAAATTATATGTAAACAGGGTTTTTTAAAATTGCAATATATTTTGTATAAAAATTATAATATTTTTTTACTCGATAAGTTTTACGATTATTCGATAAATATTACCCAAATTCTATCGACATGATATATGTAAAATAGGAGAAAGGCTTATCCATACCTATCCAACATTTGAATGACTTGATCTCCCCGTCTCATTGAACTAGACTCCTAATTTATATTGAAATTTACCTAATATTGTATCTAATTACAAATAAGGACCTTTTCATATACCAAAAATGCTTCTAAGAACTTTAATCTACACAGAATTGAATGGAGGTCATAATTGGAAACATAATATAAATTTGTATCATAGATATAACATATATTAATTTCTTTATTTAAATATAGCTCTTAATTTAATTATTGATTTTTAGATTTATTATGTTATTTTATTGTATGAGAGGTTCTATTTATCTCATATTTAAAATTTTAGGAGTTTTCTTAATCTATTTCAAAATTTTAAAAAAATGTTCAGATAAAAATAAATAAATTAAAATATTGTTTGAGCCGAAATAATAATTTATGGGTTAATTTGCAAAATTTTCCATTTATTTATAAACAATAAAGGTGTCATCGGACGTCAAATCCTAATAAATCATCTTTACACCCAATTTCAAATCCGAACTTCGGTTTTGCGCGTCTGCCACTCTCCTTGCTGGAGGCTGGAGCCTGTAAATATACAAAGCCTCTCTCTCTCTCAAGTAAAAATTTAACAAATATTTCGGACGCTATATAAAGCCTTATCCTCTGACTTCAAATTTTTAGTCAACTCCTTAATCCTTCCTGTAATCGGAGCCAAAATAGCAAATACAAGTCCAGCGGGAAATTACGTCAGATTCCGGCGAACATGGCAATAATTGATAATCATCAGCACCATCGCCACAAAAAGTGGCGGATTTGCCCGTTCTGGCAGTCGACGACGTCGTCTTCTTCTCCTTCTACTGAGAATTTTCACAACCAATCGCAGAATCACAGTCACCGAAACGGCGGCGTTGCTTCCATCACTCGTTCTTCCTCCTCAGTCTCCTCCGTCACCAAATTGCTTCTGCCACGGCGGCGGAGGCTCCGCCTCGATCCTTCCAGCAACCTTTACTTCCCCTGTAAGTTATGGCTGATTCTGTTCATTTGTCTGTTACCAAACCTCTCTTTATGGCGAATGTATCATTATTGAAACAGGATCATACTTCGCGTCGTTTATAATTTAACAATAGAAAAGTCTGAACTGTTGATGAATGAATGCGAAATTAATCTGTGGTGATGCTGATTGACTGATTGCTTTGGTTTCGTGCTATTGGTGTTATAGATGAACCGGGAAAGCAGGTGAGAAGCGCCGTTAGGATTAAGAACTCCAGCAAGTCTCACGTTGCGTTCAAGGTACTTATTTTTTGCTGGACTTCTCTATTGCAAATTGAGTTCGATGTTCTATTCCAATACTTTTAATACTCGTGGATATTGATGATGTGATTTTTATTATATAGTGTCTGGAGGCATTGATAGTAATGTGAAAATAGGAGATGAAACACAATTTGAAAAGAGGTTCTTGTGCCTTCTATTGGTATATTGATAACTTGTGGATTTTAGTTATTCTATCTTTTAAGTGTTATCTAGGCTGTAGAAGCAGTTTCATGTTAATCGTCTCTACCTCTGGTACCTTCAACATAAATGATGCACGTCGTTAGCCCGGAGCTTGGCAGCTTTCAGGGGGCCCAAAGGGACCCTATCACCCTGCCATTAAGAGGTCTCGGTCATGGAAAAACAAATAAATAACTAATAAAAACATGCTGCTTGGCTGTTCAGATCCATATGCTATTTCTTCTTTTAATGAGAAGCTTAAAAATCTAACCATGTAGTATGAGCTTATTATTCTAAAATTGTTCGATTTACAGTTTATTTGATATATTATGTAAGATTCCAATTTTTCATGTATTTCGTCAAATAAAGAAAGCATCAAAGTAGCTGTTGGCCTGTAAAAGTAAATGTTATAGGTACAATTGTTGTGGGTGAAGTAGCCAAGTTCATGATGGCCTGACCGTTTCTTTTTCTTTCTTTAGTTTCAAACTACTGCCCCGAAGAGTTGTTTTATGAGACCGCCTGGAGGTATACTTGCCCCCGGAGAAAGCCTCGTAGCTACTGGTAATTGATTTGCCACATTGACAGTAATAGAATGACAAAATCAATTTTTTTATTGATTATCTTGGCGCTACTTGATACTTATGTTTTTTTGGATGATAGTATTCAAGTTTGTGGAGCCTCCTGAGAACAATGAAAAACCTTTATATCAGAAGCGCAAGGTTAAGTTCAAGATTATGAGCCTTAAGGTGAAAGAAGGAACAGAGTACGTGCCAGAGTTGGTGAGTGTTTTCTTCCACTTAATAAATAACACATATGATAGTATTTGCATTCATGATGTCTGTCTTGATTGTGAAATGTGGTGAATACATGCACTAAGATTGTGTTTGAATGGAAAAGTTTGAATTTGAGGAAAATCGAGTTCAAATGGCTTCAATAGTCCACTGTATTTATGGGAAGAGAATGCTAAAAATGGTTTTTTTAAAAGATATAAAGCCTAGTATTGTGGAATGATCCAAACAAACTCGATGCTTTTTTGTCATTGTGGTTTGAGCCATAGGCCATAACTCCAAAATTTTCAATTCAAATGCACATTTAAAGATCACCAGCATGTCCACCAAGTCAATACAACAAAAGCAATATTAGAAATATTGAAGATATCATCGTAACTAATGATAGATGATATTAATATCTCATGTGAATGAATTGACCATTGTCTCTCTTTTCCATCAGTCCATCTTTTTCGAGAAGAGATGTTTGATCTCTGTTTTAGACTTTGATGATAGTATTAATATGACATGGTTCTTCCTCTATTTGGTAAAATGATGACCTTAATATTGTTAGATAAATATAATTTTTGCTTTGCTCCTTGGGTTTTCTGAGATGAGACCATGTCTAAAATCCATTTTGCTATATAAATCTGAAACATTTCAATGTTTTGAAATGGAAAAAATGCTTAAACATCATTCATACCCTTACTTGACTGTGCTTTTTATCTCGTAGCTTAATAATGATTTGTTATTCTTGCCATTTTCTAGAAAAACGATCAGTTGCTGGGCTAGTGCATTCGACATCTTCATATTTTAGTCGACCTTCAGAATGTCAAATCGTTGAATTCTTACAAATGGTTTTTGAATTATCATGCAGTTTGATGAGCAAAGGGATCAAGTAACTGTTGAACGTGTATTGCTAGTTGTTTTCCTAGATCCAGAGCGTGCTAATCCTGTAAGAGCCATCATCGTCGTCATTATTATTAATAAAAATCTAGTTTGGCCTCTCAGCACTCTCTCTCTCTCTCTCTCTCTCTCACTCTCATGACAAATTGTCTGTGATTAAGGCACTAGAGAAACTGAAACGGCAATTGGCCGAAGCTGATGCTGCCTTAGAATCCCGCAAGAAGCCCCCAGCAGACACAGGTCCTAAGGTGGTCGGGGAAGGTCTTGTTATTGATGAATGGGTTAGTATCCTATTACCTATGTCTCCCCATCAGCATCAGAGTATAACTTTCTTGTAAATTCTGTCAAATTTATGCTCTTTGTTGCTAATTGTCCCATCTCTCTCGCTCTATATGTATATCTGTTCAGAAAGAGAGACGGGAAAAGTATCTTGCTCGGCAGCAGGTCGAGGCAGTGGATTCAGTGTGAAGTAGTGGTTTGCATCTGATGATTGCTGACGGAGTGATATTGTCCTCCAACAGAATGTTTCCGCATATTCCCTTCCATCTGAATTTGGTTCCTTCTGGGAGATGGTGATCTGATTCCTACTGTAGAGTATAATCTATTCTATTAATATGATGGCTGTTTTAAGTAAAATGTATGTAATAGGAATGTCCCTTTTTTGGTGCTCTGCTTTCTTTATTGTAAATATCTTCTTTAATGGTGCAAGATTAAAATTTCATTATCAGAAAACCCCAGAAATGAATTACTCTGAAATATGGTGAAAGTTAGCAATTCAGAAGTTCGTTGTTGTATTACATACTTGAATGAAAAGAAAATGGGGAGTCCTTTTTCCTTGCCAGGCAGAGGTTCCGACTCTTAAGGCAATTTGTGTCCCTTTATTCTGTTTTGGTTAGGAGAGTAAATGAGCCAAGTCTGAGTTCAAACGTATCATTATTCATGATTGTTTGATATATTATTGAGCTTCTAATATTGTATTTGAGCTTGTTTGAATATTAATTGAGTCGAGCTTGAATGAGCTTTACTCGAGCCGAAAATGAGTTAAGCTCGAGTAGTTTAATGTTTTATACTTGTTTTAATGAATTTTACTTAACGAGCTTGTGTCAAGCTTTAGATTTTATCAAATGTAAAAATGTGTTGAAACTTATTTGATATTATTATTACACAAAATTCAAATAAGCTTTTTTTGAACAATTTTGAATCGATTATCCAATAGTTTAATTTGATTTTTAACCTAGCTTAGATATAAGTTTTGCACTAAAATATATGATTTTTGGCACCTATGTTCACTCTAAACTCGTTTATTTTCATTTTGCTTAGTTTAATTTCAAACTCGTTTATTTTCATTTTGCTTATTTTCTATGTTTATTTTGTATGTTTAGTCTTTATTTTTTTATATGTTTTAAAGAAGTTACATATTTAATACCATAAAAAATTGTATTGTTTTTGCTAATTTATATGCTAAAGAAATAAGATAGAAAAGAGAGACTACGACCAATTAACAGTTCCACTCCAAAATTGATCACTTTACATCTCCTAGAAAAAGGAAAAGGAAAAGAAAAACAAGTTATATAGAAAAGTTACAAATATTTATTTTACCATGTAAAAGACATTTTGAAATTTTGCAGGATTACAAAAGAAGAAAAAAAAGAAGAACAGTACGTGCGTGCAACATGCAAATATTGATTAACACGCCGCATACATGTAGATACAAGGAAGCGACTTGACATGCAACATGCATGCGCATAGCGAAGCAAAATTATAGAAGAATGTTAGATTGATGTGATATATATATATATATATAATTACATAGTTATTACCATAAATATGTATTGTTTTTGCTAATTTATATACTAAAAATAATTATTTATATGATTTAGTAACAAAAAGCGACTATAATCCCACGAAAAACTGTAGACACATGAAATAGCTGTTTTGCAATTAGAAACTTGAATTTTAAGTTACATATTAAATGATTATACAAATTATATATACTCCCTCCGATTTTTGTTTTAATTCATTTTAGAGTTAAAATACAAATTTAAGATCTTGTGAAATGAACAGATACACCTATAAATAATCTTCTCCTCTCCAATTCTTGATTTTCTCTCCTTCGTTCATTAATATTGTATTCTCCAGCTCCTCCAAAAAATATATATATATATATATATATATTAAGATTGATTTTATTTATAAATAATAAATTGAACTATTTGCAGCGTATTTATATTGTAAAATATAAAATTAATTTTAAAAATTTAATAAAATAAATGTTATATTATTTGAATTAAAAAAATATTATTTGAAGTTATGTGTTATTCATATATTTATGTTAAAATTTATTATATATTTAATATTTCATCTTAATTTTATTCTATAAAATAATTCATTTGTAGAAAAAATATATATTGAAGCACGCAGAAATAGTAGTGAGAAATAAAATGAAGGAAATGTGACACCATCCCGACACATCATAATGTACAACCCAGAAAGCTTGGCCATAGTTTTCAGTATTCTCCATTAACAGCATATACAGCCGTCCACCAACTGCTGCTCAAAAAATCACACAAAGAATTGCATTATCAAATCTCACAGCTTCTCCGGCAACTGAAAGCTCTGCGAACCAAATATCTGATGCGCAGAGTTCTCCACAAAAACAGCAACCCCACTCCTGGCAGCATTGAAGCCCTCCGGCAGAGAGAAATTCACAGTTCCGGCGATCGTTTTCTTGGCCGACACGTCTTTGACGTAGCAGAGCTTCTCAAGGCGTCGAACCACGTAGTCGTTGGCCATGACGCGGCCCTTGTTCGCACCGTCGGGGCAGTTGGTGAGCAGACCAGAATCGTAGAGAGCAACCATTACATTGGCACCTTCCCCGTCCACCTTGGACCTCAAGGCTCCTGTTAGTGTTACTTGTAGTGAATCTGGTGTGGGCTTCTCGAATGTTGCCTGCTCCGAAATTTATGATATTATATTAATAACAACTTGAAATTAGATTAAAAAGACACTAAAAGTCCTCCAAAGAGACACTCGAGATCAAGCTCCCAAGGACCAGACTACACACTGCCCCAAAAACGAGCAACTAGGGAACTCCCGATAAAGGGGCTTCTGCACCCTTGCCCCAAAAGTATGTTAGTCCTTGGTAACATACAATTTAGGATGAAATGAACAAAATTGGAAGGTCCGTGCTGATTATGACTCTTTTAACATTATTTTACATTTCTCTATTTACTAACATGATAATTGTACCTTATAATATTCTTACTACTACCCAAAAGAGACATCTGCCTTAAAAAATACAAAGTGTCGTTTTTAAATAAGGTGCAGGTGTCCGGGGCCCACTTATTATGTAGGTCACATCACATGTGTTGCTCCGTTCTAAAAAAAAGATGGCCACCCAACAACCATTTAGGTGAGTTGTCCCAAACCACCGTCACAATAAACAAACGGAGTTATTGCATTGCAAGTCGGTAAAGTTACGGGTGGTTTGGTTCGGACAGATCTCCTTTCTTTTGAGATGTATCTTAACTCTTTTTTTTTTTTTTTTACTTTTATTATAGTACTACACATATTATTTTTCTACCTTTTTTATTTTTATATCTGCACCCATTATTTCTATTTATTTTTAATTTCACAATAATTAATTATTCTATAATTATTCAATCATCATTAATACATTTTATCACAATATAATATATTATAAATTTACAATCACCAACTTTTTTAATATTAAATTACACTTTATATAAACTTAAAACAAACGTACAATTTCATTAGTTTTCTTTATTTGTCATTTCAGGAATTCAAAAATAGATTTTGGCCTACTTGAATCTAATCCAAACACGCCTTAGATATTTACCATATAAACAATAAAACATCTTTTATTATAATTATACCAATACAAAATATATGTATAATATATTATAATTAATATAGTAATAATAATAATATAAGATCAGTAACTAAGAATATTGGGCCAGGGATAAGATTGGCTGAAATTTAGCATGATAATTAAGAGCATCAGTGCTGACCTGGAATGTGGGTGCAGGGACTCTGGGTGCAGATGCGATGCAGGAGAACAAAGCTTTTTCCTCAATGGCGACGCATTGGGCCTGGCCCTGGACCACAATTTGGGGCGTGAACATTGTATCGAGATTTAGGGCCTCAACGTAGGCCTTTTGACGAACGGTCCATTGGCTGGACCCGAAAGGATCCTTCCAGCCCATGTAATCCCAGTAGTCCACGTGGTACGCCAACAATATCAACGGCACATCCAGATTGAAGTCGCCTCTCCCCAGCCGCGAGAAGAGCAGCTCCGCCTCCGGCGAGGTGGCGCAGCCCTGCGATGAAAAGAGCTCCACCACCACCGGCCCGCCTCTCCGCTGCTCCTCCGTCGACAAGTCGGCCGTCACTCTCTCGGCGTGCGTCAATTCGGAGGAGCGTTTGCGGAAACAGCTTAAGAGACGGGGCGCCATCTTTAACGTGTCGTCCCGAAACAAAACAAAATATCAACTGGATCTTCTTCTTCTTCTTTTCTTTCTTTTTTTTTTTTTTTTTTTTTTTGTTTTGGAGAAAAAACAGAGGGAATGTGGGGGAGATGATGTATAAACAAGGCAGGTAGGGAGAGAGAGAGAGGAGGAGAGAGAAATGGGAGCGGTTATGAGAGGAAGTGGAGGAGATGGAAATGGCGAGGATCGCCCGGTTCCGTGTTATAAATATATTTCCATGGAAGTTAAAACTCGATATCAAATTATTATTTTATTATTTTGATTTGCCGTATCATTCCTTCCTTGCAGTTTGTACAATTTGCCTGTCTTTTGTCGCATTTTAAGTGGATCTCATCTCCAAATCCCACACTTTTCTTCACTTTAATTACAGGTGTTTGATTTTTTTTTTTTTTTTTTTTAAAATAAAGATTACCCTTTAAATTTAGAAACTACAAATAAAATAAGTCCCAAATAAGGGTGGTCTATATTTTATAAGGGGAAATCATAAGAAATGTCATTTCTCTATAATCAAAAATATTTTGTAATTCCATAAAACTTAATATTTTTGTGTCTTTTTACTATTAATAGAACCATTTCGTCCTTAGTGATTTCCACACCACAAAATTGATTTATAAAACTTGCAACTTTTGATTGTTAGGTATGAATATGTTAAGATACCTGTGACTCGATTGGTGAAATAGTATCTCTCCCCCCTAAAGCATGTTTTTTTTTACCGACGCACAAAGAAAATATTTTGTTGCGAATGAACAAGATATTGAGGAATTGTCCATACGTAAAATCATAATTATGGATACGGATCTTTTCCACAGAAAAGGGGAATCATGTGTTACAGTAGAAGCATAAATAGTATTGTTCGTAGGATTCGAAATAAATAGTATCATCGAGTCCTATTTATATAGAGTTTAAAATATTTTAAGATCTATGAACAATAAAAATATTTAATGTTAGGAGTCCTATAAATAGTAACAATTTATAAACTTCATTTTCGAGCCCTTACCAACAATATTATCAAGAGTTGTAGAATTATTAGAAATAAATGAGTCACTAAAGTACTTAATAAATAATAAAATGAGCACAAACATTATATTGACAAAAACATTAAACCCTTATAAATAGAGTGAAAGAACTTGGCCTCTATTTTACAAATGCCCTATCTTAATGTGTCTAATTTACAAGTTGGGGTCAATAATCACAAAGATTTCACTACTATAAATTAATTGAATTTGTACATAGTTTTACATTCAATTATCTTGATATCAATCAACTATGCATAATTACATAATTAGAAAAACTAGTTGATTAAATAAAACCAAATTGGTATACGAAGTCGGTTCAAAAAAGAAATTACCTTCAATTGGTTATCCGTACATAGAACTGAAAATCAAATCAAACTATTTGATACTTAATTCAAGATTGTTGGTTAAAAGCTCGTTTGAACTTTATTTGATAATGATATCAAACAAGTTTGAACATACTTTTATATTTGATAAAGTTCGACTCGAGCTCGCTAAGTAAATTAATTAAAATAAGTGTAAAATATCAAACTAATCGCTCGACTCGTGTTCAGCTTGATTAAAGTTCATTCAAGTTCAACTCAATTAACAATCAAACAAAAACATAATATTACAAGCTTGATAACTTTTATAGCACCCTGAAGAATAATATGTTCGACTTAACTTGATTCATTTACACCTCTATCCACACAAGATCAATTTTCAATTTACTGTAAAAGAGAAAGTGAAGTTGTTTAGTAAAAGAAAAAAATATCAAATTAGATATAGATCATGTTGAATAAGTTGGCCCTCGACCTAGTTGAGGACCTTACCGATTAAGTTTTTATAACTAGGTCATGGTCCATGGATTTAATTGATGATTCAACTAGGTTATAATCTTAGTTCATGAATAATTCGATATCAATTACCAACAAAGTTAGATTTCTTTCTCAAACCAGTCGTAATTCTAGTTGAAGACACAATTAGGTCAAAACAAAGTTGAGAGTTGAGACTCTAACCTAATAGTGAATATTGGGCCAACCATATATTTGATAAAAAAAACTTATATAACTAAATTAGGATAAGGTCAAGACGCTAATATAGATTGTTGCACATTCAGTATGCTAAACTTTATTACTAAATCTTGAACGAGATTTTCTTCAATATAAATTTAAAAATATAATACAATTACATAAATATTTATAGCGAAAAAAAAAAAAAAACAAATGTAACCCTATTCATACAATTGTTTCTCTCTCCATCTATTGTCGAATTTTTTTGATATAAACGTGTTTTAGAATACAATAGCTCCGGACTTCATAACCCAATATAATTTTCTTTGATTTTTCATAATTTCAAATAAGACATCCTCGTGCCCTCCTTGTGCCATGCGAGCTAACTTGATTACATTTATGTAAAATTGGATGTTAAATTGGGAAAGGAGAGCGCACCACATGTTTGCTGAAATGACAAAGTAATCCTCTCCTAGATATGTCCTGATGATTAGGAGGGAGAGGGAGAGAGAGAGGGAGAGTGGGGGTGTGGTTGGCATCATGAAGGTGGAGTCGGTGACACGTTGTTTTGTCAAAAGGGTGGGTTGGAATTGTCAGGGTCGACTTCACTATTTCCACAACAAATTAGTAGAACCCGCTGGTTGCCGTGTCGCACCCAATCTTAACCCTACATGCAAAATTTATAAATATATAGAATAATTTATGATTTTAACAATTTTAACATAATATCTTAATAATTAATAATTAATTTATGTATATTTTGATGGATTTAGGACGAAAATGAAAAAAAAAATGGAAGAATAAAATGTCTAATTTTTCCTCAACACGGGGTTTAAGTGATTAAAAATGCATGTTTAGTTATATTCAAAGTTGCAAAAGTCAAAATTCGATAGTCGAGTACTTTAGAACCGCCTAGCACCTAGGCTAATTAAACACCATCTAAATATTATTTTATTAGCATTTTTTACTTCTATTATATGTTTAATATTTTCAAAATATTATACCATCAATATATAGTTTTAATATTTAATTATGTATGAAATTTAGACAAAAAAATTAATTTTTTAAATAAAAATTTTAAAAATTACTAATCGCCGGCCTAAGTCACCCATCTAAACACAAAAAATATTAAATAATATTATTTTTTACATAATTAAATTGATCAATCACCGCCTAACACCTAAACAACGTCTAAGCCAATGTTTGCATCACTAATTATATCTAAACCTGCTTAGTGACCTAATTTAATTTTTGCTTTGAATTTGACTGTACAAGGAAGCTAAGGTTTATATAAGCATGTATAATTATTATTTACTTAATTTTATATTATGTTCGGTGTGAGTATGAATAATACATTCAATTCAGTATAAGTAATGTTCCGTTCCAATTACACTATACTAATGCATACTAAATGTTATACTAACAAAAAATTTTAGTAAACATAACCTATTTATACTGTTAACAAAAAAATGAGAGATGAGATACATTGAAATTTATAAACATAATCTGTAGTGTTGAAAAAAAAATTGAGATATTATTGAAATTAGATATGGGCACGGATGGTTTGAAACCAGAACTATGGTTTAAATCTTGGATCAATGATTCGTTTTAACTGTTGACCTGATTTTTAGTTCAAAATTGGAAACATAACTAGTTGGTTCAGTTCAAATTCCGGAGTAGCTGGTTCCGGGAACCGACAGTTTTGAATCGCTGATTTTGGTTCCAAAACGATCGATTCTAATTACGATTTCTATTAAAAATCTCCAGTCCGATTTTGTTTCCAAACCGACAGTTTCAGAAGTAAATTTTGAAAATAAATAAAAATAACAGAATCGGGAACTAGGAATCAAAAATCAAATCGAATTCGATTGTATCCCGCAAACAATTCTACATTCAAAATTAAAACCAATAAAATTATACCCTGTGTAATCGAAATAGAGGAGGTCATGTGCCAAAAATGTAATATTGCCAAATCCAATTCATAGCATCCACGAAAATGGCATGGGCCAAATGTTATCCACAATAAAAAAGGCCACGTCTCTTGGTTAAAGACGGATCAGGAATCATCTTTCAACTTTTACAATATTGCCAAACTGTTATCACATTCATACCAACTTTATTTATATTTATTTTGATTGCTTAATTCATAAGAAAATATAAGTTTTAAATCATATAAACTTATAAAAATTATTAATGAAGTTTGACTCTTTATACTTCATTATTTCAACTAGTCTAATTTGTAAGCCCAAAAACCAACACGGAAGGAGACGCTTAATTACAATTTACGAATTATAATTTTATGTATTTCAATGGATTATTTTATAAATAGGTCATGTAACTATCCCCGTAAATATTCAATCAAATATTTCCGAATCTTGATTTATTTAGAATATAATATTGTAATATACTATGTATTACGAAGATACCTTAAATTATGTAATATAATATATGAATAAATAAAATGATACCGAATATAATAAAGAACAGGAATATGCAGTCCTACATGCCAAAACTTTGGGCACCACATAAAAGGAATCCCTTTTAGGGGGTTGATTTATTGGGGCCACTTCCTCCACTCCTCTCTTCATATAAATACCCCATAATTACATGAACTCAGATCACAACAACGAGGAGAAGAATAAAAAAAAAAATTGATAATATCCCAATTTTAGGGACAAAAAAACATATATTTTTAATATTTCTTTTGTTGAAATATTAAAAATGTTAGAGGGAAAGGCAGTTGTAGGGGAGACTGATATGCTAGAAGCCATGCAGCAAGATGCTCTTGATTTGGCAGCAAAGGCACTCGACTTCTTTGACGTCACTGACGCCACTGACATTGCTCGATTCATTAAGAAGGTGAATTTATTTTCTGGGGAAAATATTTTTTAGGTTATCCGATTTTGTTTACGGTATTTTTGTGAATGGTTGGAGGAGTGCGTTGTAATTCTGTTTGTGGAAATTATGAATGAATTTTGTGAGTACGGGCATGTTTTCATTCATGTGGGGCAATCTGCAAACAAACATAACCTTATTTGCTATTGTATCTTGAATCACTAAATTGTTTCACTAGTCAAATAACGTACACATATAATAGAAAATTGTGTCTGTTTAGAATTATGTTAAAAAATTCACGTATTAAAAGATTTATAAAGTAGATGGGCAGTCAAATTCCTTTTTTAGCTTAATTTTATAGTAAATTATATTCTTAATTTCGTAATATAAGATTTCATATGAAACGTAACGGAGAATCTGAATTGAGCATAAAAGGGTTCACAATTTTTAGAAAAACCTATATTTTATATAAAAAATACCGATATAAAGTTTGAAATAATTAAGTATTAAATGGAGTGAACTAATTAAGGGTTTTGCAAGCAGGAATTCGACAGGTTATATGGTGGTGGATGGCAGTGTATAGTAGGGACTGATTTTGGGTCATTTGTGACACATTGCTCCGGCTGCTTCATCCATTTCTGCATCGGCAGCCTCGCAATTCTACTCTTCAAGGGCTCAACAGCCGAGGCCGACGACCAATTCCCTGTTTTGCCCTTGAAGGCCATAGCCTGAGAGCCCGTTCTCCCGCTTGATGTTTCGTGTTGTACTATCTCAACTACCAATATTTGTTAATGGCGGGTGGTGTGGTTCGATTCCTCAATGTTTCTATTACCTTATCGAAGGAATTGAACTTAAAGGGAAAGAAACTCGATAATTAGTTTCATGTGAATTCGAATCTATAGAGTTACTTTTTTTTTTTTTTTTTTTTTTGGAAATTTATGGACTTATTGTTTATACACTTTTGCTTATGTGGTTTTAGTTTGAGTTTGTATGGACTGAGAGAATGTGCTGTAAAGATTTGGATGCTTTCTTTTCTGAGATGTTTTTTTGAAAAAGAATTTAATCAGATGTCCATTTATACTATTTTAGTGTAAGAAGATCATGGGATGATTTTATAATATGTTTTAATGGGGACATCTGTAATTTGAATATTTATTATTATTGTTGTTGTTGTTGTTATTAGCAGTAGCAGCAGCAGCAGCAGCAGCAGTATCATTAATGAAAATGACGAGTTTACAAAAATGTAATTATCAGCGTATAGTTTTTGCAAATCATGATAGACGATCAATTCTAAGTAGGAAGTAGCAGCAGCAGCAGCAGTAGTATCATTAATGGAAATGATGAGTTTACAAAAATGTAATTATCAGCGTATAGTTTTTACAAATCATGATAGACGATCAATTCTAAGTAGGATATAGTACTAATAATAAGTAGAATCAGTTATTGGCAGGGTTAGCCCGACCCTAATCTGCTTAAGCAAAGGCATTGGGTTGTCGAATTTTTGAAACAAAGTAGACCACATGCTTTATGTGAACTTCATATATGCGTTGAAATTAAAAATAAAATAAAATAAGAAATTCAAAAAAATATATTTTATACGTATTTTATATATGTGTTTAGCTCAAAAATAAAGGAAATAAAAAAGTGTTGATATTTGGGTATTGTTCCAAACTTATTTATTGGTGGACCGGGTTTTCTGTCGGGCCTAGGCCAAAGGCCAATGGGCCCAGCCCATTGCTGCTCCACTTTAAACTTTAGCCCACGTCCTAAAACTGATCCCTGCAGTTGTGCCCCTCTTTCATCTGCGCACATTTCCCCTTTCTTCTCTCTTCCCCTCTTATCTCTTTGTGTCCGACGAGTGCTTCCCTTCCCTAGACAGTCTTCTCTCTTAATGACAGTGTTGAAACCGCGTGACCCTGTGTGGTTTTTCGGTGATGGCTTGCCTATAAGAACGATTTCGTTCGTTCTGTTGATGGCATCGCGATTACACGTTTCACTATGTTCTTCCTTCCACTTCCTTCTTCGTCTATATTGAGTGTTCAATCTCTTTCGTGAGATATACAGGGTTGTGGGTTCTTGAGTGGGTAAGGAATTGGGAGAGAAGTGTTATCGGGGAAGGGGTTCGGTGCTCTGTGTGGACGTGAGTGTTGTGTTAATGTCTCTTCACAGCCGATTGTCTTGTGTGTTCGAATCGGGGCGAGCCCAGGCACCCTCTGAGCTCTTGTCTATCCAACAAATGGTGACGCTGATACCAAGCTGCTTCTGGACTTTCCAAGAAGTTCTGGGGTGAAGCATTGTTACCACTACCTATTTAATTAATAGGTCCCCATCTGTGCATTTGAATAGGAATATCCAGAACTTGTGTGATCTGTAAAATTGCTGACTTTTCGAATTTAAGAATCTTTGGCTGTGCTGCTTGTGTGCATCAAAAACTGGGCAAATTAGAACCAAGGTCTAAAAAATTTGTTTTAAAAAATTTGTTTTCCTTGGTTATCCTGAAGGTGTAAAATGTTATAGATTATGGTTAAGGAGTGAACCTGGTTTTAAAGTGACTATCAGCAGAGATGTTATCTTTAATGAAACTGAATTTCCTTGTCTGCCTGTTTCTGTGCCTATTGTTGCTCATGACACGACTCTAAGTGGGGTGGAGCATACACCAAATTTGTCTGTTTTGCCTGATTCTGATAACCTGCATGATAGTACTAATAATTTAAGTGATGTTGAAAATATTGAAAATGATGATTATCAACTTGCTAGCGATAGACCTAGAAGAAACATTAGGGAGCCATCTAGACTTAATGATTATCACATGGACAAACATGTTTTGAATGTGTATGAATCCCCAAATGAACTTGAACCTAAATCCTATAACGAAGCTGTGACCTCTAAAAATTATGTTGACAGATTGAATGCTATGAATGATGAAATAAACTCAGTGCATGTTAACCTCTAGTACCTAAGCCCAATAATTGCTCTGTTGTTGCATGTAAATGGCTATATAAGGTAAAAGAGGAAAGTAACAACATTAGGTTTAAAGCTAGACTTGTAACGAAAGGTTTTACTAAAAAAGAGGGGATAGATTACACAGAAATATTTGCTCCTGTTGTTAAGTTTGTCACTGTGCGCATAATGCTTGCATTAGTTGCTCATTTTAATTGGGAATTAAAACAGCTTGATGTAAAAACTGCATTCATGCATGGTGAACTTGACAAACAGATATACATGTGTCAACCTGATGGTTTTGTTGATCCTCAAAAGCCTGAGCATGTATGTTTGCTTAAAAAAAGTCTTTGTATGGTTTAAAACAATCTCCTAGACAATGGAACAAAAAAAAAATTGATTCGTGCATGAAAAATCTTAAGTTCAAAAGAAGTATGCATGACCACTGTCTTTACTTTAAGTGTGATGCCTTTGTTTCTACTTTTCTGCTGATATATGTCGATGATATGCTACTTGTGAGTCCCTGTATAAAATTTATCGAATATGTGCAGAATTGCTTAAGTGAAAATTTTGATATGAAATATCTAGGAGATGCTAAACGAATACTAGGCATGGATATTGTTAGAGATAGAAAAAATCATACTTTGCATTTGAATCAGATGGCTTATGTAAATAAGATTTTGAGTAAATTGTATATGTCTAATGCTAAACCTACAAGCGTTCCCCTTGCTGCTCATTTTGTACTAAGTATGGATCAGTCTCCCAAGATTGATTCTGAAATTGATGAAATGTCTAAGGTGTCATATGCTAATGCTATAGGCTCGGTTATGTATCTTATGGTAAGTACTCGACCGAATATCGCATACTCGGTAAACTGCTTGAGTAGATACATGTCTAACCCTGGTATGCCTCATTGGGATGCATTGAAATAACTTTTAAGTATTTAAAAGGATCTGTTAATACTTGCCTTAAATTTTCCAAATGTGCTCGAGGTATGAATTTGATTGGATATACCGATTCTAATTATGCCAATGATAGAGTTGTATATTCTGATAGTCAATATGGAATTCAGCTCTGCAAAAATCCTGTCTTTCATGATCGCACTAAGCATATAGATGTTAGGTATCACTTTATTCGGGATATCGTTGAAAAAGGGATTGTCAAAATTGAGAAAATATCCTCACAATTTAAATGCTGATATGGGAACAAAATACTTATCTGTTGAAAAAACTATTGATTGCATGAATACTTTGAATTTTGATTCTTTGGATTAAAATGTGTATTCCTTGCATATAGGACCTGGTTTTAGTTTGTCTTACTTTTTGTCTCTCATTTGTGCAGGGGTGTGTGTGTGTGGGTAAAGGGCTATGATGAAACGTCTGCGCCTCGGATAACTTGATAATCGGTTTTGTGTGGGTTGATCCAATAAGGTGAAGAATGTTGATATTTTGGGTATTGGCCAAAACTTATTTATTGGTGGGCTGGGTTTTTTGCCGGGCCCAGGCCATAGACCAATGGGCCCAGCCCATTGCTGCTCCACTTTAAACCCTAGCCCACGTCCTAAAACTGATCCCTGCAATTGTGCCCCCCTTTCATCTGTGCAGCTTTCCCCCTTCTTCTCTCTTCCCCTCTTGTCTCTTTGTGTCCGACGAGTGCTTCCCTTCCCTAAGTAGTCTTCTCTCTTAATGGCAGTGTTGAAACCGCGTGACCCTGTGTGGTTTTTCGGTGATGGCTTGTCTATAAGAACGATTATGTTTGTTCTGTTGATGGCATCGCGATTACACGTTTCACTATGTTCTTCCTTTCACTTCCTTCTTCGTCTATATTGAGTGCTCAATCTCTTTCGTGAGATATACAGGGTTGTGGGTTCTTGAGTGGGTAAGGAATTGGAAGAGAAGTGTTACCAGGGAAGGGGTTCGGTGCTCTGTGTGGACATGAGTCTTGTGTGACTGTCTCTTCACAGCCGATTGCCTTATGTGTTCGAATCGGGGCAAGCCCAGGCACCCTTTAAGCCATTGTCTATTCAACAGACGGCGACGCTAATACCCAACAAAAAGTCCCAAAAACATTAATTGCAACGAGGTAGGTTCTCACCTCCTACCTTGCCAGAATAAAAAGATGTAAATTCTCAAAAAAAAAAAAATATGTCCAATGCTCATTTCAAAATTTGAAACAGATTGAACAATGTCCTAGAGAGCTAGAATAATTTGTTTTATAGGTTTGTTAGATATAAGTTATGTCGTTGCGAGATATTGTTAAGTGGAGAATGTTGTGTTCTCACTTTAATTGTCTTAAGCATCTTTAACTTGTTAAATGCGTGTATAGTTTCAATTTGCAAATACCATGGTTGTCTTGCTTTTTACATTTATCATATTTCAATTATGCATTTTCATTTAATATAATTTTTTTAATTGATGACAATATTTTAAGTAAAGATTAAAAACCTATATAAGAATGAGGGCTACATATTTTAGGCTTGTATCAAGCGTCCTAATTTTCAAGAACTGACATATTATTGACCATACTTTTACATGTTACTAGTCTATGTACCACTTTTTTTCTTTTTATCGAAATTTCTTTTTAAATTAATAAGGATGGTGGAGGATTCAAACCTCCGGTCTCCTCTTTATTAAACGAGGTTTAGCACCATCTGTTGTAAATTGTAATTGTGGATAGTTATACTAATGTGTTGTCGGATGATAGAGGTTTCACATAGTTAATCACTATGTAACAATAGAAGAAAACGAGTTGGAGGTATCGATATGTATTGGATGTATTGTGTTTAATTTAATATAGCACAAACTACTAATCGGATACGGTTCGAATATATGTGACCCAAGGAACTACTCTTGAACTATGTGCATGTGAGGTCGAAGCCCACAAGATATACAATTGAATAAAGACGTATGTGTAGCACAACTATAGCTCGACCCATGCATAATAGCACATATAACTGATCACCTAAGTATGTACAAATTCTAGAAATCGAGCACAGGGATAGGAATGACGCAACCTAAATTTTGGGTAGGGGACTAAGGAAAGATAATCCTCTAACAAGACCCTGCGTAATCGATAAGTGCCGCGTTTGCAAGGCAGCATGAGCTCAAGCAGGAAGTGCTCGTTTGGACACCAGCATTAGGTGAATTCCTAGGTATCAATCTGTAAAAAAAAGATAGCGTCTATCAATAATTTTTTTTTTTTTTTTTAAATCAGATCAGTTATTCTTTCAATAGAGGATTAGAACAAAAATAGATAAATGGAAAAAAATTGTAAAAGAAGAACTTGAACTGAGAAAAAAAGATCTCGAGCATATCATAATTTCCATACCAACTTCTTTTATATAATTTATTGTACACATAAAAGAGACTTCCGCATCATACTTAAAATATGATAAATTACTACTCATGATAGTATGTTTACAATAACTATTTAAAACTTATATGCTGAGAATTTTGTTCTTAAATTTAGTTATTTCTATGATAATTCAATTAAAAGCAATTATAAGTGCTTAGCCTCCATTTTTTTTATTAAAATTTTCACCGTTCAGTTTCTATCACTAAAAATTAGATCCCCAATATAAGAAAATTTCACAATTCAGTTCCATAATCAGAATCAGATCCCCAATGTAAACGAGAGTTTGGGATCAAAGGAGAACCCTCGTTATCTTTAACAGATTGGGTAAATTATGCAAACAGCCGTTATTAGTTAGTTAAGTTTGGACCTATTGAATCAAAATTATAGAAGGAGAGGAAGATGACATCAGCGGGGATAGCTCAGTTGGGAGAGCGTCAGACTGAAGATCTGAAGGTCGCGTGTTCGATCCACGCTCACCGCAATTTTTATTATTTTATTTTTAGATGACCTTTTCCAGCTTTCATTTCTTGTCCGTTGCCATTAAACTTCGACTCTTAAATTATTCTAAAATCGTCAGGATTATATACTCTTTTTTTTTTTTTTTTTTTTTTCTCATTTTGAGGTAGTCATATTAAAAAATTAAAATTTATCTAATATCTTACAACTAAAAATGTTTAAGATTAAATGGGAGACAATACATTGTACTAACAAATAAAGTAATCAATTTAAATTCAAAGTTGTATTTTTAATAATCTTTATTTTTTGCAATAAGAATTGAGGACTTATTATAAATGAAAAGTTGTATTTTGGAGGAATAATACTCAGTTATTTTTAGAACGGAGTATTTATCTATATATATTAAAATAAAATGATTTTTTTTAATTTTGTTTTTCTGTCTAAACTTCATTACTTATTTAGAATAATTATATTATTATTAAATAAAAATTAGACGTTTTTATTCTAGAAATTTTGATTCGATTTCAAAATCTAAATTATTCCACAAATTTAGGTGTTTCAAAATTAGATGATATCAAGATAAATATACTGTAAAATTTAATACATAATTCAAAATCTATAAATTTTATCGAATATTAATTAAATCACTGAATTATGAAATTAAAAAAATATATGAAATCTAAAACATATATGACTCAATTTTCTCGATTTATTTTATCAAAAAAAATCTATCTATATATATATATATATAAGTAAAATTACTTTAAAAAAAAAATCGGCCTACATTTCAACCATATAAATGTATAACTATATATATTTATAAAACACTTTTAAGATACATTATTACAATTTAATTGAAGAGATTAATATCAACAATTTTCGAAATTTGATTAGTTTCTGTTGTTCAACATAAATAAATTTGAATTTTAAAGAATTTTTATTAACTCATAATATATTCTAAATAAGAAATAAATTTGTTAGGAACATGAAATCATTGTAATTTCATTATATTCTGGAAAATCATTAACAATTTTCCTATAATTAAACTATCAATTATTTAAAATACCCCATCACGTGGATAAAATCTGATTTTATCAAATATGAAATTAAATTTTCAACAATCTTACCATAATTCAAAATTATTTCTCATTTTTGTTTCTCTCTTCTTTCTATATATTTTATCAAGATTATTACTAAATATTTTAAGGTCTCTCTTTTTTGTTTTCCTCTTGAAGTGTTTTGTGTTTTCTGTTTTGAGAAAATAAATGGTAAAACATGTACGATAATATGTGTCATATTTCAATTGTCACAAAAGTATATACTCTTCAAAATATTATTTTTAGGTTTATTTTATTTTTTAAAAAAATTATTCACCTGTTGCTTTCAATTTATCATAAACATATTTAATTTTCTTAATCAGTTTTCTTTCTTATTTTTAAACAAAAAGTTCGTCCATCTCTTTCATGTTTCCTTTGATTATTCTTGTAATTTTCTGTTGAGATCTACTAATTATTTCGATGTATAAGCACTGTGCAATTTTTCATTAGCTTTCAAAGTATTTTGTTCTATCAAATTTCAAATTTTTGTAATATTATTATATTTAATTAGCAATTTACAAAATATTTTTGTCCTTAATTTGATTATGTAATTGACAAATTTTATGAAATCTGTACAAATTTTTATTTTCTTTAATCTGCTGATATGCCTATTTTTTAATTTAATTTGATTCAACCTTCTATAAATCGTGGATATCATGCTTATCAATTTGTGAATGAGGCTAATTTTAATAGAAGAAAAGACGAGACATAAAATTACAACAAATTTCTACTCATTATACAAAAAAATAATCACTGAATTATAAATATACACCTTCTATAATATGCTATATAACTTGAATATATAATTATATTACAAAATATAAAAAAAAATATCTTCTATATATAGCATAGATCTCACATTAGTTTTTTATATAAGAAAATAAAGAGACGATTTTATTTTTCTTGTGGGTAATAAGAAATCTGTGAACCCTTCTGATCTCCGTTGACATAATTAATTAATAATTATGTATTTATATTTCTTGATTCTAATTAAAAAAAAAAAAAGTAAAAACAAAATGTATTCTGCTTCTATTTGAGAAGATAAATTGTGGATAGAAGGATACGATGGCAAGACGCTTAAAATCTTTAAGAAGCTTCTGATTGGTTAACATAATCCACTTGCGATCATCACCAGCCACAATTTCCACCCATGCAATCTTCACCATCCACCTCATCATTCTCTCTCTCTTCTCCCCATATAAACTTCTCTCTCACTAGCCCCCATCAAAACAGACCCAATTCCATCTCTTAAACTTGAGACAGCCAATGGCCACATTTGCGAGCTCCACTGCTGCTGTTAGGGTAACTCCATTCTTGGGCCAAAGCAAGAATGCCAATCCTCTCAGAGATGTTGTGTCAATGGGAAATGCCAAATATACCATGGTACCCACCCCCGAATCCTGACCTTAATTTTTCAGAATTATTTTACAATATAGTTTTGGTTACATAAACTGAATCTGTTTGGACAGGGTAATGATTTGTGGTATGGGCCAGACAGAGTTAAGTACTTGGGACCCTTCTCAGCTCAGACGCCTTCTTACCTCACCGGAGAGTTTCCCGGCGACTACGGTTGGGACACTGCTGGTTTATCTGCTGATCCTGAGGCTTTTGCCAGGAACAGGGCTCTTGAGGTATTCTCGCCCTCTATTTACTCAGTCCGATTCCTCTATTCCAAAATCGAGTATATACACTGTCGGGTTTGATTTTGAGGTTGATTGAAAAACTCAAAGCTCGGGCTTGATCTAACTTAAGTTTTGAAATCGAGGCTGATCAATTATTTATATAAATTCAAGTCTTACATATAAATAATTTAATTCATGGTAAGTTTATTTAGTCAGATAATTTTGTAATTCGAATTCAAGCTAGGCAGCTACTCGAGTAGTTGAAGCTCGATTAATCTTGGGTAAATTTTTTAGCTTTTTTAGTTAATTTGGAGTAGCTAGCAAGCTCAAAGCTCATTTATACTTTTCATCCATATGTTCGACATACAAATGTATTGGTAATGGGAAATACACAGTAAATATTATTTGAAATAGAGAATTTAGTGTACTAAAGGTTGCTAGTGGATTCAATTTATTTCTTCTAAAATTATGATTGATTAAACTCATGATTAGATACAGGAAATAATTTAATGAATTATGGAAAAATGGTAAAATATGCTTGCATTGGATAAAAGATCGGGTGTCTATAAGTTGAATAATTTTGAAATTCAATCTCGAAAGAAATATTAAATGCTACCTCACGTGGTAATGTCTTAATGTATTAGATGGGTGGCACATGATATGTAATACATAATTAAAAATCAATAACTAATTTTTTTCTTGATGTTCAGTAATACACATTAAGTAGATTTGAGGCACTATCCTATAAGGTAGCTTAGATCCTTCCATCAAGCTCGAATTGGGCAACTACTATAGTAGTTGGAGCTCAATTAAGCTTGAATTAATTTTGAGCTTGCTCAAGTTGATATGGAGCTCAAAACTCAATTACATCCGTAAGTTAAACATATAAATGCAATAATAATGTGTGGATCAATAATTAGATATTATTTAAAATAGAGAATCTCGTGTGCCAAATTCACGGAATTAATATATAGATTTCGACTCTATAGGTAATCCACGGTAGATGGGCCATGCTCGGAGCTCTGGGCTGCATCACACCAGAAGTTCTTGAAAAATGGGTCAGCGTTGACTTCAAGGAGCCCGTCTGGTTCAAGGCCGGGGCCCAAATCTTCTCGGAGGGCGGACTAGACTACCTGGGCAACCCCAACCTGGTCCACGCCCAAAGCATCCTAGCCGTTCTCGGATTCCAAGTCGTTCTGATGGGACTGGTCGAAGGGTTCAGAATCAACGGCCTGGATGGCGTCGGAGAGGGCAACGATCTGTACCCCGGCGGCCAATACTTCGACCCGTTGGGCCTGGCCGATGACCCGGTAACATTTGCCGAGCTCAAAGTGAAGGAAATCAAGAACGGGAGATTGGCGATGTTTTCCATGTTCGGGTTCTTTGTTCAGGCCATTGTTACCGGAAAAGGGCCGCTGGAAAACCTGTTGGACCACCTGGATAACCCGGTTGCCAACAATGCTTGGGTTTATGCTACCAAGTTTGTGCCTGGATCGTAAAATTATAATTTGTGAATGCAGGAGAGTGCATATGTTTGTGTAAATTGTATGGATTTACTCGATTTTAGTGACAAAGATCGTCGGTTTGAGCTTTGAATTCAGGCCGTCCGGCTCAGACGAAGCCCTCGAGCCATTGATTAAGGTCAAGTCAAGTTGAAATATCTTGAAATTATATTGACTCACTAAATATTGATTTAATTCAACCTAACATTTCTAAAATATATAAAAATTGCTCACCTTGGCCCATGCTCCACGAGGACCAAATGACATTATCCTATTTTTAGATTTAAAATTTATGATCTAGCTCATTTAAAACACAAACAACCAAATATTCTGAGAGTGCAATAGTTTGGCCTTTGTTCAGTTAGCTGCTTCATTAGTATTTTGTACCCTAAAATTTTACTGGACATTCTGTTGATAAGATAAACACTAGTAATAAAGGCATTGTTTCAGTGTCTACGAAGGACATTGGATTTGCAAGAAGTGTCAATCCATTTTCTACAATATATCTATGTTTCCTCTTGGCTAGACCATTTTGTTCAGGGGTATATAAACATGATATCCTGTGCAGGATACTTTTTTCATTGAAAAAATATGTTAAGGCTTTGAATTATGTTCCACCATCACTCTGCACTTTGCTTTATTTTTTTATGAAACTAATTTTCAACAAGAGAATTGAAATGGATAAAGGTTTGATAAGTGTCGGATTTGAATTTTAATAAGTATAACTAGGTATATCGTGAATAATGGTCTATGAAACAGACATAATATTGAAAGCTATTAAAAGATTTTATGGGAGAAGGCCCCATAAATCTGTATGAATAAGCTCGAATGGACCATAAACAGATTTAGATTCATTGAAAGGCAATTTGTGGCTTTTCCCTTCCACACAGGGGGAACATAACATTTTCTCCTCTCGGTTACAAAAGGTTATACTACTATCCTTGAGAGCTTTTTCAACAATATCATAGGATGCATGTTCTAGCCTACAATGCCAAGTTTCTAGGTCCATATTTTTCTTAAGGGTTGCTGAGTTAACAAAAGAAAATTTGGTGGGTTGAATCTGTGGTTGATTTGGTATTCGGGCTTGATCGAGTTCACCACGGGAGCTGCTTAACTAGAATTTATAGAGATCATTTTCAACCTTCCCTTGGAACATTACCTCCTTTGTGACCTGGTCCTTTACCAAACATAAGCTAGGATGAAATTCAAAGAAGACTGAATTGTCTTTGGCAAATTGTGAGTCACTTATTAGGTTTCTTGTGATTTGTGGGACATGTAATAGATTTTTAAGAAGATATCTATGTGTGTGTGATGAATCTATTGATTTCACTATTGAATTACCAAGATGAGAGATGTACAAACCTGATCCATTCCCCATTTACACTTTCTCTTCTCCCTGATATTCTGATGCAAGATTCAGATTTCCAAAATCATAGGTTAAGTGGTTGATAGCCCCTGAATCTGGAAACCAACTATCATATGATTCTTCACTGGGTGCAAAGCTTGCCATGTTCGCTGTAGGGCCATTGTTGTTATAGTTTGAACCTGCACCGCCTCCTTGAATGAAATTGCTTTCATAGTTTCTAGGAGTGTAGTTGTTATCCATTCTATGATAGCATTTATCAGCAGTGTGGTTTGATAGATGAAAATTTTGGCATACAACCATGTTGTAATTGAATCTGCCTCTGCCTCTTCTTGTATTGTCTCTGAAATGATTTCTTCCACCTCTAGGACTATAGAACTGGCCATGGGTCCTTCCTCTTCCTCTTGGATAGTTAAAACCTCTTCTAAAGGGTGGTATTTGTACTGCTATGTTGGCACTTGGTTGGGAACCATCAATGCTAAACTGTAAATTCGCAAAACCTTCCAGCCTACTTTCAAAGCTCAAAAGCAAAGCATGAACCTCCCTGATAGAACAGGGCTCCATCCTAGAGTTGATTGAGACAACAACTGAATTGTATTCTGCTCCTAACCCTGAAATGATATATAGGATTTCATCATCATCACTTACCTTTTGGCCTGCAGATCTAAGAAGATCACATCCTGACTTCACTTTGTTGAGAAATTCTCTCATGCTCAAGGAACCCTTTTTAAGGGTCTGCAATTGATACTTATATTGCATCATTTTGGCCCTGGATTGGGTGGCAAAACTATTTTCCAATATCTCTCAGATCAGTTTGGAAGAGCTTAATCCAACGGTCTGAATTAGTATATTTTCTGCCAAGGAAGACAATAGCCATGAGGCAAGCATTTGGTCTTATCTTACCCAAGTAATGTACTCTGGGTTTGTAGTTGTAGCACCATCAGATCCACTTGGTTGAAACTCATCTAGTTGCTTCTTTACTTCATCTAAGAATCCTTCTAGCCCATAAGCTTTAACAGTGGCTAAGACTTGTTGTTTCCATACCAGATAATTTGTGTCATTGAGCTTCACAGTGATAAGTTGATTTAGTGGTTGCAAAACTTGGATATGAGATGCAGTGTTGGTTGTAGGGTCTGCCGATATGATTCAGAAAATGTGAACTTGTTCAAACACAAGACATAAGGATGGTTGATAATAAAATAGTGTAAGAAAAACAAGATTTTTTTATAAATGGGTCAGAAGTTTTACCCAGCTCTGATACAATATTGAAAAAATGTGTTAAACATATTTCTAAATTTGCAACTCATGAGAAGGTGTGCAAGATTAACAAGAGAATGAATCTCAATGGAATAGTGCATACATGAGTAGTATTCGTCTGTTTCTAAAATAAGAGTCTAATACATATACTAGAGAGAAGAAGTCTCTAGAATAGGACATGTGTCTAATTATTACAAATCATACATTAATTAGAGAGTTGGTCTTCTCACTTTGCTTCAGATTCTTGTCTGACATGCAAGCTGGTTGTCTTTCATGCAAAATACATGTTGTTGTCATTTTCTCAAGCTTTCATGTATCTTTGTTTTTAGATGAAAGATGTTTGTAATGATTGAATGATTGTTTAATAATTTAATTTTTGTATTAGAACTTTAAAAAGTAGAGAAATATGTAAGTGAGGCTATTGAGAAACGAAAAAGTAAAATAGTTGTAATAGAATAGGATTTATAGATTTTCAAACTCTGCCACTTTGAGTCTCAAAAGAAACGAAAAATTTAAAATCCAAATTCCAAATTCATCTTAAGTAATCCCGCAAGGAACGTACCCTTTGGAACCGATCAAAACCAGGCAAGAGCCAATCCATCCCAGCCTAGCGAAGAACCGTTATGGGGTGATTTCAGCCTGTTCAATATTCTATTTTGCAAGAAAACTCACGTGTCTGTTGTTCTAATGCAACGTAAATTAGCAAGGTGGTTAAATTTAAATTTTGTTGATTGCATATTGTGATCAGCAGCTTCGTACACCCATCAAGAGTTTGCGAGCATTTTTCTCTAATTTTATTTTATATTTAAATAAACAAATAGAAAATTATTTGGGAAGGGAGAGAGGGGGTGGGGAGATAGAGAGAGACGGACAGAGACGGGGAGAGAGATAGAGAGAGCGCGTCTGGAGGGAGAAAGAGGGAGAGAGAAAGAGAGAGAGGGGAGTAGAGATAAGAAAGTAATAGATCTCCTTAGGTTCCTTTGAGAGAGAGAGAGAGAGGAGGAGGAGGAGGGGGAGAGGAGGAGAGAGAGTGAGTGGAGGAGAGGGAGTGAGGGAGGGAGGGAGAGATTGAGAGAGGGAGATGGAGAGGGAGTGAGGGAGAAGGAGAGAGTTAGAGGGGAGAGAGGGAGAGGGTGAGACGAACAACGGAGAGCAGGCGGAGAGGGAGAGGGTGAGAGACAAACAACGGAGAGGAAGAGGGAAGAATGTGAGGGGAGGAGAGGAAGGGAGAGCGGGAGAGAGAGGGAGAGGGAGTGTGAGGGAGAGAGGGAGGGAGAGTGAGAGACGACAGGGAGAGGGAGAGTGAGAGTGAGAGACGACAGGGAGAGGGAGAGGGAGAGGGAGAGAGTGTGAGTGAGAGAAGGAGAGTGAGAGAGGGAGAGAGTTAAGAGGAGAGGGAGATAGTGAGAGAGGGAGAGAAGAGGGAGATGCAGGGGAGGGAGAGAGGGAGAGGGAGAGGGTGAAAAGGAGGGAGAGGGTGAGGGAGGAATATGAATTCTACAATGTTTTCCAGAATAAGCTATTTTCTTCTAAGCCCAATGATAACGTTATTACACCATTTACCACGGACACACTATACAACAGCAACTCTTACATGGCCATGGAACAGCACAGTTGACACTTCCATGCAATAACAAAATTGACCCTATATACACACATATCCACATTTCCGACTCTGCCCCCTAGGTACTATAGAAAACCAAGTCGAGTTTGAGGGCACTAAGGTCATTTTGACCAAGCAGCAACATCAAGAATTATGTATGTTGGTGCTACGTTCTTTTGCTCCTCTTTCCCCACCATGTCCGTCTGTGTTTCTCGGCTTCAGCCCTTCCCAGCCTATGTACTTTTCCCTTCACTTCCCTTAACCTCACCTTGTAATCTTTCTTCCATGCCTCGAACCTGTGTCTCAGTCTCCGGAATTCCTCTATGGGAGATGGAGAAGGCGAATGGTCTCCTGACTTGGCCTCTATCATCGCTCGGGCCTCGTTGTCGAAAGTTTGTTTAGTTTGCTCAAACTCCTTAACTAGATGAGATATGGGATTTAGACCTCCATTTGCATCCCGATATGCCATGTCGTCAATACCGTTGTTGACGTATCTAATGGGGGTGCTACCACCGGGTGTCTGAGTTCCCATTGACATATCCTCGGAATCATAAAATTGAGGTGATTGGGCCCCATCGAGCCTTCCCGGTTGGCTTATGGTTATAGTATTGTCGGCTGCAAGACTCTTCTTGGCTGCAACTAAACTCATCTGCACGAGAGAGAGAGAGAGTTAGGAAACCAGATACTTCTTATTTTTCTTCATGAGCAGTCAATAGAAGTAAGAACTACACTTAAGCTGGACATCGTGCTTAAGAGATTGTTAGGGTGAAATTGACCATCAGACCAACCATTTGGGTTCTCCATGAACCCTTCTAGATTACTCCATAGTCCATAGAGACATCTTAATGGATGTATAATCCACTTTTTTTGCTCCCACACAACACACACAACAAACACACTCACTTGTAGAGATGCCATCTGCTTTTGCCACATCTCCTCCATGGATTTCATCTTGCCTTCATACTCTAACCAACGTGCCTCATATTGTTGTGCCTGCTCTCTTAAAGCCATGTTTTCCTTTTCCTTCTGTTCGAGTTTTGTTTCAGCCAACAATACCCGCTTTTGAAGTTCTTCAATAACTGAAGGCAACTTTTGTGGAGGCAGATCCTGCTTATCCAATATTTATTATTTAAAAAAATGAAAAAAATTATTTACGAACGACAAAGGGAAGAAGGGAGGCATGCATGTTTAAATATACTACAACTTTTCATTTCTTTTACAAGTTTCATTTTTTCAGAAAGATTGCAGATAGATATATACATATTCATACTTTTTTCAGCACCTTGACATCAGAGGACCTCTTGCCTTGTTTCAGTTTACTAGCATTTGACCGGAGATGACTAAAATGCCTTCGGGCCAACCATCCACGAATTACTGCATAAAGGAATAAGATAGATTAATAGGACACTACATTGTGATTCATTGGCTAAACCTAAAAGGAAGAAACTTTACCGGACTGTATTTGTACAACTGCCATAAACTGCTCATCTAGCTTCTCATTGGTAACACACTTTTTCGATCTGAGTAAACCATGCTCCTTTCTTGAAATTTCACCACGAACATCTGCACGTAGACAATTATTCCAATAAAGTAAGATGCTGATTTGACCTATTGGTGCATGGAGTCTTTTTTTTTTCTAAAATCGTGTTCATCAAGGAAAGGTGGTAAATTATAGCTAACAAAATGAAGTATGAGCTGGCTCACATGATTGCAATGATACTGCAGCTTCCTTGAGTTTATGGAAGTCTTGACCATCATGACGACCATGGAAAATCCGTTCCCTAACATCTTCCAGGGTATTAATCTGTCTTACACAGCAGAATATTAAACAAACTAATCAATGAAAAACTGAAATAATGAAATGCCTTGTAAAGTTAAGGACATTTTTAGGAAAATTGAAAAAAAATAATAATAATAATCACCTGTCCTGTTCGGAAGTATAATTTTGTGTAACCAACTTGGTACATCTCTGGAAGGATACCAAACTGGTGCAGAATGGAAATGGATATACTTAAGGGATCCTGACAACCCGTATTTTCCGTAAGTAGGAAGCCATACCTGAAAATCACGGCAAAGTATTCTTAAAAGCTACAGTGATCGTAAGGAATATATAGAAAGTAAAGATGGGTGGCACTTCACCTTCTAGTGAATTCTTCATGGGTCATCCGGATGGGGTATCCGGATCTCGAAATCCTAGAAACTTCTAGAATCCCACAGCATCGAAGCTGCTCTAAGACGAGATCTTTTTCAAATGCACCAGGAATCTGCCTATTATTTGGTTTTATACAACGAATGAAATGTGGGGTTGTGGTATCCAGCTGCTGGATTGATTTGAAGAGATGATCCTGCAATAAAGGATGGATAAAAAGTTTTACAAAACGTGCTATGAATGGTGAGAAGTTATTATCCATAACTAGTACAGTCACACTCAAAGCACAATATGAAGATTCACCAAAAAAAAAAAAAAAAAAAAAAAAAAAAAAAAAAAAAAAAGAAGCACGATATGAAGAGAAGAACACGGGAGCAATCCTTTTTTCCTAGCTTTTGTAATTTTTCTTGTGGAGGTGAGAATGTGCCAGAAGGGAGAGGAGAGGGGTAGGAAGTATGGGAAGAACAAGCATCATCACCTTGAATTCTGTGGCAACACTTTGCTTCTGACAAGACAACATCCCTGACTGCATCTTTTTACTTTTAAGACACTGGTATTGTTTGAGTAGAGTAGAGGCAAAATATTGAGGAAGCTGGCCAGTGCTGGATGAGAGCAGTTCAATGATTTCAGAATACAGTGGATCTCTGTTGTTTTCCAAGAATTTTACCGTATCATAGAGAACCTAGAGTAAAAAGATAATATCAATATCAACAGCCTCTATATGCAATATTTTATATTTTAATACACCTAAATAATAACATAAAGGTACCAACATCCCATAGTCAGAATCAAATAAGTCGTAAAACAGTTTAGCAAGAGACCTTTCCTCAATATGACAACAACATATATTTGCACATGTAAATTATTCTTGTAGCAAAGACGTACCATTCCGAACTAATAAGTCAAATCATCATATTTCTTGACATTGTTGACAACATGCATATACCAGTGCATGTTGTTTGCCATGATAATAGATGAGGACAAGTTTAGGAAAATGAAAACTAACCTAGAGAACCATACTCATGAGTTACGAGAACTAACCTCTCCAGTATAATGGCGAACACCAAATGATCCACCGGTTTCTCCTTTAAAGCAATGATTAGCATTCAAGTGCTGTTTGAGTTTATTGGCAAACGTTAAATCTGTAGCTTTAGGGAAATTTGATAATTCATCCAGTAAAGATATCAGCCCAGCAGGTTTCTGTTCAAGCACACAAAATTTTGTAAAACGGACACCAACACACATTCAGATGATAACATTAGGAATTGAATGAAAAACTTTATCCATTTTTCACAACAAAATGGAACACTGCTCATTAAGACTCTTGGATACAGGACAGTGATATAAACGGAAAGTGACATACCTTCTCAAATAGATCCAAACAATCTTGGTTGTCTTCATAATCTACTTTTTTCCAGTCAATCCCATCTAACTCATACTCCTGGAATCAGAAATATTGCACCATCATTTGAACAACATTCCAATATCAAAAGGGTTTTGCAACCAATGTGTTTACAAATAATGGAAAATGTAAAAGTTGTTTACCTCTTGCTCAAGTTTGAAGAGATGTCGAATGAAATGTTGCTGGAGCCGCTCATTAGCATAATTGATGCAAAACTGTTCAAATCCATTCTTCTGAAGCAAAAGAATAGTTGAAATGTTAGTATTTATAAGACTTACTTGAATCAAATTATGAAGCACTAGAAAAAAAAAAAAAAAATATATATATATATATATAATAATAATAATAATATAATAATATTAATTACAGAATTTTACCTTTAATGATTCAAATCCATAAATATCTAGAATGCTTATGGAATGCCCCATATGATGTTTGCCCACAGAAAGTGATAAATTGATCTTCTCTACAAGCCAATCATACAAGCTCACATATATGAACTTTGCCAATGCATCTCTTGTATCAATTGCCTGAGGAAGGAAAACCACCATAGCATGAATGAAGATGTATAATGATATACTTCTGCATTGTTGAAATAGTGTATATCCATGAAATATAGAAACTGCGAAATTACAAACCTGTCCTAGAGTCAGCGTTTTGGTGACTTCGTCCTTTCCTGCTTGCACTTTTCGAGTTGATAGAGCATGAATCAGGTCGTGCTCGCTACAGCCAAGCAAGCTTGCAGCATTGGTAACAGCTGTAGACAAGGGAATGTCATTTTAAATAGTTGAGTCAACCATTTACAGATTGGTATTGTAAGACTAATCACAAAATGTGAGAAAACAAGTATTCTGCACTTTGCAATGACAAGCTTGCAGCATTGGTAACAGCTGTAGACAAGGGAATGTCATTTTAAATAGTTGAGTCAACCATTTACAGATTGGTATTGTAAGACTAATCACAAAATGTGAGAAAACAAGTATTCTGCACTTTGCAATGATCTCAAAAGTAATTCAGAAATGTGAGAGTGGTCCATTCTGGCTACAACTACATGGATCTTCCCACTGTCATAAAAGCCTTTTTTTTTTTTTTTTTGGGTGGAGGTGTACATAATCCCCACTGAAAGAGTAAGGAAAGAATAAAACAATTCAATGGTAAATGAATAAAGAGAATAATTATGCTTGAGCAAAAATTATACAAGCAATAATAGATGGAGAAGAATTTTACAGACATGTTCCTTAAGATAATCATGGAATGCACAAGTAAATTATCCTTCCCCTGTCACTCAAGCATCACGAGACTACAGTGTTTCATGTTTGTTAATTGTGGAGAAAACTTTAAACTATTTTTATAAGGAAAATGCAAACAATAAGTTCTGTATAACTATTTATTTTCCAAATAACTGCTCAAGAGAAAAATTTACTCAATACAACTATGTATTTCCACAAAAGAAAAAGTTATAAAAATAAAAGTTATTAAGAAGTAATAAAAGAGGAGGAAAACTGAATTATAGGGGAGCTACCTTCATCAGAGACAACCTCTATGTGATTTTGTTTGTCAGTTACAGTAAACGATATGTTTCCCAGCCACAACACTGCCGCAAGAACCTCAAAGGCATGCTCCTGATCTTCTTTACTGATTCCAATAGAATTTAGGGCTCCCTAATGACAGGAAAACAATATAATAAGTTAAACTTATTGTACGAAAAAATATGCCAGACAGACAGACTGGAAGTTACACAGAACTAGGCTGATCTTTCATTTTTCCTATCATTTACCATAATTTTCTCACTCAAGAATCAGACATCTTCAGATATAAAGAGGGGAGATGGTTGCCTAAATGGAAGTGTTAGGGGCTAAACCAAAGTGGGTACCCAACCAATATATTGTACATATATGAGAGCTGCAAATTACCGTAAGGATATGGAACTTTAGAGCATCATCAATGTTGTGGATCTCCAAACAATCACTTTGATTGAGATAGTTGTAGTCAGAAGCCTTTTTTAACCTCAACCTACCTGAAAAAGAAAACATCATCACACTGTCATATTCTTGCAAGAAAAGCTATTCACATGTTGTTAGGCAATAAAAATAAATTACAGAAGGAATCTGCAAGCTAAAAATCAACCTGTATGTGATATTCACAGGTCAAAAAAAAAAGGTTAGCGGGAAAAATGAATATCTTCCATAAATCAAATCTCATATGAACTGAGATTTAATTATTGAATCTCCAGCTAGTAAATGAGATACAACCAAAAACAAAGATTTCATTTGTTTAATAATTTCCACATGTATTTCATTTCACATTGGAGGGGGGAAACATGTTGTACATGAAATAACATAATATAGTAATATGAGAAACCTTGGAAAGTTTAATTTAGGGAGAACAGAAAAAGGATATAGAAAAAGCAATTTTGAAACTGAGAAAACAGTGGAAACCAACCTCGGAGACCTGAAGGAGCCCCAAAACAGAGCTGGTAGAAAATGTGATAGGACCGCTCTCCTTGGGCCAACTGAACAACTCTTGACTGATCCAATGTAATATGTTTAATGTCAGTCTATTAAGAAGAAGCAGATTAGATAAGAGATTCAGTATTGATTTGAAAGACACTGACCTTTTCAAGGAGGACTATACCATAGTAGAGGAATCAACAGACATGCACAAAATTGAAGAGACAAGTCAGAAAGCTATGGCTAGAACAGAAGCTAACGGATTGTATTCAACTTGACAAATATAATCCAAGCTTACATGTCTGTATTTTAGCGCCACATATTTGTCCAGTAGCAGTAAAATGGATTTCGACTAATTTTCCCTGCACAAAATTCAGAATATTAGCAAGCCAGAATTTTCTCATGTTGATTGCTAAAGATTAATGTAGGACTTCCATTAAAGTAAGCAGATATTCAGAGATAACTAACAAATCGGCTAGCGTTGTCATTCCTGGCTGTTCTGGCATTACCAAAAGCCTCCAGTACACAGCTTGTTTGCAAGACTTTAGATCCTATTCCACCATCATTTCCACCAATTGCTGCCAAATATTGCATTGCAATCTTAGCTGTTTCAGTCTTTCCAGCGCCACTTTCTCCACTAAGGATCATACAAAAAAGTATTATTTTCACTGAGAATCACGCATCATATTCTAACTCTACCCGCACCAAACCTAACAAAGAAGTATGAGAAAGAGAGAGATCGCAAAGAGATAGCTCACCCTATAATGATAGACTGGTTTATTTCATCTGCAAATTCAAAAAAAATAGCACAAAGAAACAAGAGTATTAGCACCTCATCCTATGTGAAGTCAACATCAGCAAGCAATTCTCCATATATCTAAGGTAACGTTTAGCACCTGTCATCATTGCATTGTAAGCTGCATCAGCGATAGCAAAAACATGAGGACCGTCCAAAAGCTTCTGTCTGTAAGCAGCAATAAAATCATTCCCATATAGCTGGACATCTTTGAAAGGATTGACTGCTACCAATACTGGGCCCGCCTTACTCTATGTTAAACAAAGACGAGAAATAGTTCAAGAACATGGATAGCAAGAGTTAATTATACAGAATTAAGGAATTTCCCAGTAAATACTTACATATATTTTATCTTGCAAATATCTGTACTGAATATTGTGAAGAACTGAAGGCTCATTAAGATAACTGAGATGCACAAGATCATCAACTCCATCAAGAATCTGTGGGTTGGCTGGCAGGAGGTCCTGTGTGCGGACTGTCAAAACCTATATAGTGATGATACAGTTAGTACATTACTTTCAGAAACATAAGTAGGAAAAAATATGACAAATGAAATGTGGACTAACTCTTCCATCTGACAGCAGCAAAACCATCACTTTCTCTCCTGAAGTTGATTTTATTTGCCCCAACTCCCAGAGGCCATTATGTAGACGACACCAAACATGAAGTTTCTGAAAACATACACACTTTAAAATGAGTATCTGGTGTTCAATTGTATATGGGACAAAAACATGCTAAGTATATTAGCAAAAGAAGAAGACATCGTTTTGGATAATTCTTACAACTAAAATCATGGACTCAATCATATATTTGACTGTTCCAAATATTCAAGATATTTTGAGTGCTCCAAATGCTCAAGATAAAAGTTAGTTTACATTGATATGCCGACCATATCTTTTGTTGCAACCATAAATTGCATGTAAAAGAAATACAAAACATGACAAATATAGAGGATAAGAGTAAGGGACACGGAAAGCAGCATATCAACATCAAGCTTAAAGACAGTGAGAGACATTGCCAGAATTGTGTCAGCTCATTTAAGGTAGCGAAAGACGTTGACAGAATTGTATCATCTTATTTAAGGTAAGAAAGACAATGCCAGAATGTCAATAACCCAGATTTTAACAAATTGTGCTGTCAAAAATTCTAACTACTTACCCAGGAATAACAGCAGGCATGATAGTTTATCTGATCCACTTCTTCTCATTTCAAGCATATCATAAATTTTGAAAGAAAGAAGCCTTGATAAATTAAGAGCATCATGTCTATAATGCATTTTTGAACCCTTAAAAGACATAAGAAACAACATTACCCCAGATCGTGATTTACCATTATTTAAGTGTTTGCTCATAAACCCATTGTAAATCTCACAGTTTTCTCCCCATTTTTTTCCCAGCAAACTCTATGGTTTATTATGATCCTTTCATTTCATTTCGAGCATGCCTTACAATTTTGAAATAAAGATGCCATAAATTGTTCGCTCATAAACCCATAATAAATCTCATTGTTCTCTTTCTCGCTTTCTCCTCTTTTTTTTTCATCTGAATCTCACACATTAAATATCTAATTCCTGAACAGAGAAATTAATGAATAGCAGCAATCAGAAAACAAATTCAAGCAACATCATTTACCTTTTTGATGAAATACCCCATGTAATCATCCGTTGCAAGCTCCCTAAACCTCGACGCAGATCCCGGAGACAAATTTCCAACCTTGGCATTGTCTTTCTCCTCGTCAATCTGGTTGTGCTCCGCCTTACCCGGCACTCCTACGCCATACGGCGATTCCCCTGCTTCCATTTCCTTGACCTTTTTAGCCCCAAAACTATTCCCTATTTCTCCTATCATTTCTTCCTTCTTCAGACAACAATCCAACAAGCTCTGAGCGGCCCCAGTTTCACCAGCTACAGAGGTCGTCGGCAGCGGCCTCTTGGCTGACGGAAGCCGAGCACGAGAGGTCGCCTTTGGCCGCGGAGGGAGAGCCGGCGGCAAGTCCGGCCTCTCGTTCTCCTCATTTCGCCGGAGAGACTCCAGCATTTCCTCCAACGAGCTCCTAGCTGTTGACAAAGACAACATTTTCTTGCAAAATCTACAAAACCCTCAATTTACAATCCCAACAATCTTATATTTCCCTCAATCTCGAACAATGACATTGCCAAGATGGCTTTATTCAATTCTAAAACTAAACCCTGCCCGAAATTCTTCGAATTTCACGATTGAATCCAACCCACTTTCAGGTGAAAGCTAAAGACGATTAATTTTCCGCAAAAAACAAAGCGAACGAAAGCAGAAGCAATGAACGAGCTTGTCCACTTGCCCACAACCGAAAAGCTTCTAGCAGAAAAGTAAAAGACGTTTCGTGAAAACGAAGTCTGAGGAGACAAATCCGAGATTAGGAGAATCGGTGTTCTTCTTAGAAAGAAACCTCGGAGACACACGTTAATGGCGAACAGCAGAAACTTATAATTATCTGGATTTAACTGCTAGCAGTTCCGTAAATGGCAGAGGTTTAGATGGATTTGAGCAAGTAAACATGGGGGTTTGAGGTTCTTTGAACTAAAATTTACAGGCGACGAAATTAAATTAAGACCGTTGAATCTGATAAGAAAACAAGAGTATTTGGTTTTTGAAATTTAAATTTGGAAATTAGTTGAAAATAATTGTGGGTATGAACTGTTAGTGGGTGGGGCCCAGATAGAGATAGGAATGTTCCTCTGTAGCCTGTAGGTCTGGCCTGTCCTGCGAATTGACATTTTTAGACATCCCTATGTCTCATTTTTATTATCTTCGGGTCCACCTAAATTATTTTGGCCATAGGCCAGCAGAGGAGTCCATTGGAATTTTGACTCAATTCTCTAATTTCTTTTTCTTTTTTTCTTTTTTGAGAGAGAGAATTATAATTTCGTTCTTCTATTTTCCCTACAATTTAGTTTTGGAGGGATTTAATATTTCAAAATTTAAAATCTTATTATAGTTAAAAGAATTACTCACACAAAAGACAAATAATTAATGTTTTGTTTAAAAAAATTAAATTAATATTCAATAAATCAATAATATTTTTAGGACCCACGAATTAAATCAAAACTCGATAAATTAATGACCTTTTTTTAATTAATAGATTTTGATTGAACCCAAATTTATTAATTTAAAAAAATTACTATATTTATCATAATTATCTTTTATCTCAGTTAATCACCTACTTCATAAATAATAGTATTTTATTACTAATTGTGGTAAATAGAGCTTTACAAGACATAATTAAATTGGATTTAATAGATCCAAACCAAAACGAACTTGGTTTTGGGGGTGAGATAATTGGTAATAAATGTGGTAGAGTATAAGCAATAAAATTAAATAGGAAGAAAAGGAGTGGGTGAGGTTAGTTAAATGACCATAATTAAAGATTATAATGTTTTTATTAAATTAGAGTAGAAATGTAATTGGAAAGATGTGAAGAAGTGAATTTATGTGATACGTTGACGAGTAATGAAAAAAAAAGTTATACATGGGAAGTCTTTTTCATTTGTTGATTATAACTATTTAGCTGAAACCAACCTGCAAAACTTCAATTGGTAAATCTATTTATTTATGATAATAGTAATCATGGTTATAATATAATTAATGACTAGGATTATATATATATATATATATACATATATATATAAGCTTGTACACTACACTACACTACACTACACTGCATTGAATAATCAATGATTGAATTGAAGTGGACTTCATTAATGCAGCACTTCATGAACTAAGATTCGGTTAAATCAACAATATTTTTTATTTTTCTTCTATTTAATATTAGTATGGAATGGAACTCTGATTTATATATTTAACAATTAATGTAATTAGACTATCAACATTTGAATATAACAATATTTAATTAGAATTTCACTGAGCTACTCTTTATTTTACACTAATGTAAAATTTGTAAAATTTACGATATGTTCAAAAAAGTATAATGAAATAAAATTCTTTTATATTATAATAATTAATTAATAAATATATTAATTCATCTCTTTAATTATAGAAATATATATATATATTTTTTAGTTATAATTGGATATAACATTGTGTTAAAATACATAAAATGTGGATTATGAGGCTACATAATATGCTCATTTATAATAGAATAGATCGACTAAATATACGAGGCTTAATAAAATTAAAAATATATTTAAATATGAATAATGTACCCTAAGTAATTTCTTTTTTTTTTGTTATTCACATCAAGTTTGATTATTAACTAAGCCATAACAAAATTACATGATAAATTTAATTATGTAATATATATTAATTACTAATTTTTCATATTGCAAATAAAAAATAATACATACTAAATTATAAAACCTTATTTAACATAAATAAGATAATCAATATTAATATGTATTAATATTTTCATATGTAACATTAAATTAATTTACTTATATAATAATAATATAAAAATCAAGAATGACATATTATGATGTATTTTTTATAGGACGATAGAATTGATATACTAAAATTTTATGCCATTTGACAAATTTACGACTCTGTTGATAATATATACGTTATTTTTTGACATGAGTCATGAGAAAAAATGATATTTATTAATTCATATTTTATTAAGGTTGAGATCCAAAGATATAAGAAAAAAAATATTTTTAACATTTTGTGTCCAAAATCAAAGGATCGAAACACAGATTTCAATCATGGTGGACACTATGTTTTATTACTTTTTGCAGATGAATCGCTAAACACAAAGAACTTAGAACCAAAATAGCTTTTTGACATTTCCAACTTTACCCTTTTAGTTCACTCTCGTAACAGTCCTTCTTTGAGGATCATTAAACAAAGACTTATGTAAAAGAGAAACTTTATAAGACTAATTTACATAAAAGTCAAACGTTACCAATGAAATTATTTAATTACCTTTAAGGTATCGGCTAATAACTATGATTAGGATAAGATTATAAAATTATAATGCAAAAATATTCAGTCGTAAATGTATACTTGATGATCGTTTGACTCTTCGTGAACTGTATAACATCAAAAAAATTATTTTATAAATTTTAAAATTGGTATTATTCTTGTACCAAGAATTGTCCTGAAGTATTCCCCACTTGATCAAATCGAAGAAGTTAAATTAATTATAAATTGATTTTAGATGATATATTATTTTTATGCTACGTACACAATGATATTTAATTAATTAGACCTTAGTGAAATTAATAATATATAACCAGTAGTAATTTGAAAAAAATGCTAATTTTAAAGTTGTATTAATTGTTATTAAAATTAAAAAATAAAATAATATTGGGGTCATTAATTAAACTCATAAATGTAGTTGAAAACATTGAAATGTTCATATCATAAGACTTAATAGTTTTGCTCAATATCAGTTACATATTTATATATAATTTTGGAGATCAGTACTGGACATGGTTTTGGTTTGGAATCAGAATTGATGGTCTACGATTCGGAGATGCAACCTGCGTCTAGTTTTTACTGCTGCCCTCCCCTCCCCCCCCCCTTTCGGGGAGAAGACTTCTCGTGTAGTTCGTAATTGTAGAATGATAGGTCGATTTCCAACCCGCGGAGATACGGCAAGGAAGAGCATACTTACTTATCTTATTCATTAGGGCCGGCTTCGAGATCTCCTTCTTTTTTCTTAGGGAGGAAGGGGGAATAGACTGCTAGTAAGGTTTTTGAAAGATCGAAAAGTAAGGTTTTTGCGATATTCGTTCCTTCTCTCAGTCTCAAGCTCTGTTTGGTCTTCCTTCTCTGTCTTCCAGGCCAATGGTGCTTCCCTACCCTTATCTATTCTCTCATTATTGAGGTGCTTTCCCTTTCGCCTGTCTAATCTAATAAGGAATAAGATTTGATCATCGGACCGGACACGATGCATACATTATAGGCAATGAAACGCCTGCCCAGATGGAGATTCTCTAAGCTTCCCAGAAATCTCCTGCTTGAGCTACCACCGTTCTCAAATTATGTAGAGGTAAAGATTGAGTCCGAATCGAACAAAGGGACAGCAGTTGTGGTCCTCGAAGGGGTCGAAAGCCGTGCGAGGAGTTCGAAAATCGACAATCCATCTCGGAGGTGAGGAAGAGGTGGAGGCTGTGCAGGACCAAGAGGTCGGAACTGAAATTGAAATCGGCCATGTCGGTTCAGTTCCACCCTCACGATTTCAAAAAATAACAAGTTCAAAACTAAAATCAAAACTGGCATAACCGTACCCTATCTATGCATCCGAACCAATTCCAATAAATGATTATACTATATTTAACGTTGGGATTCAACTTTACTTCGTAATTCATAAATATGTGTGTGTATCTGTACATATATTTTTGTTTTTGGTGCTTTATCGTGTAATCTTCTTCTTCTTTTTCTCCTCAATATTTCCTCCCATGTAAAATTAGTACAAAAATAAGGAGGAAAAATGCTTATATTTTGAATTTTAAAAAACTATATTTTACTTTAAGATATTTGATTTTTAAAAATATCATTATATTATTGAGTGGACCCCTCTCTATATAAGCATTCACTATCAATTTTTATTTATTTTTATATATTAAATTGTAAAAGAAAATGAAAGTTTTTTAGATTTAATTGTATAGGTTTACAGAGGTATCTATTATAAAAGTGAATTTCATGGTTTTTTTTTTCAAAATAATGCCAAAAGAAAAATTACAAAATAGGTATAAATTTAAACAGATTTTAAAAATAGGAAAAATATCACCCCAGATGACGTGTTTTGGATAAAACGTCAGTTGGGGTGACGATGTAATTTCTGGAAAAAAAAAGGTCAGCCCAGCTGACATTTTTAATTTTCAAAAAAAAATAAAAATATATATATATATATATAAGTTTACATACATGCATGCATACACACACATACACCACACATACATTGATATATATATATATAGCACAAATAGTATATATATATATGAATCACGTAAGCATTTATATATATAATATATATGTATATATATTTGTTTTATATTATATATATTATTATTAATTTTTTTTATTTATTAAAGTTATAATATTATATATATAGGAATTTATGTATATATATTTTAAAAAAATAAATAAAATTAAAATTTTAAAATATAAAATATTATAATATTATTTAATTATTATGTTATAAACATAATATATATTATAAATATATATATTCTAAATATATATTCTGAATATGTATATATATTTTTTATTTATTAAGTAAATATATAAAAATATATATTAAATTATAATTTTAAAAAGTAAAATATTATAATTTTATTTAAGATAATAAAAAAATTATTTAAATTAAAGAATATTTTTAATTATTAATATATATATATATTAATAATACATAAATATATATATAAGAATAAATAAAAAAAGAAAAAATAATAAATAAACGTCACCCGCACTGACGTTTTAAAAAAACGTCAGTTGCGGTGATGTTTTTTTTATTTTTTTCTTTTATATAATATATTATATATATATATATTTATAAAATATATATATTCTAAATATATATTTTGAATATGTATATATATATATATTTTTATTTATTAAGTAAATATATAAAAATATATATTAAATTATAATTTTAAAAAGTAAAATATTATAATTTTATTTAAGATAATAAAAAAATTATTTAAATTAAAGAATAATTTTTAATTATTAATTCATATTCTGAAAATAAAATAATATATATTAATAATACATAAATATATATATAAGAATAAATAAATAAAAGAAAAAATGAATAAACGTCACCCACACTGATGTTTTAAAAAAACGTCAGTTGCGGTGACGTTTTTTTATTTTTTTCTTTTATATAATATATATTATATATATTTATAAAATATATATATTCTAAATATATATTTATAAAATATATATGTTCCAAAAATATATTTTGAATATGTATATATATATTTTTAATTTATTTATTGAGTAAATATGTAAAAATATATATTAAATTATATTTTTAAAAAGTAAAATATTATAATTTTATTTAAGATAATAAAAAATTATTTAAATTAAAGAATAATTTTTAATTATTAATATGTATAATTTCATATTTTGAAAATAAAATAATATATATATATATATTAATAATACATAAATATATATATATAAGAATAAATAAAAAAATGAAAAAATGAACGATACAATACATTTATGTTTTCCTGTACAATTTCGCCTCTGCTATAAACTCTAATTGCAACTCGTCGATGACTCGCCATTGATTGAAAGTGATATATATATATATGAATATATTTTAACTGTGAAATATATAAATTCAATACAAACATAAAGAAGAAATAAATTATAATTAGTAAGTGTAGACCACATTGTACGTCTGAAAAGCATCATTATGAAATAATGCATTACATTTCACAAACAAGATACGTATGAAACGCATGATAAATAATGCATTATATTTTACAACCAAGATACATTTACAAGGAATATACATCACTCTGTGAATGATCATTATCGGGTAAATTTTCTACAACATTATTATCATCCACGACTTCTATATCAACATTTTCATTATCTACTGGATCCTGCCACATATTTAAGTCAGGGGTGATATCTATAAGATCTAGTATGCGTGATCGCGTCATATTCACGTGATGAAAGTTAGTCGTACTCTCTTGTTGGATAATTTTATTTTGGTTTATCTCGTTATCCAATTGAGCACGTAACTCATTCAACTCATTTTCTAGGGCGTTTATATGCTCGTCTCTAGCCCCAAGCTGCTCTATTATATTATTTTTTTCCGTTGTCAAAAAAAACTTATAGTACTACGTAGGAAGTTTATTTCATTCCCTAAGACGTCTTCTTCTTGCCAACGAAACCTTCTAAAACAGAAACATGGTTAGATGACCAATCCAATTCAACTTGTCACATCTTTACATGCCGCCGTAATTTTCGTATTTCTTGGTCTTGCATGTTGGAAATCACATTTGCAGCAACATCTTTTCTCCTCAATCCCTCTATTTCTTCTTTTAGTTGTTGGTTACGTATTGTTAATTGCACCAAACTTGTTGACTTTTTTACGATAGACCGATAAACTTTGTATGTGTTATGTTTATTGGCTCGTGTGGAAGTTGATGCTGATGACTTTGATGTTGAAATCATACCTATCAAATATAATTTATATGGGTTATTATAGTTATTAAATTTATATATTTTTTAAATATCCTATAATAATATATTAATTATAGTAAACAAGATTTATTTAGTCAACATAACATAACGTAAATAAAAACAAGTTAAACATACAATACATACAACAATAAAAATATATTCATCATAATAAACAAATAAAATTTAAATAACATCACATTAATAAATACAATAAAATAATTAAATGACACATAAAACAATACACACATATTATTAAAAATTAGAAATCTTATCATATGAATGTATATACGAAACCAAATAAATATTCACTTACAATAATATATTATGTTAAAAATAAATGATGTATATGTGTACTAACCTTAGTTTAGTTTACAAAAATATTTGTGGAAGTTGAAGTTTGTCTTCTTGAACACAATCTACACAATATAGCATAAAAAATAAAAAATTAACGATTAGTGTTTAAGAAAAAAATCATCTCATATCATGTCAAAAATTAAGAAAAAATAACGTTAATTGGTGATAAATAAAAAACGATTAGTTCACAAATAGAACAAAAATAAATTAAAACATGTGAAAGGAAATATAAAAGAACCAGCATCAATATTTGACTCCAAACTATATACCTTTTTATATAAAGAAAATCGAGTAGGGCAGTGACAAATTCAAGAAGATAGCAAGAAGAAGATTGAAGTAGAAAATTGAAGGAGAAATGAAGATGAAGGAGCCGAGAGGGAGTTGAGTGAAAAGAAGAAAGAGAAAGTGAGTGAAGAAAAAAACTCTCCACCTCACCCCATGTAACCAACATCTCCACCACATCAAAGTCTCCTCTGCAAAGCCTGAAAAATTAATCAACCCACGCCAAATTTATATAAAGCCTGAAAAGTTGATGTAACATTGTGTTGTCAAAATAATGCATGCAATAATGATGCCAAAAATTTAATGCATGTATGACAAAGTGTGTAAGTGATATGACAAGTGTAATTTTTATTTAAATTGTGATAAGATGTATCAAATGGTATATAAATGATAAATACGAGTACAATTTTTTATCAGTTTTATTTTATTAAAATTACAGTTTTTAATCTATATAAAAAATTTATTTTATTAACATAGTGTATTTATAAATAAATATAGTGTAAAAATATTTAATATGTGATATATTTATTATAAAAAATATAATATGATGTTATGGTATTGTAAAATTATATAAAGTGATAATATGTTTTTATAAATATATATATGATAATTTCATAATTTTAATTAGCTTATTTTTATAATTATTTTAATTTAAATAATTGTTTTTTATTATGTATATAATAATTTTTAGTATTTATAATTAATTTATTAAAAAATATATCATGAATTATTGCATATATATTTGTAAAAATTTATTAAAATGATAATTAAAATTAAGTTTCAAAATAATATCTAAACAATTTTTTAAATATATATTAAATATATAATATCAAAATAATATCTAAACGATTTTTTAAATATAGTTTCAAAAAAAAAAATATATATATATATGTTTATAATATATATTATATAAAAGAAAAAAAAAGAAAAAAATCACCGCAACTGACTTTTTTTAAAACGTCAATGCGGGTGACGTTTATTCATTTTTTTTCTTTTTTTTATTCTTATATATATGTATTTATGTATTATTAATATATATATTATTTTATTTTCAGAATATGAATTAATAATTAAAAATCATTCTTTAATTTAAATAATTTTTTTTATTATCTTAAATAAAATTATAATATTTTACTTTTTAAAAAATATATATATACATATTCAAAATATATATTTAGAATATATATATTTTATAAATAGATATATATATATATAATATATATTATATAAAAGAAAAAAAGGTCACCGCAACTGACGTTTTTTTAAAACGTCTGTGCAGGTGACGTTTATTCATTTTTTTATTTTTTATTTATTCTTATATATATATATATATATTTATGTGTTATTAATATATATATATACTATTTTATTTTCAGAATATTAATTAATAATTAAAAATTATTCTTTAATTTAAATAAAAAAAATTATTATCTTAAATAAAATTATAATATTTTACTTTTTAAAATTATAATTTATTATATATTTTTATATATTTACTTAATAAATAAATATATATATATATATTCAAAATATATATTTAGACTATATATATTTTATAAATATATATATATAATATATATTATATAAAAGAAAAAAATAAAAAAAGTCACCGCAACTAACGTTTTTTTAAAACGTCAGTGCGGATGACGTTTATTTATTTTTTTCTTTTTATTTATTTATTCTTATATATATATATTTATGTATTATTAATATATATTATATATATTATTTTATTTTCATAATATATGAAATTATACATATTAATAATTAAAAATTATTCTTTAATTTAAATAATTTTTTTATTATCTTCAATAAAATTATAATATTTTACTTTTTAAAATTATAATTTAATATATATTTTTATATATTTACTTAATAAATAAAAAATATATATACATATTCATAATTTATATTTAGAATATATATATTTATAATATATATTATGTATATAACATAATAATTAAATAACATTATAATATTTTATATTTTAAAATTTTAATTTAATTTAATTTTTTAAAAATATATATACATAAATTCCTATATATATATTAATAATATTATAACTTTAATAAATATAAAAAAATTAATAATATATATAATATAAAAACAAATATATATATATACACATATATATATTATATATATAAATGCTTATGTCATTCATATATATATATATATACTATTTGTGCTGTATATATATATATATATCAATGTATGTGTGATGTATGTGTGTGTATGCATGCATGTATGTAAACTTATATATATATAATTTAAAAAAAAAAACGTTAGCTGGGCTAACGTTTTTTATTCAGAAATTACATCGTCACCCCAACTGACGTTTTATCCAAAAAATATCACCTGGGGTGATGTGACGTTTTACATATTTTTAAAAACTGTTTAAAATTATACCTATTTTGTAATTTTTTTTTGGCATTATTTTGAAAAAAAAACCCGGATTTCATCCGAACAAATCGCCTTAATTGGACTAAAATATTAACTAATGATACAATTATAAATTTTTATAGGATATTATTTAATTTCTCATTATTTAAATATTGTGCTAGAATTATAAAAGTTCTGAAATATTGAAATTAAATTTTATATTTCGCCGTTAATAAAAGGTACCTAAAATTACTTGAAAAATACCTTATGTTTTCAGGTTTTGAATTTAGATAAATGCTAGTATTAGATAATTATCAATGAAAAAATAAACCTTTTAAAAAAAAAAAATCTTGAATTAATATCTTGATCATTTCGTCTCAATCATCTAGACTATTTTGATAATATTGAAGCCGTTCATTTAGGGCCTAATAAATAAAATTTTGAACGAAATAGAATCAGGTTTCTTTATTCCATTTTATAACTATGGGTGTTTCTATTTACACCACAAAATTTTCTTTTCACACCATGTTTTCTTTATACACCACTTAAGAATTTTTTTAGCATCAAGTTTACTAAATACACCATCAATTGTTTCCAATTCTACCCTCTGAGTAAGAAAAAAACAAAGAAAACTTTAATTCCTACTCTTAACATTTCATTTCCAACCTCCGTCTGCGGCCCAACCGGGCTTTCTTCCCCAGAAAGCTGCTTCAACCCAAGGTGCCATTCATTTGCAGGTCCAATTCCAGCGAAACTTTTGCATGGGAGATAAACAATTCTATCACCAAAAGGGGTTCAACTACTTTTTCCAAGAAAAAAATTGCAGGAAAATAAAATATTGAGTAAAAAAGTTATTATATGTGTTCGATCCTGATTTTTTTTAACACAAGAATGTATATTAGACTCTAGATTTCGGAACACAAGAGGATGTGTATAAAAATCTTATATTGAATAAATTGAGATGTGTTTATAGTTTATTCACAAATGAACTCAACTTCAGATATTGAAAAATGTTTGGTTGTGTCTTTTCGAATGGCTTGATATTTATTCGAAACATAATTTTCAAATATTATATAGAGCCTTTTTTTTTTTCTTTTATTATGATTTTCATTGTTGGAAGATTGTTCTTTTTTTGTTGCTTTTAACAGTATTTAAATCAATTGTTTACTCTTGGTTGAGAAAATGAAAATTAAGGTTTCAGTTTTCAGGTTGATTGTCGTGACGAAGGAGGGTGGGCCATTGGTGATGATAGTGGTGAAGAAGAAATGAGTTATTTTTGGAAGGGCATTTTTGTTATTTTGTTTATGTTTTTTTTAGAAAAAAAATTATTATGTGGTGTAAATAAAGAATTTGGTGGTGTAAATAGTATCACCCTATAACTATTTATCTATAAAAAAAAGTCATAGTTTAAAATAATTTTTATCGAAAAAAAGAAATTGTATTTTAAAAATAGTTTTGTCCAAAATATAAATGACATATCCCAAATGTAAATGTTCTATTTTATTAGTGAAAGTCAAATATATATAATTTTTAATTTCATTAACAAGTTATATATAATTAAATAAGTCATATCAACAAATAAAAAAAGTATTTTTAAATGCACCACAAAAATTACTCTTCACACAATTTTAATTTTGTGGATAAAATTAAACATAATGTAAATAACGAATAACCCTTATTTAAATATATATATATATTTATTTAAAAACAAACCTTAATATTTTCATTGTTGATGTTTTTCATTTTTTGCTAAAATACAAAGATAGACTAACCCTATATTAAGAGGAATCAAAATAAAATGGAAATATTTGTAAGTAATCAATAATAGCAAATGATATAGAAATATAAATATTATAAGTTAGACAAATAAATTATGCATTGTGCGCCGCAAGATTAAAATCACGTATACGTTCGACCAAAGATAAAATATAGTAGGTCGAACGCACAAATATGGTGTTCGACTCTCATTGATTGTACACCATGTTGTATGTTTGACCTTAATTAACCGAACATCATATTTTTATGTTCGATCTTAATTGATCGAACGTATGCCCTATTTTAGTCATTGAACATAAAATATACAATTTATTTATTTAATACTTATAATAATTACAATTTCTATTTCATTTGTATTCATATTGTCCATTACTAATTACTTACACATGTCATATATTTTTTTTTTAATCCAGATGTAACCTATGTAGGGTCTAGCGTGTATCTTCGTATGTTTTTAAGCTAAGAAGGAAGAACAAGTACTATGGTCTATTTTTAAAAATATATATTAATAAAAGTAAGTTTATTTATTATTTACTTTATATATAATTTTATCCATAAAATTAAAATGGTGTGAAAAATTAATTTTATAGTGTAATAAAAATAGCCTAAAAAATTATGCATGTATGAATTTATAATTTTTAATAAAATAAACCTCAATCAAAGTGATAAAACAAAAAATTATATTTGTGCGAAACATAATATATATTTTATTAATTTGTTTAAAGGGGGGCGTAATATATATATATATATATATATATATAAGGGAAGGGAATTAATAAGCGGCAACGGCGGCAGCACGGCAGATTACATATTACATGTATAATAAAGGGGGGCTTGGCAATGGCTAGTGGGCCCTCCCGTCAATCGAGGAGAAAATGAATTAGGTAGTTGTCCCTGGGTCCCACCTTTTTTAATTTTTGCTGTTTGTTGAATTCTAATCCATCTTATTATTTTCTTCCCATTTGGTGCTTTCTTGGCACCCACTACTCACAATCGACAAAAATATATTATTCATTTATTTTCATTTTTATCCCTTTTTTATTATTATTATTTTTCATTTTGACTTGATGAACCAAAATATAAATAAAAATGTTTAAATACCATTTTTATATGTCATTTCAATGAGCCCATACATTAATTTTGATATGTGTATTGGATGTATTGTGCACTTCATTTATAGTATTGCTTGTTAATTAAAAAATATTACACAAAAATTTATGTAAATTAAGTGCATGTACAATACAATTTAAAATATTATTTGTTTAACTATAAAATATTACTTACTATTTAAAATTTATTACAAAAAACTTATTCAAAATATTATTTATTTACTTAAAAAATTAATAATATTTTTTAGTTAAATAAATAATAGCATAATTTAGTACATCGTTTATTAAATAAACATACTTGTAAGAAATATGCATAAATAAATTTATTATAGGTTAATGCAGTGGAAGGTTACGACTTCATAATTGCAGGCATGCATTATAGCAAAAATGGGTTGACATGTCTTCCAAGGAAAGACGACGCGTACTATTTGTTGTGAGCTACAAACTGCTGCTTTAGACAAGCAACAACCTAACTGTAGTTTCTTTCCTATTTAAGACCTGATGAATGTGACGTATTATCTTGTTTAACCTAAAGTAATAATACTTTCCCACCTAAAAAAATAAGTTTTCAAATGCTGACTATATTTTAGACAAAAAGAGTACTAAATAAAATTGTAAAATTATGTGTTGTGTTACAAATAATAGAACAAAATGTGTATTTAAATCTGCTATTTTATGAGATATTTGAATTAAAATATAGATATCTAAATTATATTCAACCGAACACATCCAAAATATCGAGGGAGTAGATAATGGGTGTGACAAGGAGTGTTTGGTGGGAGTGGATAAGGGTGTCATACTCACCCAGGTGTTACTCAATACTCAAAAGTGGATAATTAAAATCATAGTAGGTGAATCACCAAATACAATATATTCAATTCGTGAATCGCATTAAAAAATATTGATTTACAAAATGGAATCATAACTACATTTTCCCAGCATAAATTACATTCAAATAGGTCTGTGCTATTACATATTAACATGTACACTGCACAAAGGCAACCCTGAATGGCACAGAACAGGCAAACAGAGTTCCTGACTTCAGGAAGGGGATTAGTTGACACTTTTTTTTTTTTTTTGGGATAATTGGATATTTGACACTTTCAAGCAACAACTTCTTGATACACACACACACAAAGACATCCACACTCCCCAGTCTGTACTTATCAACTTCCAGAAAGAAGCAAATAGAATTTAGAATCACATTCATGCTATGATCTCTTGCTTAACTTTCCCCACCATTTTCGTCGATGTTTATCAGCCTCAACAGGCCACATCATATGTATCTTTGCCTTTGCTTCTCTTAACCGACCCTTGTAATCTTTCTTCCATGCCTTAAACATGTGTTTCAGTCTCCGATAGTCTTCTAGAGGGTTTAGAGAATGTGAATGTGCTGACTTGACCTCTGCAATTGATTGGACTTCGTCATCAAAAGTCTGTTTCCTTTGCTCGAACTCCTCCATAAGATGGCTCACCGGATTTACACCTCCATTTGTTGCACTCGCCCTTCCTGCTTGGCCTCTAGTATTGCCAGCACCAAGGCTCTTTTCGGCTGCAGCTAAATTCATCTGCAAAATAGAAAACATGTGGTAATTAGGAAATCAAATACTTTTTTATGCCCAAAATATATGAGAATTTTTTGGCTGTGTGAGACTGGACATTTCAAATTGGGATGGGATTTTACCCGGAAGGTTTGGTCAAAAATACTGTTTCGTCATAAAAGAATTTTCAATACCAAATTATCCTGATTCGTCATATATAATGAAATATTTGAATGAAAACACTATACGGATATCTCAAAGTGAAGTTTGGGTATTGTGAAATTTATGTGGGTATGCAGAACAACCTCTGCCTTTGCAAACTTTGATACCCTGAAGTAGACTACGCCATAGATAACATGCTACATTTGATCCTGTACAGAACCTCTTGATGGATATAATCCACATTTTTTATAGTGATTTCGGTTTTATCTCACGTTATGAGCCATCAGAGCATAGCAAGGGAGTGGAGGACTTTACCCATATGCATATCTACCTCCAACAATTGATGAACTTTCACTTTATTTTAATCAGTTCTTTTTTTGTAAGTTCAAAACCACCCAACCCCAGAAAGTTGATTCTATAGCAAATATTTGGAAACGAAAGAAAAACAAACTCACTCGTAAAGATGTCATCTGCTTTTGCCATGTCTCTTCCATGGATTTCATCTTCTCTTCAAATTCTGTCCACCGTAACTTGTATTGTTGCACCTGCTCTCTCAGAGCTGCATTTTCTTCTTCCTTGTGTCCAAGTGTAGCTTCTGCCATTGATGCTCGCTTTTGAAGTTCTTCAACAACCAAAGGCAAAACTTCTGTTGGCAGATCCTGCTCACCGATACATGCATCAGTGAATTATGCACATTTTATTTTTCATATTATTGAGGGAAAAAAATGAAAGTAGAAGCGGTGGCTTAAAACAGAGAAGACAAGGAGATTCATAATACAATGTCAAATAAAGTATTATGTTTCAAGTCATGGCTTTGGCAAGACAGTACCTTGATTTCAGAAATCCTTCTACCTTCAGAAATTCTTCTGCCTGGTTTCAGTTTACCAGAGTTTGGCTCCTTTAAATTCCAGAGGTGGCTAAAATGCCTTCGGGCTAACCATCCACGAATTACTGCACAAGGAATTAATTAGACTAGGAGGACAACCGCACTGTGAATCAGCTGCTTCTAAAAAGGAGATAACATTACCACACTGTAATTGCACAACTGCCATAATATGGTCATTTAGCTTCCCATGGGTAACCTGGTTTCTCAACCTGAGTAAGACTCTATAATCCTTTCTCGCAATTTCACCACGAACATCTGCAGATTTATAACCATAACTATGAGTGACAAAAGTCGTAATGACAACTGCCCCCCCCCCCCCCCCCCCGACAGAGGTTAGGTGACTGTCACTATAGAGAAATTAATAGAGCAGGAAGAGTGTGTGTGTGTGTGTGTGTTCCTAAAGACCTTTTTTTTTTTTCCCTGTTTTGTCTTTACAATATTATGTTTTCTCAGGAAAGATTTTAGTGAAGAAAAGAAGTGCACAAGTTGCTGCACTCACATGATTGCAACATTACTACTACATCCTTGAGTTCTTGGAGGTCTGAACGAGCAGGATAACCAGGGAGACTCTCCTGCTCATCAGTAATACCTTGCAGAACTCTATTTTTAATATCTTCCAGAGCATCAATCTGTGGTCCCAACATAGCAAAATATTAGTCAAACTAGTCATCTTTCCAGTTTCCAGAAGCAACGTACAAAAATTCTCTCTGTCAATGTAATAGTGAGACAGTCGTCCAATGAAATGCTTTAGAAGGTAACTGCTATTCAAAACATGCACAAAATTCACCTGCCCTGCTCGGAAGTATAATTTTGTATAACCAACTTGGTACATCTCTGGAAGTATACCAAAATGCCGCAGAACGGCCACTGACACACTTAAAGGATCTTGACAAGCTATTTTTTCAGGAAGTAGGAAGCCATACCTGAAAGTCAACCAAATATATGTGACAAGCCCTAAGGTAATTGTAAGGATTGGAAACTAAGAAAGGTGCACCTCACCTTCTTGTGAACTCTTGATGGGTAATCCGGGAGGGGTACCCATGCCTCGAAATCCTCACAACTTCTAGAATCCCACAGCAATGAAGCTGCTCTAAGACAAGATCCTTTTCAACCACCCTAGGGATCTGCTTGTTGTTTGGTCTTATACAACAAATGAAATGTGGTGTGGTCCTTTCAAGGTGTTGCATTAATTTGAATAGCTCACCCTACAACAGTGGATAGAAGTTGTACAAAATTTATAGAACACATCATGTCTGTAGAGTAAGTACGTGTTCATAGCTATTATACTCAAAACGCAGTTCGAAGGAGACACATGAACAAGGGAGAGAATCGCGAATAATTGAAAAGCAAGGGACTGCATATTTAAAGAGAATCAGCAAAAAACTTCAATTTCATCAGTTTTTTTTCCTATCCTTTATCCCTTAGGTGTGAGCAAGAAGGAAGGGAAGAAGACTGATATTTGGGAAAGAACAAGCTCTATCACCTTGAATTTAGTCGCAACACTTGGCCTCTGACAAGCGGATATCCCTGATTGCATCAATCTGCTTTCTGGATTCTGGGATTGTTTGAGCAGAGTAGAAGCAAAATATTGTGGAAGTCGACGGCTGGACGATGAAAGTAGTTGTTGAATGGATTCAGAAAGCAATTGATCTCTGTTCTTCTCCAAGAATTTCCCCGTGTCATAAAGAACCTAAAGAGAAGAGCCAATATCAACATCAACCACCAGTTAAAGAATAACATAAACTCAAGTGATATATATGTAACAAACATGGTGATAACATCTAAATGGTAACATGCTAATAACTGTATATAAACAGGAATGACATATGTCAAACAATCCAATCAAGATTACAACCATATTCTGATGAAACAACAAAAATGTAGAAAAACTTGGATACAATATATGAACCCATTAGTTTAACTATTCATGTAGCAGAGATCTATAATTTTGGAACTGATTAGGATGCAAACAATAGCTTCACCTTGTAAACAGTAAGCACAACTAAGATGTATTGTCCGACCTGTACCATTTATGTGATATATACAAATTCTCCTGCTACTCTGCAATATTCTCAAATAACAATGCTTATTGTTTTTCATGGTAAATGATGAGGAAAAATTAAGGAACGTGAAATAAAAAATAAATTCCTCTGGGCAACAGCCTAATGACACTGTTCAGGGAAATAAATTCCAAAAAAAGAAAAAGAAAAAAAGAACAAGAAAAGAAACTGATGTGGGAGAAAGTTTAGTATAAAAGGATTTGTCAAAATAGTCGTTACTTTCTTATGAAATATATCAAGTGCAAGTATATTTAGAGTAGCATAGCATGTCAAAACTTTGCATCCATGTTCTCTTTATTATTTTTCGCTGCCTGTTCTTAGTTCTTGCACGCACCAGCCAGCAACAGCTGACTATAAATGTTCTAAAATTTGCACATACATTAATTTATTACCGGCATACCCTGATCCACAATATGCATACTGCCCACACAAATTATAATCAATTTCTTACTTTGTTTAAATCTCACTTACTATAGCTTTACTAATTCATTTGACAGTTCACAGAAACTCCACAAACGTAAGGCCAGTAGTAGAACTAACCTCTCCAGCATAATGACGCACGCTGAATGTTCCACCTCTTTCTCCTTTAAAGCTAGGGTTAGCGTTCAAGTGCTGCTTGAGCTTATTGGCAAAAGTTAAATCTGTAGCTTTTGGGAGATTTGATTCTTCATCCAGTAAAGATATCAGCCCAATAGGTTTCTGTTCAAGCACACAGTGGGACCATAAATACAAAATTGAAAATTCTAACTCAACCATAACGGCCATCCAATTTGTTCCATACCCTAATATATCTATTAATGATAGCAGGTAAAAGTTAGATATAATGACATTTAGCAGGGAAAGAAAATAGTTTAGGCGAACTTAAGGTTTAAGACATGAATTGACCTCGTGAAATCATGAGTGCTATATGAAACTCCTGCAAGAACAACCCCCTTACTCTTAAATGGAAACTGATACATTTGGAAAGAGAAGTACCTTCTCAAAGAGATCCAAACAGTATTGGTTGTCTTCAAAATCTACTCTTTTCCAGTCAATTCCATCTAACTCATACTCCTGAAATCACAAAATTTGTAATATCATTATGCATACATTTCAATATAAAAAGTATCATTCTATGTGTTATGCACAATTTGCAACCACCAACAATATGCTTCAACTTAAATGTATATTCAGATTGTATGGCACAAACTTTAGGAGTTATGATATTCACAGAGGTATCGTGAGCTTAACTTTATATGAAACTAATGTGGAAAAGGAAATGAAAATATGAAGTGGCCCAGTCACGCCTTTCGCAAACTACCAGATGGAACATATATAAGTTGCGTACCTCTTGTTGAAGTTTGAAGAGATGTCGATTAAAATGTTGCTGGAGCCGCTCATTAGCATAATTGATGCAGAACTGTTCAAAGCTATTCTTCTAGAGCAAAAATAGAAGTTAGAGTGAGACATAGTTGCATCATATTATGAAGTATTAAACAAACAACTTTTACCTTAGATGACTCAAATCCATACATATCTAGAATGCTTATGGAACGCCCAGCATAATGTTTGCCCATGGCAAGTGATAAATTGATCTCCTCCACAATCCAGTCAAATAAGCTTGCATAGATAAACTTTGCCAATGCATCTCTTCCATCAATTGCCTAAATAAAAGGGGAAATGCAACATAAATATGAATATAATATAGATGGTACAAGTAATTTGACTATGTGCAAGCAACCTATGCTTTCAGTAATCATGGGAGTGTGTAAAAAGCACTAGCATGAAGTACAGTGTTAACATAGTTAATTTCCAAGGAACGGAGAACCTGCTCTAGAGTCAGCTTTTCTGTGAGCTCATCCTTTCCAAATTGTATCTTGCGGGTTGACAGAGCAAGCAGTAGTTCCTGCTCAGTGCAGCCTATCAAGTTGGCAGCATTCGTAAAAGCTGCAGATAAGGGGAACCCATTCCACAGAGTTAAGTCAATGCATCCACAGACAAGTCACTTGATATGAGACTAATAAGGAATGCTCTAACAAAATTGTTTTGTGTCTATCAATGAGAGAACAGCCCAATAAACCTAGTTTCTTAGATTGGGACCTCATCCAGTCACACGTGCAAGTTTCTGCATTTTATTTGTTAGTAAAGAAAACTTTGAGCTCTGATTTCCAAAGGGAATGCGAAAAATTCCTTCCCTAAAACTACCTAGTTTCCTAAATTATCTATCAACAGAAAATTCACTCTCAACACCGCTATCTATTTCTTGAATATATAATCAAAAGAGAAGTTCAACAAGCAAGAAAATAATAAGATACCAAAGAGAATGAAAACTGAATCAAGACAAGGAGCTACCTTCATCAATGACAACCTCTATGTGGTTTTGATTGCCTGTTACAAGAAAGGATATGTTTCCGAGCCACAAAACCGCTGCAAGCATCTCAAAGACTTGCTCCTGATCTTTTTTGCAAATTTTGATAGTATTTAAGGCTCCCTTGTGAAAGAAAAGCAATACGTGTTTAATAAAACTTTGTGCACAAAAGGAAATATGACAGAACAACGAGGAGTTCAAAGACACTGTTATTGAACATATAATCTTGCATTTCAAGGGCTTTCTTACCAAACAATACAGAAATTCTCTCCGACAGAGTTAAATCCGTGGGAATGATAGAGGAATAAGGGGGAATAAGTAGCTAGCAAAATATCAGCTTATTAGCAGCAAATCTGACTAATTAGTTAGCAAATTATCAGCATATTAGTAGCTTTTATAGGGGCTGAAAATTAGATATTATTATTATTATCATTATTATCATCATCATCATTATATTAACAAGGTGTAGGGATGAGCATTTGGGTAGGCAGATAATTAGTTTCATTGTATTCAGCCTTCGGCTGGGCAGCTTCAGCTGATGGGAATCATCCCGGGAAAACCATTTCTTTCATCAAAACATAATACTTTCTGCTCTTTACTCTATCAACTCACTCGAGATTCAAACAAATCAAACCTCTTCAGATGCAACAGAGGGGAGGTGGTTGCTTAGATGGAAGTGTAAGGGCTAAATCAAAGTGATGGCAAATCCAATATACAGAACATAATGAGAGCTTTTAATTACCTTAAGAGTTTGAAACTTCTGAGAATCATCAATGTTGTGGATCTCTAGGCAACCACTTTGATTGAGATAGTTGTATTCAGAAGCCCTTTTTAACCTCAACCTACCTGAAACGAAACCATGTACGATATCATCCTGTCATGATCTTGCTAGGAAAGCTATTAACATGTCCTTAGGCAATAAAGATGAATAAAATATAGAAGGATCAGCTTATCAAACATCAACCTGTATGCTAACGGACTTAGTTTGAAAAAGGTTCCGACAGCTCGAAAAAAAAAATTGTATTCAACATTTTCTGTACATCAGAAATTTCAGGTTAACTGTCTAAATGAAATTATTATTATGAATAGCTATACTAGTAATTGGAGAACACACCAGCAATAAAAGACTCTCTCTGTTAACTTCCACAAATATTTCAAGAAAAAAAACATAATAATAACAATAACAATAACAATAACAATAATAATAATAATAATAATAATAATAATAATAATCAGATGTGACATAACATGTAATAGCAATATGAGGAACTCAAATCAAAGTTAAGAAACACGTCCAGAATAATTTGAGGTTCACCAGGTAATATTGATACATGGGAGAGGGAAAAAAACAATATTTTAGGAAAAAAATCTGAAGATTGGCAAAGGCTGAAGCGAACCTCGAAGACCAGAAGAAGCCCCACAGCAAAGCTGGTAAAAGACATGATAGGATCGCTCTCCTTGAGCCAATTTAACAACTCTCGACTGTTTCAATGTGATATTTTGTTTCAAATGATTTAGTCAATAACTGTGATGCAGATTAAAGAATAAAGTCTAGTAATTTAGATAAAATGCACCGACCTTTTCCAGAGGGACTATACCTCCAACCAATCATATACAGAAGTGATATTTGACATGCATAAAATTCCAGAAATAAGTTAGAAAACCATGACTAAAACAGAAGTACGGTGATAAGCTTCTCAAAGTTCAACTAGGCAAGTATGAGAATACTTACAGGTCTGCAATTTAGCACCACGGATTTGTCCAGTAGTGCTAAAGTGGATTTCAATTAGCTTTCCCTGTACCAAATTTGAAATATCATCAAGCCAGGTTTTGTTATCTTGATTGCTAGAGATTAATGTTGAATGCTGTTAAAGTAAGGAAGAAATTCAGGGAGAACTCACAAATCGACTGGAGTTGTCGTTTGTTGCAGTTTTTGCATTACCAAAGGCTTCCAGTATACAGCTTGTTTGCAGGACTTTAAATTCTATTCCACCACCAGCTCCACCAACTGTTGCCAAATATTGTATTGCGGTCTTTGCAGTTTCTGTCTTGCCTGAGCTGCTTCCTCCACTAAAGATCATAACAACAAATTACTCCTTTCCTGATAAACTCATATGGTATGTTCTAACACAACAGAGTTCTAAACCCAATCAAGAAGTATGAAGTCAGATAAATAAACCAGAGCTCCAGAGAGGGAGCAAGTACAGAAATTGAAAAGGAGAGGTTGAAAAAATGCAGCAGACCTTATAATAATAGACTGGTTTACTTCATCTGCCAAAAAAAAAAAAAAAAGAGAGAGAGAGAGAGAGAATGAGCACCTTAGCCTATGTAATCACTTTTTCCAAATACAAAGAGGTATAATTTAGCACCTGTAATCATTGCATTGTATGCTGCATCAGCAACAGCATAAACATGAGGGATGTCCAAAAGCTTTTTTCTGTAAGCAGTGATGAAATAATTCCCATAGATATGTACATCTTTGAAAGGATTGAACGCTACTAATACAGGGCCCGCCTTACTCTAGGTATTAAAAAAAAAAAAAAAATTGTTCAAGAGCTCAAGACACAAGGATTCAATTGTAAGCAACCGAAAAATTTAGCAATCACTGATTACATATATTATGTCTTGCACATATCTGTACTGAAGATTGTGAAGAACTGAAGGCTTGTTCAAATAACTAAGCTGCACAAGATCATCAACTCCATCAAGAACCTGTGGATTTGCAGGTAGAAGCTCTTGTCTGGGAACTGTTACAACCTATAGTGATACCATAGTGAGTACATTAATATTCATTAAGGCTTCAACATAACTAGCAAAAAGATAATGAATTGAACAAACTAACACTGCCATCCAACAGCAAAACTGATGCATTCTCCTCTGAAGTTGATTTTATTTGCCCCAACTCCCAGACGCCGTTATGAAGACGACACCAAACATGAAGTTTCTGAAAAATATATATCCTTTAATAATGCATAGTCGATGGGAAACTCTATAAGCCATACACTCATATAACACATTTAGCATAGAAGAATGGGTCTTGACATCGTCAAAACTAAAATTTTGAACCCAGCTATTGATTTTTGAGTGCTCCTAATATCCAGAATAAAGGGTAGCCTACATTGACATCATGTAGGCCATCTGGAGCAATGACTTACGCAACCAAATGTTTTAGTGTCCAAAGAGACAAATGGCATGTAAACCAAACTCAGATGGCACAACAGGATGAAGAAGGCACACGACAATATGCTTGTAGATGTATCTGTAGCCATGTGCACATACAAGAGAATAGCACCCTCAGCTGACCCTTTCTCTAGCAGAATTATCTCTTCTCAGGTAAAGCAATGAGTGCAGTTGGCAAATTAGCTGTGAACATTATCGAACTACTTACCCAAGAATAGCAGCAAGCATAGGATTTACTATGATCCTTTTTATTAAATTTCAAGCATGTCCTACAATTTGTAATTAAAAAACATGTTGTGTGTGTGCTTATTTCAATTATAAACCATTTAAAAATGTTGACATGGTTCACCCAAAAGAATAATAATGAATAATAATAACTGTTAGCTCCAAAACCCACTACAAATCTCAAAGTTTTTTCTTGTTTCTTTAAGGCAGTAGACCTCACAGCATTTGGCATCTAAATTTTCCGAAATAGAGGTAAATGAATATCAGCTTTGAAGACAAAATGAAACTACATCAGCTACCTTTTCAATGAAATACCCCACGTTATCTTCCCAAGCAGACTCCCTGAACCTCGAGAGAGATTCTGGTGGCAAGTTTGCGAGATTGGCATTGTCTTTCCCCTCAAACCTCTGGGTTTGCTCGACATAGGGTGATTCCCTTGGTTCCATTTCTTTAACTTTTTTAGCCCCAAAATTATTTCCTAATCGTCCTTTCGTTTTCTCCTTTTCCAAAGAGCTCTGAGCTGCACCGGTTTCATCATTATCAGAGCTCGATGGCAGCCGCCTCTTGATTGATGGGAGGCGAGCGCGGGAGGCCGGGCGTGGCGGGAGAGCCGGAGGCAATTGCCTCGGCGGCATCTCGCTCTCATCTTTTTGCTGGAGAGATTCCAGCATTACCTCTAAGGAGCTCCTAGCTATAGAATTTGGTGATATAGGAAACATCTGTTCAAGTAAAATCCCACAAAACCCTTCAATTCCAATCCGAACCACGCAAAAACCTCTACTTTACCCAGATTTCGAACAATGCCATTGTCGAAATGACATTGTTCAAACCATGTCCGCAATCCTGCCGACAAATCGGGTTAAAACGAATGCCTTTTTTTTTCAGGTGAAAACTACAAAATAATTAATTTCCCGCAAAACCAAAGCAGATTCAAACACAGAATCAGAATATTAGCTCGTCCGAATGCTTCTTCCAGAAAGGTGACGACGTTTCGTGAAAAACGATGTCTACGGAAACAGACTAAAAATTCGCTGCCGGTTTTCTAGCGGCGGTGTCCGTTGAGGAAAGAAACACATTAATGGCGAACAGCAGAAACACACAATCATCTGAATCAGCTTTTATCTGCTTAGTTTTTGGCAGAGTTTTAGATGAGATTTTAGGAGCTATGGAATTGGGAATTTGAAAGATGTTTTGTTTGCAGGGGCGAACGTTATATTAAAACCGTCTAACCAGAGGGGAAATAGAATTTTTGCTTTTTTAAATATATGGAAATATTGTTGGGAAAAATTGCGGGACATTAACCGTTATTAGTCGGAGCGGACGGGATAAGAGAAGGAATGTCCATTAACCACTTCAGACAATCCAAAGTCAAATTCCATTATATATATATATATATATATTGGGCCCACCATATTATAATCCATCCTACAGAAGATTTGTGTTTCGAATACATTTTTTATTAAACAAAATTATATTTCAAGAATTAATTTTTTATTTTATTAGTCAAACTAAAAATTTAATTTTTTTATGAATAGATATATTTTATTTAATAAGTTAGATCAATAAATTAAATAAATTGTATAAGCATGAATATATACTTTTTATGAAGTCGTGCATTTATTTGAAACATTTACTCTTTTTAGATAAAGAGGATATCATTATTTAGCCAAATTTTATTTGGTTGAAACTATACTTGCAATGAGGTGTGATTTTAAGATAGAATTTACCTAATTTAGAGTTTTTTTTTCTATAAGGGAAAAATGTCAATTCCATTTATCAACATCACTAATAAAGTCATCAAATGTGATAAACGCCATAAAATTGAAACTTATTAATTCGGCCGTCCAATAAAAAAATTAACAAACTATATGTTATTCTTAATGTTTATGTTATTATATATTTAAAAATAAATCAATTTAATATTACATATGAAGACATTAATATATTAATAGTGATCATTTTATTTATCTTGAATACATTCTGTAATTTTGGTATGTATTTTTTTTATTTGTAAGATTACTAATTATTAATTGACAAATATTTTAATGTAAGTTTATAATGTAATTATTACGACTATTATTATCACAATTGATGTGAATAACAAAAAAATGCAGTTATGGTACATTTTATTAATTGAATATAAAAAAATGGGAAGGATATTAGTATTTTATTTCTCACTATTAGATGTTCAAATATTATAATTAATACGCATTAATTTAAATATTAGTTTTTTATAAAATATTTGCAATAAAATAATTTTAATTAATAAATATATTGTGTTGTTTTTAGAAAAACGAATGTCCTAATATTGCCTAAATTTTACAAGAGGGAGATGTGTTGTTTTTGATAAAAAATCTAAAAGAAAAAAAATTGTGACTATGGTTAATATAATATACATATTTAGAAAAAATATTGCTCGTTAAATTATATAATGTGTATCTTATGTACAAATTTTTTTATATATGCTATAAATCATACAATATACGAAAAAAAAAGAATAGTACATGATAAGAATAGACTTGACAGATATTTACATTTCTCAATAAAACTATGTTTGCTAAATAACATAAATATTATAATTATAATAGGGTGTTTATAAATACACAACAAAAATTACTATTCACACTACTTTAATTTTTATAATAATTATATTTTCTATATTATTTATATTTTTATTTTTATTTTTCATACTTACAAATATTTCAATTTTTATTTTAATTGTTTGAATATAAAATTAATGTGTGAGTATATTTGAGCAAATAAAAAATAATATTAATAATAAAAATATTAATATTTATTTTTTAAAAAATTACATAAAAATAATATAAAAAATAATTTTTGTGATGTATTTAGCAACACCCATATAATATTTCGGCTGAGGCCAAATAAAGAAATCCTGCTGAAGTGTCTAAAGAGTCACCGATGATTTCATTGCTGTTTTGAAGTGCAACACACAACAGTTGACTGCAACTCTCCCTCATAATTACAGTCTAACCCAATCTTTGTCTCGTCCCCACTGTTTGCTTTCTTCCAAGTTCCAACTGAATAAATCGCCATTCCTCGCAGACTTGTTCACTCTCTCTGTCTAGGGTTCTCCAATTCCAATGGCTTCTTCTTCAAGAATGTCGTGTTTCCAGTGCCAAGATTCCAGCTCCAGCCCTGAATATTTCAGGAACGGCTGGCGCCTCCGCAGCGGCGAGTTCGCTCAGCTCTGCCCTCGCTGCGCGTGAGTAAACTATCACTCTCTTACCGGAGAACACACGCTCACTAACGTGCATATGGTTTTTTTTATCTGGTTGCAATTTTCGGAAACGTTCTGGCTTCTGCTTCTTGATGTTGATGTGAATTTCCTTGTTTAAGGGTTAGATATTATTTTGATCGAATCTTTTCTTGTTTCTTTCGGCTACATTGCTGTAATTTCGATTAGTTAGCTTGGTGATCTTCTTCTCATTTTAGTTCTGCTGGGTTTGGAGAAGAGGAGAGGACGGGGGAGCTGGTTTTTGTTTACTTGCTTCTCAAGAAAACCACAATTGAGTGTGTTTCTCATTTCCTTTCATGTCGTGTCTGGCAGCCATTCATGCGCTTCTCTAGAGTATGTAAATCAGTGGTCAAGGGCTTATCAAAAAATTATTGTAATTAAGGACTAATTAAAAATTTCCTTATTGTTGTTTGATATAAGTTAAAATGTAACAATCATGGCATTTTACGGCTGCTTCAAGTTTATTGTTAACAATTTATGATTCATTGTATATTTTGTGTTATGATTAATTTTTGCTCATGGATATGTGGGTGGTCTCTTTGGGGAGGAATTGACATACTACTCTTGTAGGAGTAAAAATAGCGAACGGAGAGGAGATCACATATCTAGAAAAGAAAAAAAAAGACAGAAATGATTAGAATGTTATACCTTGCCATGTACTTTCAGGCACTTAATTCTTTTTATGAAGAGAGCTTCCCTGCTTTTCTGCTGTATATCTTTCATGATAATTGTTGATTTGTAATAGCCCTTTCCAGAATTGTGATTTTTTGTCATATTACATCCAGAATTTTTTTATGGAAGAGTAGCGTTGGCATAATTTATGTTATTTTGATAATTATCATTAAAAAAAAGGGGGGAAGGCACAAGGTTTGCACCTTTAACTGGCCAGTTGTGGGGATTCCTTTATATCCATATGGGACTCCAATCACCTTCAAGTTTGGTTTGATTGTTTAATAACCAAAGGAGGATGTTGCATCGATTATCAACAACCACAAATTTTCTATCTTAAATACCTAAATTGGACTCATAAATAAGGTTGGTTATGAGAGTTTTAGCTTGACATTTGATTATGCGAAGTGACAGCTATGTGAGAGAGAGAGAGAGAGAGAGAGAGAGAGAGTGAGAGAGAGAGAGAGAGAGAGAGAGTTCCAAGGATGCATCAGGGCACATAATCCAAAGAGAGTGGAAATTCTGGTACGAGTTTGGCTGCCATAAAGCATTAGAAGGTGCAAGCAGTGGATTGTAATTTGCAAATGTACAATGATGCATTACTTTTATGATGTGTGGAGAAATATATGTTAATCTTACAATATTAACTAGAACATAATGCCAACACGATACAATTGCAATGATCTCATATGTGGTTTGCAGTTCATACTTGTGTTTCTTGCAATATTTGACACGTTACAAATCCTGGATGTAGGTATTTATCTTAATCATAATGCATTTCTACAATTTATCCTCTTTACAATAACAATTTCTTGTATGTAGTTCTGCATATGATGGTGGAAGATTTTGTGAAACCTTCCATTCAAATGACGATGGTTGGAGGGACTGTGAATCTTGTGGGAAGGTCAGGTCATAAAAATTGTTGCTCTTACATAAAATAATGTCAATTATTGTTACGAGTTTGCCCGTTTATTTTGTCAGACAGGCATGTAAAATGTTCATTGTTTTCTATCTAACCTGGAATATTCTAGTCTCCTGCATTCATATTAATGGTTCAATATTTTCTTGCAGCTAGTCCATTGTGGATGTATAGCATCTTTCAATACTCACTTGCTATTGGACTTTGGCGGGATAATATGCATGGAGTGTTCAAGGTTGAATTTTCTATTGGTAGGAGAAAATTGGTATCGTTATTATATTTTGACTTTCTTGATCCATGAGACTAAATGCTGCTACCTGTTTTACCGAGTGTTTCGACTCTTGCACACTGTTACCCCCCCTCCCCAACAGAATGTACAATTAACACATAATAAATGGAATCACCCCATGATGTTGTAAATCATAAAACAGTCATAATGTCTATATATACAACAAATAACACCCAAGCCTTTATCAAACTATGTGGAGTCGGTTGTTTGGAACTTTGGATCATATTTTCTACTTTGTATTTGGTCAAAACACACATTCTCATTAATATTTAAGTATAGCGTATTTTTAAATAATTTATTTCCAATTCTTTGTGTTTTCTACACTCTGTGATGGGACATTTAAAGGTCTCCTATGTACATGTCTGAGCCATCTTAATCATGCTTCCCTCACTTTCTCATATACTGGGCTAACTCCTACTTTTTTTAAAAAATTATTATTCTTATTATTATTATTATTATTACTATTATTATTATTATTATTACTATTATTATTATTGTCATTATTATTATTATTATTATTTTAAAATTTATTTATTTTTTAATTAATGCATTCAAAATATATTATATCTAGCTCTGCACATTCATCTTAACTACAATTGGGGTGTGAATTATTGTGGATTCATAATTGGTAGAGCAAGTGGCAGGAGAAGTTAGCCAAGGGGATAAGATTTTAGCTCTTAAAATTATTGTAGAAAATGAACCTACAAATATGGTTAGTGTCCGTGCATCTAAATAGGGATAGGTGCAGATCTGAATGAATATGCGGGGGAGGGTGATGAAGAGATACGATACGGTTATGGTTTTGGTTTGCAGAACAATGAATGTATAATCAGTTAAACTTTGCAGTAACTTATGGTTTGGTGATGGATAATACCTTCTTTGAAAAGAGAGAGGAACACTTAACTACACATTAAAGCAGTTTTAATGAGTCAAATTGTCCACTTCTTATCCAGAAAGAGAGAAATTATGCAAATATTGTAAGGTAATACCTTGGGGAAAGCATCATTACTCAACATAGATTAATAGTTTTATTATAGAAGGCTTAAAAAGAAACAATTTAAGAAAGAAATATCCAACATATATCGATTTATGTGGTGGAACCTAAAGAGGAATACAAAAGAGTTATACTTATAAAAACATTAATAGAAACCATTAGATTGAAGGTGGAAGTCAAAGCCAAGAGCATGTAAAAAAAATGTAACTGACAAATGAAAAGCATTGTAAAAAAAGAATTAGGAAAATAAAGGAAGTTAAGCAAGTAATTTATGAGGCAAAAAGACAAAAACAAAATATTGAAATGACCTTAACACCTATAGAAAACCATTCCTAAATGTGTGTTAGTTGCATATGATATGGTTTTAATCAATGAAACAAGAGGAGTAAATGCCAAATTGGGAAGCTTGGAGAAATGCATTAGAATCCAAAAGTTGCAAGTATTTTTAATTCTGAATATACAGAGTATCACTTTGGTAATCATAGAAGTAGTAAGAGGATAAATGTGAAACTTGGCGGGCATGAGTAACGCATATAGAAGTTTTCATATTGAGGATCTTGCTTAGAAGAAAATGGGGGATCGATAAAGATCATAAGATTAAAGTAGGTTGAAACAAATGAATAAGTACTTTACTGCTAAAATTGAAAGGAGAATTTATAGATCAGGCATAGACCAACAGTCTTGAGTGTTGGGCCTAAATTTGTTAGATAACTCATTGGATTAAAAGAGTGATATAATCATTATTATATTTCATTAGCAACTTAATTTTAACTAACCATCTTGTCAATTTCTGATTGAATTTCAAGCAGTTACATCACATGATCATTTCATTTTTTGAGATTTTAAGTTTTTTCGGTCTTCCACAGCACCATTAGATAGCAGGGAGGATTTTGTATTAAAAACCCTGTCAGGTAGTTAAGGTAAGGTGTGTAACTTAGGGAGGTTGTAATTACTCCCTTGTATAGATGCTTGTACAGTCTTCATGGAAAAATAACTCAAGGCAACTCGCTGGAATTTTTTTTTTTTTTTTTTTCCATCTAAGGCATAAATTCAATTACTAGTGTTCTCAGCCAGTCATTTTTCCTATAGTTTTCTGCTCAGAGAAAAGGAAAAGAGAGAAGATAATCGCATATCTTCTGGAGCATTTAGTTTTTCTGCTTTCTTGAGATACCTTTGCTGTATGTGCTCATTCCTGATAGTTATATTGAAATTACTTAAATACACAGGGATCCTCATAAACATTTATGTAATCAGCAACTTAAAGCTTGACCCTAATGCCACTTTAACATGGGAAAGAAAAACTTTACAGAAAAATGAACTTACAATGATGACATTTGGTGGCTAAAGCACTCCACATTTGCATGAACAATTTAGATGAAATTAGGGGTAACTTCTATTTCTTTTTCTGAAAAAATTCTAGTTAACAATAAGTGATATAAATGTTAATTATCAACCCCGTGATTCAGAAATAACATGGATCTTAAAAGCTTAATTCATTACTAGAAAAATTTTTGTTGAATTCTGCACTGCAATATTTCCTTCAGTTTTATCCTTAGTTTTACTGTTCATCCCTGGACTAACAGAACAGAGCAATGAACTTCTAATTGCAGGCACGTCACCGATGTCTGTCTCTTGAACCTGAGGTAAGAGCTAGAGAACCCGGTCAAGAATCATCTTGGCAAGCCCAAGTAGAGGCCCAGTACTGGTCTCGAGCAACTGATTTGGAACTGCAACAATTCTCTAGAAAGTATCCTCCTCTTGACTTCCTTGACTCAATAAAATGTTCTAGACATCCACTCCTTGCCAATTTCTTGTTACTGCAGACACAATGCATCTGATTCAGCAGTGGATCATTTTATATTATGAAACATCGAAGCCAGACCATCTTATTGTTATGATTTCTTTCTCAAATAAAGTTTTCCCAACTTTCAGGGATTACTGGAATTGATTTGTTCTCATTTTATTAATCCAAAAATGATCCTTGACAATCTTTTAGTCCTAAAGTGGCAGTTACTCCCCTGTTTGAAAAGATATTGTCTGCTAGTGATGCTGACCTCAAATTAGCACGCCTCATTATACCTAAAAGATGTGCTGAGGTGAGCGGAATTCCCTAAATTGCATGCTATTCAACATTTTAATTGCATTATGGGATATTCATTCTTTACCCAATTATTTTCTACAAACCTCGGTTCAAACAGGCATTTTTCCCTGATATTTCTGGCGTGCATGGCTTGCGAATTAAAATACAAGATATAGAAGGCAACGAGTGGGAATTTCATTACAGGTATTGGCTGAATGGAGGAAGTAGGATTTATGTTCTGGAGGGCCTAAGAGATTATATGGTCTCAAAGAAATGGCAGCCAGGTGATACAGGTAATTCAGATGATTCATTTTCAAAGAGAATATGCGTAATATTTGGAAGCAGATTTTGATACCAGAACTTGCAAATATCTGATATTCTATATTCTTGGTTCAATATGTCCAGCTAAACTATCTCATGACATTGACCATTATCGTTTAGTTCTTTAATCTTATAGTGTTTTTATAGTATTTAATACGCAATTTTTTTTTTTTTTTCTGGGACAATTTGTTCATCGAACGTTTCTGAGCTGTTTCTTAATCGTTGATGAACCAGCCTCTTTTGAGTGTACAAATGATTTTCTGATTAGAAAATGTAATATATTTTTTCTCAGTTACATTTTATCGAGTGGAACCAGGAGGAAAGGTGATAATGGGATTAAAAAAGACTTCTAGTGGGTCGCAGCTTCCTAGGTACCGTATTTTAGTTGATTCTCATTCATTACCACGCCTGTATTCTTATGCAGTGCACACATATTATTTTCTTGCTCAAGTATTCACATAGGCCTTTTCTTTGTCCCTAAAATCTAGAATGGATGTAAACTGAGGAAAGGAGTAAGAGCACCACTGCAGGTGGACGATGTGAATATTTTTTTCTATTAGAACACCAACTGAAAAGTTATGTGCATACTTCGTGATCAGCTATCCGATGGTTGCCCGGTTTTGTTTCTATCTTCCGCATTTAGAAGTTAAATTAGTTTTCAGATGGTTTGGTTAAGAATTTTGCTGTTTTGTATCCCATGTATTTTGGTTGTAAATATCACATCGAATTTCTACTTTCTTAGACATTGGCCTGTTCCAGCTTTGTTGTAAATTAGTGCTCTTCATAGTGACAAATTATTTAATTTCTTCAGTGTCAGAGTGAGCTAAAAAATCTCATAAATCGTCACATCCATTAAAAAGAAAAAGAAAAAAAAGGGTACTTTTAATCAGCAATGAGTTATATGTATAAACAAACTATTTCAAATTACTATTTGTAGGGTTCAAGGACTGTGGTCAACGGTAGTGCTGTGGTTTTATTTTCTTATTCATGATGATAGTATAACTACTAGGCTAAATAAGATGGCATTGTTGATGTCATCTCAATAATTTGGACAAGCTTTTTTCGAGGAGCATTTTACGATGACAATGCTGCATGTTACATTTTGTCTGCTCACTCGAGAGAAATTGCTTATAGGGACCTTGAAGTAGGGTTGATAGAGGCTATTGTGGAGCATTTTTAACTAATCATTCTAGCGTCACTTCTTTGCACCTTTATAAGAACTTTGAGTGGATTTGAATGCTCTAAAATATTTTATGGTGCATTTAGGAGAGAGGGTGACACAATTGAAGTGTAAATACAAAATAGAAATGTAGGACCCACATAAAGTGTATCACTTTCTTTTGTAAATGTTGTGGTAAAAAAAATTCAAATCCACTTAAAGTCTACGAGGAAAGAGGGCGCTCCCCCATAGGTAAAGTGGAGGAAAGGAGGTGCTTCCTTGACCCATCCGTCATTGCTAGGATTTGTGGCGATAAGCAATATATGTATGTTTTCTCGTATTATATCAACTCTATCCACTTATTTTCACGTGCATCACAATTTTAACTATGACTTGTGATTTGGATAAGCTCTCACAACTAGGGTCGTGCCTTGCATAAGCAAAGAAGTATATTGAAAGTATACATTTTTAGGGGCAGGAAAAATAATTATATGGTAATACATATGTTGCTTTGCGTCATTGTGTGTTTATGCGAGGTTGAGGGCAAAGGTTTGGTGCCCACTTATTTCATCTATGATTTCTTTAGATAAACTTTTTTTATTATTTAAGTATCTTTGATTTATTTGTGTAGTTTCTTAATTTAAAATTATTTTTGTAAATATCTTATCTTCCAAATATGTTTTGAAGCTAAAGAAAAAAAACTTGATGCCTATTTTTAAGTTAGGCTCGAACTAGAAAAAATGTGAATTAAAATAAAATGCACAATATTTTTTTTAAATTGATAAAAAAAGTTTGACCGCATTATTTTTTGAAGAAAAAAAATTATAAAATAATAACGCACATAAATATGCAATCAAGTAGCGACAAATGTTTGATTCTACGCACCATCACTAATATCACAAATCATCAAAAAAGGTTTGTTTTCTTGAAAGAATCTCTTATAGAATTAATTATTATATGTCACTTTTATAATATAATAATCTATTGATACTAATATTTCAATATTAACTTCAAATACCTACAGTTCCATCTTATGCAATTTAAAAAATAAAACATACAGAATTTAAAAAAAAATCATAATAAAATATAATTATAGAATTTTCACAATAAAAAATAAAAAATAAAACATACAATTAAAAATTTCACAATAGAAAAATGTACAATTAAAGGGGGTATTTAACAAAATATAGTGAATAAATATTTTTTTAATAAAATATAATATATTTTAAAAATTTTAAAAATATAGGTAAAGTTGCCCCGGCCGGAGGCGACTTTAATCAAAGTCGCCTCTGCCAGGGGCGACAACTGAAATAAATTTTTTTTTTTGAAGTCGCCCATGCAATGGGCGACTATGCTTTTTTTTTTTTTTTTTTCAGAAAATAGAGGAAGAAGCAGCCACTCGATCGAGTCACCACTCGGGCAGCCGAGTGGTACCTGTAACTCGGCCCAGCCACTCGGCCTGAACAATACTCGGCCGATCGAGTTCGAGGAATGAACTCGGCCAGGGCACTCGGTCGGCCACTTAACTCGACCGGCCGAGTGCGAAGGAAAAGTTTCTGGAATGTGCAAATCTCTCCACTTGGCCGAATAACTCGGTCTGAAATCCACTCGGCTGGCCGAGTGGAGTTTCTCATTTCTTCATCTTCTTGATTTTTCGTTCGTTCTCTCGTTTTCGTACATTCTCTTGTTTCACCATTTTGATCCATGAGTTTGTATATATCACAACAATTGTTTGTTCTTTTTTATTTTTATTTTCTCGTGTGGTAGTCGAATTTATTAATTTATTGAGTTTGGTAAAAAGTCCATGAGATTGTTAAAAAGATCAAATGTGTTGATGAATTGCTTAATTTATTGAGCTCCAACAAATAACAAGAATTATGTTTTATAAGGAAAAATTTTAAATCAAATTTTATACTACTCAAAATTATCAATAAGCAACAAAGTCAAGAGGTTCAAATCAAAATAATACATTCTTAACAAGTAGTCGGTACGGTGTTGGATTGGGACGTGCTCACTGAGGTGGTCGGTACGGTGTGTTGGATGGGTTGAATGGTTGATAAGCTGGGTATTCACTTTCTTGAAAATGGCCTTGTTGCACATGCCACTCATATTGTTGCCTTTGCATGTCAAGTGCAATTTGAGAATTGTATGTTTGATGATGCACATACTCTTCTAGGTTGGCAACACGCGCATCCAAAGCGTTTCTCTAATCCGACAAATCGTTCCACCCCCCTTGATACTGAGGTGGATGGTGTGGTTGCTATGAAGTTCCGGCTTGATCGTATGAGGGTAGTTGTGCTTCCCCCATCATTTTATCCCCTTGTAGTCTTCAATATCAAGCTCCATAGGCTCTGTTCGGGTATCCGTAGTTCTTCTCCTTCCTTTCCATCGTTCCTCCTCATTCTTCAATTCATTTTCACTCTCCTCGATTGCTTCTATGTGAACCGAGCCATTCAGTAAAATATTTTGGACCTTCCCTCCAGCAACATGAGGCGAGAATTGGACAGTGCAAACCTCTTTTTATCTGATAAAATCAAATACAAATTTCTGGTGCCGGGATGTAATAGGCACGTCTTAATGTTGCAAAGCAATTCGAGGTTTATACTGGTCTCTCCTGGCGTCTCTTCCATCCCTTCCAAGTTCACCCCGTAGTGTCGAGCAATTGGAGTGATCAAACCTCCAATATGATTAGCTGCCTGATTTTTTGTTCACACAAATTGCCTTAAAAGTATTGGTGCTACATTGAACTTCTGACCTTTCAGCAAACACCATAGTATGAACAACTCATCCAAGGTGACCACCCCAGGCTCAGGTTTAGCCAAAATTGTACTGAAGATGAACCTCTGAAAATATCAGATGACCGGGCTTCGAATACTCGATGCTTTCGATCTACTAGGGTTGTAGGCCGATGGCTTATCTGGAAAAGGCTCTGTTATTTCCTTCCAAAAAGTCATTGCGTTGAACTCGGGAAAATTGAACCTGTAATCGTGTAGATTCGAGTACTTCTTCTTGGAAAATTCATAAATCTGATTGAGTTCTTCAGCCGAAAGATGGTGGCACTCGTTTTCCACATAAAATATAATGGATTCCGGCACCGTATCATTGTATCCAACCTGAAATTGTGAGAAAAATTTGAGGACCAATGGCTCATACGTCTTCTCATGCATGGCAAAGAATTTACTCCACCCGATATTCTTGCACATTTTTTTAGATCCTTATAGATGCCCATTTCCTTCATGCATTCTACATCGGCGAAACAAGTGGCTCGTCTTTTCTTCCTTTGGACTTCAAACCACCTTTCACTTTCATTCTCCCAATTAGCAAACTGTATTCCGTAGGCATCCATCATGGTGGATATAATTATTTCGTACTCCTGTTGTTGTTCTTTGATGGAGTGTTGACTCCATTCGAAGGTAGTATTGACAACATTCATACTATGATTCGTTGTTGGTACCTAGATGATATGGAAACAATATTACATTCATGTCAACAAGTTCAAAAGTCATATCTTCAATACGATAAGCATACATACAATACAATATTCATTCTCAATTATATCTCAAGTAATTTCATCATTCAACATTGAAATGCATGGGATATTAACATCATTTGATCATTGTTCTAGACATAATCATGCCACATTCCCAATTTATATGATGCATACCAAGTGTTCGATAAAAAACTTTAATGAAAACTTGCAAAAAAACATAACATGTTTCATGACATAATACTCCAAATTAGCCCCTCATCAATATATTCAAACAAGAACCTCAATGGTAAATGAAAACATACCTAAATAGAGGATAATATGATGCATACCAAGTGTTCGATAAAAAACTTCAATGAAAAATTGCAAGAAAACATAACAAGTTTCATGTCATAATATTCAAAATAAGTCCATCATCAACATATTCAATCAACAAGAACAATAGTAAATGAAAACATACATTAGGAGTGAAAAAATGAAAATTGTTGTTCTTGCTTGAATCCTTCAAATCTTCACCACTTTTGTAGAAAATTGGAATGATTTGTTGTTGAAAATGATTTGTTGAATGATTTCAACGGAAAAATTGAGTTGTATGATGATAATATTTCGAATTAAAGAGGAGAAAATGAAAGAGGCTAGGTTTTGGAAGTGAATGAATGAGAGAAAAAGGGGAAGAAAAACGTTTAAAAAGGTTTCGTGGCTTCGCACTCGGTCGGTCCACTCGGTCGGGCACTTCACTCGGCCGGTCGAGTGTGAAGAACTTCCTGAAATATGACCACTCGGTCAGCTCGATTGTGCCACTCGATCAGGCACTTCACTTGGCCAGCCGAGTGGGAAGGACTTCTTGAAATATGACCACTCGGTCAACTCGGTTGTGCCACTCGGTCTGGCACGACACTCGGCTGGCCGAGTAGGGTTCAATCTTTGTAATTTTTTTTAATCTTACCTTTTAAACCACTATAAATTTTTTATTATAATAAAAAAAAAATAATAATAATAATAATAATGAGTTAACATCATCACTAAGTAATGAAACGTTTAATTACATAGAGAACAAATTAATAATCATAATGTGATCCTGTAAAACAATGATGCCTGATTTTTTTTCTTTTGCCTCTACCTTAATCTTCTTGTGGATCAGGTTCGCCATCTGATTCATTATTATATGTCGTAATATTCAAACTAAAAGTTGGACGACCCGATGATGATGATGATGTAGTCCTCGAAGTCACATAACCATGCATTATATTTGAAGTCGTGCCAGCTTGAGGATATGAAATCGGGGATGAATTGAACTGTGGCCGAAAACTTTCATAAGTGCATGATGGTGGAGGCGGAGATGTATAATGCCCGGACTCTAAGAGGGAAGTGAACGACTGACTATGTGCCGTAAAATCCCAATTAGGAGTTGTGAAAGGAAGTTGAAATTCTTGTGGGGGCACATAAGTGTCAGTCTGCATGTCCATACTAGTAGAGAGAAAAGGTTCTGGGCTATTGTGCGACGTAGGTTGTGGTTCAGGATCATGTTGCGGTTCAGGCTCATACTGTGATTGATGGCGTTGGAATGATGGTCGACGATCATGGAAGTGAGCTCTAGCTTGCGCGCATATGTCTTCTACTGATCGTCTGAAGGGCTCCCTAAGATACGGTTGCTCGTCTATGACAAGTTTATTCAAATTTTCCCATAAACCTTCCTGTAGTTAATTGAGAATACAAAACATAAAGATGAAATACATAAATGCATAATAGAAGTTTGAATAACAAAATACAGCCACATACCAAAACTTCTATAGATGCATTTGATTGCGGTTGGTACCCCACATGCATATTTAACCCTGGAGTTATTAGACGTCGTGTTATTCTTTCATATCAGCTGATATAACCATAGTCGACGTCTGACTCATTCCAACCAATAACAGGAGCTGAGACAATATGACCATCTCTGTTGAGCCACCATTCTACAAATGAAGCATGAGTTTCAGCCCAATTTGTAGTGGAGCACCCTCTACGGCATATATTATGCAATGTATCGTGCACATCAGTAATCCCTTGTGGAATTCGTTGTCTCATCCCAAACTGTCTCAATATCCGATCGGAGTAATATAACTCAACAATTGAATAATAAATCATAGGGCATCTTGACATCCACATATTGGTGACTCTGATAATTCCAAGGTCAATATATGTCCTCACAACAGTTGGGTATGGATCATAAGGTTTCCAATTGAATTGCATAAATATAAAGTTAATTAAAATTTAATAGAAATATATCAACATCTTAATAATTAGATATCATACCTCTTGTGGAGTTTGTCTGTCTTAACTCTCCCGAATAGCCCTTAGGTTGCTCGTCAAACTAATTGTAAAGTTGTGGTATTGTAACCACTCAGCACCATACGGTGCAACAGGAAGAACTCCATCCACACCAACAATTGTCGCTGTATTAAGGCGTCTACCTCCCGACATTTGCGGCGTGAGAAAAGTAATTCTTGACCAAGCAAATATCTATTATGAAACAATAATATGTAAAATGTTTTTCACATTTTCTAGATAACATATTTAAATTTTCCAATAAAGAGACATATTTACCTGCAATAGTTGCATGGGCCCACCAATTTGCGTACGACCTCTATGTGTTGCATTGCACAACTGATGGTACAAATAATCTAGTACCGATGAACCCTAACTTAAATTACCGCATTCATCAATATCTTCTAGCTGATTCAAATATACCAATGATCCTATATTCCCAGAAGTATCTGGACACATTATGGATCCTAACAAAATCAAGGCACATCCACGTGCATATTGCACAACATGTTGTTGTGGGCTATTATCAGTAACAGGGGGCATGCTTAGGTGTCTACCTAATGCTAACAGTGAAAATCTCGACCCTTTTAAGTCTTCTGCATTAGGGTTCCATCCGAGAAGCACCTGACAACGTGTAGTCCAATATGACATTCCGGTTGAATTATGTGAACTTATAACGGCTTCACCTTCAATTGGTAGGCCCCAAATAAATGCGACATCTTATAATGTCACGGTCGCCTCTCCAACTCTAAAATGAAATGTATGAGTTTCGGGCCACTACCTCTCAACCAGTGAAGTGATTAATGATTTATTAATTGTATAATCACCACATCTGTAAACACCATAGAATCCCATACGATACAACATGGATATGACTCGGTAATGCAACCTCTGTGTACGTCTGAGTATTTCCCTGCCATCATCGTCTAGGTCTTCTTCATAAGGATCATGGTCATCAAGTCTCCAAAAGATACCACTTCCATGTCTGCACTTCAATTTTTCGTCAACTTCTCTTGCAAATACATCCTCAGATCGGTGTAGATGTTGTTCCCTTAAAATCTCACCACTAATAGGTCCATATTCTCCGAAGTGCTCCATACTGCAATAAGGTTAAATCTATTGGAAGAATTCAAAATAAAAACTCAAACATTGCACAACTTCAATATAAAATGGAAAAACTAATAAAAAATTCAAATTGTATAAATTAATATTGTTGCCTAGCGCGTGTTTGCATAAAAACAGTGAAAACTAATAAGTGTTAATTCAAACTTGAATACGCATTATATTAAACAAACCAAAAAATGATTACAACTTAAACAAACAACATTAGAACATTCTATACACAACAATCATCATCTATGGTCATATGAAGTTCCTGTCTGGGTAGCAGCTTGATCTTGTGCACGATATTGTTGCCTAGCACGTGTTTGTGCCCAATCCATTTCATTTTCAATTCTCGTAGTTTTGCCTCTTCCTTTATGCCTCTTCTCGAGCAATGCTGGATTATGACACAGTTGAAAGGAAGCCTCATCCCAGTAATATTCATCAGGCAATGGCTCAAACTTACCACTATAGGTGTCCACATACGTACTTGTATTATAAAATGAGTTCATGTAAATCATCGGATGAACTCCAAAATATCGACGAGTTTGCATTGCATGTGAACATGGTATGCCGTTTTGCTTCCAGTCTCCACAACTACACTCTCTGAGTATCAACTTTACAATGTGTGTAGCATCTCATTGTTCTTGGCACAAATGTTTTCACTGAAGTTGTTTGATCAGTAAAATCAACCTTATATACTTGATGTTCCATTGCCTTCCGTTGTCGTTGATCATACTTCTTGTACACCTCATCAGGCCATAGTTGGTTTCTTTATTGCATTTCACGGCCCAGTATCAATCGGTCAAGAAAATATTTTATCGATCGATAAAATGTAGCCTGCACAATCGCACAAATTGGGAGCCGTCGTGCACCTTTCAACACGCCATTCATGCACTCAGACAAATTTGGCGTCAAAATTTCATTTCTCCAGCCTCCGTCATGTGCAAGAGTCCATTGATCCTTTTCGATTTTCGATAGGTAATCATATGCCCTCTCATTCAACACCTTTATTTGATCCATCACATTTTCAAACTCTCTTATTGTGAAAGCTGATCTGGCTTGCCAACACATGTCCTTTAACTTCACATTCTTCACCTTGCTATTGAAATTCGAACAGACATGCCTCAAACAGAAACGATGGACTCCAAGAGGTGGCTGAAAATCTGGAATTCTTTCTACTGTTTTCAAAAGACCGGCGTGTCTATCTGAAATCAGACACATTCCTTCTCTACAACAAACAATATGTTTTGATATCATATGAAGAAACCATGTCCAAGAAGCAAAATTTTCTTCGTCCACAAGTGTATAAGCCAAAGGTAAAAGATGTTGATTTGCATCTATGAAAACATCAATTAACATCTTGTACATGTATCTAGTGTAAAGATGAGTTCCATCAACACTAATAATTTTACGGCAATGCTGGAACCCATCTATACATGGCTTGAATGCCCAAAACACATATTTCAATATTTTTACACCATTTGTCTCTTCGGGCATGTGGCGCCACTCGACAACCGTGCCTGGATTCCATTTTTGTAGAGTTCCCAAAAATTTGGGTAGTTTTGAAACTGAGCTCTCCCATGTACCATATATATTTTCTCTTGCTCGTTTCAAACCATGTCATATCTTATTATATGAAATTGTATATTGAAATTTATCATACACTTGTTGTTGAACACACTTAATCTCATACCCGGGATCTGTCTGAACCATTCCAGTTAGCAACGCAACAATCATGTTTTTGCACAAGTTTTGATGGTCAACATACACCGCGTTCATTAGGCACGTATGAGGGCTTCCATACTTAGTGATTTCTCACATATCAATCTTCTGTTTGTAACCTGCGCGCAACCACCAGTTGCAATGTGTAGTCTCACAATTATTTTTGCATTTGATTTTCCATATACGAGGTGTGCTTTCCTCTACTTGATATTCACGCCTAGCTATACGAATTGAAAAGTCTTTCACTGCAGACTGCAAATTCTTCTTATCTTTGAATACCATGCCTTTTGTGAGCACTCCTTCAGTAGCATCATAATATCTAAAAAATTTCGGAAGATCAAATGAGTCCACAAGCATTTCATATGACGATGCATTGAAGAACAGAATATTCGGATGCATAGAATATCTCTGAGCACTTGATGGAAATTGTGGTTGTTGATTGGATGTTGGTCTCTCTTGATTTGGGTTATACATAGTTTGAATATCACCAATATCCACCCCATCTTCATCTGATTCACTGGACAACTCGTCTTCGTCAGGTTCAGAGTCTTCTAGTTCATTCACACCAAAATTGTCAATCAATGGATCATGTGGTTGATCCTCTGTGTGAGCATTTTCTCTTTCAGTTGGAATACTGTCATTATTGGACCTTGAGGTTCCATCAGTATGCTCTTGTCTGACGAGTGCTGAATTATTTATGTCATCACCTCTAAAGTAAGAAGCATATTAATAATACTCATTGCTTGGGAGAATATTTGGAAGAGCATTATCTTGCAATTTTTACGGATCAATATGAAATTCTACATATTGATTATCCGCATCCGGTGCAAAGAAAAATCATAGATTATCATCGTTGTTGATTGGTATACGATGATATCTGTTGTTTGCATATAGTGAAGCGAATATGTTGAATTTACATTCATTGCTATCGATCCTTGTCAGTTCAAAGAATTTTGATACCAAGCCAAAATATCCGATGTCGCGAGGTACCCTTGTTGCACAAACAGGTGGAACATCGCTACAAACCCCAACATAAACAACAATACCAGCATTGTTTAAATACTCCATATCTTAAATAATAAAGATGTATTAATGGACTTAAAATATGGAGTTAACTATTTTTTTGCATGCAAGATGTATTATTAAGCTATATAATTACAAAGTAGAATGAAATTAAATTCAACTAATAAATTAGTAAAATTCAAACCTGATATTGAAATGAAGCAATATCTCAATGCAACGGCAACAATTTGAGGGTCATGATAAATGCACAACAACAAGAACAATTCTCAGAGTTCCTACATCAAATAATATATAAAAAAATATTAACGGCAAATCTATAACAATTTATATATAATAGCAAAAAATCCAACAAAATCTATTAAAAATTATACGATTTAAACCGACCGACATACACATACCCAAAACACAGCACACATCACACACAACACACACACCAACACACACAAGCACACACACCAGCACACACACCACAACACACATCACACACATACATTTCATACACAACATACAATACAAGCACACAACACACACTCCAGTACACACAAAACACCACACACATACACCATACACACACACAAAGCACTACACACACACACCATACACACACACCACACACCACACACACACACAAAACACCACACACACACACAAAAAGAACTATGAAAAAAATACCTAAACAAATTTTGGAGAAACGGAGAAGAAAGAACCGTGAATATTGAAGAAAAATTGAAAGAGAATTGAAGAAGAAGTGAAGAAAGAATTGAGGAAGAGAGAAGTGTGTGGTGTGAGTGGGTGATAGATATGATAGAGAGATGAATGTGTGGTGTGGATATATTTGAAAAAAAATAAAAAAACCGCCAAACTTAGTAATCCAGAAAATTTACGTGACTCGGCCGGCCGAGTTAAGTGGCCGACCGAGTGCCCTAGCCGAGTTCATTCCTCGAACTCGGTCGTCCGAGGATTGTTCAGATTGAGTGGCTGAGCCGAGTTACAGGTACCACTCGGCTGCTCGAGTGGTGACTCGACCGAGTGGCTGCTTCTTCCTCTATTTTCTGAAAAAAAAAAAAAAAAAACATAGTCGCCCATTGCATGGGCGACTTAAAAAAAAAATTATTTCAGTTGTCGCCCCTGGCAGGGGTGACTTTACTTATATTTTTAAAATGTTATAGCTATACTATATTTTATTAATTTTTTTTCTTTATTATATTTAGTTAAATTGGCCCAATTAGAAAGACTGATTAATTGGTCAAATGGGGATGTTGCGTGATTATAAGTAACCCACGCTTCTCCCGTCGTGCGGCCTTCCATTTTACCAGAAAAATAAGCAACAGAAAACATGAATCTCTTGTAGAGTGAAGACTCAAACCTCAACCTCTCTCTCTCTCTCTCAAAATTACAGATGAAGTTGTCTTTAGTTAGCAGCTGCTCTCGTACAGTTCCACTTTCGAGTTTCGAACATCATCCGACTAAATTCCTAGGTCAGAATGATATCCAGCGCAAATCAACCATTTTCTAAGATCTTCACCATAATTTGTATGACAGCGGGTTCTTTAAATTTTAGTTTCTGTTCTTCTGATAGGTAATCGTGATAAGAGGCAGTCAGCGTACCTCAAGCGTGAGCATGTTGATGGTGGAAATATCAGCAGTACATCACTGTCAAAGACTAGCAGAATTGATCTTACCAGTGCATTCATAAATTCTTTTGCAGGTATTGCGTGTTGTCTTCTTCCCATTTGATAAATCAAGTTAATATTTACGAAAAAGAAAATTAAGTTATTATTTATTTTTTCAGTTATGATATAAGCTCCATACTTTTCGTTTTTGTTGAATATATCTGCTTTAATTAATACTGATATAATTGGATGTGTGTGCATTTCAAACTATTTCTTGCGGACCTTCTTCTTCTTCTTCTTCTTCTTCTCCCCCTTTATTTATTTATTTATTTTTTATAAGCATTGCTAAGTATTTAGAAATGCAACTTTATTTGTAGCTCTGGCTGTTAGTTTCGAGCATTTCTTGCAACTCGGAGCACTCCTTTTGTGTATAATCTTATGTTAAGCTGTCTTAATTTTGTTATGTTCAGCTGCAGCTTTGATTGCAACGCCAGTAGCAAATGCTTCGACTATGGAACCTATCATGGTGAGAACATAGATATCTGCCAGAGGAATGTAGTTCTATTTTTACTATTCTTTTTTGCATTTTGTAGCCTGAAAACAATGTTTCATTCCTCTATACATGCTTGATATCTATTAGGTCCAAGCTTTGCTTTCTTGCAGATAACAATTTTGATTCAATCCTCCTCTACTGCTTATAGCATTATTCATCTTGATTTTACAATGATCCGTTTACTGTTTTCCAGATCTTATTCCCAATTTCCATCAGTAAGGCGTGGTATTGAGATACAAATTGCAAATAATACCAACCCCACTTACTGTGGCCTAATTCTATTCTGATTTTTATTTTCTTTGAGGGGTTGGTCTTTTTTTTTTTTTTTTTTTTTTTTGTCTGAATTGATTTTCTCCTCCCAATCCTCTCCCCTCTTACTTATCTGAGTGACCTGTTACTCTAAAAACTACAAATGCATCTTCACTTAAAAAGATTTTTTCGCTATGCATCTCTTTAAGCTTTAATGGGGTTCATATGGCACCTCTCCCATTTTGCTAGAGATATTCTATTTGAGCTCAACATAAAAAGGTAAAAATGTTAAGCATCAACTATGTGGTAGCAAATTTGCGGTATTAGTTAGAACAGCTTTTATTTTTGTTACCAAAGGCCTTATGTAATGCTGCAAATTTTGAGCAGGCAGACAGCTGGTAAATAAGATAAGAGACATCAAAATGGGACTCTTGTGCTGTGTATTTTCTTAAACATCACTTCAATGTTTTCATCACGTATCTGATTCCTTATACCTGTTCACTTCTTTGATCAGGGAATCCCTGATTCTTTGTATACTCTTGCTGATGGAAGTACCGGAGATTGGCTTTCAGGCCTCCTATATTTAGCTGGTCAACAGGCTAATGTAGCTGTGCAGGACCAGTTGTCAGCCCTCAGTTTTACTAGGTTCGTATCTCCTAAAGTATATTCTTGTTTGGGCTAGGTTTAACTGCTATAAGATCTGAATTCCATTTAGTTTTCACGTAAATCTCTATGCAGTTTGGCAGTTATTTTTGGTGCTGGGCTTGTAACAAGCCTTTCTCCATGTACACTGAGTGTTTTACCCCTTACCCTTGGCTACATAGGTGCGAAGTTGTTCACCTATTTTCATCTCGTGATAAAACATAGACTTCTTGATTTCTTATATTTCTTTATTTTTCTGGTTTATTTTAGGGGCATTTGGTGCTGGGAGAAGCAGAACAGAGGTAATGACATATGGAACATATATAGGCTCAAATGTCTATGTCTTCAGGAAGTTTTCAATTTTCTTATATTCACTTGGTGACTTTGGGACAATTATCAAATGATGGGGTAAAATTGACAGTGGTGGGGTTGATCAAGTTGATTCGGATACTGATACTTGTGCTGAAGAAATAAAAAAATAAAAAATTGTGCTAAAATTTGCAGTGCTAGTACAAGAAGCTGAGGGCATTTATGCAAAGTTACTTCAAATGATTCATACAAAGTATTGAGAAATACTTTCTTTATATTTTCTGTATTGCTGCATACATTTTTTATATTTTCCAAGTATTATATTGGGCAGGTAATTGGGAACTCATTGTCATTTGCAATGGGACTGGCAACTACATTGGCCTTGCTTGGTGTAGGAGCCTCATTTGCTGGAAAGGCCTATGGCCAAATAGGGCAGGGGCTACCTATTGCTGCTTCTTCTTTGGCTATTGTCATGGGTCTAAATCTCTTGCAGGTAATCAAGACATCTGAGTGATAATTTATGGTGGTCATTATTCTAGGGTTCTTAATATTTTAGTGTTTGATTTTGTCTTACCTTCATGTTCTGCACTCAATTCACCGGGAAACTTTTGGGATATTTCAACTGATCTTAGAATTTATGGATTCATGTGTAGAACGTCACTATAGTGTTGCTTAAAGATTACAGCATAACTTCATATATGTATTTCTCCTGTTCGTGAGTGATGCAGGTAATTGAATTACAGCTTCCTTCATTTTTCAACAACTTTGATCCTCGTGCAGCTGCTGCTAATTTTCCATCAGGTAATTATTCTTTTTTCCTATACTTTTTTCCTAATACAGAAGACACATCTTCGCTGGCTTACTTATGCCATTTGGAAAAATACCTTTACTTTGGGGTGTGCTTTATTGTTGTTGTTGTTATTATTTTGGATTAGAATACTTTGTTGTTTATATCGTTATCAGGTGTCCAAGCATATTTGGCTGGACTTACATTTGCATTAGCTGCATCGCCTTGCAGTACTCCGGTGCTTGCTACCTTGCTCGGATATGTTGCTTCCACCAAGGTACCTCTCTACTTTCCTCCAACGTATTAGTTGTTCATTTATGGAAACATTTGACACATTGTTATGCCAACTTTCAATCTTGATTGATGCAAGTTAAATGTATGCATGATTGGTATCTTTCTACATACAATAAACTGTGTATATTGAATGGAGTAGCTTGTAGTGAAGGAACAAAATTAGAGAATATGAGCTCTCTCTCTCTCTCTCTCTCTCTCTCTCTCTCTCTCTCATATTAGGCTGCCTACGGTCCTATTCTTCAAAAGACGTTTTTGAGGTTTATTCTGAAATCTGATGTCATTTCTGCTCATTTTGTTTTCAATGATAATGCCTGATTTGTCTTCTCAACTTTAACAGCACGCCTGATTTCCAGCCATGTATTGAAATTAATTTGCATATCAACTCTGAAGAAAATGGTATTATTTGATTTTTGAGTACAGGATCCACTGGTTGGGGGTAGCCTTCTTTTGACGTACACAACTGGTTATGTTGCTCCTCTTCTTCTTGCTGCTTCCTTTGCTGGAGCATTGCAGGTACCAATATCATAAGATGCCTAACAGCACAAGTGCTTTTCCTTTTGATGCTCCATTATATCATTGCTTTTCCATTGAAAAAGGGAACAATTAAATTTCACAATTTTCTCTATATAATTAAATGCACTTGAAAGTGCTCTCCTGCTCTAGAGGGATTTTCAAGAGGCTGATGTAGTTTGGTTCTCCTAATACCCTTCTACTCTAGTAATCCACCATTTTTAATGTGTATGTGTATATGCAGAGCCTGCTTTCATTCCGGAAGTTTTCAGCATGGATCAATCCGATGAGGTACACAATTTTCATAAACACAATTAGTGACACCCATAACCGTTGCACTTGCTTCATGATTGGCCTTTCCCACTGATGCCTCTCTCTCTCTCTCTCTCTCTCTCTCTATCTATCTATCTATCTATCTAACATGGAAACCTGTATTCCTCTTCAGTGGTGTCCTCCTCCTAGGTGGGGGCGTGTATACCCTGTTGGATAGAGTTTTTCCAACTACAATGGTGATGTAAGTCCGTTCTGCTGCAAGGAACGCAAGTTTGTATAAACCAAAACACGATGCATTCTTGGTGGCTGGTCATCCCAGAGAAGAAACCGGGCACTCTTGTACTATGTATAGCTGACTGATGGTGCAAAGCAGAAAGATACCTAGTGGCTCAAAGTACAAAATGCTACAACATTAGAATACCCTGGGCCTGGTGAGTGTAAAATACTCAGTTGCCTTTTAAGGTTTGGAACTATGTGCTTCTTAGCGATGGTTGCAGATTTCTCTTGGACAACTGTGGTGGCTATTTGTATCCATTGCCAATTCAATAGCTTAACTCCTCTTTATTTCTTTCTTTCTTGTTTTTTTTTTCCTGCTAAGACATTTAAGTGGTTTTAAATTTTGCAGTCGCCAAGATACCCTGACATTCAATATTAACAAGTTGCTACATTTAAAAAAAAAAAAAAAAAAAAACACTATTGTAAAATTTGTTTATCGTAAATTGCAATAATCCGTAAAGCTTACAGAAAGAGTGGGCAAAAAAGTTCTATACAGAGTACTTTCCAGAGGCAAATAACCTTAACGAAGAAAAGAACCTCAAGACAATGCAACATAACTAAAGCAACAATCGTAGCACAAATATAAAAGAACCAATCTTTGGAATATATGTCATATTCATAGCTTTCTTCCACTTTATGAAGTACACAAACGCGCTAATAAAGAATATTTCAAACTTAACGAATTTATTAATCTGCGTACACCAATTCAAAGCTCTCAATCTGCTCCCCTACAATAGTTTACAACCCCCAAATACAGGAGAAAATAACTCAAACCAGCTGCTACTCTTTCTGTGAAACAACTTGTATGGTGTGCTATGGCGATTCCAAAAGGGTGTTTCCATTTTCAACTCTTGGAGAAAAACCCTTGCGTCAAAGACGAAAAATCGTAATCTTTTCCAGATTGTGAAGAATCAGATGAGAGGGGTGATGCCGTCTGTTTGGTAGGTACAGAAGGTGTAGCTCCATTGCTAGAAGCATTAGCTCCCATTGCATATGGGCTGCAATACAATTGCTGGAAAGGTTAGAATCTTTACAACATTCTGATTTATCAACTTAGGGAAATAAATAAATAAAAGATAATATAAAATAAAATAAGTCTTGAGGCTTGATTTTCGGTTCTAATCAAACTGAGGGAAAAGAATACGAGCATCTAATCAAAAGCCAGAACTTGCAATAGGTCCAGAAAATGATGTAAAAGGCCATGTACTGTCCGGGGTTGAGTAAAGTGGAAATACCTAACAGTCTCAACACAGCTTGTCAAGTAGGTGTGTACAGCAGAGCAAAGTATTTTAAATTCAGTTCTATAATAGTTCTATAATAATTACAATGGTTCCATATAGTCAAAAAAAAGGCTGAACAGCAGGACAACAGTAGCACTGTCCAAGTCCACTTTCTTGCAAAATTACATTGCATGTGGCTTTGTCTCAATCTACCATTCTATTATGTGATAGACAAAAAGATATGAGAAGAATAGCAAGATGTTCTGCCTTAAAAAAAAAAAAAAAAAAAAAAAAAAGGCCTACCGAAAATTGAATTGTTTAATATCCATCACAAAGCAAAAAAATAAATTTCCCAATGTCATATAGCCTAAAATGAGATATGAGATGGAACAGATGCACTTTCTTTTTAACTCCAAAGAAAAAAGGGAAAAAAAGAAAAGAAAATGCAAACCACAATTTAAAATGCATCTTCCATACGACTACTAGAGATTCATGCAATACCAACCATTAGTCCGTCTCAAGCAAAACAAAAAATGATCTAAATATTACCACATAAAGAACTACACAAACATACCCGGACATAGGGAGAGCAAAAGAGTTTGCAACTGGACGAGTTGTTCCCATGTTTCCCATCTGTCAGGGAATTACCAGACAAGAACAAATAAAAACGTTGATAAATCTATACTCTTATGTTTAAATGATTGAGCAATGAAATCCATTTTTGTCTACCTGCATCATTTTCTCTAGCTCACTTTTCTCAGCTGAAGGCATCATCATTCCAGGGAACTGATAACCAACATTTGGCCAACTTTGGTTGGGGAAGTTGGTGCCGTTAAGCCCTAGTTGTGTATTACTGGGAACTTTTGGCATCCCCCCAGAGGCATTGGCTGCAGCAGCCATCAGAAGGGACTGTTGTTGGGCTAGCATTGCAAGTTGTTGTTGGTGAGCGGCGAATGGTGAAACAATATTGGACTGCAATATGACCACATAAGAATATGATGCATTGTATTTTGGATTGTAAAATAATAGCACGATATGAAAATATCTCGTGTGCTCAAATGGCACAAATTCCAACCTTGCTTAAAAAAGAATTTGGATTTATCACCTTTTTATTCATTTTGAATACAGGTGCATACCACCAGGGCACCACTATTTACTCATTTTATTTTTCCAATTATTTCTTTTTTGTTGTTTATCTTTTGAGGTGGGGCGGATACCTCTCAGGCACAGAGCATACCTTCTCAAAAAGAGACATAATATCATTTTTTAAATCTTTCTGAGGAATTCCTGGCATGGAGCTGGGAGCAATTGATGGTGTATCCTTGAATAGATCTTCAATTCCAGATGCAGGCTGCGATTTCTTTTCATCAATTTTTGCTGGAGTAGATTTTTCTGTTGAGGATGACGCATCAGCAGCTGCAATTTCATAAGGAACATTCATATCCACCAAATTATCAAATTATATCGAGTTCTTCAAGGCTTGAAATATCGAACACTCCTCCCCCAACAAACATAATAATTAATAAAGCAATAGGCAGAAGGAAAGAGGCAGAAGAACACAAAGGTTGGGGTGAGCATTTGGTCGGTTCGGTTGAACCGTCCAAAAATGATTAATTTTTACAACCGAACCGAATGTTCGTCAGGAACCGAACACAACCCAACCGAAATAATTTGGTTAGGATCAGTTGGGTTTAATCAGTTGGACACTTTTTTTTCTGTATTCTTTTTTTGTTTTGATTTAATTGTATTTATGATTTTGGGTAGAATGATCATGCAAGACTTTTTTAGAAAAACTGTGTAGGTATAATCAAATTTTCAGAAAATAAAAATAATATAAAACTAATTAAATGTTTAAAAAATATAGATTTATATATATTTCGGTTCAGTTCAGCCAACCGAATTAAAAAAAAAAACAACTGATATTTTATTTGGTTACCATAAAGTTAACCGAACCAAACCGATTAAATATATATAACCGATCCAAACCGAACCAAATCACTCGGTTCGGTTTTTCGGTTCCGATTTGGTTTTGCACACCCCTACACAAAGGGCCCCACCCACAGAGGAAAAGACAAAGAGAGTTTACACGTACATTGAAATCCTGCCCATGTATTATCATCTCCAGATGCTCCAGTGGCAGTTTCACTAGAGTCATCCACAGAAAGTATATTGAAAAGATCAGTGGCATAATCAACTTTAGGTGGGGAGGCTACGTCTTGAACCTGCTTTGAAGATTCAGCAGGAACAGCTGGCTCTGTTTTCTGAATTACTTGCTCAGTAACTGGAGCTGGTACCTGTGGCCAGACAGACATATAAGGGCCTAAATTTTGCCACAAGTGCTCACATTATAGAAAGAATCAGAAAATATGGTACAAGACATACTTGTTGTGGTCCTTTAGGGGGCACAGGTAAACTAACCCTGGCAGCAGGAATATTTTCTTTTCGACTAGATGCTGGAACATTATTCCTCCCAGAAGAGTTCCCAGAATTGCTGACATGTCCGTGCCCACTTCTATCACTTGGTCTTTGCCACTGCAGAGTGGTCTTCTCTTCAGTTCTCCTAGGAGGGGACTTTGGTTTCCCATCCTTCGGTACCCACCTCTTCTCTTCATACCTTAGTTGAGTATAGGCAAGACAAATCATAAATCAGTTTGTAAAATCATACATGAAATGGGTGCACAATGTAAATCTTTTGAGAATACGGAGCCCATACTTTGCACGAATGAAATTCTCGATCCCAACTCTATCGTAATTTGGGGGAAGCTCCGCCTCCCAGTAACTGTTTGCCTTCTCGTTACCCATGGCTATGTGCAACGAAAAATATATATATATTTTAATATTGTTTCATGATATCAAATAAACATCAACCTAAAGGATACAAACATGAGAATTCTTACATTGAATAAATGCAACCTGCTCAGGAAGCCATGTGTCAAGTGTTGCTGATCTCACCTATAACACGCAAAAAAATTATATAGAACAATTAAATAATTACTAGCGATCAATTAACTGATACCCAGTTCTATAAGGAACAGAAGATAGTTCAGTCATAAATATATAAATAAATGATTCTTTGCTAAAACTTAAAAACTTAAAAAGATCCAGAAACATCAACCAGAAAAGTCATAACTGATGTCTATTTACAAGTGTAACAAGTCAAATATCACTGTTTCCGTTAGAAAACAAAGTGCATGAGGGAGGATGACATAAGTGAAGACAAAAGTAAAGATGATGAACTTCTTAAATATAACAAGACAACATTGTTTAGGAAATTAAAAAAAGAACAAAGAATAAAGCTCATATTTGGCATGTCTCTGAGAACAAATTAAATCCTTGCCAAGGGGAAGAGTCTGTTATGCAAAAGAGGCCTTGCCCTTAAATACTTGCAAAATGCATGATACATTAAAATGTGTACGTGCACCCTTTAATTCCATCTCTAGGAATATGCAAATTTAACATTGTTTGTAAGAAGACTGCCAAGAATGACCCAGTTCCATAGCGCAACAAGACAGTTGAAAGGCAGGGCTTTCCAAAATGAAAGAATGTTACCCTTTATATAGATAATTTTTTAAAAAAAAAGGGTAATTGATACATCCAAGAAATATCACTATTAATTATGTTGAATAAAGCCACAAATTTGCTTCAATCAGTGTCGTGTCTGAAAGAGATCGACATTTCCTAGCCATTGTACCAGTATAGGTTGTCATAATGCAATTTCAAATACTAAAAAGTATCATGAACTCCTGTACGATTAGAATTGGTTCCTGGACCTAGTCAGAGACCACTGTGCTCGTGCCGGTGGTCCAATAAACGTAACCAACCACAGTCACTTTTTAAAGATGAGTGGCCGAAACCGTGCATCTCACACATGCATAAGCCATAAAAGAGAAAATAAGATGTCACCTTTGATATGTGCACTCCAAGACTTCTGTGGATCCCAGAGCATTGCATGCATATGAATATGCCTAAGTTCACGCTAGCCCATCGAGGACCTCTGTTTCAATAAAGAACAGACACAAGTAAGCCAAAAAAGGAAGACAAAGACCGGGGGAAGGGAGAATGTCATCATAGTTTGAATCCATGAACGAGAGAGCGATATTTTGCTAACTACAAGATGGAATAAGATGCATAATTTCTGAACCATCTTATTATCTTTATTATAATAGCTAATTTAGAAAGCTGAAATAATTAGAAATACTTACTTGCATTTGCAATCAGCACATTCCCTGTTTTCAGGCAATCTAAGAAGTCCTTCCAGAATCTGATAACACAGGTACCATTCTTATCACCTCACATGAGGAAAACAATGGGATGGAGTAATAATAACAAAAATGCGATAGCTTTGGGATGTAAGACTACCAAATGAAAAATAAACATAGTTATGAAGATGCATGGATGAGGCGAATAAAATATGCCACCACAGAACTAAAAATATAGTTCTTCTTAGAAGGAGGTATTGAACAACCTTTATTAAATTATTTAGAAGGCTTGCAAGAACTTACGACTGCGACAGTGAAACAATGCTACACGGTAAGGTTTATATAATGAAGGTGCGATGGATTGTATTTTTGTGGAAGTTATCTTACTCCTCACACACCCAAAGATCTACATCCATGTTCATGTAGCTGTTTATGATTTTGATTCTTGTAACAACTTACTTTTACACATAGTATCGTACTAATAGCTCTTAGATATTATAGAATATTGAACCAAGTTAACAGAAATTGTTCAAAGATTCTATGCTCTTCATGTGTAGGTGGAGTAAACTATCTTCATAAGCAATTGTTTCACAATATTTCATATGAAACCACAACCAATAAAATTCTTAAGTAAATTAGTGATAGAGGAAAAGAAAAGCATGCTCATCAGCAGATATTTTCAGCAGACTGAATTTTAAAGTTGCACAAATCTTCAACTTAGCTAATCGACATCCCAAATTCACACTAAACCAGATCAACGACAACAATTGTGCCTCTAAAAAGAAATAAGCAATTAAATTAACCCCTGCGGAAACCATATTTCATCTAACCAATCGCATCTGAAAACATCGTTCTTACCTAGCACACGTAGAACAATACTAAAAACGCCACCTTAATCACGCAATCAAAACTAATAACACCAATAGATAACCAAATCCTTTGATTCAATAATCTACAGAATCACATCAAACACTCGAGTTCAATCACAACGCACAAATCCAGATTAAGATGGAACACAGGTAAAAAATAAGCAAACGAGATCGAAATAAGTAGGAAAATTCCAAATCTAAAAAACAAAACACAACCTTCCTATGCTTGGCATTAAGCTCTTTGGAAACACCAGCCTTCTCATTCATGGTGATTATACCCAATCCGTTCAGTGAAAAGCGAAGAAGGAGAAGAAGGTGGAGAAAATGAAATTCTGACGGAGGCGATCTACTCCTCTCCCCTCTTCCTCCCGCTGATGACCGTCGGATTAGATGACCGGTACCTTGGATTTTGAATGAAGATGGAAACCAGAGAGGAAATGGGACACCGGCGTTCGTATGTGAATGGACTTTTATTGGGTTTTTTTATTTTTGGCTTCTATCTGCATTTTCTTCTTCTCTTTTTAATTATTTATCCTTCATTATTAGTGTTTTAGGTCGATTGGACGCGTCAACGAATTTGCTTTTATGGGCTTTGGTGGCTTCAACTTCTGTGTTTATTGGGGGTCACCCGACTCCACAATATATATATATATATATATATATACACACACACTCACACACACTCTGTGTAAATTAGGAGTCCAATCTCCAAAAGTTCAATTCCCACCTCAAATTATTCACTCGGTAAAAACAATTATGATGAAAAAAGGCAACAAATCTTATTTATTTTATGATATATTGTAATATAATATAAATATAAACAGTTTTGCTATGGTATAATGCCGCAATTGCTACCCAATCAATTTATTGAGTTTAATTATATTTTCAAATAAAATAATAATATAATATATTAATGGTTCGTTTACAAAATATAAATATAATAGTAGAAATAAGTAATTTATAAAAAAATCTTTAACAAGCTTTGAATTTCAAAACAATAATTTATACAAAAGGATTTCCAAATCTCACATTTACTCTACCTAAAATTCCTAAATAATCAAAGAGGTGGAAATTAAAAAAAAAAAAGTTATCAATTAGAAATCACCGCTTTCATGCATAAAAAAATGAATAATAATAACCTCAAATTTATAAAAAGCCTTTGTCAGGGGTCATCACATTCTTCAATTTATTTATAAATAGTATGTTTTGTGTTAATTTTATAAGTTGATTTAAAAATTAATGTTATTATAAAATCTGTGTAATGCACAAATATTACACAAGTTTATTTTCTTCAAATAATCTTTAGAACTTTTTAAAAACTTGGTTTTATATGAGCAAATCTTAGAAGTTTTTATTATAATTAACTAAAAACTTCAAGAAAAACGAGAAATTTTTTATTGATCGAGTCTTTTGTAATCTAAGTGAAGGAAAATTCCCTGAATTTACCTATTTTTAGTTTTACCCTCTTTCATTCAAACAATTTTCCCCTAAAAACGGTCTCTTACAAATATAAAAGCTTATGTAATATCACATTTACAATATACACAAAAAAACTACGTGAAATTTTAAGATTTTTAGTGAAAGAAGTGAATAAAATATTTCCAGCCCTTCCATTACTAACATTTTTTCATTTTGGGACACTTAACACTGAATATATTTTTGTATTTCATCTCGGATTCCACTATAACTACCACAGCATGTGTATTAAATGACATAACTAATAAATATATGACATGTGCTAACAACATTGAAGTATTAGATGAAACACCAAATGGAATACAGAATCCGAACCAGATGATATGATACTAGGCACAACACAGCTGCAAATTTTCACCAAACTGAGTCATGTTATCAAAGCTGATTTTGAACAAATCAAGCTCGGACATAAGCAATTCGGAGAAGATGAAATCTCTGATGTAAATCTCGACAACATAAAAATAAAAAACAAGATAGACTCTGAGCTTGGCACGCATGCTAGCTACTTAATTTTCAAGAAGACAGGCAGTTTTTACAGACGAAGAAACCATAATAATTGCATTTGGTGGAAACGATTTCACAGATAATTATGTTCATTAGAGTTGGTGCAAGGCACTCCCAAACTTGTAGCCTCACTAGAATTTCTTCTCTTTCTTTCTTGCAAATTCATTGAGGGTTCTGGAAACGATTCTTGAAAATGCACCTCTACCTGCACATACAAACACCTTTCATTTAAATCGCTAGTGCCAAGTAAACATCATATACACACAACCGCCTCTACCTGTCACATAGTCCATCCTAAAAATTTAATGGCCTGAGTCGAGTTTTTAAATGGGGTCTTTGTTTTTCGTCACACAATTCAGAATATATATGAATAAATTTAACAATACACAAGTTTCAGAATATTCCTAATGAAGTAAAAAAATATGACAAGCAAGTTCTAAACACAGTTATCTAAAAACCCGCCTCCAGTTTTGGCAGCAATAAAACAGAGGCCGCTATATATACGCACTCATACAATTACGGAAACCAAAAAAACGCAAGGTGCCAGCACAAGGGATTGAACCGTGGCACCTGAACTCCGGAGGAATCAGCACCAGCAATTCTTCTAGGCTACTTGATGTTTAACAGATTCAACTCTACAAATATATGGTAAATTAAAGCTAAAAAACTGAAAAAAAAAATGTCAAGCATGAGATTCAAACACCTCGCAGACCACTGTGCTACTTTTACTTTTGAGGCCCCTTAATTTCTCTATTTTTTTTTTTTGGGGTTCGAGGCGAGTGCCTCTTCAGCCTCACTAAAAGAGCGGCCCTGCCAGCCAGCCCCACCTTAAATTCTGGCTAAAAACAAACAAAGTGTGAAATATGTCCAACGCTTCTCCACAAAATCAAGTACATAAGCTGATGCAAATCAACTGACCAGGGATAAACTTGTTGCTGTGCTGAAGTGCGTAAACACCAAAATTTTTGGCGAATGTGGCAGTGCAAGCAATGATCGTTGATTTAGTTTCCTCAGCTGCCATCCACTGTGCGAGCCCATCCAGAGTCTGACTGATCTTAGTGAAGGTGGTGGCGCCATTAGTGTCAGAGCTTTTGCACGCATTCTCCGCACCCCCTTCGCCATCCATCCCTGCTTGGTCGATTACTTCCAGGCCACCAGTTGAGTCTTTTTGTGGCGAACCTGCCTCCTCTTCCAACAGCTTGACTTTTTCTGGTTTAATAGTCTCGTAATTTACATCATTGAGGGTTTTGGAAACAATTGCATAGAGTGCAGCTCCACCTGCACATACAAACAACCCTACATATATTGCAAGCCCCATAAAAACAACACTACATAGACCTTTAATTTCTTTCTACCAACATCCAGTTAGAATTTTGCAGTACATTTAGGATGACGCTCCCTTTCAATCGACCCTCCCGTAGAAGAGGCAAACAACAGATTAATCCTCATACCGTTACAAGGGAAACGATTCAAACATGTGGGGGAGTCTGGTTCATTTGTTTGGTAAGTGTTGATTGTTATTTATGATGTTCTTGTTGTGTATCAAATGCAAACAATCTGTGAGTATCTGAGTCGCCAAATTTAAGAAGATCCTACAACATCTCTCATCTGACCGAACAGTAGCTGTTAAATTCTGTTCCAGAATTAAATATGAAATTCTAACCCTTTCCCCCAAAATTAGATAATAAGGAATAGCGAATCAGCTGACCAGGGATCAATCTGACGCCCTCCTGAACTGCACAGTGCCCAGCAATTTCCATGAGTGTGGCGGTGTACTGGCCGACTCTGGACTTAGTTTCATCATTTTTAACCCACTCAGCGAGTCTGTACACACCATCAATCCTGATGATCTGATCGATCTTCATGAAGCTGGCTGAGCAATAAGCATAAACGGTTCTGCACACATTCTTCACCGGCGTCAAGGCGGCCCCATCGATTTTGGTGACTGTGACTGGTTAGTACAAACTGTATTCCATCAATTGGGCGGGAGCACATAGATAAAACGACAGGATAATACATGACACGAAAAACACAAATCAATAATTCAAATTTTAAAGGAGTTCAAATTATACTTAATGTTCGTGTTTATAATCAAATTACATCGATAACACAAATATACAATAACATAAACCCAATAGTCAATACTACAAGATTTGCCATCCCTTTTGGTCCCACTTCTCTTCATCTCCTAATTCAATGTTTTTTCCAAATAAACATGCATATTAACATCATCGTTGTATACACGAGGCATCCTGGAAATGCAATATAGAAAAATAAATAAAATTACAGGATCTTATTTTGATGCGAACTGTCTAACCCCTTTCCCCCCAAATCAGAGAAATAAACTATTTCAAATCAACTGACCATGGACCAGTTTGTAGCACTCCTGTAGTGCAGAGAGAAAGATCCCGGCATTTATGGCGGTGTGCGTGGTGATCTCGGTCTCATCTCCTTGCATCCTACTGTACAGATCGTTGGTCCTGGCGGTCTGATCGGTCTCTCTGAAGGCGGTGGAAGCAAAACTGTAAAAGATTCTGCACGGATTCTTTACCAGCGTCGTGACGGCGTCATCGATTTTGGTGAAGACGGCGGCGCTGTAATTGTACAAGTATTTGCATGTGCCCATCACCGGCGTCGCGTCTGCTGCGAACCACTTCATTTCACCTCCTCAGTTGTTGAACCGATGAGATCCCAAACTCCCACTTATACACGCTGTGCGTTTTGTGTGTGTCCGAGTCCCCTTCAGTATCAGGTGCTACTCTGAGTGGAGATGTTAGGTTAATTAATGGGTTAGTGCTTGATTATATTGTTAGGTTAATTAATGGGTTAGTGCTTGATTATATAATGGGCAGGGCATTGATACCCCCAAAATATCTAAATATACCTCAGAATAATTATAACAAAATTAAATATTAATAAATTAATTAAAATATTTTTATATATTTTTATTTTTTTATTTTATTTTTATTCTTAATTCAGAAATTTTGTTTTTTCTTCTCAATGTTTCTTCAATAAAGAGAAGTTGGAATTGCAGATTTATAGCTTTCTTCAGATTGAGCTCTTAATCTCAAAATTTTTATATTCCATATTTCTTCAATATAGAACATTTTCTTTTCCATATTTCTTCAATATACATAAGTTGAAATTGCAAATTTATGGCTTTTTTGAGATTCGGCTCTAAATCTGAAACTTTTTCTTCTTCATGTTTCTTCAATACAGAGAAGTTGAAATTGCAGATTTATAGTTTTCTTGAGATTCGGCTCCAATTTGAAACCTTTCATCGCGAAGGCCAAACTTGATAAGGAACATACACTTAACACTATTGTTTAAATGGTTTTTCCCATCTTTAAATAGTTTTTCCCTAAACTTGATTTTGTTAAGAGTTTGTGTATAAGGGTGCACACACACACACATATATATATATACATGTGACACCCCCTCACTTATATAACCCACAATATAGTTTACTTTTAACCTGGTTAAACCTGTACATTTTGTTTCCACCTGTAACATATTTACGAGGTATAATCTATCTCCCAAACAACAACTCATTCACACCCAAGCAAAATCTACAGTAGATGCAAACGTTTTTACCACAGCCACACCAATATTTACATGTCAAAATCAAGTAATAATATTCAAGCCCAAACAACACAACAAAATAGAACCCAAAAACATAGTACGCCCATGATTTAGTCCCAAAGGTCGTCATCCATGTACACTGATCCCAAAAGCTTGTTGAAGCACGAACAACATGTCCGGTAAGTCGTAAGCTTACACATCATCAACATGCTCACCTACAATGCACAAACTAGGTGAGCTACAGCCCAATAAACAGAAATCATGCATATACGATAAATTAAATGCTTGCAAACATTGAAAGAGATGTGAAATGCATACTACTGAAACCCCAACCAATGTTATGGATATTTTATCTTTATAGGGCCCGTGACCCACCTACTGTGCACCGGAAAGAGCTAGCTCAATAAATAATCATAATCAAAGAGTCTATCCATGTCTTACATGCCACCGGCCCGACAAATCGAGTCTATCCATGTCACACATGCCACCGGCCTCGGTACACTAGTAGTGGTCAACATTACATTTTTCGTTTCTTTTCACCACACAATGAATGCAAATCAGGCAATATATGACCCATGCGTACACATGCCAATGATCGTGAATGTTATGTTTATACAACATTGAATCAATCATTCACCTCACGTAATTCATATCCATCAATATCAAGAGGCACAAATCACAAATATTCCATAAGATAATATTTATATTTCTCAATAGGCACAAGTCACACATATTCCAGAAGTTAATATTTATATCTAACAATATCAAAAGACACAATTCACTAATATTCCATAAGATAATAGTCATATCTATTAATATCAAAAGACACAATTCACAAATATTCAATAAATAACACAAATAAATACTAGGTCCATGCATTGTAGCTGCAAATGGATTTCTACTTACCTTTTCTCTGGTAGCAATTATTCGAGTCTTGCTATTTGCACCCCGTAATATTTAATCTATAATAACATGTCAAAATAAATTCTAATTAATCAATAGTACTCATTTCATAATCGTAAGTTCCTAAACCTCAATTTGTTACACTAAATATGTACCTATATAAACAAAATTAGATCACTCCATCTCCAATCTCCTTGAAAGAAATATGTATATATTAGTTATATTTTATAATTACACTAATAAGAAGACAACATCAAGTGATTCTAAACCATTATTATGAGCTGTAAGTATAACTTATATTTATAATGTAAAACAAATCATCTAATTAGAGCAGCAAACTAAATAAAGCAGCTACCTGAACTATGAATCTTTCACAAATAAAATATGATACTCAACTGTTGTTCTTCCTTTGCTATTCTATTGAAACATATAATTATGGAAAGTATGAGAAAGCAAGTTGTCTACCTGATTCTTCACGAGTTGCAGGATTCTTATTTCTCTCTCTCTCTCTCTCTCTCGCTGATTCTCCCTTAACCTCTCTTCTTTTCCTTTTCTTTTCCCTTCTTTTTTTTTTCTTCTTCCTTCACTTATAAGGAATGCACGGCCGCCTTACTAATTATATATATATATACACACACAATACACACACACTTAATTAATTATATATATATAAACACACGCACACACCTAATTATACATATATATATATATATAAACACACACCACTAATTAAGATTAGTATTATCTTATTATTATTATTTATGTATCTACACTAATTATGCACATATATATATACACACACCATCTGAAGGATTATTACTTATCTATTATTATTATTATTATTATTATTATTATTATTATTATTATTATTATTATTATTAATATTAACTCGCCACGTGTAATAATATTTTATGATAACTTGACACCCTATTTCTTTCTTGACATTTAGCCTAAAGAGTTTCACCCTATAATGTAAACCCTACAAAATTTAACATCAATATACCAAGCATAATTAAATATGAGCTACGATGCCCAATAAAATGTAATTTAAATAGCAAATAAAATTATAAAATGAATGCAATGAATGAATTATATTGACGAGTGAGTAGTGAGAGGCTTGGGTATCACAATACATGTATATATACTTGTTGTATGTGGGCACGCCTGGTGATTTTAATCAACAACTCAACGGAGTCTGTCACATTGAAATCTTAGTCACTCACATACAGCCAAATTGACTATGATTGGACTGTCGTTGCTCCACCAGGCGCTGTCAATTTGTTACTGATTTGAGAAACAAAGAAATTTTTTTTCGGATTATGGGTAGAAAAGAAAGGATGTGCAAAAATTTACAATAGAGATATTGCAGTGGAAAAAATATTATAATTTTTTTCTGGAAAAATAGAGGAATTTTTGTCAAATTGTATTGGGAATTACAGACGGTTGGACAGTCAGGTTGGAATGCTGATTCATTTCTTATTTTTTTTATCTTTTAGTAAAAAAGATATAAGAGGTAAAAATAGGATATATTTAGTATGAATAGCCCACCCTTTCATTTATTAAAATTAGAATGGTGTTTTTAAATGCACCACCTTTTCTTCTTTAAACATCACAAAATATTAAATTCAAACTTTCCAAAAGAAAATCTTTCCTTTTTTCTTCACACTGCAATACAGTTGTCCCTCATTGTTTTGCAACATGGGATTAGACTCCGGCGGGAGGCGGTGGACCGGTGGTGGATATATTTCTGGCAATGGTGACAAAGGATTGTATTGAATCTGTCTATAAACACATTTATAAGAAAAATATAAACCCCGTTTGACCAATCAAATTAATATTTGATTAATAATGAATAAGAGAAAGAAAAAGTAATCTTCATTCCACGAAACTGATGAGAATTGAGAAGAAGAAAATTAACCTAAGTGCACTTGTTTCCCGCAATCCTTGGATTGAAAAATAGATAGAGAAGTATGAAAGAGAGAGAAAGAGAGCAAAGAGGGGAGAAAAATAAAAAAGAGATAGCTATCTTTAGTCAGAGATACGAAATGAATAAAAATAATGATTTGCAAGTTAATATATGTACATATGTGACACCGCGACACTGAGAGCTCTGGGACTTGATGCCAGGATGCCTCTTCTTGAGAGGTTGTGCCATCTCCATAGCTGATTTTCCAGAATGGAGAGGTGCCTTCTGTCCTGCGCTTGGACTAGCAGAATTCAACTCCGACCCGGTGAGTCTAGAGAAATTGGGTGGTCTCCCACCGGCCACCACTTTCATGTTACCTGCCGAGAAAAATGTTACAGCTCGAGCTCGATTGAGCTGAGCTAAGAACAGACGTGAGCAAGAAGAAAGAGAAAAGAGAGAGAGAGATTTGGGGCAATTTTCCGGTATTACTCTCAACATGCAAAAAAATATTACACCCACGTAAATAGTATTTGTATCTGAAAAATTTGCTAACTAAACCAAAGCATAATACTATCAACCTCTTAATGACAAAAACGACACTGCATAGCTGCTAATAAGCGGAAAAAATATAAATATGTTTCTATAAGTGGAGCACGTCTTCTCTTATCCTATAACCGTTTGAACAGAAATAACTGCCTCTCCTTTATACGTGCACAGTTCATAACAATACATCCTCCTTCGTTGTGTCTTGCCCTCAAGACACTAACTGTGGATACAGCTTGGTGATTTCTTGGTAATCCTCCCAGGTAGTCTCCTCCACCGGAAGATGTGCCCATTGTACTAATAACTCCATCGCCGGACCCCATTTTTCTAAACCAGATGTCTAGCCAACACCCTTGTAGGTAGAAGAATCAACTTACCCTCTGCATCAAAATTAGGCAGTTGAGGAATGCAGGATGAATACCTCTTTTTCTTTTTGAGCAAAGAGACATGAAAAACAGGATATATCTTTGCAGATTGTGGCAAGGACAACTTATATGCCACAGTTCCCACTTTAGCAAGCACTTGGAAGGGTCCAACAAATTTTGGGCTGAGCTTCCAAGCTTTCTTCTGATGCATGGAGGACTGCCTGTATGGCTTTAACTTCAGGTAGACCCAATCCCCAACTTCAAAATGTCCTTCGGTCCTCCTCTTATCAGCATAGTCTCATTCTGTCCTGTGCTTTAAGCAATAACTTCTTAAGCCTTTCCTGTATCGTATGTCTATTCTGTATGGCTTCTTCCACTCCAGCCACCTAAAAACTTTTTACTGTAATTCCCATGGCTAAGGAAACTGGTTTACAACCGTAATAGCGCCTCAAAAGGGGACATGCCAATCGAAGGGTGAAAACTGGTGTTGTACCAGAATTCGGCCAGAGATAGCCACTGATTCCACTTCTTGTGGCTTGCACCACACATGCACCTCAAATAATTCTCTAAGCATTAATTAAATCTTTCAAATGTCCATCAGACTGAGGGTGAATTGCCGTACTGAAATGTTGTTGCACACCCAATAATTTGAACAATTCGTGCCAGAATTTACTTGTAAACACCTTATCTCTGTCAGACACTATACTGGCTGGAAGACCATGAAGCTTATATACTGAATCCAAGAACAGGTTAGCCAACTGTGATGCATTATAGGGATGGTTTAGTGCAATAAAATGACTATACTTGATGTATCTGTCAACAATTACCCAAATAGAATCCTTCCCTCCTGATGTAGGCAATGGTTCAATAAAATCCATACTCACATGTGACCGAGCTTGCTCAGGAATAGCTAGTGGCTGTAGCAACCTGGGGATTTGATGTTTTCATGCTTGCACAACCGACAACTGTGTCAAGCTGTAACTGTGTTAAGAACAGTAGCATTCAAATTAGGCCACCAACACAAGACTTGAACCCTGTGTAATGTTATTGCTCTTCCTGAATGGCCCCCTTCAGTAGAAGAATGGAAATAGTCCACTATCTGTTGCCTCAGATCTGAGCCCTGCCCCACATCTAATTTGTTTTTGTATCTCAGAAGACCTCCTTGATAAGAGAAAAAGGATACATCATAAGAAGGAGTAATGTGTTCCATGATGATTTCTTGAGCAAAAACATCTCCTTCATAACTGTTCTCAAGCTCCTCCACCCATTTTGGTTTTATACAAGTGATAGAACTACACTCGGATTTTGTCGCTGTCTTTCTTGATAATGCATCAGCTACTGAGTTCTCTTTACCTTTCTTGTACTCAATTCTGTAACTGAACCCCAAAAGCTTGGTGAAGTATTTGTGTTGTAATGGGGTGGAAATTTTCTGCTCAAGTAGATAAGACTGTGCTGATCAGTTTTGACAATGAATGGAGCATAATAACAGGTAACTCCTCCATCTGTCAACTGCCATGATTATAGCTAGGAACTCCTTCTCGTATATGGATAATCCCAGATTCTTAGCTCCTAGAGCCTTGCTGGCAAATGGTACTGGGTGTTGTTCTAGCATTAATACAGCTCCAAGTCCCCCATAACAAGCGTCTGTATCTACTACAAAGACTTTATCAAAATCTGGAAGTTGTAATACAGGTGCAGTTACCATGGCCTATTTCAACCTTTCAAATGCATTCTCAGAATTGTCCATTTCTTTTCCTATATGTGAGTGGTTTAGCTATAGTTCCATATCCTCTGACAAATTTCCTGTAGTAACCAGTTAAACCCAAAAATCACCTCAATGCTTTCACAGTATCAGGTTTGGGCGACGCAACCATAGCTTGAATTTTTTTAGGGTCAGCACTAACCCCTTGCCCACTGATAACATGTCCCAAATACTCCACCCTATCTTCACCAAATGTACATTTACTCCTTTTTGCCCAAAGCTGGTTTTCCAAGAGTGTTGCAAGAACAATCTTTAAATGTTGCACATGCTCACTATGCTCTTTGCTATATACCAGAATGTCATCAAAGAAAACTAGCACAAATCCTCTTAAGTAGGGTACAAAAACCTTGTTCATAAGTGCCTGGAATGTAGCTGGTGCATTGCTTAGGCCAAAAGGCATTACCACAAACTCATACAGCCCTGAAGTAGTAACAAAAGTTGTCTTCTAGATATCCTGTGGGGCCACTCGGATCTGATGGTATCCGGACCTCAGATCAATCTTAGAGAACACTTTGGCTTGTCCCAATTCATCCAATAAGTCTTCAATTAATGGTATGGGATAGTTGTCTTTGATGGTGATGGAGTTCAACTTAGTATAGTCAACACAGAACCTCCAAGTGTTGTCTTTATTTTTAACCAGCAGCATTGGAGAAGAATAAGGGTTATTACTGACCTTTATCACACCACTCTCCAGCATTTCAGGTACCAACTTTTCTACTTCTTGTCTTTGCAAATACGGATATCTGTAGGGATGTTGTTTTATAGGCTCCTGACCCTCTTTGATTGGTATTTGGTGGTCTAAAGCTCTCACAGGAGGTAAGTCTTTTGGAGTGTCAAACACTAGCAAATTCATCCAATACTGACTGGAAATCTGGATGGATGTCATGGTCTTTCTTTTCTTCACACCCTCCTACCATACACATGTATCCTGCAAGTTCTTAATCAACTTGGTCATTTCCTTAGCAGTGAGCATATTGATCTGAGCTGTGGGATTTTCAGCATAAATGATAATTTCCTTACCCTTGTGTTCAAATTGAACAGTGTTCTTCTTGAAGTCAAAGGTAACTGGACCTATTTGACTCAATAAGTCCACCCCCATTACCATATCACATCCCCCCAAAGTAAGAATTCTCACAGCAGAACTCATCTTACAGCTCCCCATTTCCCATCCAAACTTAGAACATTTTGCATCACATTCAACTTTACTCCCATCAGCCACTGTAACTGTCATGGGTTAGTATACTCCATGACACACCCCAATTTTTCAGCTATCTTAGGGTCTAGGAAGCTATGTGTACTCCCTGTATCCAATAGTATACCGATACTGTGTTTCCCAACTTTGCCTTTCACCTTAATTGTTTTTTTGTAGCCCTTACATCAGCCATAGCGTTTAAGGAGACCAATGGCTCTTCAGTGTCATCTCTTATTTCTTCCAAAATCAGCACCTCCTCTTTTTCTTCACAATCATCCACCATTATCACAAACAACTTTTTACATTTATGCCCCACATGATAAATCTCATCGCAATTAAAGCACATATTTCTTTTTCTCCTCCAGTCCATCTCTTCTGCTGTTAATTTCCTCATATGAGGAAACTTCTTAGCTCCAGCACTCACATTCTTAGATTTGTAGTTGGGAATATCAGTTTTTCCAATTCCCAGTAGGAGATCCAATATTAGATTTATTATAAACCTTATTTCCCTTCTGTAGAGTATGCAACATTCCTTCCTATTTAACTGCCAATTGGATAGCCCTCAATAGCGTAGTTGGGCCAAGCAATTCCAACATCTGCCCTATTTCATCCTTCAACCCGCTAATAAAGCTCTTGATGAAATAGTCCTCATTGAGTGTTCTATTAAATCTGATCATATAAGCTTTCAGACCCTCAAATTCATTGATATAAGCTTGAACACTCCGTGTTTGTTTAAGCTTATTAAACTGCCCGACCAGGTTATCACCTCCCCAGTTTGAGAAACGGTTCATAATCATCTCAATGAACCTTTCCCACAACATATTCTCTTTCCCTTCCACATAGTCCACATACCAACTATCAGCAATTCCTTCCATATTCATACTAGATTGCATAATTTATTGGAAATCAGACATAGGATTAAAAGTGAAATACCTCTCATACTTTTTCACCCAAACTCTAGGATTTTCACCAGAAAATTCTAGTTTAGGCATTTTATGTATCACAGGCCCTTCATTCACACGATCCAAGGGTGTGGGGGATGGAATACCTGCATCCGCACGATGATTAGTATTGTTTGGAGTGAGATCCACCTTTTCTGAGGTGCTGTAGGTAGGATCCTCATGTGTTTTTCCCTTCTTGTGACCATCATTCACCAACATTGATTCCAATAGCTCAAATATTTTATCAAATTTTCGATTCAACTCCGCAGCGTGTTGATCCAACTTCTGATCACTAGCAGTTTGGAACGCCAGCATAGCTTGGTTCTGTGCCAGCTCCTCAAATTTTTCCTCCAGGATTTCGATTCGAGCCGTATTGGATTTCGCCATAATAGCAGCAGCGGAAAAATCTGTTTCTGAGGCCAAATGTTACTGCTCGAGCTTGGTTGAGCTGAGCTAAGAACAGACGTGAGCAAGAAGAAAGAGAAAAGAGAGAGATTTGGGGCAATCTTTTGGTATTACTCTCGGCATGCATAAAACATTACATCCACGTGAACAGTATTTGTATCTAAAATATTTGTTAATTAAAACGACAACGTAATACTACCAACCTCCTAATAACAACAACGTCACCACATAGCTGCTAATAATCGAGAAAAATATAAAATACGTTTCTATAAGTGGAGCACGTCTTCTCTTATTCTATAACCATTTGAACAGAAATAACCGCCTCTCCATTATAGGTGCACAGTTCATAACAAAAAACTGGCGGGTGATCGACGATGAGCAAGTATCGGTATCATCATCATCATCATAACTTGGACAAGCTTCTTCTCGGTCTCTTTGTTGGTTTTTTTTTTTTTTTTAAGGAATAAAATGAAAAGATTATGTGGTTTATAAGGAAATTATAAAAATTTATATATGTTTTATCGCTAAGTAAATGTAGCGTCAGTGAAGAGCAATTTATATTATTAATAAAATATAATTTTAATAAGAATTATTTAAAATAAAAATACTTCACAATATAAAATATATTATAATTAATATATGAAAAAATATTTTATATTTAAAATTTCATATTTTTTATGTAATATGGATATCAAATTGAAGATCACGAAAAAATGAATACTTTCAATATATTTTTCATTAAAAATGGAGTTTAGGACAAAAAATATATAATTTTTTGAAGATTAGAATGCAAAAAAACAAAGAAAAACAAAAAGTAGAACTATAAGTCTATAACCATATAAAATTGTGATATTCATTTTTTTCTTTCACTGTATTTTTCGCTTTAATTTTCAAAAGTTTATAACTTTTTTATCTTAATTTTATTTTTTATGAAAATATAGCAAATTAATCAATCTTCAATTCAATATTCATATTGTATATATAAAAATAAAATGTTAAATTTTAAATATAAAATATTTTTTCATAGATTAATTGTGGAATATTATGCTATATTTTTATTTTAAATATTTTTTATTAAAAATTAAATTATGATTTTTATTACAGTATCATATTAATTTTAAATTTAATTTTTACTCTTCTTTATTATCGTTTTTTATTATCATATGTTAAGTTTCAAAGTTTGTTAAATTACTAATTGAGATTTGAGTCTGTGGAATCTAGAGTGCAGAAAATAAGTTTTGTGTTGGTTTATTTTAATTATTTGAACCGTGATTTATAATTTTTTTTAACAAAGGAAGCTATATAAATTACAAATAAAAAGTTTTGAAAATCATATTAGCCCATCTAAATCATCTCCAGGATTTCGGCCATTTACATAATCGAAATGGAAAGTTTTGATGGAAATGAAACAAAATCAAATGTGTCCAATATATCAGTTTTGACTTATGATTGCTTATTTAGGAGTTTGAGAAACAGATCATCAGCCCTTTTGCAAGTTTAATGTTTGACAAACCATATAATTTTAAATTATAAGTGGTGAGATCATTCTAACCTGTATGCTTGTTTTTCGTGAATTTTAGATGAAAATACTTGTTTTTCCTGCATTTTTTCCTTGAATCAAACACTCCCTCCAACATTCAGGAGTGAAAGAAGCATCTCCGAGCTTGAAGAAATGGGAACTCAGAAAGGACAAGCCCATAAACTCGGACTTTTTTTTTTTTTATGACGGAGGGAGTAATTGTTTATGTTCTAATTTTAAAAAATGTCAAAATTTGCCAAACCACTAATTTCAAAGCAATGTTTGTTTCTTGGTTTCTGTGTGAATGCATGTTGGTGAAATGCTGGATCAACACTTTTGAGGTTACTTTACTTCCACAAAGAAATCAATATTTAAAAAGGCAACTAGACTTGGTAAGAAGTATTCTCAATTGTTAATTCCTTGTACTTGCACAGAAATAGACAAGGATCACAAGCAATTGCATGGTCTTTAACTACTTATAAATCATCAGAACATGAGAGACTAATAATCCCAGGTCTGATATTTGCTTTTCTCATTGTTGAACTGATGAACATCTTCAGCTACAAATGTTTGTTCATCATTCTGGTAATATGTGCAGCCTGTGTTCCACAGATGTTTGCACAGAATCCAGAAAAGGTAACCTGCACGAGCCGTAGAAGCCGGTGCTTCCTCAAGAAAATAAGCTGCCCAAAACAATGTCCGGTCCGACGGCCAAATGACCCGAAGGCGCAAGCTTGCTACATCAACTGTGATTCTCCAATATGCAAGGCAGAATGCAGAAGTGAGTTCATATTGATCTAGTTTCACATGCATGTTATTCCCTTCTGATGCACAAAAAATAAGCTTTTGCCAATTTTGCCCTTCTGATTTGGTGGTTCGAGCATAATGGAATGACCTGATTTTTCATGGTATAAGCTGGTGTAGATGGAATAACCTAATTGATATCAATATGACAAGGGTAGATTGGCTCGTACATTCATGATAGAGGTTAGAGCAGATGGTACTGATAAAACGGGTAAAGATATCTAGAAATATTTTATTCATCCTAGAAATGTTTCTTTGGCAAGTAACTAAGAAAGAATTTATCTAAGAAAACTAACTTGGATCATTTTGTTTTCAGGCAGGAAGCCGAGCTGCAAAGGCATCGGAGCAGCATGCTACGATCCTCGTTTCATCGGTGCAGACGGGGCTGTTTTCTACTTCCACGGAAAGAGCCACGAGCATTTCAGTTTAGTTTCTGACCCTAATCTACATATCAATGCCCGTTTCATTGGTCACCGCCCTGAAGGCCGGCCGCGCGACTTCACATGGATTCAGGCACTAGGGGTTCTTTTTGGGTCCCACAACTTCTCCATAGAAGCAACTAAAGCATCAACATGGGACAACAACATTGACCACCTAAGATTCTCATTTGATGGTGAAAGTGTTGTCTTGCCTCAAGGTGCCCTGTCTTCATGGGAATCCCAGAAGGGTGATGTTAGATTGGAGAGAACATCAGGCGTGAATAGCGTGGTCGTCTACGTCCCGGAAATTGTGGAGATCGTAGTCAACGCAGTCCCTATCACGAAGGAAGATGACAGAGTTCATAACTATCAGTTACCACCTCATGACTGTTTTTCCCATTTGGAAGTGCAGTTTAGGTTCTTGGATCTTTCGCCTGAGGTCGAGGGCGTGTTGGGCCGGACTTACAGGCCCGATTATGAGAGTCGGGCTATATTAGGCATTGCAATGGCGGTTATCGGAGGGGAAGATAAGTACAGAACTACATCACTTTTTGCAGCAGACTGCAAAAAATGTGTGCCTTCTTCAATGAAATATGGAAATAGAAATCCGATTTCGGGGAAAAACAATCAGGAGTTGATGGATTGTTCTGGTAAATTCTCTGGTGGAAATGGGATTCTTTGCAAGAAGTGATCCCTCTAGGACCAGCACTATAATACATGACAGACATCTGTAATTTCATTATTATACTGTATACCTAAATAATATCAGCTGTGCTATATATTCCATATTATGTTTCAATTTTGTATCTTCGTCTCGCTATATGCTACATGTACAAAATGACAATACAACTATTAAGTTAGCACGCACATTCGTGAAATGGAACACTGGAAAACAAAGAAAATAATGAATGAGATTGTACCGGACCAACGAACAAAACCGGGCCGAGACAGGCCAAGATTGTCTTCAGGGCAAAATCTTTCTAGTTCCTTTTAACAAAAATTATAACTATTTGCTATAGGGTGGCCTGAAAAACAGGGCCAAACTAACACAGTTTTCTTCGGACCAGCAAATAGGGAGCCCAACTCAATCCTCTTTCGGATCGTTCAGACCGGGCTTAAATTGCCACCTCTAGCCCCCAGCTGCAAATCAAGCACCTTCTCTAGCTTAAGGGAAGTGGGCAGAAATAACACCAAAAGAGATGAATACAGAAGGAAAAAATGAAAAACTAATTTATTTGAGTTTTATTCAGAAAATACATTTCTTTCAATGGAAGGCGAAAATCCAACATACAATATAAAAGCTCAGAGAAATTTCTAAGACCCGTGCTTGAGCAAAAAACTTTCCAGGGATTGAACGAAAGCAACTGCAGACTTGATCATTTCACCAGGAGGCACATCTTTGTCTTGGCATGCAGTCTCATAATCTACCTCCAAATCAACTAGGGTCTCTGAATCTCCAAATGCAGTAAGCTGGAAGCTGTTCTTATAGAAAGTGAAGCCAAGATCAAGACGACCTCCCTCGATCACTTGCAGCCCAATCCGATGCATGGACTCGTCAAAATCCACAACTTTTTCTTTCTGGTAACTCATATTTGGCACACCTAACAGCATCCTCAAAAGATAATTGCATCATCAGATCCATAAAAAACATAAAATTTTCGTAGTTTCAAGTGTGATTTACCAGGGCCGAATTTGAAGTAATGAATAGTGTCAAAACCGCCATCCCCCTGTAACATTTCAGCCTCTGTGACCAGTGTTGGAATGATGGTTGGAAGGAGAGAGTTCAGATCCTTGGACAGAGCCTTCCAGAGGATTTCAATTCCGACGCCAACCTTCACTTGCCTGGTTTCTTGCCTTCTCATTGTGCTTCCTACAAATCTCTCTCTCTCTCTCTCTCTTTCATATAGCAGATAGGTTTATATGGAGTCAAATATTGATGAAGCATCTTTGCCTCAAAAGCCTGAAAGATGCCTGTTTGTTCTGGTCAAACTTCAGACTAATATATTCATATCAATCTCATCTTTTCCTATTTTGGTGATTATTTTTTTTTTTCTGTTCATTAATTTAGAATCAATGAACCAGGTTCCTTGCCAAACTGACCACTGAACCAGATTCTAATAACCAAAAGTTGGATAATCCTTATTATAAACACAACCCCATTTGCAGGCTTTCAATAAACGGGTAGGGTCAGATATCGATAGGCCCACAAGAGCCCATGGTTCGGAAAAGCAGTGAAAAAAGCAAGCACCTCTACAAGACATTCAGATGATAAAAAAAATTGCGTTCTTAATTTTCAACAAGGGCCTAACGATAGAACAGGTCTGCAATACTTACAATGTGATTATAGAAGTAACAAAAGCAAGCTGTAAACTGTATTAATCCAATTGAATATAAGGATACATATCATTGGGCTATGCAAACCAATCATATATAATACATACACTCAGCTGTATTATTATGGGAAAAAATGAGGAAAATTTCGACAGTGGAATCAATATCAAATCACCTTCATATTCTTTCGTGGTATGTATTCTTCTTTGATATCCAGAAGTCATGCCCACTCAGGATAACTGCGTTATGCTGATCCAAAAAGAATTAAGGACTTCCTGTTTTTCATCTTCCCCTAGGATTTACAAGCTGAGAGAAGACAGCACTAGTGGCTGCATCTTCCGCATCGTCATCTGTACCTGAATTAACCCCTTCAATCATACTCACGCTGTTATCAAATGGCTCCAGTGGCGTCAAAGGGAAGCCTGGGATATGATTTGTACTATTATCATCGGGCTCCATGAGGGCCGAAGTCGTCTCCTCAAGCTGAAGAGCATATTCCAAGTTCCATAAAACATCTCCCATGGAAGGCCTATCAACACCATGCTCAGCCAAACATTTCTCTGCTGTCTCACCGAATTTCTTTAGAGAAGCAGGATTCACCTTCCCTGCAAGATTTTTGTCCATAATCTGATCCAACATTCCCTTCTTTTGCCATGTCATTGCCCACTCAGCTATATTCACTTGGTCTCTTGGAAGAACGGGGTTCAAAGCTGGTCTTGTACAGAGTACCTCCATAAGGACCACCCCAAATGAGTAGACATCAGATTTCTCCGTCAGCTGTTGCCGTCTAAAGTACTCGGGATCAAGGTATCCAAAGCTACCTTTGACAGCTGTACTCACATGCGTCTGATCAAGAGCTGGGCCGGTTTTAGACAGGCCAAAGTCGGCCACCTTTGCAACGAAATTTTCATCTAGGAGTATATTGGTCGTTTTCACATCACGATGAATGATACTCTGAGCTGCTCCAGTGTGGAGGTAGTGAAGCCCGCGAGCTGCACCGATACATATCTCAAGCCGTTGTTTCCATGACAGAGGCGGGAGGTCCGTGCCATAGAGATGGCTTCGGAGGGGCCCATTTGCCATGTACTCGTAGACCAAGATCATTTCTGACCGTTCATCACAGTATCCAATTAGGGAGACAAGGTGGCGGTGACGGAGCTTGGATAGCATTTCGATTTCTGTTCGGAATTCGGCAAGGCCTTGCTCAGATCTCGGATTCCCTCTTTTTACAGCCACTCTGGTTCCATCTTCTAGGGTTCCTTTATACACCCTACCAAAACCTCCAACACCAAGAAGCATGCCTTCATCAAATTTATTAGTGGCCTCCAATATTTCTTGAAACGTGAAGAATCGGCCAAGATTGGACGAAGCCAATGAGATGCAGCTTGCTGTATTGCTCTTTTGAGAAGCTGCAGACATTTTTGTCAAGGTTAAAGAGTTTCCATACAAGGGAAGAGGAAGCCAAGAACTTCCTTGCGGGGCTTCCTTTGACTTTCGGGACAACACGAAGAAGCAACATAATCCAGCAAACACCAATGCAGCCACTGCACCAACCACAGAGCCGATTATGATGCCCAATTTATGCTTTTTTGGAGGCAGTACCAGGAGATTTTCCACTGGCAAAAGCCCAACCAAACTTTTGGCATCATTGCTGATCTTCATGATCTCAAGGCCATTCATGATGGCATTCATGAAATCGGTATTTGTATCAGGACCGACACTAACAGTGAGAGTATTCGAATTAGTTGGAACTTTGGATATGAAATCTCTGTAATATGGCACGTCCAAATTGCCTGCTTGATTTGATAGGTCCAGACTCCCAAGAGCAATATCAGTATTGATATACAGGTTGAATATTAGACTATTCAAAGACTTGCTCACAATATCACAGAAATGCACCCGTACAAAATACAAGAAACTCGGATCGACTCGGAAAACCCACGTAATATTGAAGTTCACATCAACCACATTCGCATTTCCCATGGTTTCAGCAGTAGCATAAACAAAATTAGGTGCGACTTCAGGGGCAACAGCATCATTGTACTTTATATTCGAAGGGTTGACAGAGACATTCACAGCAGAGCTATTCACATGAAGATACTTCACATCATTCTCCCAAGTTCTCCCCAGAGTGTCATTCTGAGCAGTAACCAAAGGCCCGCCCATATTCAACCGATAAATAGTTTCCAGAGCCAGCCCAGAAAGGCCGTTAAAAGGACCGTACGGTGATACAGTCACAGCCTGGTCAGGAATCAAGCTGTCCGGGATAGAAACCACTTCAATGGCATTGACAAAAGCAACAGAGTTGTTCCCAGGTATGAAAGTGATTGACAAGCTATTGGAAGTGACATTGACTGCATACTCCTTGAACAGGTAAGAGCCGTTGTAACTGCTAAAACTGAAGTTGTGTAATAATACAAAATCCTCAGTTACAACTGTGATTGAAGCAGTGGTTAGATTCTGGCCTGGGAGCGGAAAGAAGTGAAGACGAACCCAATGCCGGCCTTCCTGCGCAATGTTGAATCTGTAGGATGTTGTGCTTGTGAAAATTCTTGCAGATTGATAGAGAGGAAAAGGGGCAGAGGAATTGGATGTAGCAGTGAAAGAATTCCCTCGAGTTTTTAAGGAAACTGAGGATTGGACTGTATCAGGTGTATAGGTTTGACCAAGAAATGTTACATTTTGTGAAGATCCACAGGCAAGCAAGTATTTATCAGCAAGAGTAAATGCAGCCAACGATACATTACTGCCAACAAATCCAAGCAGAAATACAGCAACAACCATTGGTGCCCACTTCACCATATCCATAGCGTTCTAAACCAAGATTTAGAAATTCAGCAATAATAGCATGAAATTGACAATTGAATCCCAATAAAGCCCAGCAAGCAATTCCTTACTTCTGCTCCGAAACTGGTGCAAACAAACAGTACCTAAGAAATTTCCAGATCTATTCAGCGCAAGTTCACCGAGAAACATAATTTAAGGCACCAAATTAAAGTTGCTATAGAAATACGAAAAGAAAAACAGAAACATAGATACAAGATATGCTGAAAGATACTGGGTGTGATGAATCTTGAAGTTCAGAAACAAAAAAAAAAAGACAAAGATTGAAGCTTTTCTAACTCCATTACCTTAATGAGTGTAGCTTAAAGGCTTGCAATAACAAGCAGCAGAGTGAAATGCATTTCCAACCACAATGGGGACTGAAAATTCCATCAATTTTATGTTTAGCAGAGCTTTTTGGTGCAAATTGGAACAGCTCTTTCCAGGCTGTTGATTAGGCTGTCAAGTTACAGAGGGAAAAGGAGGAGAAGTTCAAAAAAAAGATTAAAAAAAATATCAAGGACCCACAAAAAAGAAATTTTAAGAAATTCAGGCTCTGCAACTGCAATTTGCAAACAGCTGTTTTCAAGAAATAATGTGGGCTATATTTGGATACCCTCCTCTCTCCAGTATCTTAAAGCTAGAAAGAGTGGACTCGTGATTTACTAAAAACGCCATGTATGCTCTACTGCTGTTGCTGTGTGCCTTTTCTGTAGAAAAAAAAAAATCAATAAATAAATTTGTGGTCTTTATCTATTTATTTTTTTGTTTTATAGTGAGTATATTTTTCAAGATTGTTATTATTTGGTAAGGAATATGACTGAGGTTTATTGCTTTGCTGTTGGTAACGATCTTTGGGCCCCACTTTTACGCGGATGGGTGGATACGGAGGGCCGTCTTGACGGCGCTGTGTTAACGGAGGAGACAAATGCATTTGACTTGCATGGAAATTGGGTAACAATGAAACTTAACCATAATTTAATACAGCTTTGTCCGAAACCATAATTTAACATTCTTTTGTATTAGGGCAAAGATTATGTTTTCCAAACGGTTGATTTAATAGCTATTTTTCATCTTAATAGTTTAATGTAGTTTATATTAACGCACACAGTATATTTTTGTCTCATGATTCATGTAATAGCAACAAATAAAATAGGTGTAGCTTAAACCATTAAAATGTTACATAGCTTTTCTATGGATATTTTAACATTTGATTTTTTTTAACAATGTTTTATCATTTATTCGATTATTGTACTATTTGTTCGGTGAGTATCTTGATTATTGCATATTAACAACAGCAACAAATTTTGGTCAATTTATTTATTTGAAGTTGTAATTAAAAAGATCTTACTCATATCAAAGAACAAGAAATTTCAATTGTTTGTGTTAATAAACAATTCATTAATTTATTCTTTTAGTATTCACGCGATAGTCGGTAATAATATTTTTATTTTAAACGTGTGTTTCTAATTGATGCGTAATCTTTCAAAGTAATAAAAATAAATTAGGAAAGAAATGAAGTTTATGTAGATTTTAAATATTCTTGAATGCAATTTTTAAGGCTTTAAAATTAATTTCTCCCTATCCCTATTCTCCTTTTCTATTTTGTGATTTTTTTAGAACCTTCCAACAACATACTTCTTCTATTCTTAAATGTCTTAAGAGAGAAGACACATGTACAAACATAAATGAAGTAACTAATTTAATCCTAAATTATTATACTCACGTATCACTTTTTATTATTTTAATATTCAATCTCATTATCTCTTTTTTATATCGTATATAAATTTTAAAATAATTAAAAACATAACATGTCTAACGATTTTAATTTATATTTCTAAAATTTCAATAATCGAGCATGCATGCGTAATAATCTTAAATAAATTTAAACCATAATAGGATCATTAATAGTTTCTACTAATTTCCCTAAATTTGAAGATATATAATTAGGTAATTACAAACTTTTAGTCTTCATTAATTATGGTTAAGAAACATATTTATTGTGGTAAAATGGGATTGGGATGATAAAAGAAGTCGCGTCGCACCGAATTGGGATTTGACTAGGTGGACCGAGTAACGGAATCTGGAAGCCGTCACCGTTAAGGGAAGGTACCGTAGCTAAAACTTTTGTAATAAGGGCCCAATAATTGCACATGGCGATGTACGCTACGTCCCCATCTGTCTCTTTTCGTTAGGGTTTCCGTCCAACATCTTATGATCTTATTACATAATCAAATCCAACACTTTGATTTATTAATTACAATTATAATAATCAGAGTGGAAAGAAAATGGCACAACACCCTCCTAAAGTCCTGGTTGGATGTTTTTCTAGGAAAATATAATTTGATTTTTTTTTGTTTCTATTGAAAAAATATAATTACGGCGTAAATAATATATCATATAGTGTTCAAAATAAATAAATTATTATAATTAAAATATCGTAAATAACTGCAATATTACAAAATATGGAAGGATATATGCTCTTCTTTGCACTCATAATGCTTTATTATGACATGAATAGAATGAGGCATCATTTGTTACACTTTTTAATGTGTTTCACTTTAAAGATTGAATTATACATATATATATATATATATATTATAGTAAAATAGATTAATGGTTAATATATTTAGGTCCGCAATTTATATTTAAAGTTTCAATATTAAGATTTGTGTATTTCATAAGATATTATAGAGATTAAATGGTATGTTTTATTTTTTAAAGTTTATGGTTCCTAAAGTCGGCTTTAGTTTTTAGGGAAGCATGAGTGAGAGATGTGGAATACACAAATAACAACTCAAATAAAAAGTGAGATAAGTTGGACGTATTTAGGTTAAAAGTATTCAATTTAACATAAAATATATATATTTAATAGAAGTTTCGACTAAACACAATATTTGTATCTTTTAAAAAAAAAAATTAGTATACAGATTTGATACCAAATATAAAGTTGATTTTTTTAGGAAGATAGCTTCAACATAATGTATTAAGATCTCGTGTTGTGACAAACTGAATACAATTACTTAAAAACAACGTGCTGATATTTTGTGTTGAAATTAACTCTATAAATAACTTAACACCAAGTTTTTTTTTTTTTTTTTATCATTAATACAATTGAATGTTATTTTACTACTTTTAAAAGAAATAATGTTATATTACACATCAATATCTGTTTTCGATGACTGTAAAATAAAAAGTAGAAAATTTATTACCAAGGGTTGCACAAATCTTCTATTACATTTAAAGTTTTATCCACTATTCAATACTAATATTTATATGTTATGTATATTTAATAATATTATTAATTAATAAATAATATATATTATAAATAATAGAATACAAAATTGATAGGCGCCATCAACGCATTTTTGTTTGATTTTTGTGGGTGCATTTGGTAATCGCCGCTGATGCCGACTCGCGAGAGTTCTTCTACCAAACCTATCATGCCTTAAATCACGGTATGGAATTCTTCCACAAATTCAATATTTATAATAATAATAATAATATTTTAATAATTAAATAAATTACTACGTATAACAAAGTTAGTTCATAAAATAAGAATACAAATTACAACATAATATTAGCTTAATCAATAAACTTAGTATCATGATTAATGAAAACTTAGGACTATGAAATTCTTGGGATTTATAATATATTTATCAATAAGAACATAAATAGAAAATAATAAATTTTGATAAGTAATAAAAACTCTATATATTCTGAATATATTGTATGATAAACTATTAAAGTCAGCTAAAAATTAAAATACTATGTTTTGTATAGCACACAAGAAAATTCAAGTAAATAATAATAAGCTTCGTAAAATAAGCAACATTTGAAATGAGTCATGTATGAGCAGAACTTGAACTTGGACCGTGTCTAACCCAAACAAAATACAAATGGGCCGAATCAAATATTTTATAGTTCGACTTGACTTAATTCTGTTGTAGCCTTAGTTTTAAATTACTATGATTATTGCAAATATTAAAGGTAAAAATATAAATTTTTCGTTAGAATACAAACTATCTAGTATTCCTACCGTTCAGTGCACATATTGTAACATATATATTATTTTTATATAAAAAAATAAGATCAACATATTAAATAAGTTAAGTTAAATAATTCAATATTATTATATTTTTATTTTTCCAAATAATCTAATATTATTTATAAAAAAAGTTGGTTAATTCTTTTTTTAAAATCAAATTCACTAAATTATTGAATCAATACAATTACTCTAATCAAATCATAACTCATCAAAATAGCAAAATAAAGTAAGAAATAAAAGAAATTGAACAATCATATTAAAAAATTTAGGCCTTTATTTTCAACAAATAATGAACTTTTATTTATAATTAAAATACTATAATTTAGATACACAAAAATTTTATTTTGTTTTTATAAATGTTAACTTAAAAATCATAAAATGAACATTAATTTGATATATTTGATGTAAAATAGATTAAAACGAATTTCTTTAAATTATTTGAAAAAGGAAAGGAAAAGAAATGGAAAACCTGCTTTTGGCAGGCAGCACCCCACGCTCAAACACCCACCCACCCACCCCGCTTCTGTCAGCCTTTTCCCCTCACCTGTGCTGCGGTGCAGACCTGCAGCCATGCACATCCCACCCCCCGGTTTTTATTCATTTATTTTTTACAGAAAAATAATATTTGTAATTTTTCCAACTTATATATAGACGGTCCATCCATCGTGATAGGTGAAAGGTGGGTGCACATTAGAGTTCCTATAATTTTAATTTTATTTTTTCGAAGTAGCTCTCAATAATTTTATTTAAATAGAGATATTTAAATTAATTATTCATGATGTTTTGCCTAATTATATACAATTAAAAAATATCTCTTACAGAAACAATTTGAAATACCATACTTCAATCTTTGTTTCTTTTACAAATTTCATATGCTACAGGTGTAATTCTATAAAAGAATAAACTTTACAGAAATGCAATATTTTATAGTTTTTAGTAATTTCAAACATTACAAACAGTTATTATTATTATTATTATTTTAATTATTATTGTTGTTGTGGTTAGATATATCAAATGCCCTTATTAAAGTTGAATCTTTGTATTTTATTTATTATATTTGAGTACTTCCATTTTTATTTACATTAAATTTTTTATCACTTCAACAAACAAATTGGCCATTTAAGTTTAATTTTAGCAAAAAATTTGTTTTTTTATAATCAAAATACACATTATTAATTGAATGCAAATGGAAGCAGAAAAGCCCAAGACTAGAAAAATATAAAAATATGAAATTGGGCTTTTTCAGAAGTACATCAACGCCCAACATGCATTTGTCCTTGATCAAATGGACACGAAGTGAACGTGTCCACTAATCATAAGAAAGGATTAAACTCTTCCTTCAATGGGCCATAATCTAGCCCAAAGACTATTTAAGATATCAGGCCCACTAATAATAAATCATTATACTATTTGCTCTTAAATATTATATTAATTACAAAGGAGAAGTTCAATTAGAGTATCCGTTTAATGTCGTTCAAGAAACTCGAAAGTTATTTCCACTTAATAATTTAATACCAATGTCACTTAAATTCATTTCTAGTTTTTATTTTATTTTGTATTTTATTAAAATATTTCATTTCTAGTTTTTTTTTTTATTTTGTATATTATATCTATATGACTTATACATAAAACGAGATAATTCAAACCGTATTATCCTCGACCAAAATGATTCGAAATAACTCCAAGAAATGCTTAATAACCGGAAATATTTTTTTGAATAATATTTTCACTGATAACTTGAAATAGTTTAATTTTAGATTTTTTTTTCATTCTCTTTTATTAATTACAGCTTTAAATAATTTCATATCCTATGATAACTCCAAAATAGTTTAATTTTAGATTTTTTTATTCTTTTTTTATTAATCATAGCTTTAAATAATTTCATATCCTGCAATTTTAATTGCTCGAAGTAGATTAGAATCAATACAATTTTGATCTCAAATTTTCATTGAAGGTCCTATTAGATCAAAATTAATTCAAATGTGGTATTAAATTTCCCAGTTTTTGTCCCAGCTTTTGTTTTTGTTTGTTTGTTTTTCCTCACTTTTGATCCTACTATTTTTGCTTTAACCACAACAACTAATTGTTTATCAGTTGACTTAATTAAAGCATCAATGATAAATTTTACTTCATTAATTATTCAACTATTAATCGTTGAAACTAAAATTAAAATAATAGTACAAAAAATAAAGTGAACAAAATTAAATTAACCCCAATACAATAGAACCAAAAGCAATTTTTTGTCACAAAAAAGGATGTACACAATTTTTTCAAATTAATATTTTCATACATGAAATATCTATAGAATATCTCAAGGCAATATATATGCAATAATAATATACCAAAAATACACAAACAAAAATCCAAAACTAGATCCCTCAATCTTCAACAGAATTAATATTTTCTTCATACATAAATAAAGGAAATTAAAATTAAAATATATATATATATATCTTCTTTGAATTACATATAATATAATCTACAAGAAGCATAAAAGCAAACATAAGCTCTATCTAAATTTTCATGTATTATAAGATTTGAGAATGCTCCCACAAAGGCTACATACGATAGCTTTCCACGACTTCCAATAAAATGGGATGTAACAAAACCTCGTCACGGTTTGCATGTCGGCCACCCTGGCGCTGCGGCGGCACCTTGAGCACATCCCCGCCGCAGGCTTGCTCCGCCGCACCCTCCTTTTCTGGTCCACCAAAAAACAGAAGCAAACCATTTTTGCTTAAGTAACTGAGAGAAGAAAAAAATAAAACAGACCCCTCCCTCTTCTTTACACAGACAGCATACACGTATATTTTTATACTATGTTGCTGCTGTCAACAAGTGGGGTTCACATATTTATGTCGTGAAATCAGAGTACTGTTCTTTTCTTACATTTCGAAAGTGTTTGAATCATCATATATCTTATAACTTTGTGTGTCCACATGATATTTTGGAGGCGTCTGGAGAATAATGAAGATAGGGCACATTCGTCGTCTTGTGCGGGTGATGAATTTTGTTATAATCAAATATAAGAAAAAATTGAAATTAAAGTAAAGATTAAAAATAATAACGAATACAAAAATTTATCCACAAACAGAAAGAAGAAGTTTAAAGACAGACTCATTGTAGTTAATAATATTTATTTTTAAAAGTTCTAATAATTTGGTTATAAATGATTAACAATTGACGATGCAAAACTTAGTCACGATAATTTAAATGATGTACATATCTCTTTGAATTATAAGGAGTAAGAAATATAAGTTTTATTGTAAATAAGGTAAAAATAATATAAAGAAAGAAGGAGAATTCGAGTATTTATGGAGGAAATTAAATATTTTTTGTTTTACATAATTTGATGGAATTCATAGGGTATATATAAATTTTAGTTATAGGGTTCTTTGAATAAATCATTCAAAACAAAGATGTGGTTCTTTGTGGATATTTATAAGATAAAATAATATATATACAATTGTATTGCGTAATAATGAACACATTAAAATATGTTTGTAGACAAGGGTTTCTTGATAAATGAAATAACTTGTGCACTAATTTTTTTTAATTAATATAAAACTGATTCTTTTCATGGAAATTTAGGTTGTATAAGTTTTAAATAATAATAGAAATTTTGGTGTGTTTTGAAATTTAAAAGAATATATTTGTAAATTATATTATATAATAATGAAAAAATGATGAATAAGTGGTAAAAATAGTATTTCATAATAATTAAATAATTAACTAATTATAAATAAGTTAATGAAATTTGTAAGAATATTAGGGGAGGGATGAAGAAGAAAAAGAAAGAGAAAGTACTAGATTTAAGTTTTTATCTGACGAGGCTTGTATGGTATGATTTTATCGAACTTAAAAGTAAGTATTAATATCAATGTAAAATTAAGATCGGCATATCCTCTATTTGGATGTGCCAAGACCAAAACAAATATATCCTTATAAAATAAAAATACTTTAATTTAAAAAAAAATTGATTTTTTTTTTTAAAAAGTCTGGGAAGATGTCATGAATTAATGATACAATATTAGCATATACAGCCTTCTGTCCTAAGAACAAAAAATTCTCTTACCCAAAAATTAAAAACTATAAATAATCAAAATTTTATTTCACTAATGTTAAAATTTTTTTTTTTTATTTTACAAATAAATTATATACAATTGAATAATTTGAATCAATGTATAATTTTTTTTATATAAAATTTTAAGCTCATTAATTAATAAAAATAAAAATTATACTTATTTTGAAATTATTTTTTTCCTGAAACGAAATGATAATTTATTTAAAAAATATTAAAATAGAAAATAAAAGACGATGCCGACTCAACGTGGTAGCGATGGGGGACGGGGGACGGGGGACGGGGGACGGGGGACGGGGGACGACCTCCGGATATTGAGATGCTTCGAGAGAGGGTACAGAATATTAAAAGACATAAAAATGGTGGTGAGGTTTGAAGACGAGTGGGGAGGGAATAATTTCTCCGTGTCAGGTACAGTTGGTGGAGTAACTGCCTCTGCCTTCAATTTACTCATCCTGGATATCTATGTGACTATGTCTTTTATTCCCCCCCCCCCCCCCCCCCCCCCCCTCTCTATATATATATAGTCGGTGTACGTAATATCTCACATACGAGGTCGTGTTGATCTAATAAGAAAATGGAAACTTTTTAATTTACGTCTCTTAAATACATTAATCGATTTTTTTATAATAATTTTTAATTTAATTTAATTTATATTCGATTTTATTAAAATTTTAAAAAATTCTGAAATATTGATGTGATGGTCTTACTACATATGTGCTTGGTAAAATTATTAGTATTATATATTTTTGTATTTTTTTATGAATTTTAATTTTTTTTATTATTTGAACAAAACTAAGTTAGTTCATTATAATAAAACCATAAAATTTTAGATCATATATTAAGATAACTCTGACAATGAGTATATATGATGTTTTAGATAAAAATTTATATGTATTAATAAATTATTCTATTAAATTTAATAATGTTATATTTTAACTACATTATATTATATATATATATATATATATACGTTAAAATCGCAACAAGCAAATTCTTAAAATAGTCGGGAAGATAAAATACACACCCAAACCGATCGTTATCTGGATCAAAAGTCCCATAAAAAAATCGATTAAATAAAAATGGCCTGTTACCTAAAATACAATTGTCAGCAACAATCATGACATATAATAATAATAATAATAATAATAATAATAATAATAATAATAATAATAATAATCGCAACTATATATACGAACCCCCCCCTCCCTGTGTAATTAAATCCAGGCTCATAAAGAGGCCCATAAGGCCAGCATTTTGCAGATCCAAGACCAGAAGATTCGGGCCTATATTCCATGGGCCGTCTTAGGCTCTGAGCCCATTTATATGGTTATTTGCAATATTGCCCTAAAAATGTTCCACATAAAAATTTAGAAAAAAACATAAATGCCTTCTGTAATTCACTACATGCCTCTGGGCTCTTCAACTTATTTTTCACAATAACATAAGAAAATTAATAAACAAATAAGAATATTATTTTAGTAAAGAAATTACATGGGATTCACTAACATCAATATATTACTTAAGAGTGAATCTCAATGCAGTGTATATTTAATTTACAGTATTATTTTTTTTTAACTAAATTTTTTTAATTATTTATTAAAAAATATTTTTATAAAATAATAGAACAATAATAATAATTTTAAAATAAATAAATAATATTTTTGATCAAATAAATTATATTATAGATTGAAGTACACGTGGTGAAGTCATGCACGTAAATTTTTATGCGCGCACTTCCCGAAAATCCCGACGGAATCATTAAGATTCATTTGTTGATTATAAAATAGCATCTCCAAAGCTTCACAAGGGAGGGAGGGAGAGAGAGAGATAAAATTGGGTATATAGGTTTTTAGGATGTAATCACATGATGGTCTTTAGAATGTAAAAGGGCGACGGCCCAACCCCCCGTCGGCGTGGGCGCTCGCGCCACCATTGACTTCCATAAAATTGTCCTAACTACAAAATCTCATAATTGTGTGCTTCATTTCTTACGTTATCATCGTCGCTGCCGTTTCAACGATTCCATCGACGCAACTCATTATTTAAGGTATTTTATAATTGTCTTTAATAATTATTAATTACATGTTTTAAGGGTGAACTGCACGAGAACATCAGATCTCTACGTGGTTTCAAAGTTATAAAATAATTTTTCTATATGTCATTATATGAAATCCTCTATAACAATTAATAATTTGTAGAAGAAAATCAATAATATCAATATTTCTGCTAAAAAATAAATTATAAAATTATACGAAACTCTTTACGATTTTAGAATCACGTCGAAATTTTATATATAAGATCATATAAGAGCATAGTGCAACTTACCCTATGTATTAATAAAAAGAAGGGTATGACACTATTCATCATTAAAGTTCTCTAAATACATCTAAAAAATATTTAGATAAAATTAAATATGATTAAAATAACTATAACTTCAATTTCATTATCCAATCCACTCAAGGCTTGTTAGAAATATGAAATATCCAGCCAGACAAGTGAAATAGCGTTCTACAAATGTTGTTGAACACTACTTCAATTATTTGACAAGATGTGTTGAACGAGTTTTAGGTCAACACGTTCATCGTTGTTCAAGAAATAAGTTTCAAAGACGAACATATTTGTGTTCAACCAATTATGTCGAACATAAATAGATGTGTTCAACAAATCTGGTTCGAACACATGTGAGCAAACGAACGATAAGTTCAAAATAAAATGTTGAGAAAATAAACAAAATATGAATATTTTAAATCAAATTTTTTCTCAATGTATGATTTTCATAAAAAAATACTTATAAAAGTAATTTTTATTGTTTGCCGCTAAAACCGTCACCGAGGGTGACGTTTATTCTTAGTTTGTCACCCGCATGGACTTTTTAGTGCCAGTGCATGATGTTATCATGCATCCATTTTCATAAATGTGTCATCATGGATTTATATTATACGGATTCAGGTTTTATAATGCTTCCGCTTTGTTTTACAAATAAAGGAGTCTTCTTTTTTTAAATATTTTTGTTCAAAAATAATTATATATTTAAAAGTGAAGGTTTTGTTATCAAAATAAAAATAGAAATAAGAATTGATCTTATATATAATTGAATACGTTAAATTAATAAATAAAAAAGTTTTATAAATACGATTATGATTTTTAAGAGATTGTAACTTCATTAGATCGATAAAAGATAAAAAATTATACTCTTAAAAGAATAACATCTTTCTTTTGAAAGTATTATTTATGTAAATTCATGTTTCAACTTTATTTTTTTTGGTTATATATCTATATATATAAATGTTCTTTTATATATGTCAAATCTATACTTCTATATTTAATATAAAAGAAGAACTGTGTAGTTCCTTCTCTTGCCAAGCGTTATTCCATAAAATTTTCTGCGATGTTTGATTAAATAAATTAAAAGATTAAACTATAATATTTATGTGTATTACCCCCTCTCTTCTATTTTTTATTTTTTACTAAAATTCAAAAACTAAAATTATTATTTTATTTTCAATTCATTTTTTATGTACAATATATCAAATTAATCTTTTTTTCGTGATATTTAATCGACACTAATATCGATGATTTATAATTTTTTTATGAATAGAATATATTTTTTTTATGGATTGAATTATTAACTTTTATATTGATGTATGTATTGAATTTTATTAAACAATATTATTTTTTATGGATCTTATCTAAAAAATTAAACATCTTTTACAAAAATAAAGATATTATCTTATTAATTTATATAATATTACAATTTATTGTTCAACCTTAATATGTTTTTGTGAGTTAAAAATTTTGTATTGAGTTAGGAACACTCTAAATTTACTTTGAATGTCATGCAATTTATTACTTAATAAAAAAATTAAAAAAATAACAATGTACATAAAAAATCAAATCACATAATATTTATAAATATATGTTCGTTGGTTCATCTAATCCTATTAAATGTATAAAAGTTAGTTGAGATATATAACTATTATTATATACTTATATATACTTGTATAAAATTGCCGCCTATTAACTGTATTTTGGTGTGTGTATATATATATATATATATATATTAAAATTGAATTGGTTATATTATATATGGATATGTAGGGCATGGGTAGAGCCGTGGAATACTCCAACACCAATCTCCATCTCCATCTATTATCCATTAGTTCATCGGGTCCAAATTTCTCCATTCAAGTAGGATATCGTATTTTTAATATATAATTTTTAAATTGTTTTATATACATATATATATATATATATTAAATGGTTTTAAATTCTGATAAATTATTAAGTCGTTAAACCCATTAATGTTATGGTATTTTGGTAAAAACTTTTAATTCTACCATATTTTGCTGCCTTTTTATTTAAAAAAAAAAAGGAAAAAAGAAAAGCCCATAAGATATATCCTAAACATAGCATGTTCTTGTTGCCCAGTGAATAGTGGTAGATATATCCCAACATGCATATCAATAGATTAATTTTCGTGGAGCTTCTTAGCTTTTTCATATATATATATATGGGTGTTTTTAAAGCCACTATTAAATTTATTTTACACACCACATTAATTCTACTAACAAAATTATATATAATGTAAATGACATAAATATTCTTATTTAAAAATTAAAAACATATATAGAAATTTTAAGTTTTAATAGAAAATTAGAATTTTTGTGTGTGGATGAAATAAATATTTATTTATTTATTAAAAATTAAAATTTATGTATATTTTTAATTTTTAAATAAGGATATTTATGTCATTTACATTATATTTAATTTTTTCAGTAAAATTAATTTGGTGTACAAAGTAAATTTAGTGGTGGCTTTATAAATATTCTATATATATATATATGTATATGTATATATAAATATATTAGTTAAGTTATATTTTTACAAAATAAAATTCTGTTGAAACTTTAGATGCTAGTTTCATCATCACTCTATCCCCCTCAATAAAAAAAAAATAAAAAAAAATAATAATAATAAAATAAAAAATCAATCCCACTACTAAAGTTACTGGGAAAGTTATCCTAGAAGTTTTTTTTTTTTTCAGCTGAATGTAGGAAGAAGTATGAATTAGATGATATTTTTATAAAGAAAAAGAAAAATCATATATTACGAATATAAAACTTCCAGGGGGACAATTGAGTCAGTGAACAGAAAATATAATTCCTTAGAAATGAAGAAAACTTTAAATATAATATAGACGCCGAGTGTATGTGTGTTTTCAACAAAAAAAAATGTATGTATTGTTACTTAGTTAGGCACTGAATCGGAAAGTATAGTAATATTGATATATTATATTTTGACGGTCGATATTTATAATTATTTTTAAGATATAATATTTTGAGAAAGTAAGCACTATCCAAATATAATACATCAATAATTTTAATATTGAAATATATATGTTATATTTTTTTAATTTATATTCATTAAGACTAATTAGGTATTTTATTCTTAAAAGTGAATTTAAAATCATTTATTCTTTTAGAGAGTGACTAAAAATATTCTCACCTCTATAATTTGACTTGCGTCATAAAAACACGAGTAATGTGTCTGACAACTCTCCAATTAAAATTTTAGGATTTGAGAAAATCCTAAATTAACTAAATGACATTCAAAGTGCTCAATGATCAAATAGGTATATGAAATTTGCATTATTAATTACATAAATATTCATTAAAACAAAACCCGAAATAGAAAAACCAAATTGACAATATCAACTTTCAACCTTCTACCTCATTTACTTGTATTTTGACTTGGCCAAATTAAATCAAATTTATTCTCTCTCCTCTCTCTCTCTATATATATATGTATAGATATATACTCAGACATTGTTATGATTATGTGTAAAAAGGTGCATAGATCATTAATTATTATTATAACTAAGATGGAGCTCAAGTCAAAGTAATGTCGGTAAGGTTCATCCTTATTTAGGGTTTTATGGAAAGATGTTAATTTTTTTATTTAAAATTTATATTTTAATTTTGATATGATGTTTTAACATGTATTTATGATGGATTGGAAATTATTAGTATGTGTATATATATATATATATATATAATATATTATAATTTTATGTATTTTTTATAATAATTTATTAATTTTATTCAATATATACATATTTTTGCTGTAATACAAAAAATTCGTAAAATACTGATATGATCCTCATACCACTTATGTATCAAGAGATTATGAGTATTACATAAATAACTTTTAATAAATTTTTAAAATTTTAATAAAATTTAATATTAATTGAATTAAATCAAACTTATAAAGTATTATAAAAAAATATATATATATAATTAAAAACTATACATGGAATATAATTATAATCAACGGACATAAAATAAACTTCCTCAAATACTCAACTTGAAATTAAAATTATACATCTGATAACATTGTTCGTCGGAAAAGACAAAATATCCCATTTTTTAATATTTTTGTTAAAAGAAAAAAGGTTCCGTGAGCAGAAATATAGCCGCCTTTGGCTCGAAAAGAAGGAGCAGTATTAGTTAATCGAGAAATTCCTTGTCGATGACCTAAACTTGAAGTGCTCTGAGATCAGATTTATATGCCTTTGTTTATTTGGAGTGATTATTTTAAACCCCACGTAATTGATTGCTAGTTAATAGAGTTTCTTCTCGTGCTTTACACCTTTAATTAAGTATGCCACGTTTGGCTGCAATTACCGAATCCGGGATTGCTTCCTGCCGACTGCCCCCGTTTCCAGCGTTACCAAATTCAGGACCAATAAATTCGAAATCGTCCACATTTACTGGTACGCTCACATATTTTAAACTATTAATTTTGGAATCACTCAATTTTAGTTATAAAGTATTATTAATTTTTTTAATATTAATTTATTAGATAAAAATTTAGCAGTTGGGATCCAAAAATATTATTATATTAAACTTTTATATTTTATTGTCTGACGTGAAGAAAAAATAATTCAATTTTGAATCAGAACGATTTTGGGTTGATGATTCGATTTAATTATTGACCTAGTTTCAATTTTAAATTAAAAATAAATTGGTTTGATTTTGATTTTGTAATAGTTGGTTCAATTTCGATTGAATTCTAATGGTAAATTTAAGATCAACATTACGAAAGTGCAATTAATGTAGAGAGTATATACAAATAAAATGTTACATGAATTCTTCTTTGACAAAAAATAAAATAATTATAATTGTTGAAATAAAATATATATTTGATAAATTAGTAATATATTATAAATAAATAAATAATATTATTTAAAAATTTGCAATAATACATTTTACAGTAACAAATAATATCTTTTAAAGACAACAAATAATATTTTTTAGTTAAAAAAGTAATATTATTATATCAAATTGTCTATACTTAATTCATAAAAGTTTTTACCCATCAAATAAAATATATTGGTACTAATTTTATCCGATTAGAAGAGATTTAATTTTAGGGTTGTATTAAAGCTTACTTTTAAAATTTGACGAATCCAATCCTACGATCAGTTTCCTAGAAAATAATTACTTCTATTAAATTATATAATAAATACAAATTTACACCCACCCTTACCCATAGCGAGTAATTCAAGTGGCCACTTCGTATATTTATTTTTTTATGAACTCATAATATGAAAAAATAAATACAATACTTATATTATAATATTCTATTCTTTATCTCAATTAATGTTACTTTTTATACAACAAATAATTTATAATATATTTTAAAAATAAAATAAAAAATAAGTATATTCAATTTTGAATAAATTAGTATTTGAGAATAAATATTTAAAAATATTCAAAGTAATTTATTAATTTACTAGTAGAACATGAAAAAAATATAGTTAAAAAAAAAATATTACCTCCACCATAAAATAAGAATATTGTTACAATAATAAAATAATCAATTATCTTAAATATTAATAAATAAGTTTTTAATAACATATGAATTAATATTTATTTGTAACTCAAATTCTATACAAACAATATAATACACAATATATATTCAATCTAACTCAAATCATGAACATAAAAATATTGTATTTTTTTATATAATATTTCATTTAAATATTTACGATCTGTATATCAAATTAAAATTTGTAAAAATGTTTACTTTGATATAATATACATAAGAAATGAGTATAACAAAAAAATTATTTATATTTTAACAAATAAAAAAAATATTTACAAAAAATAAAAAAACAAGTTGACACATTATTTTCAAAAACTATTTTTACTTTAAAAAATAAAAAAATTGACAAAATTACTATTTTTAGATTATTTACTATTATACTAGTATAGATAGAAAAAAATGTTATTCAATAATTAAAAGATAGTATTAAAATTTCAAATAATAAAGTAAAATTGGTGGAGCCACCGTCAAAGCGGCCAACATTTGGAGGACTTTACGCAGTTCCCGCGTTTTCTACTTCTGGCACGCATATCAAATATATATATAATAGATATAATTTTAAATAAAACAAACAATGACCTATCTCTCTCTTTCCTTTCCTTTTTTTTCCTCTTTATCTTTAATTAAGAGGAAGGGCCCACTCTTATTTAATTTGTATGCCAAGTAGCCAACATCCATTTTTAAATTTGTATGCTCATTCTATGCAAATAGTAATATTTTTACATATATATATATATATATTATTAATTTCTACTATTAATAATTTAATGCATATTTTTTGGTCTTTTCATGTGAATATATATAATTGTTTCTGGAATAAAATTAACTTTCAAAATAATGAAAATACATCTGAGAATTTCAAAAGTATTCTGGAATTAGAAAATGCATTTTAAGGAAAAATATTCAAAATGAGTCTCTAAACTAATATCGCCAGCTTAAAATCTAAATTTTTTGTTCAAATACAAAATTTAATTTTTTAAATATTCTAAATAAGTCATACAACTTTTAAATATGAGATAAATAAAACCCTCACGAGTATCAAATTACTAGACAAATATAAAAATTATATAACAAATCAAATCGGTATATATTTAAATAAATTAATATAATTAAATTTCAAAATTAGTTAATACTCTAAAGTCAAAAAGTGGTTGCGGGTTGGGATGCTGTTTATAACTATATAGTTCAAGGTTTAAATTACTATGATTTTCAAATAGTATGTTTTTAATTTTCATTTCTTTACATTATTTTGAATAATTTGTACATTTACTTTTTTATTTTGGATTATTAAAAAGTTTAAAATTTTATTTTGATTATTTTTATATTTATTTAAATATATTTATAATTTCATTTGTCAATTCTTTGATTTCTTAAATATTTTTATTTTTATTTAATTATTTTAATATTTAGGAGAATCTCATTTTTCTCATAGTAAATATTTAAGAACTTATTTAATCAGTTTTAAATATTTAAGTGTATATTCAAATAACTAATATTAACAATTTATGCTAATTAAGTTTAAATAAAAATGTAAGATATATTTTATAAATTATATTAATTTACTAAAAAAATAAAATGATAATTATTTTAAAACGAGGCTTGTAATGCAAATAAGGGCATATTTTTCCAAATAAACATTGGTGCTTTATTAAAAAGGCAGGGTCAAAACCAGTTTGTATTAAAGAAAAGAAGAGGAAAAAGATGGACTCGTTATTGGTACACTATTATAGTCTCCGCTGACTTCTTCAAAACAGTATCCGTACACCGACGAATATATATTTTTATAATAATCTTTTAATAATTGATTAATTATTATATTAGGAATGAATATTTTGGAGGTTGGGATTTCAAATCTATAGTAATAAATTTAATTATATGTTTGGATGAGTTGTTTGATTAATTTTGAAATTCATAAATATTTATGGTCGGACGAGATGATGTGGTGTAATTGAACGAGCTTATATTACAAAATTGTCTACATAAACAACATATGATAACCATGTAAAGAAAGAAATATTAAGTATGAGGTGACAACCTAAATATCATCGTAATGTAGACAATTTAATAGTAGATAAGAAATAATAATTATTTATAAAAGAATTAAGATTAATATATTATATATTTTTTTCTATTTTTCAATATTTCGATTACGTCATCATTTCAGTGCATTACTCCCATATTGAAAAGATTTAAAGAACATCACAAATTTGATTCTTAAGCTTTATTTTTCTTTTTCTTTTTTTGTTTGATTGATTGAAAAATCTTACAATATATAATAATGAATTAATTTTTAAATTTTAAAAGTGGCAATATTTTTGAAAATTTGTGGGAGAATGTATCAACTTGAATTCAATGCCAAATTTAAAAATATATGAAGAAGTCTTGGCTATGGAATTAAATATTATATTCCATTTTAATTTTATTTCGTTCTTCAATATTAAAAGGATTTAGGATTGGCGAAAGAGAAAAAGCAAAGACTAAGTTTGGCCTTGATTGGCGGATGTCCAGCTTTCCTTATCAAATACGAAAATCAGATTCCTCAATAAATTGACATTTGTCTCCTCATCAATTTAGCAGCTTCACGGCCTAATCTCACGTATGTGCTCCAATTACGATGCGGTACGATCTGATAATTTAAAAGCAACTAAATATATTAAGATTGACTTCTCATAAATTTAATTTTAAATTAAATACCACAAAAAAAGAACAAGTCAAATAAAATCAACCAGTGAGGCAGTGAGCCGATCCAATAACCTATGCCATTATATTTTATAAACAAATAATTTATTATAATTTTATATAGTGTTAAACTTTGTTAAATTTAGAGAGAGATTGTAGATTTGGAATATGTGAATTTCATATACGATAACTTGATATTTACAGAAGTAAGATCTACTATTTAAAAATAGATATATAAGATAGACGAGAGCCTCTAACTAACTTGTTAACAGATTAACAAACTAGCAGCTTTGCTAACTGACATCTAACTAACTTGCTAATAAATTAACAAACTAACAGCTTTGCTAACTGACATCTAACAACTGTATACATGAGGCTAATACACCCCCGTAGAAGCTAGGAGGTATCAAGAAGATGAAGCTTTTGTCTGAGATCAAGAAAACGATTTTCAGATAAAGGTTTTGTAAATATGTCTGCGATTTGATCAAGAGATGGAACATGTCCAACCTCAATAGTTTTGTCTGAAATCTTTTCTCTGATGTAATGCATATCCACTTCAATGTGTTTGGTGCATGCATGGAATACTGGATTGGAAGCCAAGGAATAACACTGGTGTTATCACTCCAAAGTTTAGAGGGAAACTTTAAGCACACACCAAGTTCTTTGCACAAGCTGTGAAGCCACACAAGGTCAGTAGTAACATTGGCTATGGCTCGATAATCGGACTCAGCACTGTGCATGCCACCACTTCCAGCTTTTTAGAACTCCACACAATGACATTAGGGCAAAAAAAAATGTAGTACCCACCTGTAGACCTGCGATCATCAACACAGCTTGCCCAATCGGCATTAGCAAAACTTTCAAAGGCTGTAGAAGAGGTTTCAGTGAAAGCAATAGTAAGATGTTGTGTGCCACTAAGATATTGCAGAAGATGTTTACAAGCACGCCAATGAACATCACTGGGAGATTGACGAAATTGGCTCAGTTTGTTGACTGCAAAAGCTATATCTGGCCTGCTAAGAGTTAAGTATTGAAAAGATCCAATGATGTTTCTATATAAGGAGGGATTGTCAAATGGTGTGCCGTCATGTTTAGGCAATTTCTTGCTGGCCTGCATAGGAGTAGAAACATATTTGCAATCTAGAAGATTAGTACGTTCGAGCAGATCATGTATATACTGAGATTGATGTATAAGAAGGCCGGAAGAGATTGTAGAGACTTCAATTCCCAGAAAGTAGCTGACCGGACCAAGAGTTTTGAGGGTAAATGCATCATTTAGTTGTTGAATTAAAGATGAGACGGCTGTAGAATTATCACCAGTAACCAGTATATCATCAACATATATGAGAATAAGAAGAATGTTACCATCACAGGTTTGATGAAAGAGAGAAAAATCTGAATCAAAACGTTTGAAGCCCAGAGGAATAAGAAAGCTTTTTAGCTTATCATACCAGGCTCGTGGAGCCTGTTTAAGACCATAGAGAGACTTTTGGAGCTTATAGACAAAAGAGGGACGCTCTGTATCTTCAAATCCTTGTGGTTGAGTCATATAGATGGTTTCTTCAAGATCGCCATTAGGAAAGACATTGTTGACCTCTATTTGTTGAATAACCCAATGTCTTGTAGCTGCAAGTGTAAAAATTAATCGGATGGTAGAAAATTTTACCACTGGACTGAAGGTTTCTAGGAAGTCCACTCCAGCAATTTGCTCAAAGCCACGAGCAACAAGTCGTGCATTTAGTTTATCCAAAGATCTGTATGCTTTTGTTTTAACACTGAACACCCATTTACAAGAGATAGGATGAATATCAGGAGAAGAAGGAACAAGGGACCAGGTATGATTTTCTTGTAATGCTTGAAACTCAAGTTGCATGGTATGAAACCACAATGGATCAGCAATAGCTTTCTTAGCAGTTGCAGGAATGAAAGGAAGAACAGCTGAGTAAAAGACCTTAGGTTTAGAGATTCAATTTTTAGCTCGGGTAAGCATATGATGAGAATTAACAGGAACAGTAGAGGATGTATCAATGGTAGAGGAAGAGGAAGATAAGGAGAGATCTGGAGAGGAGGTGATTTGAGATGGAGATATTGTAGAAGATGGTGCGGGCTGAGAGGAAGGAGATGAGGGGCAGAGGAAGATGATGATGGAGAAGAAGATGATGGAGAGGAAAAAGAAGGAGAAGGAGGAATAGAAGAGGAAAAAGGAAACAAGGGAACAAATGGAGTATCATTTGTGGATAGTGATGGTGAAGGAAATAGACTAGAGTAGGGGAATTCATTATCATTGAAATGGACATTATCATCAATGTATATTTGGCCACTAGGATAAAGACATCTGGAACCTTTGTGAAAGGGACTGTAGCCAAGAAAAATACATCTAGCAGATGAAATTGAAGCTTATGCTGAGCATAAGGTCTGAGAAAAGGATAACAGGAGCAACCAAAGCTGTGAAGAACTTTGTAATCTAGTCTAGAGTGAAAAAAGATTTGATAAGGAGAGATATGGTGCATAGAGGGAGAAGGTAATCTATTTATGAGAAAGACAGCAGCTGAAACAGCATCGCACCAAAACTTAAAGGGCATGTGAGCTTGGGCTAGAAGAGTTAAAGCTGTATTAATAACATGTTGATGCTTCCTTTCTACCCGGCCATTTTGTGAATGTATGTAGGGGCAGGGATGTTGACAATAGATGCATTGATCTGCCAAGAAGGAGACAAGAGGTCTATATTCACCCCCCAATCTGACTGAATTCGTTTGATACATGTGTTATATGTAAGATGAATCATGGCAAGAAATCTTTTGACTACAGAGAAGGTTTCAGATTTGGCATGTAAAGGATAGATCCATGTGTATTGGCTTAAATCATCTATGAATAGAATATAAAACTTGTATCCATCTGGGCTGGGAATGGCTGCAGGTCCCCAGAGGTCAGTATGAATGAGTTGGAAAGGAGCATATGAGGTAAGAGATTGTGAAAGATGAGGAAATTGACGCATTTTCCCAATTTTGCAAGCATCACAGAAAATAGGAGATGATTTATTGTATTTAATATTCATAGAATTACATACTTGAGCTAGTACAGTGGGATTTGGATACCCTAGTATTTGATGCCAAGTGTTTACATCAGTTGTACAAGCTGCTAAGCATGAGAAATTATTTGGAAAATCTATGGAGCCAGCTCTTATAGATTGAGAGAAAGATGCATTGGATGGAACAAGAATAGTTGATGAGAAGGATTGTAAAAGGGATGACAGATGAGCTCTTTTGTGTGTTTTGAACTTCTGCAAGATCAAGTTGATATAGGCTCTGGGATAGAGCTCCTTTCATCAACACCTTGTGTGTGGGAATTTCCTTTACACAACAGAAAGTAGGGTGAAGCTCAATATATACATTATTGTCTTTGGTGAATTTGGAGACACTAATGAGATTTTTGGTAATACCAGGAACATGCATAATATCATGAAGTTTTAAGGACTGTGATGAGTTAGAAGAAGGAAGAAAGGAGTCACCAATGTGAGCAATAGAAAGTTTATTACCATTACCAACTTGAAGCTGCTCCGCACCAGCGTAAGGAAAATGAACTTGAAGGTTTGCAAGCTCATTTGTGACATGAGTTGTTGCTCCACTATCAGCATACCAGGCAGTGTTAAGAGCTTGATCATAGCAAGCCTCTTCAGCTATTAAATCATAATAGGTGTCAGTGTAGAGAGAATGATGAGAAGGAGGACCGGTGAAATGAACATCAAATCTTTTGAAACACTTGAGAGCAACGTGGCCAGTTTTGCCACATAATTGACACACAATTTTTATGTCTTGAGCGAAGTCTCTACCACCACGGACTCTTGCTGCATAGCTGCGTTGAGAAGAGGAATCAGGGAAGCGGCCTCGACCATGAGAAAAATTTGCAGGACCACGATTTTGAGTAGGAACATTAGCAGCAGGTAAAAATGAAGAGGATTGATTGTGCAAGCGGATTTTATGCGCTTGAAGCGCATTTTGAACTTCCTGTAGAGACAATGAATCAGATCGATTGGTGAGGTTCACAACAACAACATCATAATCAGTTCCAAAACCACTGAGAATATGAAGAATTAAATCTTCATCAGCAACTGGCTTTCCAATGGGAGCTAAACTGTCAGCAAAACCACGTATATTAAGAAGTATTCATCGATGGACAAGTCGTCCTTCTTTTGAGTTTGAAGCTGCAGCTTGAGCTGCATAGCACGAGCCTTAGATTGAGACTGAATTAGAGCCTCAAAAGTGAACCAGACATACGAGCAGTTATGCAGCGAGTGATGTGACTGATAATTGATTCTGAAATAGAGGAAATAAGCCAGCTTAATAGGAATTGGTCACGGCGGAGCCAGATCTGAAAATTTGGATTGATATGGCTTTCATGAGAGCTAGATGATAGAAATTGCGGTGGAGGAATGAAGAACAGAGAGATGAGATCTTCATATCCATGAGCGCGAATAGCGACGAGGATTTGAAATCGCCAGAAGCTGTAATTTGTTCGATCAAGATGAATGAAATTTGAGGGTAGAGAAAAGTATGTGGAAGAGAATGCAGAAGCAATGGTAGACATTGCATATTCGAGTAGAGAAAATGGATTGCAGATTAATTTTAAGAGATGAAGAACACAGAAGATTGATGAGATATAACTGCGATAGAAATGCAAAAAGCTAATCCTGGCCTTGGTGATACCATGTTAAAATTTGTTAAATCTATAGAGAGATTGTAGATTTGGAATATGTGAATTTCATCATGGCAAGAAGGAATAACACGCAACACATTGAGATTTTGGAGCAGCAACATAATGAATTGGTAGACGAGAAGATAAAATGGATGAATTCGATAACATCCAAGCAATTGGAGCTTAAACGCTCCATAGAAGAGCTGACATCCAAGTTGGATGCGGTGCTGGCAGCTCAAAGCAGGGACCAAGGTAACCCAAACCTGCATACTCAAAATACTGCTATCCAAATTAGCAACCTGGGTGATGGCATACATGGATTGGGTCCTAGTCTGAATACGCATGAAGTATTACATACACAAAATCCTGGTTCTAGATATCCACTATTCAACTTTCCTAGATTTAATGGAGATGAACCTAGGTTATGGTTAAGAATATGTAATCGTTATTTCACTTTCCAAAATATGCATGAACATGAGAAAATTTTGACTGCTGCTATGTTCATGGAAGGTGAGGCTGAAAATTCGTATGTTGATTATGTGGAAGGGAGAGAACCGATTAGTTGGGAGAAATTTTCAGAATTGGTTATGTTGAGATTCTTCAATGTTGAAGGATAGAACTTAGTCGGTCAATTTAATAAATTGAAGCAGTCTGGATCAGTGGTGGATTATATTTCAAAATTTGAAGAGGAATTTTTGGCCGTATTGCTAAAATTCATGATTTGTTTCATGTTTCTTTACTTAAAAAGAAGGTTGGTCAGGCTGCTCATGTTACTTCTACCTTGCCTCTTTTTGATGATACGGATGAAGAAGCCACTTGGGAAAATTATGCCTCGTTTGCTGCCCGTTTTCCACAGTTGCAGTGAAATTGCAGGCTTGAGGACAAGCCTTTTTTTAAGGAGGGTTTTTGTCATGTCGGTTGTTGTTGTTATATGTTGGTTATTGTTGTTATATGTTGGTTATGATTGTTATGACAACCAAGGGCATATTAGTCTATTACATTTGAGTATGTTAGTTGGTTACGCCTTATGAGTATAAACATGCGTTTGTATTGCTTTTCAAGCCACGTTGCTTTGATACCGTGTTAAACTTTGTTAAATCTAGAGAGAGATTGTAGATTTGGAATATGTGAATTTCATATATGATAACTTAATATTTACAGAAGCAAGATATAGCATCTAAAGATAGATACATGAGATAGACGAGAGCCCCTAACTAACTTGCTAACAGATTAACAAAAAATTATGCATATATAGATTTTTTTTACATGCTATTACAAATTGTTATTTCAATTATTATTTTATAAACTTATAGTATTTTACATTAACATATATCACAATTTATTTATTTTTATAAGTTTTCATTGAATTTTATGTTAATTTTTTATTATGTGGGTGTAATTTGATCGGATCAACTTTTAAAATAAGTACATCTTGTTCGAATTACAATTCTTAACACATCTATTCAAGTTTATACAAAAGTTGTAACAAACATGTCCAGTCTCGATCCAATCTACAAATCTGCAACCTTACCTATTTGACATCCTAACTTAAGGTTGACAACACCCCAAACAGCGTTTAAATGAATTTATCTAAAATTTAAGTTGAACACATCGAATTTGTTATAAAGGCAAGCTATAATTTTTATTTAAACAAATTTTTAACTTTTCAAATACAATTTACTTTAATGGGAAAAAAGATTTTAAATCAAGACAGTTTTGGGAGGAGGATAATACTTAATATGGAAACATTATAATTTAGAAAAATAAAATTGTAGAAATATATACTCAATTATAGTTTGTTTCATCACATTTCAACGAAAAGGTTTATAGTAGGTTTTCGTTTTTACCACAATGACAGAAGCTATTTAGAATATCCCTGAATTTATTATTATTATAAATTAAAAACGGCATCTGAGATCCACCAATAAAAAATAATCCATAAATGAACTTTTGGCCATTTTAGAGATCATGAGCTCTGGCCACTCATAACTTAATCCAAGTACACAACAAGTAATGTGCTGCAAGAATGTGGTATTCCCAGGCCTACCACCTTTCTGTTCAAAACTATATCAACTCTACCAAATTAAATAATCTAGAAATAAAACAGTCCTAAATCATAATACACCCACCCCCCCCCCCCCCAACCCAGTCCAACTTCACTTAACCTTCTTGGATTTTTTCTTCACCACACACACACACATATATATTTATATATGTATATATATAAAGATTCATAATGTTAGACAGCAGAAGATCAGAAAAGGCCAATGGTTTCTTTCTCAGTCGTTCACACTGTGAGAAGAGAGAGAAAAGTTTGTGCTTTCGGATGAAAAACTAATTCTTTCCCCACACACAGAAACTAGAAAGAATCAGAAAAACGCGTTGTTGCGTAATCCAAAGACGCAAGATTCAACACCCCTTTCAGTATAAGAATCCATCACTCTTCTGGTTTTCAGATTTCCTTCCATGATTACTTGATATTTCTTCCCCTTTGCTACTTCAGTTGCTTTTCCTGCATTCTTGATTGATTTCTGTAGCCCTAACTTTCTCTCTCTTCATACTGAGGGAACTGTACTTTTTCTCTGTCACTAAATCTTTTCTTGTTGGGATCTCCACATTATTCTCTGCATTCCCCAGATCTTAGCTTTTTAGCTCTATTCAGCTCCCAATTTTCAGTTTCTTTTGGGGGGAAAAAAATGCAGATTTCAGTTTAGATACCAATCGGGCCAAGTGAGGATTCCAAGAAAATCAGAGAAAACAAATGGGAAAAACAGGCAGAGATTGGACGCAGATCTATGCGATCTATGGCGTCGATGATTGGCAGACCCCAATGTTCCTCCTCATCAACGCCGTCGGTTTCTCCATTTTGTCGGTAGTGTTTCTTCTCTACTTCGAGCCCATTTGCTTCTTTCTGCAGCACTTCCTCCCGGGCCCTGCCGCGGCCCGGTTTGCTGCCGGGTTTACGGGCTCCGTCACGGCCCTCTCAGCCGTGTGCCTCTTCTTCGCGGCGACCAACTTCTTCTACTCCGCCGTCTCACTCCACTGGGAAATGTCCCAGCGCATCGTCTCCTCCGTTCCTGACTGGTCCTCCGTCAAGCACGCCCTCGACCTTGGCTGCGGCCGTGGCATCCTGCTCAACGCCGTCGCTCTGCAGCTCAAGAAGTCCGGTTCCTCCGGCCGTGTTGTCGGGCTCAGTCCGGCCCAGACCCAGGCCCGAGACAGAGCTCTCAGCCCGAACCATACCCTGAGGACCGCCGGCCTTGAGGGCGTCCAAGAATACGTCACGTGCAGGTACGAGAATTGTCTGCTTAATAAATTACCTCAGTACTTATTTCCTGTAATAATTTTCTGAATCAAAATCTTTTAATTAGTTACTCTGTAATTTAAATTATCAAATATTGCAGGCCCGGAGACCCAAGGACACTTCCGTTCAGCGACAGCTACTTCGACGTAGTGGTGTCGGCTGCATTCGTGCACACAGTGGGGAAGGAGTTCGGGCCGAAGTCGGCGGCTGCGGCGGCGGAGCGGATGAGAGTGTTGGGGGAGGTGGTGAGGGTGCTGAAGCCCGGTGGCGTTGGGGTGGTGTGGGACCTGGTGCACGTGGCGGAGTACGTGCAGAGACTGAACGAGCTGAGGATGGAGGACATTAGGGTGTCGGAGCGCGTGACGGCGTTCATGGCGAGCAGCCACATCGTGTCGTTCCGGAAGCCACGTCAGCATTTTGTGGGGCCCGGCGAAGTGAGACTGGATTGGAGATTCAACAATCTGTGTTGACCTTCAAGTTGAGAGAGAAGAGAGAGAAAATAGCAAATATGATTTAAACGACGACGTATTAAGAGAGAATCGAAATTATACATTAGAGGGAGAAAAAGGATAATTTCCTTTTTTTTTTTTTTTTTAAATGAGTGAGAAAAGGAAAGTGAAATTGTCTGGGGATACTAAGTGGAACCAGAAACATTGTATGAGAGGAAAAGACTGCGTTACAAATTGTATATTAAAATAAAATATTAATCCTAAGTTATTTCATATTAAAATTAAAAATTTTGATTTGTAGTTGTTTTTTGTTTACACATATATCGATCTTGATAGTCTAGTGATATAAGCAATTAAAATTATAGGTTACAATCTAAATAATCACAGCATGATTAAGAAGGCGAATTGAGTAATGCTTGGCCGAAGTTCCAAGCTCAACCCAGTTCATCTCCTAAAAATATGCTCCTTACTCCTTAGTATTGGGCCCGACCTAAAGTTGTCAAATTGTATGTCGACTAATATTTATATAGTCCAACGTACTCTAAACATTGAAATTTTTGTTTGTACTTACATTTTTAGATATTGTTGGATTTGTTATTGACAAATGTTACCATTTCTCATTATCTTTTTTATATATATTGATGATGCTATCACTGTACAAATAGCGTGAAGTACACAAAAAAAAAAAAAAAAATCTTAGGGGTTAAAGAAAAAGGTTGGTATTAATTCATGCTGCGTTTGGATATAAAAGGTTTAGTTTTAATATCAATTCGAAACATGCATATATTAAATATGTGTGTATATATATCATAAATAAATAAATTATTCTATAAAATAAAATAAAGATAAAATATCAAATATAATAATTGCATTTTTTTAAATTTACTGCCTTATTTTCACACATGATATTTATATCAAATTAAAGATGGTGAAAAAGAATTAAATTGAAATATCATAAGTAAATAATAAATTAAAAAGAAAAAGAAAAGAAAAATGAAACAAACTAGTAGAATGATGACAATGCAATATCTTAATAATCATTATTGTATTTCTATATATTTTTTAAATTCAAATAAAATTCTAAAATAAAACTATGTATCCTTTAAACTATAAGGAAATTCTTTTTTTTTTCTTTTAATAAATAAAATTAATTTATAGAAACACCTCTTGGTTATTGTGATTTAATTTTATAGATCCAAATAAACCCTTGTGGATTCAGTATTATACCTAACCATTATATATAAATTATATTTTATATATGTTTATTTAAATTTAATTTTATGTATGTATTTGAGGTCAAAAGAATTAAAATGTGACATTAGAGTTATAATTAATTAATTAGCCTGGTAGGGGTAGTTGGTCGGTCATCATCGTACGATTGGTTATATTTTCTTGGGCCATGGTTGGCTCATTACTCACCATGTGCACCATCATCAACACACACACACACTCTCTCTCTCTCTCTTCTATTTTTTTTTTATATTTAATAATAATTTTTCCTATTTTTTAAAATTATAATTTAATAAAAGTTTGAAGTGTCTTCAATAAGACCATGATTCAGTAGTACGTTTGATGGAACTTTGAAGGTGAAGTTTAATGTTTTAGATTATAAAAGGGTGTAATTTTTCTCCCAAATATATTTCAAATATTATTTTAAAGGTGACATTACCTCATCAAATAATGGTGTAGGTGATAATTCGACTCTTAGATCACTTGAAGAAAAAAAATACATATCATGGTATTTGTAAGACTGTATTTCAAGACCATGACTCTCGATTTTCATTTTACTAAATTCTTGTATATTGATTTTGCTAAGCACTTAAAACATCAAAAGTTATTTCATTGAGTATTTTTATTATATTATAATTGGACACTTTTTGTTGTATTATATTTACATCGAACATTATAATATAAGCCCCAAATAAAACAGAATGTAAAAACTCAGAATTTAGCAATAAAATTTGCTTCCATAATTTATTAACACGAGTTTGTTGTGGGTAGGTAATAGTTTTTGATAGTTTAATTGTCTACTAAAATCGGGATTGTTTTTAATTTTTTTCAAAGAGATTAAGAAAAGAAAATAGAAATGTATGGCAAGTATTTGAAAGGCAAAAATATAAATGAAGCTTTTTGGCAGCATAGCTTCCTCAGATGTTAGGTTTTGAGAAATTGGTAAAAAAAGTTGAAAAAGATGGGACATGAAAAGTCATTTTCAAGTCAAAATCATGTATCCATCTAGGGATAATATTCTGGTACACTCTGAGAAAGACTACTCAATTGGATCACATTCAATATTTTTAATTAATTCACCTAATTAACTGCAACCATCCTACTTGGTTTTTTTTTTCTTTGCTCTTTGAGAGGATTTGAATCTTGTTTGTATAAACATAACGATATTTGATTGAATTTTGGATAATTATTTATTTTATTTTTTTGGAAATAATTGATTGTAAAAACTTGTTTTGTACAGAAAAATAGTTATTGTTTCGAAAATTATTTTTGTCTGAAAAAAAAAAATTGTTTGAAAATTCAAAGATTAATGTTTTTCATAATTCCCTTATAAGAAAGTATTTAGAGCTTTCTTTTAAGAGTTAAAATGTGTTTGATAATTAAGTTAAAAATCAAAATAATTGAAGGGTATGAGTGGAAATTGCTTGACTTATTTCGTTTTTTCTATGAACTTTAAGCATTATTATTATTATTATTATTATTTAAGGTTGCCAAGTTAGTTTAAACCGTTGTGGGAAGTCATAAATTAACATTTATTGATCATTGAATAGAGCATTATTAGCAAAATTCAAACTCTTTTTTCTGCACCTAATTAAGGGTGAAGCTAGTTTTAATTAAGCATTAAGACACCTCTCCCACATTAGTAAAATTCAAGATTAGAAGCTTTCAATTTAAACCTTCTACTCAGCAATGATCTCTCTCCAAAATAGCATTGACTATTTGCAACCTACATTTTTTTTTTGGACCGACCCACTAATTAAATAATAAAATTAACATACTAAATTATCTTTACTCATATTAAAAATAAAAAATTAAAAAATTAAAATTTCATAAATACAAACATTAAAAAAATAAAATAGATTTCATCCTCTCCTTCCATCTCCAACCAACATGTTTCGCACCATAAACCGATAAAATGAGCAAATTGCACGTAGAGGGACTTTATTTTGAAGCGAAAAAGACAGAAATCACATGCTTTTCTCATGTGATTAAGCTGCTTTATGTTTTGTACACACACACACACACACACACACACACACACATATATATATATGTATATATATATTAAAGAAAATAAAAGATTTAATTATAAATATATAAATTTTTTTATCTTTTTTTTACTGAAACGAAGAAAGTAATTTGTATTGCACCTCGTATGATACTATCACCAATTGGCTATGAACACAAAAAAAGACCATTAAGTTAAATTTTTATGCAATATATTTGTCTTGAGATTGTTTATGGTTAATTAAAAATGTTAAAATAATATCAATGAAGTTAGTAATTTTTTTTTATATTATGAAAAGTGATATGTCATGATTAGTTTTATAAAGTAATGATGTTACAATATTAGGATATAGTTACAAATTTTGAACGAAAAGGCCATGAAAATGTTGCACCAAACTCGAAAGAAACAAAGGCCTAGTATTAACAATATCTTAACCTACAAAGTAATTTCACCTACACAATAAAAAGGCAGAATTTCTCTAAACATTATGGATCAAGAATAATGGTTATACGATTTTGACATTGAATGATGTTACCAACAGTGTGAAGTGGCAAAACAGTTTTTACTTAAAAATTACTCAATACAATATAAAATTAGGTGAAAAGATGTTGGGATTGAGACATTTTGCTCAAATTTCTACTCTATAGTATTATGGAAAATAGGGCTCAACAAATTTGAAATTAACATCTAACTACTCATACTAAAGGATTGGGACAGGATATTTTGGTGTATTGGCCCTACAAAGAAAGTAGTGAAGGTCATGTTTCATGGTCTCTAACATGCTTTTCAAGAAATTTCTACCCATGAGAGGGGGAGGGGGAGGAGGGGGGTGGGGGGAGGTAGGGACTATGATGGTGTTACTCTGCATTTATCATCTAGAAGCCCATACAAGTGCTTGTTGTTGCTCTATGATTTTATCGAGCGACGAATGTACCATTCGTCATTCACTATGTACAAACTTGCATGAATATATGTGGATTAATTAAAATGATAGATACTCATTTGAATAAGAAATGATCGTTTCACTTTTGCATTTTATGAAACTAATCAAATTAGGGAAGAGGATCGACATGTGCATTTTATTTATTTTTGGAATATATAATTTTGGCCGTTGGTATCTCTTAATGTCTTTTTGGTCCTTTTTTTTAAGCCCGAATGGCTTAATAATAAGGGTAGGATTGCAAGTTATGGATTAGACTTGGCTCTAAAATTCTTGATCTAACAGCATTGTGGCCCAACCTAAACCAGCACTGTTCAGAAAAGAAAAGCTGATTTCGGGATTTCAACCACCCTCTGATACACCAATAAATAAATAACAATTAAATTAAATTAATTGTTTCAGTAATTAGTTTGTAACAATCTCTTTTCTAACAAATGAGGCCCACATTGTTGACATCTACTTCATGTGATGACATAAACACACACACACACACACACAATAATTCTTTAAAATTCTTCATGGCCTATCTTAATATTTATTATAGTTATTTTTATTTCTCATTGATATAATACATGTGCATGGATAATATTAAAAAGAAATGTTAAAGATTCTAAATTTTTATTAGCATCTTATATCATAATTTATCTATAAACACGCAAAAAAAGAAATTTTTTTTAAAGGAGCTGATTTCAGATTCATCCATGCGGAATCGCAGAAATTTAAAATACCTCAATCCAAACACGACCTTATAGTTTCAAGCGACAGTATATCAACAGTAGTTACAGCTTAAATACCATGGAAGATCCCCATAATTGACAGAAACAACGAAAGACATTCCCATTTCATTTCTCATCAGACGAGGTATACAACATCTCCCTGTATCAATCTCGAATTGTGCAAGTCTCAAAGGTAACTGTACATGAACCACTAAAATACACTATCCTCAACAAATGAACTGACCTGACTCGTAAGTACTGGAAAATCGGAAAGGAAAGAAGAAATACAAAATCAACATCCTACAAAATTTCCAGAGATTCAAACAAAATAAACATCACAGCCATCGATATATATTGGAAGAAACTAACCTTCACGTAATTCTTACAATATAGATACATCAAGTGATCGATCAGGCTGGTACACAGTAAGAGGAGCTGAGGGCTGGAGGCAAGACGCAGACCAAGTGGGGCCCGGGTGGGTTGCAGCTTATATTTGCCTCATCCATCTTTGGCAAACAAAGTTGAGGGGGCCGAACATATCCAGCAACTAAAGGCAGGCATAGTATAGAGATCACTATCCTAGAACCTGTTACAATAAGCATGACTTTCAATTAGCAACTATAAGAAACGGGTAGAGGAGAATGGTGAGGATGCTCGATACCTTGTTTAGTGGAGAGCGATGCGTATCCTCTTTTCCTTCCAGCGACCATCCAGTTTTCGGAATTAACGTTGACTTCATACAACAACTCATCCTGTCAAACAAGAAAAACAATGATGTCAGTGTGTTTACTAGTGACTGAATGGTGCAATGTATATACAGTATGCTGTTATTTGACCATTGAAAGTCCTAATTCAACTAAAGAACCATTTATGAAAAATGTAAGTTTGGGTCCCTGTACTTTCAAGTTTTTCTGAATTTGGTCTCTGTACCTTACATTTTTAACATTAGGTTCATGAACTTTCATTTTCTCTTAATTGGGTCCATGTACTTCCAGTTATGGTCAATTAGGTCATTTTGTACTTTCATTTGTAAAAATTGAGTCCTTATCCATTCATTTGCATTAAAATTTGGTCCAGCCACTTAAGTACACAAAAACCAAATTTTAATGCTAATGAAAGCATGGGGACTGAAGTTTTACAAATGAAAGTATAACACTCTAATTCAAACAAAATTGGAGGTATAGAGGCCAAATGTTTACAAATGAAAATACAAGGACCCAAGGCCAAATATGTTTTTTTTTTCCAACTGACAGCTGACAATTCTGGTTGAGGGTTGAGGAAGCAATACAGATATTTCAAAGCATTATCATCTAACCGACAACGGTATTATTCTCCACGATATTTTTTTTGGGGGGGGGGGGGGATTATTGGAAAACACAACAGTAAGTGAAATGACATACAAGGTCATCAAGAGTGACGTTCTTCTCTGAATCCTTCAACCTTTCAACTCTCCATTTCATGGTCACGAGCTGCCCCACCCGGAGACCACTTGAAGGGAGAGGAAGGAAACCAACTGCAATGCAAGGGTCCAACACTGGTCTTTGTAAAACAAGAGCACACTTGAAGGTCAAAGGCTGTGCTTTATCATTATAAAGTCCAGTAAGGTCCTCAGATACGGGACTATGAGCTCCAAGACTTCTATCACCAGAAATTGTATATCTTATATTCAATATACTAACTGGGTCCTCCTTCGATTCATCTGAAAAGGATAGATAGATTAGCTCGAAACATGTTGACATATCAGCATATTCTCGAATATTCCAGTATAATAGTTAGTAAGGACAGACAGTTTCTTATAACTAATTTCTGTTTGATAAATAACTGCTCCTAGACACATGTCATATTCCTATTTGTTCTCTCACAGCACACAGTTACTTACTGTGTCTATGAATAGAAGCGAGTTCTCTGTATCAGATATAATTTCATAATAAAAACTTTCAGTTTTGTTCAGTTCCTTTGTTGCCTCCTACGGCTGTTATATAGATTTCTACGAAACACAAACTTTAAGCACCACATGCCTCTCTTGAAATACTCAAGGAAGCAAAAGGAGAGAGATGGACAATGCATCAATTTAAACTAGAGTCTAATTAATCTATGGTTCTATGGCAACTATTCATACATCAAAGCTAACACATTTTCGGTTTGAGTAAGAAAAACATTGCAGAATGACGCTCTAAGCAGCATTAACTGCATTGAACATTATGCTTTTGAACATATAGTATTATACATTTGATACTAAAAAATGAGGAAAAATCATCTCTTACAACCTAATCTGGTTAAACATAGCATCACTTGGCCAAATTGTAATTCCTCACTAAAAAATGTTGGGCATACCTTTCACGGGTGCATCTGCCAAGCAGATACTAAACAAAATTCCACCTCTCGATTTAGAAGAAACAATTAGAGGAAAGAACCTAGAGACTGGTCTACCATCGCCTTTTCCAGCATGAGTGAAGCCATCTTGAAGATCCAGCCAAGCATCAGAGATGGCCAGAGAAGCTTTCACCTGTGACTGTAGCATGACCTAAGAAACAGAGATGTTGGGGGGTGGGGAGGCCAAGTTTAGATGGTACATTTTTATCCTAATAGATAACAAGGCAGCATTTTGACATCTTGCGATACTCACCAATTCATACTGTGACCAGTTAAAAAAAATATAGCTTGAAGCAACCTATTGTGTCTGGATAATGGAACACATAGCTTAACAAGGACTTCAAACACATTACATTATTTAAAAAATTGTGTCCCAGTATGCAATAATGGAGCTGTGTCATCAACTTTCAAGCTCTCTGATGTGAACCTAAAGACAAATGCTTCTTTTCTTTTTCTTTGTTCTTCTCTTTCTTATTCTCAGTCCTTAACTTCTTTGCGCACAAGAAATAAACTAATTGCCATTTAATATTTTAGATTTATTCTTGGTCCTTTATCATTTCATAGTTCATATTAACGGTGGTACGTGGACTTGCTATTTGCCAGAAGAGCAGCAATAATTTTGTTTTTTTTCACTTTTTTCATCTTTGATGAGGGTTGGGGGGGTGTGGAGACACCTGTGTCTCATACCAAAAGATGTAGTTTATGGGGATAAATTAGCAGATTAGGATATGTTAGGGTATTATAAAACTATTAGGCAAAATTGACCATCAGACCAAGTTTGATGCATGCATTGGCCAAGAAAACTGTGGCATATATACCTGCAAAAGCAAAGTACCATCATTGCATTTGTCTGCAACACGTGTACTCACATGAAAGGGATCTGTAAAATGCACAGCTAAGGTCCTGCAGTGTAATAGTCCACGTTACATCGGGCTTGATTTACTAACTAGATTTGTTAAGGAAATAAAATCCAAAAGCATACGTTTCAAATGTCTGGTTATGAGAAACTCCAAAATCAAGCTTTAGAGCAATCGTCCTCAAACCATCCACGACACTCTGCCTCTGAGGAACAACTGAACCTATATAGAGAAAGAAAACAGTTGTTCCAAGCACAGAAGAATACCATTTGAAAATCAAAACAAATCGAATGAATCTGGTTCCAACCTGCTGGTGTCCCCCTGGCTAACCCATCACTAACAGCCTGCAGTAGAATCCATAAAACTGAAGAGATATTGCTCGTCCAGTCAGGCAACCTGATCTTGCCATCTTCAAGACTCACTTGCTTAGCTTCAGCAGGCACTGGAGAAAGATTGTCAAGTGGATTATCCAAGTTGTTCTCTGCCCCAACTTCATGCTTCTCAATTTCAATTTTATGTCTCTCCTCGATCCTTAAGCCAGGGCCAGCATCTATGTGCAGTACAGCACCCTTAAGAGAGTAGTTAATTGGTCTAACAATTATTCCAACCCACTGAGGTTCATTCATCAGCAAAGCAGATGAAACAGCAGCAGCAAGATCAACCAGAGACCTGGGTTTGGCAACCTAGATAAAAATAGAAAGTAAGAAACTTGTTTTCCATTTTATGATAACATTCAACAAATATGTAATGTCTACTATCGTGTAGTTGAACATCACCAGTTTAGAAAAAAGTGTCATTCAATTTTCCGGAAAAACTACACTCTTACCTTCAAGATTGGCCTTGTTGGTTTCTCAAAACTCATAAAATCATCAGTGTCTGCAGGACCTCCTTTTGAAAAACTATGAGATCTAAATCTTAATTGACCAATCTGTCCGGTGAGAACCCCTAACACATAAGAACCTGGTTTTTGTGGGGGCAAAGAAACCGTAATATTATTCCTGCCAGGCTTTAGTACGATAGCTTCAGAGCTCTTTATTGCCTGAATAAACCAGAACCTTGTGTTACCATGACATGCAAATGCTGCAGTTAAGAAAACATGGCATGAAGGAAGTTCTTTTCAAGAACATGTACCTTAGCCCCTTCATCAGTACTATTAGTAGCTGTTAGTGTAAGACTAAGAGATTCAAGAGTTATATCATCTGGAAATCCACTCCATAAAGTAACAGAAAGTGTGCCAGGGTCCCCGTCGCAAAGCTCTAGAGGAGGTCCCTGATTGCCAGAAAATGTTATTAAGGAGGAGACATCTAGGGGCACAGGATGCTCCATTTCACTATGAGCAAGACGGACAACTTCAGACTGAAATGCTTGTCGTTCCTTGGGTAAGAACAATCCTTTATCTAATGATAATAATCTCACACAAGAAGATAGGTACCCAGCTTGATCGTTCAGTATCTTTTGACACTCTGCCAAATTTGGAAGAACTTCTGCCAGGAGGTTCTCCCATCCTTCACCCGCATACAGAGCACAAACTTTCTCATATAAATTCGCAGCAAGATTGTAATCTTCGTGCTTATGGTAGACAGCAGCAATTTCACCATCAAGGACAACTCCATGTCTCTTCCACCAAGACCGATGGTAATTATTTGCAGCACCCTTTGACAGATCCAGATATTTTTTCTGAAATATGAAAATTCAGATTATGCATTATGTTGGACTGGGAATCATGAAATGCGATTAATAAATAGATTTAGAGAAACCACAATGCAAGTCCTGGTAATCAAAGAAGGTGATGTATGTGTTAAGACAGTATCAGATTTCAAGTATAGAGAAATCAAAGAATGAACATGCTCTGAGTGGGCACCAATTGTCTTCAGATAATATTGCTGCCAAATTATATTTAGAGGTCATTTGACTAAGCTTATAATGAACATTTAATAAGATCCAAGCTATATAAGATTTTGAGCTTTTATCAAGAAAAATCTCTCAACCTCTTCAGCTGAAATAAGCTCCATGAGCTTCAAAAAGAAATCTCGTCTTTACATAAGTCATATAAAACTGAGTTTGTTACATCAAAATGAGTTGGAGTTTAGTTATTTTTCTAAAGAGCCTACAAGATAGTTTTATTTTCATAGTCATTAATATTTACGGTTAAAATATTTCAGATGCTCTCAAAAGTTGGAAGCAGTTCAAAGTTCATGTGCTCAGCCAAACACAATCATATTCCACATCACATTGGATAAGAGAACAAGTCATTTTCAATCAAATTTTGCTGAAAAGATTCATGAATGACTTGGAGTAATTTAACTAGTGCCATTGAAGTCAAACTTTAAAAGTAATAATCTAAAGGATAATGTCATATCAGGAAAACAATATACTTCTGTAGAATGTAGAGGCCAATCTGTAAGCCAATACCTCAAATTCCAAGATGGAGGATAAACATTTCCATATTTCTGTATCAGAAATTGTATTCCTCAAAGCATGCTCAGCAGCAACAAATATCTCTGCAAGTCTCATAGGACGATCAACTGAACCATCAAAATTCCCGGGTGAGGAGAAAGTCCTTGACATGGAGACTGTATTCACTTTTTGTAACGGAGATGGTTGCCCAGAACTGCCAATGAAAATATCGGAGAAGAGCTGAAAAATCCTTCCACCCCAAGGTAACAATACTTACAAAGATCCCGGCAATTCAAGAGAAGAAAAATATTACAGCAATAACAGCACAATGTCCCTAGTATTTGTGTAAGTTCACAATTTTTTGTTCCTTACCAAAAAAGTATGTGTTAAGTTCACCTACCTTATATAAGATATAAAAACTAATAAAGTCAGCGTCTTTCACATATTACACCCATCTAAACCACATTCTTGAAAAATCGAAGCAACCTACAGCTTCCCCTTGCCATTATCTTCATTTTTTGTTCAAATGAAAACTTACTGTCACCGTTATGGCAACTTTTCTTTTAGATAAAACTTGTCGAATAAAGCTATGAAACACATATCTTAGTGAAATAGAACCCCTAAGTGTACTAAGGTCCTTTCATGTTGCATATGGAAGAGAGAGAAAGAGTAAGAAAAGCTGAACTATATGTTGTGTCCATTTATAAAAAGCCCCAAACAACTAAGTAACAGAATCAATGACCCCAGTTGTTGAAAAGAATGATACCACTCTACTCACGAAAAACCCAACTCACCATATTAATAATACTTGTATAGTGTACAACTCAAGGTTTTCTGCTCTACCTATCCAGGAACTGACAAATTCCAACTCTGATTCTGTACAAGCCACCAAAGTGATTATTCACCAAGATGACTATCAACAAGGTTTGACAGTAACCACAGCTACTACTTCCTTTAGATGCCAAAGCCAAAAGAAAAATGGTATTTCTAGTCATGAACCATCTCCCCATCCCAATAGAATCAGCACGACCACTACCAGTTACCCATTATCTTTAAGCACTAACCATATCTGGTCAGCAGAAGTTCCACCAAACATAGAGTGCATGTTATGTAAATTCTTCTTTTCTAACGGAATGTAGTTAGATTTGATGTATTCAGCATATGAAAAATAAGTTCATTGATGATCGGTCTAACAATTTTTCCGTGGGAGAAGAGACTAAAGCTATATCTGCACCAAACAAGAATCAAGTTTCAATCCTTTGACTTCTCATTCTGAGATTCTGTCTCCTCGGATGCAGAGAAAGTAGTTGAATGTAGCATTTGATTGCTTTTAGGCACATAACTTATAAAATACTGTTGTCAGTGAAATCCTGCGGAGCTTTTGAAGATCAGCAGGGTTTTCTCTTGCACTCAGTTAACAAAGAAAATGTGTATAGATGATCAAAAGTAATATTGATACAATTTATGCAATCCTTAAGGTTTCATTACCCGTCACTGGCATTAGGGCGGCCATCAAACAATTCAAACATATTTCCGGCTGAGAGGGAAGCTCTACGACGATTTGCCTCACGCAAAAGAACAGATGGTTCAAGAGGCAGTGGCTTTCTCTGAATGCCAAAGTGCTTAGGGTGTGGAGACTCTTGAAGTATCATCTGTACAAAAAAAAAATGTAGAATATAAATACTGTGTGCACTGCTGGATGAAAATATACAAACATAACAACAATATAACACATACATCTGGAAGGATTGACAATTAAGCATTGAAGCCCCTCTCAAAGCAAAAGCATATGGTGGAGAAGGAGAATAGGCTAGGCCATTTTGCATTAATAAGAATCCAGTTTTGTGAAATGTTCAAATATCGAAAATAGAATACAATCAGCACATATATCAATTTGGTAATAATGTAAAAACACTCTAACGTACAATCATGGTGAGACAACACAAGAAAAATATCAATCCACACAAGATTATATTCACCTATTAACAGTCCTATATTCCAACTAAATTAAGGAAATAAAGAGTTATTTCATTTTGTAGGTATATAGCAAAATAATAGATTAACAGAAAAGGCAATTGAACAACCTACTTCGTATATTTTTTAAATTCTATACCGTTATCCAGCTAAAGCAGGAAAAGCATAAGAAGCATTTCACTTAAAAGTATGAGATAGAAGTCATAGAACACATTGACAGAAACAATATGGTTAAGAGTCCCAGTGGATCACATTTACAGCAATCCAATAAATCATCCTAAACCACATAAAATAATAGATTGGTGAATTTTCTCGAACGAAAGCACATCAAAACTAAGAGACCTATAGGTAAGAATTCAAATGAGGCAGAAAATGGAGGGGTGTCAAATAGCCCAAAAACAACAGTATTGCCTCATGCTAAATTTCTTAGCAATTTTGTCCATCTTTGGCAGAAACCTACTCAAGGGAAAGACAACACTCTACAATCATGTGCTTGAATCAAGCTATTCAAAAGTTTAAACATACAACTTCTTCATATAATTGACTATGTTTGATGCTCCAGTTTCACATTGCCATCAACCCAGACTTACCTTTTCTTTTGCAAGCACCTCAGATGAAGCATTGGATGGAAATGATGGCCAAACTGCTGGTTTGGGCCATGGCAGCATGCTGAGTGAAGCACTGCATGGAAATAACAAGAGTTATCATACTGTACACGAAGCAAGAAACTTTATTGTGATTACAAGATTGACTTGGATCTCCTGGCATGAAAACTTTCCTTTTGCCAACATTACCAGCTAGATAATTTCAATAACACTACAAATTCAAAAAACAGACCAATCACAGAATAAGAGTAAAATAGAACATGACACTTCATTGTCTGGGGGGGGGGGGAAGAACTGATGTAATGTTCATACCTGTTGACAGGACTTCTTTCTATGTCTGATCCATAGCCAATTAAATATCCTAGTCGCATAAACTGCCACAAAAAGGAAACAAATAAACCATAAGTACCATTAACCCAGTAATAAAGAACTGGAAAATAATACATGTCCTTAGACCTGGAAGCCATTTCTTTTAAATAAATTAAAAAAAAAAAAAAAAAAAAAAAGGAAAAACAACATGCACACACAATGCTGAAACTAGAATCAGAACTGTTGGCTTTAGCAGTTATGCACATTTTACCGCAATCAATTTCTCAGGCAAACTAATAAAGGATTCTATTTATATTGAAAGGACACAGGAAGTTGCAGTAAAGACTGTTCAGATTTTTTTTTAGATTTAACTTTTAAAATGTGTAACAACCTTTGTCCGGCACAAAGTATACAGCTCTCCTTGGACACGGTAAAACTCCTTTTCAACATCAGGTGCTGCTAATCCATCTTCATAATGAGAAGCAGTTGCATCGATCAATGCCAAGCAAGCCGTTATAACCCAGACTTCACGCATACAGAATGGCAAAATGCTCTGAGATAACCCAAGACATGGAAATTTCATAAGGAAAATTCCACACAATGCAATTGGGATAAGAACACAGGAGACATATATCAGAATTGAAGACCAAATACCTCATGCAAAGCCAACGCCTTTGAAAAGCTAATAATGAATGAATAGCCCCTTGATGCAACCTCAAACGGGCGACTTAATTTAAAGAGAAGCTGCATTTATAAATTCATTGGGATCCTCTTAGAACATGTTCACAGAAAGTCTAGGAAAAAGTGGAGAGAAATATGCAACCACAAATTTAGAAAAGTACACAGTAAAACGGCCATATAGTACACCAAAGCTACTCAAATGTGTGCAATACTGCACTATTTAAATGTTCAATAGAAACTAAAATCAGTCTATGCATTATGTCTTTCACATCACACCTTCGCTTGACAGGAAAATAGATACTGTCGGAACTCAAACTCCCTAAATGAGTCATCTTGAACAATCTGAGCCAATGCTTTTTTTCCAGGGTCAAGCAGTGTAGCTTGATCATCTCCCCTCTCCACTCCTCCAAAGTCCCTTTGCTTTCCTGCCATATTTACTGGAATTCGGATATGCAAAGAAAACTATGCCATAAATCTCCAAATCTACTGAAGCAAGAAAAGTACAGAAAGAAGCAGCATCTTTCGCGTCACCCAAATCAAGTTTAAAGGAAAAGAAAGGATGCAAAATCTATACACAGGTACAAGAACAAATATAGGACCACAGAATTCCATAATTTCACATCATTTTTTAAAATTTTCCATTCAAAATAAAGTTTTACTGCTAAAGAGAAATTAGATCTATTTTTTTTCGGAAACGAAAAGAAGGGCCATCATGAAGCTAGAAGAATGAGTTATATGAATTGCTTAAAAAAAAAAAAGTTGATATAAGAAAATGATGATGGTGAATATCAATTATATGAATTTAATTTGACTACATTTTTCAACAACATGCAGTTTCCACAAACAGGTCAAAAAGTAAGAAAGGACATGCATTGAGCACCTGTTTCCAAATAACAAAGTTCAAGCTCATCGTATTCACGTAAAGCATCTTCATGGAGATGAGCAATTTCAAACATAAAGGCCAAGCTTTCCTGCCAAAGAGGGAAATACCATGAGTATACGACATAATAAATGCCAAAAATTTTGCAGGAACGACACATATTGATCAGTTAAAGGCCAAATGTTTCAGAAAATTGTACTTATCCATATTTGAAATAACCAGCCACTGTATATTCAACCTAGCAGAATCAAGAAACACTTTCGGACTTCTCTGGTGCTTTGTGACAGGAGATGAGAAAAGCAAGATGCTAAATTATCTAACATTTGGAAAAAGACATGAAAATTGGCATTGGGTAAGACAAACTATTTCAAAATATCAGATGTTCGTCCACCATACGGACTTAAATGCTGCAAATTCATATAAATAATCAGCCCTTTCCGAAATCAGAGATTTGACTACAATAGAGGCTCGGTACCCCATCATTCTCCTGCCTTTCCATGATTTCGTCCAATAAACTTAAGTATCAGCATTCTGTCACCTCCACCATTACAATCCTATTGCATTTCTTCCTATGTAACATAATATTAGCCTCTCATCTAATTCACTTCTTTACGAGAAGAAACATTTCTGCCATCAAGTTAACAGCAGAATATTCTGGAATATATCTTTGCAGTTTTGTTACATAGGAATTCATGCAAGATCCCATTTGTTCTACTAAGAAGATTCAATTGTATAGACTAGCTTTCAAATTGCTGTCTAGCATTATCAATCAATAAAAATGAGACTCTTACCAATCACAAGAATAGAAAATACGTAATGGAAGATTTTGAATAAGTTCTTTTGTATCCGCATTCTTGTAATTGGTGTCATATATTTTCTTTGATTGATGAGGGTAGTAGCAACTTGAAACCAAGCCTATATAACTGCATTTTCATGGAAGATCCTTCTAGGGAGGTTTTGAATGAGCAATTGGTAATGCTCTATTCTTGTAATTGTCACATATGTACTTTCTTTGACTCATATATAGAAATTGGAAAGCAAGCTTATACAACTGCATTTTCTAAGAAAAGCCCCCTGGGGAGTTTATGAAAGAATCAACAACTAGCAGTTAGAGATTTCTGAACACAAGAAAGTACCTTCAGGATAAAAAAATTGCAGAAGTTCCAAACTGGCATGAACCGCTGTTCACTGAGCTTGCGAATTTCCTCTTCATAGAATTGAATGCGTCTATCAAGGGTATTCCTAATGCACTCCATAACCTTAGTCTCCAAGTCTTCCCAAAAATTTGCATCAGGTCCATGAATATCCAATTTGCAGCATCTAAATGGAGCAATAGAGAGCCACAAATTAGGACTTCTACCTTCTAGCATCAAAACTATAAGAAAGTTTGGTTCGATCTCATTGCATTATTCATTCCTACTGTTAATTTGTGAACAAGCGTATAGAGAATTTTAACCAGCATGATACCGGGAAAAGAGAAAATGACAATATAGTTTCATTGTCAGTAGAGATGAAGAATTTCATGTTGCATCCCTATATAACAGAATACAACATAAAAATCACATGGGTACAATGGGTCTTACCTTTCCCTCTTCTTAGAACTGAAATCAACTTCAATTTTGGCATAAACTTTTTTTGCCATCTTGGTGGCCTGATCGTTGTGCGCTGGTGCTTTAGACACAAAAACAATAAACCATTCCCGTTCATCATTTTGAACTATCAGTTTGAGGCGTGGTTTAAGAATGTTCTTGAACTCATCAAGATCCTACACAGAGGGGAAAAACTATTTCACATAATGAAAAGAGAATATACCAACAGTTGGGGACAAAGATGAAACAATTAGCCCACAAGGAGTGAAGTCTCAGCCCGATAGATGATAAACAGATAAACTTGAATATAGCTTGACATTAAGTAAGTAGTACCTCGCAAGTAACAAGAACGATGGTTGCATATGGCTCTCGGAACCAAAATAATGATTGCTCTTGAGGAAACCGACTACGTAGTCTTGCGTCTGTTGTCAGTATAAATTCAGCAGGTAATTCATCAACAAGCACAGGATTGCGGGTCTTGTTGTTCAGAAAAGCCCTTTTGAATGGCAACCTCTCTTCAAAATCCTTCTTCACGGTGGGCCACAGATCACTTACATCCTCAACTATAATAAGATAACATAGTGATTATAAACTAACTCCAACAATTAAACTGAAACTTTATATTCGTCATAAGGAAATACTCATGTATTTGGAAGTGCAATGCTTAATCCTACCGAAAAAAAATCTACCAACTCTAGCATGGCAAGGCTGTAAGCTTTTGACAACCAATACAGGTGGCATACCACAAAACTTGAGGTATCATTGTTTAATTGGTCAAACTGATTGCCAGTTCAATATTATGCTTGCACTTGAGCTAATAAAGAAAAAATAGGCAGAATATTGAGCAGGTGATCTTCATAAGTAACTTATAATCTAGTTCCACAATTATTCAAAAGCTAAAATGATTACTTATAACGGCAAGCCTGCATTGAGAAACCTGGATTGGAAACTAAAACACTAAAGTTAAGACAACAAAATACAAAAACGATCAACAATCGAGAACAATTCCTCTTCAAGTGAAGCAAATGCTATAAATCACATTCAGGGATCAATGCAAATCAGTATACCTAACACCGAGCTAATACTCAAATGAGGAAAAATAGCAAGAGAAAAGATAATTATAACAACTATGCAGCATCAAGAAGAAACATGAAACAGGAATTGGAAAAGAAACAACCATTAGGGCTGCATAAACAGTAAAAGAATAATGAAGCTACCGGCGACGACGATGTGATCGAATGATGACTTAATACTCTGAAACTGAGGCAAAAAACTGGCCATTTTTTCACCGATCCGCAGAGACCATCAGTCCATTAATGGAGTGGAGATCGGCGAGTAACAATGCAACTGTAGTGAAAGCGGTCATATACTTGATTTGAGAGTTAAAAGCTGTTTTACCGCCCCCAAATTTAACTGCGCTTCCGCAGATTTGCTTGCTCCGTCGATGTTGGGATCGATGGATTCTTGGGAATCGCGTTTAATTTTGTCGCGCGGCCTATTATCCGTTATCTCGACGAAAAACGTGTTTCAGTGATCAAGGGTTGTTCTTTTTTTTTTTTTTTTTCTAGGGGCAGAGCAGGAATTTTCGATTAGGGACGAAATTTTATTTTTAGATAATTATTAAAGTTAATGAAATTGAAGGAAATAAAGTCTATTTCAAAAATTATAATTCAATTTAAGTATGTATATACATAGGTGTAACGTGTAATATAATATATAATATAATTTTTTTAATTAAAAAATATTATTTGTATAATTAAAAATATTATTATTAATTTATTATGTTAAAAAATAATAATATTTATAAATAAATAAGTAATACTGTAACTCGAATTTAGGATGCATAATGAATCATTGATTTATGATGCATGATGGTTAATGATGAATTGAGTTGTGAGATTTTAAAGTGGTTTATTATGGTAATTTAAATCTCAAGCATTTTTCTGACGAAGGCATTATAAAAGTATGACGAATAATGATGTTTGATTTTGAAATATAATATTTTAAAAAATAAAAGTTGAAAAAATATAAATGTATTGTTTTTATCATTTGTAAGGTTTGTTTGAGTTAAAAAAAAAAAAAGGGAAAAAGAAGAAGAGGGAAAATGGTGGCTGTCGTGACTCGAGAACCAAACCGTATAAAATATGAGAGAGAGAGAGAGAGATCTAGATTAGGCTTTGGATGAGGCGCGCCAAAACCTCATCAACTACCAACTTCCATTAATGGCATTCCCTTTATCTGCTTCCATTTTCTCTCCACAGAAGCTCTCCCTCAACATCCCCCCCACTCCCTCCAATCAAAACCCACGTGCTTTGTTATGTACCCGCTTAGCTTTCCCGTACAATCGAATTCTTCGAGATCCCACAAATGTCCCTAAAAAGTTCTACCGCATTTTGGCGAAAAGGGATGATGGTCCCATGGTGAGTCCAGCCCCATCCCTTTGAACTATCTTCTTGAAGTGAAATATATATATATATATATTTCTTTTTTTTTTTTTCTTACGTTGGGAAAAATTGGCTGTGGTGATTGGTTCTTTGTTATTGGAGTAAGCAGTACTCAACATTAACGAGTAGTGAGGCTAACTGCAATACCTTTGTTGGTTCTGCACATTCTTAAGATTTATTCTTGTTTCGGTGATAGCATTTTGAATGTGGTGCTTGGTTTCCTCCATTTAAGAAATATTGGACCCTATTTGGGATGAATCCTGCCAATATGACTTTTCAGGGGAGTTCCTATATTCAGATGGTTTCCATGCTTCATCATAAGAAACGAGAATGATCCTGGGCAGAGGGCTTTGATCTTTCATCTTGAAGAGGGACGGAAATTTCATGAAAAAATGGGACTATCAAGCTTAAGTCCCAGCGAAAGTAGAGAAGAATATCTACAATTTGTCAAATGAGAATGGCAATAAAAGCTTAAAACTGCTAGTGTGATCCTCTGCACTAGTAGTAGAAAAGGATAAGGTGATTATTGTAGAATGCAATCTGAAGAGCAATTTTGATTTATGTGCTCTTGGAGAAGTGCGGAGCAGTAAACAGCATGTCAAATTTTAAGTCTAAACACTAATGCTGTACTCACTTCTGAAATTTACTAATATAAAAAAGCAAATGGTTTTCTCTCTTATTATTGTTAGAATTTGTTTGAGGAATGTAGCTAATTCTCGTTTCTGGTTTCTGAAAGTGCAAATTATAGGACCTCCTTATGTGGTGATGTAGACTCATAGACCTCTATTCACGAATCAAGTGCAAAATTAACACAAATGCATCACATAGTTCATTTTCATGCAGGAACTAATGAATGGGTGCAATTACTGTCCCAACCTAAAGACATGGATGGAAATTGGAAAGAAGCCGTTTGAGAGTGCCTTTGCAGCCATTCTTCTTTTCCTTCAGCTGACATCTCCAGTACCTTTGGCAGGCATCGAGTCTTGGTTAATTCCTCCAGCTGAAGCTGTTCTTTATTCCCCCGAAACGAAAATCCCTCGGACCGGAGAACTAGCTTTGAGAAGAGCAATCCCTGCTAACACAAGCATGAAAGCCATACAGGTACCAAGAACAATAATGTGTTTATTTTGCATACAATTAGAATGCACTTGATAACCAGAAATTATAATATTATATGTCTTCTAAAGGATTCTCTGGAGGACATATCATACTTGCTAAGGATTCCACAGAGGAAACCATTTGGAACAATGGAGGGAAATGTCAAGAAAGCACTTAAGGTAATGCTTGACGTTTCTTCTTCTATGACTAGATGTGCATAAACATACAAGAAATGTTGTGTTTCTTGGAGATGGGTTGGGTTTATGACTCAATGTGCCTTGCGTTGCCTGCTTCCAAATGGGGAGAAAACCTACTTCATATGTTGGACGACAATTTTCCTCAGCGCCTATGGCTGGAAGTGCAATTAGTATTGGCATAATGCAATTTATATGCACCAGAGAATAAAGGTGAACTAAGAATGTAGTTATATACGGAATATCTTTGTCCACTGATATTCTATACTTGTACTATAAAGTTTTCCTTTTTTTCTTAAGTTTTATTTTATTTTTATTTTCTCTGGTACTTCTGGACTTCATTGAGCTGAGCTTCTTAATATGTGGGGCTCGTTGTGTGTCCTTCTTTAAGATTTGCCATTATTGCTGCTTCTTACATGAGTTGGATGTTAACCATATATGACCTGGATAGTGTGCTAGACCTGTACATAACTCTGACTTCCAAATTCAGTGTGTTCTTAAGATTTGTTCTGACCTTAATTCTGCATCTAATCTGATGAAGAGGAAATAACCAAAAAAATTAGTAATACCAACTATTCTTGGACCAAAAACCTTGAGGCTCCTTCTTTTGTTTCTCTTTCCTCATTAAAAATCTTGATAGAAAATGGAATTAGATCTTAGGATTTCTTGCATCATGAATGTCTACCCAATCTTAGCACGTCTTGATATATTTTATTCCAATTCATTGGTTTTTTGGTTTTATAATTTAATTTAATTGGTCCGATCTTATTTTTTTGTTACTGGTCGCAATAGTTTTGCCTCCTCTTTGTTCTTTTCCTTTTCAGATTGCTGTGGATGAAAAAGAATCCATTTTTTCTAGTGTCCCTGCTGAATCGAGAGAACAGGGTTCAGTTCTCTATGCCACTCTTACAGATGGGGAGGTAATTTAGGAGAAAGAGTGAAAGGTCATTTCGCTATTGAAAGTTAGTAATTATCCTTTGATTCATTATATGAACTTGAATGGCTATTCATATAGTTCTCAGAATTTTTTGATTGACTTAGTTTTTTCTGTTTGCCTTATATGGTCCATTTAGATACTCAATGGTGAAGTGGTTCAAAAATTTCATGTTGTTTAATGCATTCACTTCCTTTCAGCAATGGTTACAAGGAACACGATTCTATTTCTGGTTACGGACAACTTAGTCACTATTTGTGAGTAGAATCAATCAAATCAAATTTCAGTATGTATTTCAGAGTATCAATACTAACCCTCAACACCCAAATACTGATATTCATTTCAGTGTTCTATGAGCTATAGCTCAGGTCCTGCTGTTCTTTAACATGGATGGCCCTAGAGATATCTGGCTATTTATTTCGCAAAAGCACCAACTTCTCACTTTTGCCTGCTAAATAATTTCATCTAGTTTGGTTTTATCCTTTCAATTTAGCTGTATACTTACAAGGACTCTTAATACGTCTCCAAGTTATCTGCAACTGATTACTGCACACTCAACTAAACCAGATTTTAAAGGGGGGGGGGGGGGGGGAAACACTTAACAAAACAAAAAAAATATGCTTTCAGCTGCCTAAAATTTATCTTTAATTTTCTGTTTCCAATATCTTTTTCATCTTCAATTTAGTCCTCCAAAATATTTGGTTCGGACTTGCATAATAAAATTGCTCATTTTTTAGTCAAGTTTACACTTATTAGGTTGTTGGTAATGTAAAAGTACAGATATAATAAATATTTCTTTTGGATTTAAAGGGTGGGCTCAAAACCCTTCTTCAATACATCAAAGATAAAGATCCAGACAAGGTATCAGTTGGCCTAGCATCTACACTGGATACTCTTGCACAGTTGGAGTTGCTACAGGTATTTATGGTTGCTTTCAGAAATTGAATAAGCTCATATTTCAACTTAATGACATTTTAGTTGGCAAGATTGCCAGTATTTTTTATTAATATTATTTTTTATTAAAAAAAATTATTAATGACATTTCAACTGTTCTTGTCTTCCTGCAGTTTGCCTTATTTTTTATTAATAATATTTTTTGTAAAATTTTGAATCGGTGATTTACATGTTCACAATTGATCAGTGATGTATCAAGGATGTATTTGTCAAACAGGCTCCAGGGTTATCATTTTTGTTGCCTGAGCAATACTTGAACTATCCAAGGTAATAATCGAATGATTAATTTTCTTACGTACATTTATGTAGTTGTTTGCTGCCTGGTGGACATGTATAATCTATATATTTGGTACATTCTCAATGCATGATATATCTTTGTTGCTGTAATTAAAGTACTTGCATAAATATATAGTAATTATGCATTATGGCTGATATCTTAGAATCTTCCATAGGCTTACAGGGAGAGCAGTTGTTGAGTTTGCTATTGAAAAAGGAGATGGCTCGACATTTACTCCAGAATCCGGTGGTCAACTTAGAAATACAGCAATACTTCAGGTCTGCTGATTAACCTTTGAAACACACGATCCCTACTATTGTCCCCCAAGGATTGTCTTCAACTCTAGTTAAACCCCTTGTTTGATTAAGTAGCCAGTATGTTAACTGGATATGTTGTCTAGTATTAGGTCAAACTTATGGTATATGAGTTATTATCAAACAATCTCAGGAAGTACTGGGTGTGGTACTCATATAATCAGTGTTTTATTTTTATTTTTATTTTTTTGATCGAGGATGTATGCACTTGATTTATGTCAGACTACATGAATAGGCACCATCTCTTTCTGACTAATTAATCTGTTTTTAGGTTGTCATAGATGGGTTTTCAGCGCCACTTACTGCAGGGAACTTTGCGAAACTGGTAAGGTAGTGGAACCTTACTTTCTCAGTAATTATTCTTTCACAATTAAAAATGTGTGCTGTTATCACACTTGGCCTTTTTGCTTTCAAATTGCAGTTTTATATTATAGAAATTGTTTTTCATCCTCTTATTTGTGATTTTCTTAACAAGTCAAATATATAGAAGAACAAACTTCAGCCAGATGTAATTTATTTCGTATTTCTAGTAGTTACGAAACTTTTCTCATTCCATATATATTTGCAAGTTGCTACTAGGTATTTATAGTTTAAGGTTTAGCAAGAAACAAAAAGGGGTTCACCTTAATACTAATCCGTATTTGCTATAAGCCCATAATGATATGATCAACAGCTGGACATTGGCACTGGAAACTTGAACGAGTATTTCAATAATGATGCCGTAAATTTGTGCCCAGAGTGTATCAGTACATGTTCACAGATTCTGTGATAGAATAAAGGGATGCGTGTAAGAATGTGAGCCAGGGTAATTCCCCTAATACGGAAAAAAATGTAGTTTTCCTTCTACTTGTTTCACGTTGAGCCTCAGAAAAATAACAGGTAGAACACCTATTTTTTGTAGAAGTTGTAGTTTCCCTTACTTTGTTGTATCTCATCCTTACACAGTGTTATTGTCTTTGATATATCTGCTCGCACCAAATCAGATACTGGAAAAATTATACTCAACTCTAATTCTGAAATAATGTAGGTGGTTGATGGGGTCTATGATGGGGTGAAACTGAATTGCACAGACCAAGCAATTCTCTCAGATGGTGGGGCTGGAAAAGACAAGGGATATACCATTCCTCTCGAAATAAAGCCATCAGGACAGTTTGAGCCACTCTATAAAACAACGCTAAGCGTCCAGGTTTACATATGTTTTATTTTATTGATTAATGCAACTTAATCATCAAGTTTTCCTGTATTGTCTGAGTGATATTCAAATTTTTACACGAAAGGATGGGGAGCTGCCAGTGCTTCCGCTATCGGTTTATGGAGCAGTGGTCATGGCTCACAGTGAGGTTTCTGAGGAGTTCTCTTCCCCAAATCAGTTTTTCTTCTATCTCTATGACAAGAGAAATGTGAGCTATATGAATTGCATTATTTTCCTCTCCATTTTCCTTTCTTACAAATGTAATCAAGTTAGATATCTCTCCCTCTCTCTCTCTGCAGGCTGGCCTAGGAGGGCTATCCTTTGATGAAGGCCAATTTTCTGTCTTTGGGTATGTCTCTTTTAAGCTTAATCTCTGTCTTTAGTCTACACATTTTCTGCTACTTGAGAAATTGTATTTCCCCGGTGCACAGCTACACAACGAGGGGCCGAGACACGCTGTCCGAGATTAAAACCGGGGACGTGATCCGATCCGCCAGGCTGATAGAAGGCCAAGATCGCCTTGTTCTGCCTAAACAAAGCTAGAAGTGCCAATTTTCTACCATTTTGAAATGAATATTCGTATCTTAATGAGTTTGATAAATCCACAAAGATGGTTCTGTCTTAATCCATTCATTGTTGAGGTTTAAATAGCTTCAACTCCGCAGATCCCTTGAATGACATTCGGCCCTTAGAATAGTCGATTCTACGCAAGTAATTATCACTTTTTTTTTTTGTATTCAATAATAAAAAATTTATAGGTCAAAGGACAATTATTTTTAGGTGTTAGGTGTTCCTTTGTATTTGTGTCCATCAATTTTACTCATGGTTGATCATCTGTATATATTGACATATACAGAGTCAAATAATAATAATAATAATAATACTAATAACAATAATAATAATAATAATAATATATTTATTTTTAAAAAAAAAATTTGGCGACGAGGATGACAATATCTGCTATATTTCAAGCAATTTAGCTTCTAGACAAGTTTTCAAAAGCTTGAAATTATAGGTTAATGATTTTCTTTTTCATAATTATATGTAATTAGTATTGCTCCAAATACTATAATATATTTTAAAAATTAAATAAAAAATATATTTATAATATAATTTTGAGTTAATCAATATTTAATAATAAATATTTAAGAATATCCAAAATATTTTATTATGGTAAAGATATATAAAAAATAAAGTTTTATATAAAATAATATATTCTCAACGTACTAAAATAAAAGTCTTGTTTCTATAACTAATTAATTAACTTTATAATAATTAAATTATGTAATAATCTTTATAAAAAAATAGTACATAATAATTAGTTTTATGTCCAAATCCATTGTAGACAACCCAAGTATATAATAATTAAATTATGTAATAATCTTTATAAAAAAAATATTGGATATTAATTATTTCTATGTCCAAATCCATTGTAGACAACCCAATACAAAAGAAATATTAAATCTAACCCCAAATAATTAATAAAAAACGAACACATTATTTTTTAAATATATAATTGTAAACAAATAATAATTAAATTATTTATTATTATGTTAATATAGATATAGAATGCTATTTATCCATTTTTGAGAACACATTTTGGATTCCCGAGTACGAAGCTAATCTATGACTATATAAAATTAGCTTTTTATTTTTAGAAACCGTAATAATCAATCATATTTTTTTTCCTCAAATTTTTAAAGGTTTATAACTTTTTCATCTCAACTCTATTTTTTGTGAAAAACATATCAAATTAATCATTTTTTCATGATCTGCAACTTGATATCCGTATTGCATATATAATAATAAGATATTAATTTTTAAATATAAAATATTATTATCGTATATTAGTTGTGGTATATTTTAATATTTAATATATTTTTATATTTGTTGGATATTTTTATTGTAAACAATTTTTATCAAAATATATTTTATATAATTATTTACTTTATTTTAAAAATTATATTACTATTTTTAGAATTTATTATATTATAAATTATGTATCTCACAGAAAAAATACTAGTTAAAATACAAGAACATAATATGTGAAAGGCCTGTGCATCACATATCTTATACTTAATTTTTTGGAATCGGAAAAAAAAAATAATAATAATAATAATAATAATAATAAAAAGGTGAGGTGGACCGTCTAAAAAATGAAATCAAGAATAAAATAAAATGTTAGATTAATTTGGTGGCCACATGAATCCATAAAAATCATTCTCTCATCCTATATCCTATATCCTATATCCAAACAACCTCAAACTATTCAGAATTTTATTTTGAGTGGCCAAAAAATAGCCAACCATGAATAAATTGTTCAATAATTTTAGATATTTCAATAATTTATTTTATGGGCCAATGCCACCATCTTTGATGGGAACCATTTTTTTTTTTTCCTTCTTCTTTGTAGAATTATTGTTGTTCTTTGGTCATTGGCCATGCCCATTCCTATGGTCCTTACCACTTATAAGGCCAACAACTCATATATATATATATATATATATATATATATATATATTTATTTTATTTATTTATTTGACTAGTATTAAATGGGGTGTTTGGCTGGAGGACCGCATAGTATGGTATTTGCCTCATAATAATAAAGCGTACACATTTTGCAAAATAATATATATATATATATATACCAAACACTATTTTAAAAAGTATTATTTACCAACTTAATTTGAACAAATAGATAGTTAGCATAGGAACAATAATTTTGAAGCAATGATTATAAAAATTTGAATTTAAAATTGTCCGTACCAGCTAACAAATCATGTATAAAGTTAAAATATCATTATACATCTTTATAAACACATGTAAAATGAGGCGAAAAAATGGTATTAAAGAGATAATCTTAGTTTTGTTTTCAAATTGTTTAATTATATATATATTTTTTAAAATCAATATATTACGTGTACCTTATAATGAAAAATTAATTATACTTAGATTATACAGTTTAAAAAACACAAATTCAAACAACATGGGATTAATTGAATATAATACCTATGGTTTAATAATTGGCAAAATTCATTGGTGTAGATGCATTGTATAATTTTGATTTATTTAACTAAAAGATATTATTTGTTTATTTAAAAAATATTATTATTAAAATAAATTATTTAATATTTTTTAAAAATATTATTTATTAATGTAAAAATATGAATATTTATTTTGTAACAGTATTATTTGGTTATCTATAATATATTACTAATTTACATAAAAGTACTATAGAACGAGAGATTCACTTTTAATATTTTAAATAAATATAGTATGAGTACCTATTTAATTCCTCGAACCCTTCAACGTGCCTAAATAAAACTTGATTATTTAAATGTATTTATTTATAAAATTCTCTATATGTACATTAATAATAGATATTATACGTTTATTTGTTGAATGGATGATATAAATACAAATTATAGTTATTAATTTCATTCGATATAACCGACATATATTTTATTTCATTTTCCATATATTTTATTTTGTCCTACGTGTACTACTGGCCCACATGGGGACCATACACCATCACCACTCTATCCTGGCTCACCAACCCATCTACACCAGCTGTCATAATTAACTACCACTCATAAAACTCGACCTCGACCCTGGTTTGAGTTGACTTAAAATAACTTCAGCAAGGAGAGAGAGAGAGAGACAGAGAATCACCGGCGAAAGGCCAGCCACCACAATGGCCGCCGCCTCCTCCTCCTCCATCCCTCACTCATTCCTTTCTCTCTCTAAACCCAAACCCAATAAACCCCGCTCCTCCTTCAAACCGCTACCCTGTACCACCACCACCAAGATTTTCTCGAAGCCCAATTACAGAAAACAATATTTACAGGTGGTGAGCTCAGTTGCAAACGAGTTAGATGTCGTCCCCGTGCAGAGTGACGACAGGGTGGACCAGCAGGACGGTGTCGTTTGTATGGAGAGAGAGGCCGAAGTGACAGAGGTCGATCAGGTGGTTGGGGGATTCGGGAGTGAGCGATTGTCGTTTGAGGGTGCAGCTGGGTTCTCATCTGCTGCTTCTGGTTTACGTGGATCGGATGGGAAAAGCCAGGAGGAAATGGAGAGGCTTATTGACAGGGCAATTAATGCTACTATTGTGCTGGCTGCTGGATCTTTTGCCATCACCAAGTTGCTGACTATTGATCATGATTATTGGCATGTGAGTTTGGATCTTTTTCTTAGTACTTATATTTTAATTTTCTTAGTAATTATGATTAGTTCAATACTCAGTTTTTTTGTTATTTGAACTGTTATATACATATTTGGGTCTTGGGGGAGTTGATCTTTATATAGAAAGTGGATGTAAAACTGATTCTTATTGATTCACTGTATTGTCTTTTGAAGAAGCCCGTCCTTGGTTATATTATGATCGTATGAGTCTTTCTGTACTTAAAATTAAGAAATTTGCCGGAGTCTTAAGCATTTTGTGGGATTGTACTGAATTGATGATGGCCCTGCATCTTACATAAGAGCTATTCTCAATCCACAGTTGTGCAAGAAGTGATTGTTCTTCAATGTAGTGTTTGTTCTTTTATAGGGTTGGAGCAAAGAAAACATGCGCTTGTAATTTACTCTCGATAATGCTTGAAATGGTGGTTTCCTCAATCAATGTAGACTTTAAGTTATTTTCTTACCATCAATCATTGGAGAGTAGCAGCTATTTTTTGAAATCTGTCATAGCTTCAAGTTTCATGTTCTGAGGACGATTAACACGAATTAATATTTTCTCATCATTTTGCTGATTTTCAATGAATTTATGGTTTCATGTAAATCTTGATAACCAAAAGGATGTGCTGGATCCTAATATGCAATTTCTTGAATCTTATGAACCTCGTTGATTAGTGAACTTATATACGCAAACTATTTGGAAGAAGGGTGAATCAGTTGTAGAATATCTTTTATGTTTGTATTTGCATCTTTGCAAGATTTTGGGTTATTGCATTTCGCCTATAATTTCGGTGACGTTAGGTCACATGTCAACATTGTCTTCTGTCTTCCTTCTAACCCATTACATTGATTTTGTTAAAATTACACTTTCAACATATCCCTGTGTCCATGTGCATTAGATATAATGTATAACTGATTTTCTCTGTTTATCTAGGGATGGACCCTATTTGAAATAGTGAGATATGCACCCCAGCACAACTGGAGTGCTTATGAAGAAGCCCTTAAAACGAACCCGGTATTGGCAAAGATGGTAATAAGTGGAGTGGTTTACTCTGTAGGGGATTGGATTGCACAGGTAAACTTGTAAACTTATTGAAATTGTGATAGAAAACAATTCTTGGATTTGTGGAATTTTAGTGGATATAGTCAAATACCTTTTATTGATGAGTTTCCTGGTAACTTGTAGTGCTATGAAGGGAAACCTCTATTTGATTTTGATCGTGTGCGCATGTTCCGATCTGGTCTGCTTGGGTTTACATTGCATGGATCCCTTTCTCATTACTACTATCAGTTTTGTGAGGTAATTTTGTGGTTTAACATCTTCTTCTTTTGATGTTCATGTTATTTTACTAGTGATCAATCCACAGAAATTTCTAACAAGTTTGACATGGTTCAGGCTTTATTTCCTTTTGATGATTGGTGGGTGCTTCCTGCTAAAGTCATCTTTGATCAGACAGCGTGGTCTGCAGTGTGGAACAGCATCTACTACACGCTTTTAGGCTTTTTACGTTTTGAATCCCCTGTCAATGTCTTTAGTGAGTTGAGGGCTACGTTTTGGCCCATGTTAACTGTAAGATACTAAGATCTCTCTCTCCTTCTCTCGCTCCCTCTCTCAAATTTCCTTAGTTCTCTTACACTGCTATCATAAACTTTAAACATATGGCAGATAATGAGATCAGTGACTGCATCTTTAATCTTTGATGAAGTTTTTTTTTTTTGTTATTTTCCCCACTCTGTAACGATTGAAGCTTCAGTTTCCTATATTTCATATTCCTTGTACCTTGCAAACCAAGCCACCTTTGCTTCGATGATCTTTAGAGTGTCCACTTCTGTGTTCTTATTATATGCTTAATTCTCTACTTCTTAACCTCTAAATTCACTCCAAGGTTGTATCTTAGAGCGTTCCACCACACCCCCCTCTCTCTCTCTCTTTTCTTTAACAGGCAATCCCATCTTATCTTTGCTGCAATTTGCATTTCCTCTGTACTTGTGTTTCTGACCAGGTCCTTTTATTTTCAGGCTGGCTGGAAACTTTGGCCTTTTGCTCACCTGATTACCTACGGTGTTATCCCTGTCGAACAAAGGCTTCTTTGGGTTGATTGCGTGGAACTCATTTGGGTCACTATACTCTCAACGTAAGCAGTATTTTCTGCGCCAAACAGATACGCTTACATCTATTACAAATAATGATCAGATACCCCATCTTCAAATGACCGCTTTCCAGAATAATAATTCTGCAAAATTATAATACAGTTATTTGTTCCAAAACCTCTACACAACTGACTACAAAGTTTTGAACTTCTGATGGAAGTAGTATCCCCATAGCTTGGTGTATTTCCATTATCAGTGATACCATTATATGAACTATGAACTATTACCCTTCAACCGCTACAAATCTTACTTTCATTTTGATCTTTGCAGATACTCGAATGAGAAATCAGAAGCTCGAATATCTGATGTACCAGTTGAGGCCAACACCGGTTTGCCACCATCAGCCAGTCCATCTGAGGTACTCCACGATTCTGATATGCTTCCTCATTCCCCGTCTGACCGATAAAGGAGTAAAAGAAGGCTAGTTGTGCGGAGAAATCATCAGACAAAGACGAGGTTGTCCTAATCAATAAGAGCACAAAACCCTCTATAAGAAGGTATGAAAGGGAAATCGCGCAATGAAATTGTATGGTATTCGACTATCATGGACAGAAAGACCACTCGATCGAAGAGGGTCTTCTGTAACTTAGGCAAACATCCTTGATCATTATCTGTTTATGTGTGTGCATTATCTGTTTCTGATTTTGGTATATATATTAATTAGTCCATAAAAAATTATCCCTTCCTTCGGTGCATTATTTTTTGGTTGTAAATGTGAGATAACCACTAATTTGTGACCAACTTTCCTAACAAAAAAACACTTCTGGTGCTGTTGATCTACGAGAACTTACAGCTTCTCAAGGTTCGTTTTATAAATTGAAAGATAGCAATGCCTGTGTGTGTGTGTGTGTGAGAGAGAGAGAGAGAGACTTTTTTTTATATATAAAGTTGTTTAACTAGGTTTATATTATATGGTTTTTTATATTATATGGTTTTGACATTGTAATAATAAATTTCACTGTATTTAGTTAATTTTTTACAATAGAAGATTCAGAACCAATTCAAAAGTTGCATAATATAAGATTTGAGTCTTTTCTGCCTTAATATCTTTGTATTTCGTTGTAAATATTTGAATAATGCACATTCTAAATTCCATTTTAAATTAGTTTGTTTTAATTTTTTTATTCACAATTTAATTTGTTCAAAGTAAGTAGTTAGTAACTTAGACAATATAAATTTTAGAAACTACAATAATAAATGTATACTACACACACACACACACTGTATTATTGTTCAAATCAGTAAAATTTGATTCACATTAGATATAGCTAAATCAATTTATGTGAAATTGAAATAATATATTTCTTTTTGGTTCACATATGTACATTATTTTAGGATTTAAAAGAAAATCGAATTATTTACGTGGGCAAGTGTATCCAAAATAATATCAATTTTAGAAAATTAAGAATTCTTGACATGAGCCTAATTTTATCCAGGAATTTAATTGTTGCAAATAATGGGTGTTACAGTTTTTGTTTTTATCATAATATATTACAATTTGTTTAAAAAAATAATTATATTTGTATAACTAATTTTTTATTATACAAATAAGATTAACTTTTTTTTTACAAGGGAGCGAGTATTAATTAATAAGATTTTTGTGTAATTAAGAAATTTGGTTATAGTTGAGGTAACATATTTGAAAAATGGAAGGTAACAGGTGTGATTTAGAATTATAAGAAGATTGGAGTAATTGGTATAAGGTGAGAGTGAAGTGGGACATCTCCGAATTTAGATATTTATTTTTATATTTTTGTGTCTGAATTATGGAAATATTCTGCACACTCACATTTCAGCACCCACCTCAATATGGACTCTGCCATCAGGTGTTGCACCACCTGATTTTTTTTATTTACTTTTTAATTAATTATGTTTTATATTTTATTCTAACAAACATATATACTATTTACTTCATACTAAGAAACAATAAAAAATAAAAAAATAAAATAAAGATATGAAATAGAGATGTTGAGTTGGGCTCGACAACGTACACAATTGGTAAAGTTAATAACTATTCCTCACTCGAAAAAATAAATATAAATATATAAATTAGTGACATCGAATAATTAACATTTTCAGCATTTTTGTTAAATATTTAACATGTATTATGTGACAATAATCTTTTTTCGGCAAAAAGTAATAGATGTAATGTTAATAGAAATAACTATTACTTCCGACCCAAAAAAAAAAAGAAAAATTCATTCTCAAATTACTTTAGTTAAAAAATGTCATTTTGAAATGTTAGCAGTGTTATTAGTTGAAATTTTAATAATTATGCTATTGAGACAAACAAGATCTATAAGTGAAAATTATAATAATTTGTATTTTTTATAGTTGAACGAAAATAAAAAATTATATATTATTTAAATATAATATGTTTTTAAGGACGATGAAAATAAAATATTTCTTAAGAATACCTGCAATATGATTTGTTTCATAATTTTCTCCCAATTAAGGTCTTTATTAGATAAATTAAGGAATGACACTATACATGTGTAATTCATCATGAAACCTTAAATGATAAGCAAATTTAGAAATAATTTTTATCTTATTTATCACGCTTTTATTACTCTTTCTTTTTTAAATATTTATCGTTTATACAATATAATAATAATATCATTCTACACAAGGAACATGCAAATTAGAAGTTCGAAATGTAAAGCGAATGTATGGGCTTTGAGCAATACTTTTTTTGGTTAATTTTTTATCCTAAATTAATTACCATGTTATAATAACTAATGAGAAGCAATTTGAAAAGATTTATACGATCATTTTGTAAGAAACGTGATCCAACGGTCAAAATAAATTCAATTTTAAATACATGACCCAAGACCCTAAAATAGACCTCCTTATACCACCACCCTCAACCCTAAACAACTCAACTTAATTGCTCAACTCTCTTCACGTAATTAAATTCTTCTAATATATTTGCTTATTTTAGAAATTCATATATTCTTTGAGAAACCCTAGGGTCGAGTTCCCGTTTGACACTAAAATTATAATGAACACAAACTCATTCCAACGGACAAATGTTCACGAATCCATAACACCATATAGAGGACGAATCTTATCATAAAAAACAAAAATATTTTGTGCGCATCTCTCTCAACCCGTCGAACATAATCTAAAGTCTCGTCTTCAATACACCATACCGAAATTTCGTCCAAGTCCAACATACATCAACATCCTTACGCGCTACATTCACACGCAGATCCACACTAGATGCATGAACATTTTCCGCTGCAAATGTATGCAAGCTCACGAAATCGAGATATTTCCGCTATGTATGTATATGTATATGTATACACACATATGCTTATAATGAAAGCCCCTTTCACAAGAGCTAAAAATATCTAGTGCATCTCCATCATCGCATTATCTATTTTCCATAAATAGCACAATGGGATGAAACAATGTATTAAAGTTGTTTTGTACTCTTTCCTTAAATGGGAATGGGATTAGCGATAATAAATTTGTGAGGTTTATGATAAGGATTCCTTTAATATGTTATGACAGCTTAGATGGTCCCTAAGTCATCAAAGACAAGTGAGAAATAAAAGCCATTTGTGTGAAGTAAAATTAGCATCACCTCGCTTGTTGTCAATATGAAAGACTTATTTGTGTGGTGCTAGAATATATTTTGGCCATGTCTTTTCATACCATGAAGAAAAGGACAGCCACATCGCGATATCTGTATATTCCTTTTTCGGGATTAATCAAAGTCCCACATCATTTGTTTTTAGGTCTGGAGTATTTTGAGAAGGGGTAGAGTAGTAACCCGTACATCCATTTTTTTTAACACATTGTATTTATTTGTATCTTCTTATAAATTAGAAATCAGACGTGTTGAGTGATTCATGGAACGTGAAGAGAGCATCGTTTTGAGAGTGTCAAAATCATGCAAATTCAAAGCCATAGTGTACACTGATAATAAGATTTAAGTTGGGTTTGAATCGAAAGAAATTAAGATACATTTAAAATTCATGATACAAACTTACTCCAAGTTGTTTGGATTGATATGTTATTCCATTACTTTTATTTTAATTAAATTCTTAGGATATGATTGCATTGGCCGTAACCCATTTGGATGGAAATGTGCAAATTTCAATCTTGTATTTGTACTGAACTCATTTTGTAGGTCGAGATAAATTCAATCCTATAATTGCTCCCCCAAAAAAGCTTCCCCCCCTCTCTCTCTCTCTCTACAAATTTCAATAATTATTTATGATTAGTCAATCATTTAACACTACAAAATCAAAATTTTAATATTTATTTATCATGATTTACATTATTCTTTTATATTCATACAACCTAAAATTCCTATAAAAAGATTTATCACACACCCCTCGATGGATGCATTTAAAAGTTATGTATTTCAAATTCTTCGATCCAAATATAACCGGAGGGTATTCAAAATCTATCGGGCCCAACAATGTGGGAAGACAAGATTAGGACAATAATTATTAAGACAATGCATGAATGTTGTGGCTAATAGGGTTTTATAATTAAGTTGATTTTCTTTGCTGGTTGTGATGACTGCTTTCATTGCATCCAAAAGTTGTTTTACCATGTGTAGCTCTACTTTTCGATATCACAAAGAAAATGATGGCAAACAAATTATGCAAATCAGCTTACATGGGCTACTTACTTTCCAAGACAAACTGCATTCTCATTATTATTGGGTAATAACATCAAACATTATTATTCTTTTTTTTTTTTTTTTTTTTTTTTTTATGTTGGTTGAAACGAGAAATCAAAATCCCACATCAATTAGATATATGGATAATCATAAATTTATAAATATGAACATAGTTTAATTAGTATAAGACCTTTCGAGATGAGTCTAAGATAAAACCGTACCACCCATCAATTTAGGTCAACGTTTATACACACCCTAGATGATAGGAAGAAAAAATTGGAAATATAATCTTGGCAAAAACAAAATCGAAAAAGGAATCGTTGGTAGAATATATTTGAGTTCTTGAACAATTAAGCTCATTATTCATTTTTTTTAGAATTAATAAATAAATTATTAAAAAAAAGAAGGAAAAAAAAAAAAGGAGTAGCTTGTAGATTCGACTCTTGGGTCGCCCTCCACAGATTGTTCGATTTAAAGCTATAAACAAGGATGCTTTATCCTCTTTGACATTAAATTCTTCTGGATTCGATCTTCATCTTCTTCAAAACCTCCATTAATTCCTCCAAATTTTTGTCTGTATAATTTCTATATTTATGCGTTTCATCCTTATCTCGGAGCATATGTTGATCTTCTTTGCATCTGGGCTCCGCCCTTGGATAGTTGTTTTTATTTATTTGTTTAATTTCCACAAAGAAAACAAATAATATTCTATTCGTTCTAAAAAGGAGAACAAATATAAAAATTGATTCGGAGCTCAAATTTCGAAACAAATTTGTGAGTACTACTATAAATGGTAAGAACCTTGGTCTAGCAGGCATCACCAGGACAAAGGAACTTGTTACATTTCTATGGAAAGTTGGGGTAAGAAAAAAATTCGGCCATTAAATTATCATTAACCGTTTCCTAATCGATGCACCATGTTGCAATATTTAGATTGTTCCATAAATTAAAATATAAATATAAATATAAAAATGCAAATTAAATACCATATATATTATATATATAATTCTTGATAATAATAATTAGGGTTTTTGTGGGATGCAAGAATTCTAAAGCCATCATCAATATATAGAATGTGTTTCAAGCAAGATCTGAAATTAATTGATAATAAGAGACATTTAGAAATTAATTTTTTTATTTATGAAAACACACAAACACACACACACATATATATATACACATACGTACATAAAATTGAGAAATTACAAACTATGATTGTGTGTATTAATTCTGAAACAAAACTAATTTCTATATCTATTTATTCTACAAAAGAAGATGAGTACAAGATTTCATGCATCTAGTACACCCAAAAACAGTATATATAAATAAAAAACAAAATAAAATATTACAGCTAATTAATTAATTAATAATATACTGCCTCATCTATGCTAAAGAAAAATAAAATAAAAAACCTTACAACTATATATATACAGACTCACCGGAAAGATGACCTGTAAAATTATATCTTCTGTATTTCTCCTTCATCACCTATCAACAAAATCTCAAAATACGATCATCATCTTCTTCCCTTCTTCCACCTTTTATAATTCAAAGTATTCCATTTTTTTTTGCAGTGAACTAAGAGTACCAATTTACCCCTGGAACTTGATGATACGGCTGCTGCCCGAAAACCCCGTCGGAGAGACTCCCCAGCATTGCCTGCTGCTGTTGGAGGGAAGAAGGGTTTTGTGGTAATTGGCTCAGAATTGTTGCTATGGAGTTTGTATGATCGTCTGTTCTTGCATCCATGCTTTCGGACAAGAACCTCTTCGTCGACGGCGAATTCGCGTTGCCGTCGTCGTTCCAGTACAGATTGGGGAGGTTTCTCTTCGTCGGAAGAAGATTGTGTGGTACCAAATGGAGCTGTGGGGCTGATTTGGAGCTTGAAGAACCTAGCTGTGAGTTCATGGCGTCGTTCATGTTCATCATCCCTTCATACAAGCTGTGATCGTTTTCCAGAAACTTGTGTTGTCCCATGGGCATTGACGGTTGTACATTTTGTGGGAGTGAACCCATCATATCATGCATATCGTCCCGTTCTTGATCCACGCTTCTCTGCGCGTTGTTCTTCTTGTATATCCGGCATAACACCCAATCATCCAGCTGCAATTATAGGAGAAAATATTATAATTTCAATTCATGAAGAATTTTACAAAATTATATGTGATTAATGATTACCCTTAAAGAAGCGCCTTTCTTGTTGATGAAATCACACCCAGGAGGTTTTGAGCTGGGCTTATTATCAACCAGCCTGTATTCATGCATGATCCAGTTTGTCTTGATGCCTTTGGGAGGTTTCCCGCCGTAGAAAACCAGGGCCTTCTTAACCCCGACTTTCTGGGTCCCACCGGCGGTAAGAACCGGCTTGTCGGTTCCGGTCGCCTTCCAGTAGCCGGAGGTGGCGGCCCGATTCGGCCGCGCCCCGTTTGGATACTTCCGGTCCCGTGGGCTGAAGAAGTACCACTCTTGCTCCCCAAATATCGCCTTCGCTGCAAATATAATCAAAATACAAAATTCATGCCCAGAAAAAACACACACACACACACACACGCACAGATAGAAACAAGATATACCTGGGAGTTCCCAGGGATCAAATTTGTAAAGATCAACTTCGGCGATGATGGTCACCGGAAGAGGAGCGGAGGCTGCCTTCTTCTTGAGGTAGTGCACCACCAGTTCTTCGTCGGTGGGGTGGAAGCGGAAGCCCGGCGGCAGCTGCGGCTGCTGGGAGCCGGTGGAGGAATCAGTGCTTTCCATGACAGAAAATCTCGAATATGTATAAGAAAAGCACAGAAATCTTAAATATTGATCAACAGTGGATGATTATCTGGGGAAAATAGGGATTCGGGTTGAGGAATGGGTGAGGGAGGAAGAACATGGTACAACACTATACAGCAGGAAAAAGAAAATTGAGAAATACAATAAGCGAGCTTGAAATATGTTGTGCTTTGTAGTTGGCTACAGCCTCTTCATTTTATTATACCGTATATACGGAGCAGAATATGTTACGGTGGACCGCCGTGGTGGGTTATCCAGTAATTCATGTATGGTCCATGAATCCAGCCCTCCAATCGGAATTCGACACGTCATCCAAAGAGGGCTGAATTGTCATTTCCTTTGGCGTACCGCGTAATTGCAAGGGAGGTGATTAGGGCTTAATGATGACGCCATTAGGAATAGATAACTAAAAATTAGGCGATTAATAGACCGACACGCACGTGAAATGAGATCCAATGGAGTCGCGACGCGTGGCGGGGAACTTTGTGGGGACCGCATGGCTACGGCGAGGCCAACAGAAATATTGTGAAGGGGAAATTGATAAGACGAAGGATAAGTGAGGGTGGAAAGTGGGGGGTGAAATTCTGGAATAGACTATGTGTAATCACTATAATTGTTTCATTTATTTAAATTTAATTAAATTATATAAAAGTAGACAACTACATATTTATTTTTATATTATTATTAATATATAAAATAGACAAGTAGATTTTTTTTTTTTTTTTAATATTTTATCTCAAGGAGCAATGTGCTATCCTGTCCGATTGATTTTATTTTAGGGTCCTAATAAACACTATAGATAAACTAGTCTAAAAATAGTAAATTTTCGATATGTTTTTTAGTTTTTAAAATAAAAATATTTAAAAAAGGGTTTGTTGGTTTTTGTTAGTAGAACTTGTCAAAAATATTTTTATAATACAAATAATATTTTTGTTTTTGATTTAATTTTTATATTTTACATATTAAAACAAGATATTAGATTGAAAAGATATTTTTGTTTTGTTATTTGTTGTGGATACGATAATTTGTATTAGATTTGGATGATAAATAAATATTAATTAATAATTTGTACAAAAATATTTATTAATTTATTTCTAATACAACTAATCAATTTATTATGTAAACAAGATTCTTATTTTGAGATGGAGGGAATATATAAATACAAAATTATATATTTTTCATATGCTTTTACTAATAAAATAAAATTTTTAAGGACTCTTAAATATTTATTCTTTATATTGATTTACATAAAATAATATGATAAAAATATTTTATTTTATTTATATAAATATATTATAAATCGGGACAAATGTTACTTAGTTAACATATAGAAATATATTATTTTAATACTTAAGTAAGACACAAAATAGCAACCAAGAAGAGTGGAATATTTTGTCATTTAATATTATTGTAAAAAAATAATTTATTTTTTTACAAATATGTTTAACTTCTTAAATTTATATTGTCAAACAGAGTTGACTGCACAAGTCAATTCATGATCCAATTCCTATTACAGGACTACGAAAGAGGTAATTTATTAGTCCTACCCTCATAATGCTGTTGGTTGGAATTTCAACATTTATAATAATAATAATAATAATTATTATTATTATTATTATTATTATTATTTTATTTTGCTTTTAGTGTAAACATTTATATTATTGAAAAAGTGAAATTGCTAATTATAAATATTTATTACCCTGTTTAATGAGCCTGACTAATATTAGGTTCATAGTTATAATTAAAAATCATTAAATTTTTCAAGAAGTGAAAGTGTACTTAATACATTCCCTCACTCTTAAGATAATAAAGTGAGACCAAGTTTTGCTTTATTGCAAGTCACAATTAATATTTGGTTCATCCACATTGCAAGTATATTTACATGACAAGGATTTAACTTTAAAAAAAAATCAATAATATACTTGATGTTTTGGTAGCTTAATAATATCGTCTCACAAATATACAGTGTAGGTCGGTGGTTCAATTCCATTTCTCGTCAAATCCTCTTCCGTGACAAAGAAAAATCAGTGATATATCTTTTGTTACCTAGGAGAAAAAATGATTAGTCGAATTAAAAAGTTGATCCCAACTTAATCTACGATCAATATTAATCTCATTTATGATTATCAAAATAAATAAATTGTATTCACAATTAGTATATTTCCTTTAATTCAAAATAAACGCTGTAGTTTTCAAGATGAAGAGAATGTTTCGATTAAATTTAGTCTAATTGGTAAAATATCTTTTTTCTACTAATTACGAATCTTTATCTTTATTAATTATATAAGTATTTTTAAAACGATACTTATTATAGGCCGAGCTTATATGATATAGGATCTAAGTTTGGAGATGAAAGAAAAATAGTTTACATAATTTAGTGTAAATAATTGTGTGAGTGAAAATCATAGCACACACGAGGACATAGGTGGGGTCCATTGCTGATTTGATGATGAACAAAGTCCCAATAGGAGTCAAATCTTTGTAGTCTATTTTTATCAATCACAAAAACACACAGAAACACACACTAATTTTATTTAAAAAAAAAACAAATAAAAATCTTTGATTAGATGACTGTAAAGACAACAACTAGATGCATATGATGTTTGATTTTAATAGATGCACCCAAGCACGTGCCTTATAGGATCTTCATCTTTTTTAATAAAACGGAGAAAGTAATTAATTTTAAAAAAAAATGGTGAAAATGCTTCGTACCTTTTCATAATTATAAGATATAGTTAATAAGTTTATAATTTTACCAAAATATAATTTAATTTGATAACAATGTATCAGACATAAAAAATAAATTTACTATTTAGAAAGCGAACTGACGTGCTTCTTGATAAGGGTAGTCTACCATTTTAAAATGTTTATTCGGATTATAAAAATATGAAGTACTGTATCCAGACATAAAATAAAATAAAATAAATAAATTTAAGAATTTAGTCTATAAATCTGTAAGTTATATTAGAGGACCCCAAAATTATTTAGAAAATTTTAAAAATAATCTAAAAAATCAGAGATTATTTTTGAAAACACTGAAATTATATTTAAAGTCCTGAAGTTATTTTAAGGAATCTTAATATTAATTTGAAAATCTAAAAAGGTAATTTAAAAATATGAAAATTAATTTAAATCTTAAAATAAATTAAGCGACCGTACGTTAACTAATCATTTATGGTCGAATTAACTATTATTAAATTTCATAGTCTTTTTGTCTTTTTCACATATTCATATAATACAGATTTTTATCTTCAAATTTTAAAATTGATTCAATTAATAATTTTAGAATTTTCTAGTGGCCCAAAATCCTAACGGTAATATAGTCATATTATAAATCATCTATTTTTTTAAAATAAAAGAATATTACTTTTTATTTAGATGGAACTCTCTTTAAAAGTTATATATATATATATATAAATGCATTATATATATATATATTCATATGTTTAGGGATATTGAACGATAGATATTTCACCTATAATACGAGTGTCGTTATCTCCAAAACATTGTCTGCATATTTACACAAATACGGGTGTATTTTTTAATAGTAAATACTCCATGAATTTATAATTGAGTGAACCTTTTGTGCATCAGATATATTATCTACCCGATTCATATTATTATTTGTTTAACTAGTAAGTATTACTTGTTTACTTGAAAAATATTAATATTTTTTCAAGACTACAAATTAGTAGTAATATTTATCAAATAAAAAAATCATATTTTTAATTAAATAAGTAATAACGTACATTAAATTATACGGTGTATTCAATGCATATAACTTTTTGCGATTTGAGTTTATATATTTATGATTAGTTAATATTATATTGTATATTTTATCAAGTGTGGCTTCGATGTAACAGAATTGCAGCATACCATTATCATCAAAATTAATGATGAAATGATATGAAAGTAAACTAAAAGCATATCAAGACTAGATGTTAACATTTTTGTAAATCTACAATTAAATTCAACAAATTGATTAAAAAAAATAAATTTATATTAGATTTCGACCACTAATAACAATACAATAAATTAATTATTTTTCTGAAAAGAAAAGGAATACTCATCACTTAAAGTCAAATGTCAATGTGAAAACAGAAAAAAGGTGTCAACATTATAAAAAAAACAATTATTTAATTTGGGAAAATTGAAAAAGTGTCAGCATTTCATAATTAGCTAATGACAAATTTATATTTGTCAATTCGGAATATTGTGACAAGTCATAGAATATGTCAAACTCAATCTTTCTGCTATGCTCATAGCTCATTGAATTATTATTTATTAATTGAAAATATATATATATAATTAAGAATTTATTTTTTTATCCGTAAATCTTTTACTAACTACTGTTTATGAAAGGACTAGCTTTTGGGTTGAATTTGGAGCAAACGAGGTTCTTTATCATAAATGATTTTTCATAAATTATGTTAGTAATTACCAATATTATTAAATGATATTATTAATACATAAAAGCACATTTTATTATATAATATAATGATAATATGAAAGGAAAAATACAATAATGATTTGCAATAGATGAAGGAGGGTGTTTCCGTAAGCTTATTCCAAACATCCTATCAGATATTTTTATTAATTGAAGTTGAAGTATTTAGTTGTATAATTAAAATGATAAAATCAAAGAAATATATCAAAATAAAATCTTATTTCATAAATAAGTTTTTATTTTTATTTTTATACGTTAAACAAAAAATATTATTCACCTCTAATAACTTATTTTATAATAAAATAAAATTTTTAGTAATATGTTTTTTAAAGATGTTATAAGCCGCGTTGGAAATAGATAGGACTTAACAGCCAAGTAAGTTGTATGAGCCCTACCTGAGACGTTGACATTATTAGACTTTGACCGTCAGAACCCCAGGGACCGTTCAATAAATATTAAAATTGCTCCATTTTTTATAAAATATTTGGTTTTTTTAGAATCAAGACTGTTTTGTAGCTTTCAATTTTTTATATTGTTTATTATTATTATTATTATTATTATTATTATTATTATTATTATATTTAGCTTTTAACTTTGACCTTGTATACTAACTCACTTAAGTGTGATGACTTTTAGCCAAAAAATACTTTGACCAACCTAATATTAGTTTGTTAATTGTTAATTTATGTATGAGTCTATTGTACATCGGTACATAAAAAAATATTATTTATTTATTTAAAAAATATTATTATTTTTTCAAGATAACAAATCAGTAATAATATCTTTCAAGTTAACAAATAATATTTTTTAGTTAAATAAGTAATACTCTACAACGAATTGCACGGTGCAATTGATGCGTATAAGTTTTTGTGATTTTTATAAATTTGATTAATTAGATGAAGGAGTATAATTTTATAAAAAGCATAACTTATTTATACAATTTTTTTATTATTAGTTTGATATATGACTTGTTTGTCAGATAAAAAAAATTAAATTTTTTACTTTTGACTAATAAAATGAAGTCTTGACTTTTGAAACAAGACTTTGTATTGTCAAAAACTATTTTTGAAATATGACCATGAATTGGGACAGAGAAACCAATTTTTATTAATTGTTAACTTTTGAATGAGTTATAACTAGTATTTCTCCTGTGTTGCACGATTTGTAATATAATAATATATTAAATTATCATAAAAATAGTAATATAATTTTTAAAATAAAACACACAATATATAATTGATAAAAATTATTTAAAATAAAAATATATAACAATATAAAAAATATTAAATATTAAAATATACCACAATTAATATATGAAAAAGGTATTTTATATTTAAAAATTAATATTTTATTATTATATATGCAATATAAATATTAAACTGAAGATTATAAAAGTAATTAATTTGATATATTTTTCATAAAAAACGAAGTTAATATGAAAAATTTATAAGCATTTAAAAATTAGAGTGAAAAGAAAAAATCTAGTTAGACATGATAGCTTCTAAAAATAGAAAGCTGATTTTAAATGGAAAAATAATATTTCTATAAATTGTCAAATTATTCTATTTTTATATAATTATATATTATTAATAAATAATAATAACAATCATCGTCATCGTCATCATCATCGTCATTATCGTTGTTGTCATTATCTCATCATCATCATCATTATTATTATTATTATTATTATTATTATTATTATTATTATTATTATTATTATTATTATTAAGGTGTCAATTGCACTTTGCCACAAATTCTCGTTTCCTTAACCTACGACTAGAATTTGTTCAGTTCCAATACTTGAAAAAGAGACGTGTGTTAGTATGGGAATCATATATTACTCAAATTGATATATTTCATAATATTTACATTAAATTGCACTAAAAACATATATACTGCATTATAAAAAAAAAAAAAAAAAACTAAATGGATGTTTATTTGCTTAATTAAACCAAAAATCAATTAATCATATTTTAAAATGTATTACATTCGATAAATGTAAGAATAAATGATTGAGTAAAATGAACACGACTAACTTATGTAAATGAATTTATCATACACTTTCACTATAATAAAAAGAGTTTTATTTCAAAATATTTATTTGTTCCAAAATAAGAGTCACATTTCGAAGAAAGTTAATGTCATGTTTTATTATAAAGTTAAAAAAAATAATTTTTTTAAATTTCTCAAACAATTTATTTTTGATCAAATAAGTCAAATCAACGAATAAAAAAGTTGTATAACGACGAATTTATAATTTTTCAAAAATTCTACCAATATCTTATTGACAAAAAATAAAATATTGCATTCTTGACAAACAATAATCTTTTTTTTTTTTTTTTGTTTAAATTGAGAAAGTATATATATTGATAACATTTAAACATAACTGGATCAGCCAGTTCAACTATTTAAACTGGAAACTAGTACCTGGATCAGAATGCAATATTCATAAAATCGTTTTTTTGTTGAATCGGTCAAAATCTGTACAACTGGCCAAATCGATTTTCTATTTTTTTAAAATTAAAATTAAAAGTTAAAACAATAGAGATAAACAAATTATGTTATGGAATATGAATATCATGTGCTATAGTTATTTTTTTGATTGTGCCGTCAGTCGGACCACAATCAATTTGATCTCCAATTCAATTATGAAAAACTGCATTTAATCTCGTAGAGTTTAGCTTGACTCAAGCCTATTGAATCTTTTTAAACCTAAATTAAAACTTACAAGCCTATAAATGGTGTGTGTAATTAGAGAGAAAAGTGGAATGTAAACTATGAAAAATGGTGAGGATGCATGTGGAGTGTATAAGCTTGGAAGTCAAGGGGCCATTAATCACTTGTGACAGAATAGGGTATCCATCTGCATCCACTCCAAACAAAACCTAACTTCCCTTTTCTGTTCATCACAGCAATTAAAACAAACATGTGCACTCACTATACATATGTGTGTGTGTATATATATATATGTATGTGTGTGTGTGTGTGTGATTCATGCCCCTCCTCGTGACTCTACTTCCTTCACAAGTGCATCTCTCTCTATTCAGTGAACATGCATGCAGTTCCAAATTTATATTAACTGTGTCAGATTTCACACTTTTGATCTACCTTATCATGACTTTGTTTCATTAAAATAAGAGACTTGAAAATTTGATGAATAGTTTTATACGTATGTGTTGCAGACGAGATTCTCTATTCTACTTTTTTTTTTATGTTTTATGTGTATCTCATTCATAGTAGGCAGATTCATGATTTATGTTTCAACTAAATATTTACATCTAGGGTAAGGATCAGGAAATATGTTTTAATTTCCATTCATAATTGTATAGTTCATCATTTATGAATTATGGGATCGTAGTTTAGGGTTCGTACCTTCATGGGTTTAGGATTCATTCATCTTATATACATTGATTTATATATATCTCACTCTTATTCCACTATAAAATCAAACGTCTAGATCATAAATCGTCAACCACTTAAAATCATAAGGCACGAACCCTAAATAAATATATTTTTCCCATAAAATTTCAAACTTTAAAACATGAAATTTAATTCTGAATTCGTGAATTGTGACCCTGAATCTTGAAGTAGAATTTTATTTAATTTTAAAAAATAAAAATAAAAGATGAGTAGAACATGGAAAAAAGTGATTTGATGTTGTATAATTAATGTAAACAAGTGAAGGACCACAATAATTAAGTCGAATTAGACCCAGCCTATTGGCCGTAGATAGGAGACCATTTACTCAAGTCGATGGTAAGATTTAAATTAAGCACAAACGGAGTACTTGTTTCAATTACTTGACCCGTCTCGTCAAGCCTTGAACCGGTCAATAAGTATTTCTTTAATCATAAGGTTTGAATATATATATATATATATATATATCTATAAAAATAATTTGTTTTACAGAATAAACTTAACATAAAATATTAAATATATTAAAAATATATTTATTTTGAAATTGATTAATAGTACTCGTTTGAAATTCAAATACAGTCGTGATAATTGGTCAATAACCTTTTTAACCTATGCGAACAACTAGGAATATTTTAATTAATTCCTAATATTTAAATCTATACAAATACATATATTTAAATAACACAAAATTCATAAAAAAATATTAAGATAAAATTGTAAATAAATATTAAAACATATTTAAATTGCGATATTCCATAAGTAGCATCAACCAGTTTACAGTAAAGGGTCGACATTTTGCCAATTCATGAATTAGTGGTTTTATCTGTGAAGCAACGAATTGTAAACCATTTTGGATCTAGTTAGCCTTGGCCCTATTTTAGGAATTGATTCTTTGGATTATATATGGAAATGGAACAGAGCTGCTAGATGTTGGCAATGTTCCGAAATGTTGGTTCCCAGAATCATAGAGGGGGAATTGAAATCGAACTATGGTATATATGGTTACGGTTTCAATTCTTTTTTATTTGAAACTAGTTGTTCTCGTTCGCAGATAAAATATTTTTGACTGTTGATTTTAAAAAATCAAGTGATTGTGACCTTGAAAAAAAAAAGTTGATTTGGAATTGGCGAACTGGGGCAGTGGAACTGAAACAAACTCATGAATCAACAATTAAATCAAGTTGTTGACCACAATTTTGTATAGACAATTCTGATTTTAATTGATAATTTCAATTCAGAATCAAAACCGTGCCCGCATTTAAGGTGGCCCAAGGGAAGCTTGAGGCTTGGACTAGACGCTTCCCATAATGATTGTGGATTTTGAACTAATGTTTTCTATCGTAACCTAACATTTGATGTTAAATATTTGACTTCAAACCTTTAGCTCCAAAAATCTCTAATTTATTAATTGGATTGGTATGAATTCACACATTTTTCCAAAAAATATAGTCGAGTCCAATTCTATGCACATATTTTGATCTAACGTTATACTTAATTTTATATCCTATGACGTCATAATCAAATATCTAACACCGACGTGCACTTGCACATGTCCACACGCGGTCTACTGAATATTACACTCCATACATAATGCATCGGAGTGTTTTAATCATTTATTTACACACAAACATACATTTATATATACACACATGTGTGTGTGTGTGTGTATATATATATCCCATAATGTGGGGGGTAATGTATATTGGAATGGAAGTAAGAGGGCAGATATTGCGGCACAAGAAAAGCGCAGTGCATCCAACTGATTCCGGCACAGTCTCTATTGCATGACCCTTTCACTTTCTCCATTCTGTTTCACCTTATTTTCCTTTTCTCTTACGAAATCTTTTGTTGGTTTCATGATTTGGCAATAGTTGGTCTTCCACCCAATTTTTTATTTTATTAATAACTATATATATTTTTTTCACTATTATGAACTAAATTATATTTTAATTATAATTAGTTTATCGATTGACTATCTATATCAATCAATGTCTATATATATATATATGTGTATTTATATAAATCTTTTGCAGTACACTGGAGTTACAAGAAAAAATTGAGATATCATTCTTGATCTGTACTATTATTTCATGTTTATGCACGTTACAAGAAAAAAATTAAATTAGAGACACAAAATTATTTTTAATATCCATATCTAAATTAAAATACCGATGCATTTGAGATAATATATATATATATATATATATATATATATCTCCCTCTCTCCCAAAATATATATGGTGCTGTATTTGATTGTGCGAAAGAAGATAAACAGGTCATGCAGCCCCACATAGAGATGAACCTAACCCTAGCTAGGTTTCCGCTGCCTACACACACACACACACACACACAATGGGGCTCCTAATTCTAAGATTACAAGATTGAACAATGCAAAAAAGGAAATAACGGATCAAACAATGTATATCCATTAAAGGAGACATATATATATACAATATAGATTCTTTCAATGTGAGAGATATTAGTAATTTAATTCACAAAGACTGTGATGCAGGTTATTTTGTGGTTGTTGTATGTACTACGTTGTGGCATACTATGTTAAACATGACATGGTAGGATGGTCGTTTCATTAATGTCCGAAGGTACTTACCAAAATATTCATCATAGCTATACAGAGTAAAACCCCAATATATATGTGTGTGTGTATTTGCAGAGATGAATACTTGGGGCACAGGCTCATTTAACAATATATAATACTATTTTTTTCTTCTTTTTCTTTTGTGTGTGTGTGTGTGTGTGTTTGTGGTGCGCCATGTGTGGTGTGGATGGTGTTTGTGCTGTGTGAAATAATAATAAAATAATTAATAATCATCTTAATAATAATAATAATAATGTTATAATTAATTAGCAATAATAAATATTTAAAATTAAATAATCTGTTTAATTACATGGAGAATAAATTAATAAATATAATGTGATCTAGTATAACAGCGACGCTTAATTTTTTTTCTTTTGCCTTTACCTCGATTTTCTTATGCATTAGGTTCATCATTAGATTTAGTATCATCTGTTGTAATATTTAAATTAAATGAGATGGTGAACATAATGCACAAGACGACTGAGATAGATGCAAAAGAAAAAAAACTAGGTGTTAGTTGTTTTACTGAACCATATTATAATTCACTACAAAAAAATGCTAATAGACAACGAATTTTTTCTATTGTCTTTTAAAACTTATGACTGTTGGTGAATCCACCATTGTTAAAGGTGGCGCTAAAAAACAACGGTTTATAATCGTTGTTTTTATAGCGTTGTCTTTTTTTAAAAAGACAACTGTTTATAACCGTTGTCTTTTACAATTTATGCCCATTAAGACAACACTTAAAACACAACAGTTCGTAACTGTTGTCTTTTATATATTTATGCAAAAATGTTACAACAACAGTTTTTTTACTGTTGTCTTTCAAAACTGTTGTTGTCTGCTTTTTTTTTTTTTTTAAATTTTTTTTTTATTTTGAATCTTTTTTATTATAATTATTATATATCCAAACTTTTAAAAGAAAATGAATATATCAAAATTTATAAACTAATAAACATCGCTACAAAATGTACTTAGTCCACAAAAAATATCAACATAATCCTAAAAAATAAAAACAAAGTATCCAATTAACGGTTATAATAGTCATTTCTAAAAGTTACAAACTAATTAAAGATAATTGTCACAGCAAATTATGATCTACTACTCCATATAGCTGCCACCACATCACAACCTGTCAAATGTATAAAACAAATCATATATTAATTATAAGTAAACTACTAAATAACAACAAATGATCCATGTAAAGTGGTACCTTTAACTACTCATATATATGTTCTTGAACACATTTTGTCTATTCCGTACGGACTTCATCAATATCAATTAGAGAGTACCCCTTCGTTTGTGCAAACTGTGTGACAAAAGATATTAATTATAAGTAAACTGATGACTAATTCTGAAATATCCAAATTTGTAAATAGATAGAAAATTAGTACAATTGGCCGGAGCGAAATCATATCTGCATTTGCATCTTCATCAAGTAATTGTTTCATGTACCGCATTCTATAAAAACCACATTGTTTGGAATCATGTTGCATTGGATCTACATTGAAGACATATAAATTAATGGTTAATAGAAAAAAGTTGGAACACTTATTAGTCACAAGGTTTTATACCTCTTTGAGTACTTCCCATGTTGCTTGTTTTCTTCATTTCTTTTGAATTTCAGTATTGAACATTCTTATAACCCTTAATTCATAAAAGTTGACAATCATGTAAGGAAATAAAAGATTTTTTTTTAAAAAAAAAGTAAAACTTACAAATCCATAACTTTTTTCCAAGTTTAATTATGCAAACGCTGATAAAGGGGATCTAACAAATAGACCATCTCCTTGTAGGGGTTAATGATAAGAATCCAATGGGCACTACAAAAACAAGTAATTAGAGCATACAAATCAAGTCAATATAATATACAATTTAAAAGAAATATCAACTTACCCTATATTACATGGTGCCAAAACTAATTGATTAGCCAATATACCATTTAGCCTACTTGCCAATGCAGGTGCCCTCATTTCCATTTCATTGTCTAGAAAGTTTGCATCTTCTTTTGTTGATGGAAAATGTCCAATGTCATATGAATTCACAAATCTGAAATTTTCATGTTTGTTTTCTCTCTTTAACCTTTTGTAGAGATACTTAACCACAATTTAAAATAACATTCAATACACGAAGAATGTTAGATAAAAATGCATGAACTATAAATAAAATTTAGTGTGACTAAAATACTTACCATATGTAGACAACAATACATGTGTACGAAATTGGCTCCAACTAACAAAACGGGGTGATATCTTCAATGCTAACAAAGATTTGGAATTCACTGCCAAATACATCATGACTAAAATCTACTCTGACATTGCCTCTATGCTGAAGAGCTATCTTAACATAGCAATACAACATATATAATGGCTTTGGCACACTTAATGGATCAATTGTAGGCATTTCTCAGTTGTTCCCAATTTATTCTCTTTTGGCTTCTAAAAACATAAAGTGATAAATTAATAACTTTATCTTATAAACATAAAGCAAAATAAATAAATACTACCTTATCTTTCAACTTTATCAAGTGCCTAGGCCAAGCGATATGAGACCCTACTGCTGCACCGATACTATCACACTCTCTAGGAATCGGCAATGGGGCATCATGATCTAATGCTTGATCAATGGAGACACAAATGCAATTTTCAGGTAGTGGTTTACCGTGAACAATTTGATTGGCTCCATTGACTTTTATAATTGTACCATATGCAGCAACATTTGTGCATGATTCCAATGTTAAAGCGACTGATTCACCCTACAGAATACAATAGATACAAAGGCTAACATCACTCATGTTTAAAACAAGATTTTCAAACATAAATGCACTTAAAAGAGATTTAAACCACAATATTAGTCATATACCTGTTCATGCGCACCATTGTACAAAAACAGAACATCATCACCATCATCATCTAATTTTTCATGTGAGAGCTTGCGTTGATTTTGTGTTCCACACTCATCCAGTGAAGGACTACGAATTTGCACAGAGCAACTGCTCTTCTCGTCGGTGTCAATATTGTCCTTCTTGTAAAATGTTGCTTCTAATTTTTTTACACGTTCATCAAGTTCTGATTTTTTTTGTCTTTGCTCCATCAATTGCCTCTGTGCTTCCATGAAAAGTTCTTTATCCAAAAAATTACTCCTCACTTTCGGAACATTAAAGTACATTGACGGAGTGACATGACCTCCAACACCTCTTAGACGACCACCATGTTCTTCAGACTGAAGTGCTTTTGCAAGAATACCATTTTTTCTTCCTTAGTCGACTTTAAACTTACCATCTTTTTTTTGTTGTATATATTCATCCTATAGTACACATCAATTATAAAATAATTTTTTTATCAATTCATGATATTTTATTATGGTACTATGTAGAATGAAAACAGATGTACATTTATCATACTCACAATTTTGATAATTATTTCTTTCAACTCATCTGTTTTAGGTTCCCCTTCTTTAGTGCATCGAGCATTTATCCAAAGAATAGCTCGATTTATTTCTTCATCCTCGCACAGTTCATCAGCCTACATGAAATAGAATTTTTTTTTATTAAAGTGATTTTAAGTGAGTATTATAAATTAATAATATAAAACCCACTGACGATTTCTTTAGCTAAGCGTGTATAACCTTTACGAGAAATATTATGGGGGTATTTATGTTCTTTCCTTCGATCTCTTTGTTCCTTGCGCATTTTCTACATCAAATAAAGATATCGAGTATTAACATAGTTGTAAAATCCATCATTTGAGGTCATATAATAAGTAAGAAGAGGTGCTGATTACCTTGAAGTCTTCGGACAAACGATTAATCACAAAATTACTCCAATCATGTTGATCAATACCATATGCAGGAGGTGGTGTATTTAATGCTGCAGGGTCATTGATTCTTTCAAAAACATATTTGTTAGTGAGAGAGGTCTTGTATTGACGCCACTTGTTGTTCGCTGATGTCAAACATTCTTTATGCCATGCTGGTGGAACATTGAATAATAACTACCAAAAAAAAAGTAGAGCAATCACAGTTAATTAGAGTGTACAATAAAATTAACATATTAAATTTGCATGACAAGATGTAAAACTTACATTAACGGATTCCCATATTGATTCTTTTACATCATTTGGCACTGCATTCCAAGTCTCAAAGGTTATTTTGACTTTTTCCCGAGCCAACACTCCAATATAACTTTGCATCTCAAAACAATAAGGTCCAATAGGCTGACCTTTGTCATGAACATAACATCCTTTTTGAAGCCTTGAGCTCTTTGTATCGATAGAGTATGCACATGTGTAGGACCTCTAGGCATTCGACTTGTTTGAGTACTTTTTGAGCTATCCTCTTTATTTTCATTGCTAGTATCATAAGCTTTCTCAATTGTCTCATCATCTTCCTTTGGTATACGTTTACGAGACACCATGGCTTCTTCTCTGCACAACACAATAAACTCATACAAGTTAGAATAACTATAGAAGCACAAGTCATTTACCAATACACTAAGACATATAGACAATTACATATTTATAAAAATAAAAGGAGTGCACAATTATATACCAGATTAAGAGTTAGAATTATCAATCCAAATCCCATCACAATCTTCACGAATGCATGGTGGTTCAATGTCATCTTTTCCATCAACATCAAGTGAGGGTATTCCTTTGGTAAAACACTGGTAGTGGATGCTAGATTCTTTTGATTCATCACCATTAATTTCTTCAAAGTACTCCCTACTCGGAGTTACAAGTACAACATGCCATGTAGGATCCAAATGGTCTTCAATGTAGAAAACTTGTTTTGCTTGACTACCCAATATGATCGGATCACCAAAGTGAAACCAAGATAATCTACTTTAATACCACTATTATTCTCTACCCAATTACATTTGAACACTGGAATTCAAAAATATTGGTAATCTAGTTTCCATATTTCGTCAACAACTCCATAGAACACCATGTCACTCACAACTGAATTTTTATCCGTTGCACTCGATATTTGCATAATCTTTGCAACTAAACTTACTCCCGAGTTTTGAACAGATCATACACTATCATGCTCTCTTGTGTAATATGTGACCCTATTAATCATGTAACTAGAATACTTCAACACTTGTTTGTTGGGTCCATTCGCGATCCACTTCAACTTTTTTGATATATGACGCGTTGAATGTTTAATTTCATTTGCAACCTATTATTCACAATTGTTAGAATTATCATTTTTTAAATTGAAGGCTTTATGATAAAAACATAATAATTTAAAGGGTATAAATACTTACTCGTTCCTGCAACCAAGTAATAAACATTTTGTGATGCTTATCCTGCAGTTGTTTCTCTGACTTGATTTTTTTCCCTAATGTCCTCTTCAGATGAGCAATGTGTTCTCTAACGAAATGTTAAAACCAATTTGTGGTCAACAATGAGAAACAACATAAGGAATTTAATGTGGTCGTGATCTTATTTGATATAAGGATCAATCTCCGTGTCATTTGCCAAAACATGGCGATGCGTTTATGTCCACTCATCATGGTTATCAGTGTGTACTTGTGCAACCGATAAAGGTCTAGTAAGATCTACTTGTTAATGCCTTAATGGGATTCCAATTGTGTGCACACTAGACAGGTAGTCTGAACAAAAATCCACAGCTTCCTCAGCAATGTAACATTCAGCTATGCACCACTCGGGTCGATTCCTATTTCACACATAACCTTTCAAGACACTCATGTATCTCTCATATAGGTACATCCATCTAAGCCAAAATGGTCCACACAATTTGACCTCCCGTACAAGATGAACAACTAGGTGAATCATGATATCAAAAAATGAAGGAGAAAAATATTTTTCAAGTAAACATAATATCGTCACAATTTCTGTTTGTATTGCATCCAACTTTGAGACATCTATCACTTTGCTGCATATCACATTAAAAAAGAAACATAACCGAGTGACAATATACCTGAAATTATTAGGCAAAACACTACGTATAGCCACATAAAGCAATTGTTGCATTAAAGTGTGACAATCATGTGACTTGAGGCCTACAAGTTTCAACTCCTTCATTGACACCAAATTTTTAACATTGGATGAGTAAGTTGTAGGGACCTTCATTCCCATCAAAGAGCTACAAACTTTTCTTTTCTCTTCTTTACTTAATGTATAACAAGTTGGTGGCAAAAATGTTTTTTGGTCGCCTATTTATGGTGCTAATTCAGTCCTAAGGTTCATCTCCACAAGGTCAAGTTTTGCTGCTATTCCATCTTTTGTTTTTCCTGGAATGTATAGTAGTGTACTAATGAGACTTCCACACATATTTTTCTCAATATGCATCACATCAAGAACATGTCGTACGTGTAGATGTTCCCAATATCCAAGTTCAAAGAATATTGATTTCTTTTTCCAACATGGTTTATCTTCATTGAGCTTCTGACCAATTAGTATAACTCATTTTTTCCCAATTACATTGAATTCCAACTACTCTTCTTAGAACATCATAGCCGCATAACGGTTTTAGTGCAGGGGCAAACTTTGGATTCCCATCAAACGCCTTCTTATGCTTTCGATAAGGATGACTTGCATGAAGGAACCTTTTATTGCCCATATAAGACATTTTTTTGCCGTGTTTCAACCTTTTGGTATATGTTTTCTCACCACAGATCGGACACACATTATATCATTTTGTTGTGCAACCTGATAGGTTTCCATAGGCCGGAAAGTCATTGATGGTCCAGAGCAGTACAGCTTTAAGTAGGAAACTTTCATCTCGATAACTATCGTATGTTTCAGTGCCTACTTCCCATAAGCATTTTAAGTCCTCAATCAAGGGTGACAAGTAAACATCAATATCAATATTAATAATATTATTAATATGTTTTCAATACAATGAAACAAATTATTTGGTTTTAAGTATTTATTATTGTTTATTAATTATTAACATTATTATTATTAATTATATTAATAATAATAATAATAATAATAATAATATTATTATTATTATTATTATTATTATTATTATTATTATTATTATTATTATTTCACACACAACACAAACCTATAAAGAAAAAGAAAAAAAAGGGAAAGTCGCTTGTACCATAGGCGACAATCAATTAAAAAAATAATATTATCGCTTTATTTTTATCGTATACCGTCAGTACTATAACGTATATCGTCTATAGAAATAGTGATTTCACCTACTTTTTTAATAAATTTGAACAATACTATATTTAAAAGAAAACTAATTACACAGTACTATATGCTGTTAAATTAGGTAAAACTATATTTCTAAATCTTTTAAGAGAACTAGGATTATTTTCTGGGCATACAAAACAAAATTATATTCCGTTATTTAAATTAAAAAATAAACTTTGACCAAATAAAAGAGAAATGATTATATATTTATTTCTTCATATTATAGATAATATATGACTTTAAATAAATATTTAATAATATTTATGTGAGTGTGTTATTTTCTATTAATTTTCAAAATTCTAGATTTTCACTTTGTACTCGTATTTTCAAAACCCTAGATTTTTAAAATAATATATTCCAAAACAGTAATTTTATTAATGAATCGATAATAGGACTGCAAGCTACGAAAAAAATATATTTTTAGTCCCAATTAAATTTTTTATTTTATTTTAGATCCTTACTATAAAAATTACACAATTTAAGTTTATTTTCACCAATCTCCAATTAAAATTGGGGCTTAATTTGCATAATTTTTTAAGGGGGTTAAATTGCATAAATTTTTAAAATATAAAATTAAAATTGTAAAATTATAATCGATTAATACTAAAAATATATAATATCCAAAGTTATGAGACTAAAAATACATTCTTATTCAAGTCATCGACTGATTAATGAAATGACTGTTTCTTAGCTATTCTGAAAATATAGGAACTAAGAAATGAATTGATTTGTCCTAAAGTGATAAACAAATTAGGTGAGAGTTGAAGCCCAAAAAGAATATCTTAATTGCGTGGACTAGGTTTATCGTCCTCCAATAAACTAGTATGTGTTTAATTTGTATTAATGCCCTCTGCATTCAGTTTAGTCCATTAAAAAAATATGGGAACTTTCATCACACCCACCAATTTAATATCCTGTCTTTCATTCTCTCAAATACTAATCTTTAATAGCATTTAATACTCACCACACATTCCTCATACATATATCCGAGCAATTAGATATAGAGTATTATTTGTTTAACTAAAAAATATTATTTATTTATTTAAAAAATATTACTTCTACCTATTCATAATAAATATCATTTAGTCTTTTTAATTTTTTTAGAATAAGTGACGTTTTACAATTTTTAAGGTGGAAATTAATATTATTTTTCTAATTTACCCTTAACTTTTTTATAAATATACACATAATGTATTTTTTTACCACTAATAATTAATATTTATTCTCCATTAATTAAGGATAGAATAGACACTTAATTTATTTCTTAATATATTTGACAATTTCTAAAGAACGCTTATTATAAATATGAGGAAGTACTATTGATTTGTTACTTTAAAAAAATAGTAATAATTTTAAAGTAAACAAGTAATATAGTAGATTGGATAAATGATCGATATACAAAAAAACTCACTCACACACACACACACACATATATATATATATGTACAATGCATTAATTTACACAATATTTAGTTCTAACAAATTAAGCATCACGAGTTGGAGGTATCTGATCTCGATTAATTTTTTTTTTTTTTTCAATCGGCTGAGGAGCTGATAAAAAAGATGAGAACGGTGCGGTGAAAACAAATATGATGGCCTGACTCCATATGTGTGGTCATAGATTAGACTGCAATCTGCATGTCTGACCACATCTTCTTAATCGTAATTTGTTATAAGGAAATTGTTGATTAATTGTTAATTAATATATATTCAGGTTAGGTATATCTAATATCAAGTGGTTAAATGAAAAGAAAATATTTAAATTTAGGGTTTCTGGCTAAATTTGTTGAGAAGACTTTGTAAGCTCTTACCCGTTTCAAGAGTTTATAAGATGTTTTTATCTTATTCTAAAAATAAGTTGTTTAATCGTTTGGATAGATAAGATGTTAGTAATAATAATTATGTAATTACGATGATAAGATTTCAAGAAAACGTCAAATATGATATTATTGCAAAAAAAAAAGATAAGAGTTTTCTTACTCTTTAAAAAGCAACTTATATCTTAATTAATACAAGAAAAAAAAAGATTTTATCTTACTCTTTTAAAAAAATAACTTATTAGTTTCATTTTAAATAAGATTTTACTTTTAAAACTTCATCAAACACTTAAAAAATTTATAGGTTCTTGAACATCTATTATAAGATATTTCATGAAGCTAGGATATTTTTTCTTTTATTAAAGTAACAATATTTTTATTATAAACATCAATAATTATAATATATACATAGTCCACTCACTAGAATCACTTTCGTAATCAAAGTTCACCAAAAAGATTGAAGGTCCAATCAAAGACGGTTGGTGGCCAATGACAAGCACTGCCAAGACAACAACGCCAAGCAACACAAAACCCGATACAAGAAAAGATTTACAATGACAATTAAAAAAGAAAAAGAGGTAAAAATAAAGACCTAATCCTTACCCTAACCGTAACCCTAACCCTAACAAATCAATCAAAAACACTATGCACTTATCACGTGATTAACTCAAAAAAACCAAATTGAACCAATGGCATACCTACAGTATAAAATACGAGATTAGAACACAATCGAGAAGGGAGCGAATGGTTGGTACTAATATTTGTAGCTCCAAGCCTCCAACCATCAAGAGTGGGCATTAACTTTGAATATGCTATTTGGTAATATGTCATGAGTATGCTTTAAATATTTGGTGGTTTTCTTTCAATTTCTTGATAAAAGGTGAATTGATAATTGGGAACCATAATTCTGGAGATATCTAAATTGTATATCCAATTATGGTAAGAAATGGAACAACGTTATCTCTAATGTTATCTCTTCTCTTATAATATGTTCAAATCTAAATTGATGCTCCAACAACAATCCATCCTTGTTTATGCTTATGCTGTTCATGAAAATGACATTACCCTGAATATAATTAAATAAAATTAAAATAAATCATTCAATTTCCAACTGTATAAATTACAATTTTTTAGTTTTAATTTTATTTTTTGGGGCCAGAATATGCTCTATTTGGTATGATTTGGATAGCCCGTTGAATTTTAAATTTGATTTCATAATTTATTTCATCGGTGTGTATTATGTATAAAATAAAATTATAATACTGATAATATTATTAAAGCACATACAGTGTGTGTTTATATTTTATTTTATTTGACAAGAAAAAACATGTTAATTTGGAGCAAAGGATGCAATAATGGATACTATAACATGATTTAATTCCCAAGTTGGAGAAGCAAATTAACATAAAATCTTCTCATTCAACTTCTTATTTTAGTAAAAAGTAAAAAGTAATAATAATAATAATAACGTTCATCATCAATTGGGTGAAAAAACATGTTAGGCTGATAAGCCTTCTATGTCCGATTCTTTGGACAGTTTCTCCGACTCTTTCATTGACAACCTCATACTTCTAACTTCTTATATATATATATATCACCCATATTTGATCACCAAATCTTGGTTCCTGTATGGAATGGGGTGGCGAAGATTGGGGGCCATTCAGGTCGAATGATAGGACGCAGATCCCCACTAAGTTTTCGTAGGAATATAAAATTATGAGATGGGCTTAAAATATTGAAGCAATCCCTATTTTTAATTGGGCTCTTTGGGCCTACATGACACAATAATGGGCTCCAACCAATACTGCATAAAAAGTAAATTACAAAAACAATCTTTCAAATTTTGTTTATTCACCATAAAAATAATTATTATTATATCACTGGAAAACACTATTTTCCTGTGCAATCTAATAAAATAGAAACTAATAAAAAAATTTATATTTGCTTTTTCCGTTCAAAAAAAAAGAATATGTGTTTTTCAAAAGTATAATTCTTTTTTCATCAACTTAATATAGGTACAACTCCTAAAACTACAAACTTGTAATTTTATAGTTTTATTTATTAATTTAACTTATTCAATTATATATAACTTATTAAAAAATTATTTTTATTTTAACTCTAAAAACAAAATATGACTTCCAAAAACAGAACTACTTCTTATAATGGCGAGAGTATAATTATTGGATATGCTAATAAATAGATCAAACTCAACCTTACCTAATTTTGACTTTGAAAAAAAAAAACATATTCTTCAAAAAATGAAGCTCACGTGTAGAAATGAATTGGTCGACAGCAGCAGCCACAGCCGCAAATTCGGAGTTACTTATGCTGGCACTTGAAATAAACGAATGGTCGGTCTGAGTTTGGACTTATTTGATCCATTATAATTTTCCACGTGCCCATATTATTTTTAAAGAAAACGGCAATGAACACATTTTCTTTTCTTTTTTTTTTTGATCCATTATAACACATTTTCTTTATTGCTGCACACATGCATTTAGTTTTGACAAATTATTTATTTTTGTAGCTTACCTATTTTGGCATTCATTTTCCATATACTACTCCCACAAAATTGTTAAAAAATATGAAAGGCATATATATATATATATATATATTCATTGTAATATATAATCATATGCAGATGTGTATTTGTATTTGCATAAGATAAATTTGTCTGTGTATTGGGTGTATCGTACAATTCGATTTTAATAGTATAACTTGTTTAAATAAAAAATTATTAGTTGTTTACATGCAAAGTATTATTAAGTTGATGAAAAAAAAATTATACTTATGAATATTCATTATAATTTTATTTGTTAAATTTAAAATATGAATATAATATATTACTTTAATTAATAAATAATATAATATATTTTTATTCAATAATAATTAGTTCTACATTCAAAATGAATCATCATGTCATATATCTAAACATATAAAAATAGAAGAACATTTTATTTTATAAAATAATTTTTTTTAGAAAAAGTTAAAGGATAAAAGCAAGGTAAAGTTGAAGAAAAGGAAAAAAATATTAAATTCAAAATTCAGCCGGAAAAAAAGTGGGGCATAAGGCACAGTAAACACGGACCCCATTAGCCATGCACACATATGTGATTGAGGGCGGTGCGTGCTACACACTTGGCCTCCCTTATTTTCTCTTCAACCCAACTCCCCAAAAACCCATACCCAACTTGGCGATTAGCAAAGAAGTTGAGTTGAACAATGGAGTTCTTTTTTATTTTTTATTTTTTATTCAGGTCCTGAGAAGTGTCCATTGCAGCACCTAAATCACAAGCTCAAGTCTCTTGATTTATCTCGAAATGTTTATTATAAAATAATATTAAGTTCTATAATTACATACTTATATTTTATGAAAGCAGATGATGATGTCATCATCATGTCATCATGCAAAACTAAATTTATGAACCCCCACCCACCTCACACCAAAAACAATAGAAGAAAAATCAAGAGTATTCTTCCCTTGATCTCTCCCCATCTACCTAATAACCCCCAAAAATTACTCGAATTTACACAGATCTCCCCAAACAATTTTTTTGTATCACAAATTGGCCCCTCCAACATACACTTCTCTACTGCCTAAACCCTAACCCGCCCGACTGGGCCGGGTACCGAATACCAAACGGGTCGACCGAGCAGGAAAATCCCTGAGGCAGCCCGCTCGGGTTGTGCGAGAGGAACCCCGAGCTGCTAGCTCGCTGATTCCCGGGCCCACTCTGTACTTCATTGAGAACGTTAGCAGGGGTATACATGTCATTCTGCGAATTGCAGGCGTTTAAGTTGGGCTGCTGATTCACGCTTTGTTGGGCTTGAACAAATTCGGGCCCAACCGGGTTAAGCCCGGCTAGTGTGGCCCAATCGAAGTTCGCCGACCCCAACCGCTGTAGAAGATTCAGCTTCTCATCATCTTCCCGTTGAAAATTCTTCAGAGAATCCATTCTCGGCAGGGAGAAGTAACGATCGTCAAGCTCCGGTAACGAATCTAGAACGTCGTCGTAATGAGATGAAGATGAGGAAGACGAGTCATGGCTGTATTCCTTGCTCTGGACGGCGCTGGGAATGGCGGTTGGTGTTTGCCCGCCGGAGTTTTTCTTGTAGATTCGACACAAAACCCAGTCGTCCAACTAAAAGAAATGGAAATTTCAAATAAAATTAATATATAGTCATGGGATGAAAATCTGGTGATAACAAAAATTAAGATAATAATTTAACGAATTTCTCACCCTAGAGCCGCCATTTTTCCTTGGAGATTCAGACAGTCTGTATTCATGCATAATCCAATTAGTTTTAGTTCCCTTCGGAGCTTTTCCGACGTAGAAAACAAGGGCTTTCTTAATCCCAACTTTTCTCCCATCTGTTGTAATAATCTTATCAGTGCCGGTGGCTTTCCAATACCCAGAGCCGGCGACCCTGTTTGGCCGCGACCCGTTCGGGTACTTCCTGTCTCTAGGGCTAAAGAAATACCATTCCTTCTCGCCAAACAAAGCCTTGCCTAAGCCACCAAACACAAACCCGTATTAGAAACTTCATCGTCGGCGTAACCAGAAACCAATTCCCAAAAAAAAAAAAAAAAAAGGCAAATAAATACTCACTTGGAAGATCCCAAGGATCAAATTTGTACAAATCAACATCGCCGATGATCTGCAGAGGAAAATGGTGGCCGGCGACTTTGCGGCAGAGGTACTGCACCAAAAGCTCCTCATCCGTCGGAAAGAACCGGAACCCCGGCGGCAGACTCAGCTGCGAACGAGGGTCGCATTCTCCGATACCCATTTTGATTTCAGCTGTAATAATAATTTATTAAGAAAAAAAAATAATTGAGATTGCGGCGTTTGGACTGAGAGGGATGGTGAAAAATCAAAGAATTATTATTATTATTAATTTTCTATTTCTCCGGAAAATTGGAAGTAGGGGGGTGGGTATATATAGGAGGGAATAGTGTGGAAGAGGAGGTGAGTTTTCTTAGCGGGCCCACAGCATCACCGTTGAAAAGGCGCCACGTAGAGGGTGTTCCGGGTATCGAATGGCCGAACTTATCCGACTATAAACGGTGAAGTCCAAGTGCATGAACATTTGGACGGGAAATCAAGATATGCTCGAACCCTCATCATGCAGTTGCCTTGAAACTTAAAAACACACGCGACAAATAGTGTTTATATATATATATATATATTTAATATGAATAAGACTATGATATTCCATTCAAAGTTCACGACAAATATAATCGATGAACAAGTTTATTTATTATTTTTTAGAAAAGTTTATCAACAAGTTTAACTTAATAATACAAATTAATTAAAATATTTATTTATTTTATGAATATATGTTCATTTATTGTGCATATTCATAACATAAACATAATTAAAATCAAATATTTATCGTCTTTAACAAGCCTGGACTCGAACAATACCAAAATTTTAAAATTAAATAAACATTATTCACAATTTAAAAATTATAGAATCCATTATAGTTCCACTTGTTCATTCCATCGTTAACAATGATAGGAGTATCGAATTGATGTCATTTTCCCAGACTTTTTTTACATCCTACTGGCATCAAATTACTAACCCTACACACACACACACACACACACACACTATATATATATAAAAATAATATATATATTCTCTACGTTGTATGGGTGTCTGAAAACCACGTGGGCAAAGAAGTGGGAGAGGTTTGTAATAACACGTGACACACACGTGGCCAGGGGGATAAGAGTTGCGACTTAATTGTTAGGCCGAAATTTTTCTTTTTTAATTTAGTTTGCAAAAGGTTGGATGGCGAAAGTATAAACAGTTGTCACGCTTTCTCGACACGTTGCTTTTTGTACTTTAGCGCTCTTTTGGATTTTTGTGGGCTTTATTATTTGGTTGTTTCTTCTACTCTACAACCTCTCCACACTTTCTATTAGATATTTTAATTCCTAATGCTGAGCTGTCACTCTGTTAGGCTCTCTCCTTCTCAAGGTCAAAAGGTTGAATTTCCTTTTTCGTCTTTTTCTTTCTTTTTCGTTTTTTTTCATGTCAATTTATAAGAGGGGTTGTTTGCGGATTAGATCGTTTATTTTAAATGATATTTTATCTCGTATTCTAACTTTCAGCAGTATGCGTAATACATACGCATAATAATATTATGATGGCGTTACTAATATATTACGGTAATTTTGTACTAAATTAGAGGATGACGACATTTTTTTCGTAAAAATTTTAAATTGGGTGAATTCAAAAGAGCATAATATAAATTTTGTAGTTATGTTGAGATTTATTAGAATAATATATATGAGGCATGTGTGTAATCATGATGTTAAACAATAATTTTGTAATAATTAAATGATTGATTGATTATAAATTAGTTATTGAAATTTAAATGGGTGGGAGGAGGGAGAAAAGAAAAGAAAACGAAGAAAGATAGCCATAATAGTAAATGTCAATTGTATTTTAGGAGAGAGATTATGCGATTACATTAACCTAATTTTAAAAAGTGAGTTATAGTGTAAATATAAAATTGGATCAACATGTTCGAATTGGAACGAACGAAGAATTCAGAAAAATATATCTTTAAATATCTATATTCTATATATATTTCAGTCTATTTTCTGCTTTAAAAATTAGAAAATAATATGTGCTCGTGATTAGTGATTTTTTGAGTATTTTTTTAATATTTTAAATACAAATAAATTTTCGTTCTTACTGCATTTACTATATTAAGTTAATTATTCTTTTATGATTTTTAACTTCACACAAATATCAAATATACTAAAATGAGATATTAAATACAATAAATATATTTATTCTTGGTTGATTATTAAAGTTAAATTATTATTTTTATTTAATTTGGACTGTGAATAAGTATTAATATATTAAATATTTACATTTAAATATTAATTATAAATATATTTTATTTTATTTTTAAAAAATATTACAAATTATTTATGAATAAAAATGAAATAAAAGATTGAATAACATTTTCAATAAATGGCCTGAATGGGTCGTTTGGTTGGTGGATAAGTTGATTAATTATTTTGATAGTGTCCACGTGGTGGGCTGGGACATCATTAATCTGTGAGAAATGGAGTTACCCCCTGTGGATCAAGTTTGGTACACCTTTTGTCTAAATTTATAAGTTTAGTTGATGATTAGTCAACAATAATTTAATTCCTTTGTTTGATTAACAATCAATTTGTCAGGGTTTTGATGGATAATATCTCATAATTTATTCCAACATTCCCCCCAATTATTCACGGACACAAGATTAATTAGTTGATGTTCCAGCATAACCCTTTTTTTTTTTTTTAGAGATTTTAGGTCAAGTTCTTGACAATAAGTGTCAAAGCATTATTAATCAGCTTTTAAAAGAAAAAAAGGGCCTTCTAGAAAGTAGGGATAATTTAATTTTACATTAATTGATCATTCCACTTATATATATATATATATATGTGTTAATAATTTTTTTGTATATTGAATGCAATGTGCACCTAATTTATATATATATATATATATATTTTAGTTAAAATATATAATTTATTTAGTTGAAAAATATTACTATTTTAAGAAAATAATTCAGTAATAATACATTTAAGTAATTAATTAATATTTTTAGTTGAAAATTAATATTATAGATTGGGTTGGATGATACACATGATGTTTAGAAGTTATTGTGTGTGTGCATATGTATATATTATTTTAATTTTAAATATTTGAAATCGAGTCTATTTTTATAAAAAACTAGTACGTTCTCCCCTGCGAACATATTATTATAGTATAATATTATTAAATTTTAAAAATACATAAAATTAATATTTTAAATATATATATATATAAAATTATGCTCAATAGTTTATATATGTACCATGATTATAATAAGGATATAAATATTATATATAAAATTATACGTGAACATCAATTTAATTTTATTTATAAAATACAATCATCAAATTACCAAATATATATCATTTTTTAAAATAAGAAATATGAATAAAATCTGGTATATCAATGTGAACATTTTTTATTATTATATATAACATTGAATCTGTCACAAATTAATAATTCATTTGTTAAAATCAAGTAATTATGAAGTTATATGAATTTTTTTACTAGTTTTGATAAAATTAGTTACAGTACCAATATTTACAAATAAAAATATAAAAAATTAAAATGAATGCTTATTGGTTAGTAATATAACAACATTTCCTAAAATTCGTCCTCCCATACGTGGAAAGAAAAATAAACAAAAAAAAATGAATAATAAATATAGAAACAAACAGTTTATTATCATATATATGTGTCCATAAATATAATAATTTGATTTAATGATTTAAAAAAATTAACGTGAGATATATATATATATATATATGTATATATTTATAATTTTACAATATAGTAAGGAGTATGGAATAAATAGAAGAATAATTTGTAGGAATCGGAATGTGACAGGCTGATGTTGAGATTTTAACATGTCTGATCAATTATGAAACTTGGGATAAGATATGAAATAGTGACCTAATCATACTATTTTGGTTCGGAAGTTATTCAATTAAAAATATAGACTTTAGTTGAGAAATTATTGGATTTATAATATAGATTGTGATTGCTTTTGGAAAACTTTGAAGCTTTGTTTTGGATAAAATTTTGTCAAATTTGTGATATTGAAATCTTGGGATTGTAAAATATTGATGAATTGTTATATTGTAAGTATATTACGAGATTATATAATATTATTCTACCGTAATATCTTATTAATGCTGAAAAGTAAAAATTATCATAATATTATTTCGTGAATCGATGCGTGTGAAATAGAAAAAATAGTATTTTAGTATAATACAAAATCATGTCTCTAAACTTGAAATAAACATAGTCGAAATTCCAAATTAGAAAAATCTTGAAACAAACACGCCAGAAGGATGCTTTTTTTTTTTTTTTTTTTCAATTTTTATTTTAAATCAGAATTTGATTGGCTTCTCGTTTTTTTCTAAAAAAAAAAACAAAAAAAGAAAATTTATGTTTTTGCACAACCCGTTAGGAGTAGGCCCATATCCACCTAAAGGATCATTTCAATTCTATCCTATATAAGAATAGGTAAAATCATAATATGCATCAATTAACAAATGGTGAATAAAATATATTGATTATTATTCAAATATTCAATGCATGATTCAATTTTTGTTAGGGATCGAATTTGCATCAACTAAAAATCGACACGCTTGCTTTTGTAACCTTGGCTAGTTGGTTTACGTTGGAGAACAGATATATTGATAAATACTAAAAAAGATAAAAAAAAAAATTACTTTATAATGACAGAATCCCAATTAGAATATACACGTTTCCTTGCTTTTGGGGCTCCCATTTTTAGAGTTACTTGTGGATTATTTTATCAAACTTGATAATGTCATGATTGACTACTTGAAACCACAATAATAAATGTATCTGTTGTATGATAACGAGACTTAGACAATGTCATCTCTAAGAAAGGCATGTCCGAATGAATACTTAATTATGAAAGTCAATACCGGCAATAATTCAATGTCATGAATCCAACTTTATTTTAGAAAACAAAAAAAAAACTATAATTTATTGGTCGATTTTTCTACCAGATGAGTCGATATCACTAGATAATTCGATTACAAGGAAAATATTTGGACTAACAATTCAATTTACTATTATTTGATGAGACAATAACACTAGACAAATAGATAAAAACGAATATCTTAAATTTAATAATTTACTACTTTTGCGACTTTTTTACTTTATATAAATTAAACATATGAATAAAATATATTTTATTATATAAATAATATATAACAAAATTATATTATTATTATTATTATTATTATAAATATATAAATTATTATTATTTATATAAATTATGTTTATATAATTTGTTTTTCTGTTTTGATGAAATATTACATTATTAACTTTTAAAAGTTATTTTTATTAAATAATAAATTGTATAACATTTTGAAGTTAATTTTAAAATATTTCTAAACTCAATACATAAATTTTAACTCATTAAAATATGTTAAAGGTGAAACAATAATTGTAATATTATATAAGTTAATAGAAATTTTGTAAAAATATATTTATATTTTTAGATCAAATTTATATATACTATATATATATATATATATGTTGAGAGACCAATTAATTATCGCTTTTTGTGTATTTTGTCACATGCACATTAAAATTAAATAGTACAATTACGCAAAAAAAAAAAAAAAGGGAAAAAGCATAATGTTACGTGATAAATAATGGGGAATGTATTCCATTGTCTGCAAAAATCCCATAAAATCAGGACTCCTATATATGCATCCACTTATTATATTTCAAATACCCTAATTTCCCAAAATAGAAAATCATTTCCAAAATTTCTTTGACAAATTTATAGAATATGTCATGCAAAATGCAAAGACCAACATATATTCTATTTTGTAAAGTAATATCTCATCTTGTTTTTTATGGGTTTTTGGATACTCTATTTTATTCGAACTTTTATTTTTAATTTCAACATTTTTAATATATGACACGTGTTAATTAATAATGTTATTATATACACGTATCGTATGATAATTTTTTTAGAATAAAAGATGGAACATCGTTAATTTACGATTATTTTGTCAATTTGTTACAGTTAGCAGCATTAAATTTTGGGTAAATAAATAAATTGTGAAGACTTGAAAATATATATAAGACCTAATTATGCAATCATACTCTTGTTTGTTTTAAATAGTAATTTTTTTTTTAATTTTTTTTTAACAAAATAGATACAATTGGGAAATATTGAAATTCAACTTTAATCATGATAACAATGAAATTAAGTCCTTAATAAATGTTGTAAATAAGGAAGTATTCAGAGTTTAGTTTGTACCTATTTTTAGTTACATTTTTAAAAATATTTATTTTTCTTTTTTGACAAAGCATATATTGGCGTTCATCTCTTATTGCTGTCTTACTTATATAAATTGACTCTTATACAAGTAATTTTACAACTCATATTATGTATATTTTTCATTTTTTACTTGACGCAAGATCTTCGTTTACTCTGAGATTTAGGGATTCAGCTCGAATCAATAACCTTTTGGAAATTTACTTGGATATTTGATTTGGGGATAAACAAACCCTAATTCACAGCCAATTTCTTTCTCTTTCTCTTTTGGGTCTGAATTGGTTATGTGCAGGTCATATATGTTGTTTTTTCATCCAAAAAGCCACATATATATATAAAAAAACATTTTCATAGAATTATAAAATCATTTAGCTATTTTCATTAATAGTTCAAATTTAGCAGCCATTTTCACCAATTTACCCAAAATATCCCATTAATTTCCCTATCATATTTATCAAGTTAGAATCCTGATTCATCACCAAACAAAAAGGGTAAGAACACAGGCCAACTTTATCCATATTTAGGCGTAGAAGCATAATGCCTCAAGCAATTCTGAGCCTCTTGTCCAGTCGAATCCAAAAGGTCGAATCCACAAATTAAATACAGTGTAATGAAATAAAAAGAAAGCATATGTTTGAGCATTTTTGCAGGCAGACAGCCTCCTAACTTGTTGTAATTATGCAGCCCATAAATCCAAAATGGAACAAGAGAGGATGCATGTTCAGTGGTTTTAAATTCTGCAAAGGCAACACCCCGGGACAAACTCAGGTATTTTTTCATAGATAGGACGAGACTGTATACACTAAAATATTTTATATAAGAAAAAGATACATATAATTATAAATAGTTAAATGAAATTGTAAGAGAAAATTTTATATTCGAGCTTTTAAGAAAGGAGTAGATATTTTATCTATCATATATGAAACTTGCAAGATTTTAGGAGGTCCAATTGAGTAAAAACTGAAAGAATTTATGTATTTTTGGAGGTTAAACGTTGTAAATATGTTTAAATATATACTGAAATAAAAATTTATAAAAGTTGAGGAGGTATGTCTACTCCCACCAGCCGCCCTCTCGGTCCATCTCTGGAAACTGCCTGTGTTTTTCCGATTTGGTAGGATGTAGTTATTGTCAAACCATGCATGCATGCATGTATGTCCTAACATAAGAATGTTGACAAATAATTGCACTTGTTAATTTCTTTGCTATTTTTGTGCATGTAGTAGAGTCACATAATTCATTACTCTTTTAGAAAGTTTTGGCCTCAAGTTTGGCTGGATATGGTGGGAGTCCCACAATACATATCCACTCGTTTGTGTGTGTGTGTGTGTGTTTTTTTTTTTTTGACCCCCAACCACCGAGGAATATATTGTAAGATATCTTGCATATTCTTTGGCTTCCTACTGAAGGATATATGTATAAATGTGTGTATCTATACACAGACATACTTGTAGTAGGTGTGCATGAACTTGATTGCTTGACCTTTTCAGATTACAAGCTTATTAAGTTATTTAGTGCATGTGTTTGGAGAATAATATGAACATAAAAGAGAGTAGCCAAGTGGTTGGTTAATTAGATTTTTTTCAACTTTTTAATGGTGTGTTAGGTGATTTTCGATCTGCACCACAATAAATGTCACTATATATAAATAATTTTAAGATGAAATTAGTCTTACATCAAATGTCCAACTTACTCTTCTTTTTTTGTTAGTTTTTATTGAACATCAAGACCTAACTCAACACTTAAAACCCAGGTTATAAGTGAGAGGATTGCCCATGCTTACACTTACCTTAACCGATGTGGGATACTTAACATCCTCCCTCCCATGCTTACACTTACCTTTGGCTTGGGCGTGGCAGTGTTGGCTCGGGAAGAGCGAGGCAGATGTGGGATACTTAACCCTCACGTCTTACTCGTGCGTGATGGCTCCCTCACTGCGAGCCCTCACGTCTTACTCGTGCGTGATGGCTTGGGCGTGGCAGTGTTGGCTCGGGAAGAGCGAGGCATCGAGTTAAGGAAGGCTCTGATACCATATTGAACATCAAGACCTAACTCAACACTTAAAACCCAGGTTATAAGTGAGAGCATTACCCATGCTTATAAGCCTACCCAAGATACTTACCTTAACCGATGTGGGATACTTAACATTTTTCTTCATCTTTTCAAACCATCTTCGACGCCAACTTCACCATCACAGATATACAACACCTCTCAACAAAATATCTTATTGTAATCTTTTCATTCTTTTCTGGTGAGATAATAATAATTATAATACAATCATCAACGGAGAAAGAAACACATTTCTTCAAATTTGAATATGTATGGCCAAGAACATCCAATTTACCACCTTCATCAAGTTTTCCAGCCTTGAGCCTGTTCGATAATAAAATACCAAACAGTCTATGTTCATTTATTTTGCTAAGGACCAAACACATATAGTCATGTTCAATCAGTATGGGTCCAACTGCGTTCGATTTGTATATGCCGACCATTCTTCAATTTGTTTGTTTTCTACATCTCATTATATATATATATATATATATATATATTTTTTTTTTTTTTTTTTTGAATTTTACAAATCTCCTTTATTACTTCTACAATTTTGAATTTATTTATTTCATTTTATTTTGTTCATTCTAGATATCTACTTCTTCTTCTTCTTCTTTTTTTTTTTCCTTTCTTTTTTTGTTCATTGTTCATTTCAAACACACTGGGTTTTGAACAATTTGGATTTGGAGAAGAAAATGAATGAATATTAGGCATTTTGTTAGGATATAACTTGTAAATTAAGTGGTGTATTTAGGAAGGCTTTTTTTTTTTTTTTTTTTAAATTGTGGTATAATAATTAAGTGGAGAGCAGAATTTTTCCCAAGAACATATAATGTTGTTAAAATTTTTAAATTATATGCATAGATTGTAAAGGTATTTTATAGAATTTATAAAATTTTACGATTGTACAACTTAATTCAATGATCCAATTTAATAGACATTGCAACGATTTCTAGTTAAAAAAAAAAAAAAAAAAAAGAACGAGTTTTTAACAATTTTGCACGTTTGATAATTTAAAAAACAAGACTATTTTTTTTTTATTAATTAAAGAAGACTTGCCTAAAACTACAAGAGGTCCATTAATAACTATAGCAAATTCATCACCCCCACCCCCAAAAAGCTGAAAACAGTTATCTAATAGAGAATAGCAACATAATGTATATCTCCTTGTAGCTAATCAAGATGAAAGCTCTCTACTTCCTTGTGACACCAATCCTCATAAGGGCAACATAAGCAATGAGCCTATAGCCCACAACCATTATAGCCATAGCAACCACAGACATGGCTTTTCCATCAAGCCCTACATTTTTTATCGCAGGAAAATCCTCGACCAGACATGTTTGATCCGTCCCACAAAGATACGTCTCCCCGTGCTTGTATTGCGTCGCCAAAAGGAGCTTGTACGCGTACTGAGTCATTGCTAAGTATTTGATCCAACTTATTGCTTTTGGGACATGCTGGACATAGTATCCACTAGCCAGAGTGAAGGTTAGCATGACAACTGATGCAAGCGTAGTGGATGATTTCTGGTTCATAACAGCAGCCCCAATGGCTAGCCCGAGCCCTTGGGCGCATATCACGTTGAATAATGTGACGAGTAAGCCCAGCAAGAAAGACTGGGCCGTAGCTTTGAGGCCCGCCATCCAGTAGATTATGGTGAAGAAAATGGTGGGAAGGACTATGTCCATTGGCAGGTCACCTAGGGTTAGAGCCATGAAGTATGAAGATAGGCGGTACATCCCTGAAGACCTTTCTTTTGCAAGCATGGTACGTTCTTGAGGGAAGGTGAAGATGGCTTGGAAGACAGAAAAGAAACCCCAGAAACTAGAGCAGAAGAAGAAAAGCCCCACCTGCATTCCAAGAATTCAAACTTGATCGTTATGGCCTAATTTCAAGAAAACACAATTTTCGTATTGATCCCTTTTAAATCGATTGCAAATCCTTATTTATCGAACCCCACATTCATGCTGGCAATTCAGGACATTAATTTATAGGGCATTGAGGACATTCCGGTGAGGGGTGTCCTTAATGTGCAAAATGTCCTAAATCCTCAGCTCCAGTATATGGTGCCATTAGTTTGCTATGCTCTTATAGTTAGTATCTTAAAACCACATCTTTCCATTTTATGCTCGGTGTCATTTGGATATATGACCGATGAAAAGGAAAACTCCTCACCTGGTCTTGTAAGTGATTGACATTGGATTGCCACCAGAGAAGTCCAGACAGGATAGCTACGAGGAGAATCTGCACAATCTTGAGAGGGGAGAAAGTTTCGTGTTTCCTTTCTTTGATTCCTCTCCTAAACAACACAGAGAACTGTTCCCACCATGTGTTTGACCATCTCTTAAACTGCTTATCCTCGTACGAGGTATTGAGCTGATTGTCAAGAGCAAGTTCTGACTTCACCCTCTCTAGCAAATGTGTCTTGTAAGAAGACACCAATGTATATTTAGTTGCAGCCTGATCTTCCTCTCTGTCCCCTGTCGAAACTCCTACATGATGAAGAAAAATAATCTTGATTAGAGATGCTCCGTTGAGGCAAATAGGACGAAACAAGAATTCAATGTAAGCCCTATATTAGTAATTCGTGAACTTAGTGGACTAAAATACGAACAAGGCCTTTGTGGACCAAAATCGAAAATTGCTCATAAAACCTTGAAACATACCATTTGCAAGATCTAACAAGAAATCTGAAGGATTCATGGCAACTGATGGAGCGAAACCAATGCTTGAGAAATAGTCCATGGCAGTCGAGCCCTTCCCAAAGTACAAAGGGTTGCCTTCAGACAACAAAAGTATCTTATGAAACATGTAGAACAACCTACTCGAAGGCTGGTGAATCGTCATCACTATCGTTCTACCCCCATTAGCCAACTCCCACAATGTCGACACAATCTTCTGGGCTGTAGTCGAATCAAGCCCAGATGTGGGCTCATCAAGAAACAACAAACTCGGATTGATCAGCATTTCCTGCCCAATGCTTACCCGTTTTCTCTCACCTCCAGAGACCCCCCTCATAAAGTGTCCACCTATAATGTTGCTCCTGCACCTAGACAATCCAAGCTGAGCTATCACAGCCTCTGCATACTGAATCTTATCATCCTTACTTAAAGTTCTCGGCAAGCGCAAGAAGGCGGTGTAGACTAGGGTTTCGGTTACGGTCAGGTGAGGGTAGAGAATGTCATCTTGCGTGACGAAGCCTGTGTTTCTTTTGATTGTGTTGGAGAATGGCTTGCCATTGTATGTTATGTTTCCGGTGAGATGGCCGCCTAATCGGCCACCAAGAGCGGTGAGTAGAGTCGTTTTGCCACTGCCGGAGGGGCCCAGCATTGCTAGCATCTCACCGGGTACCACCATGCCTGTGATGCCTTTCAAGATAACTTTTTCCTCTGATTTCTTGGCTTTCTTTAGAAGTCCTCGTGGTTTGATTTTAATCTTGCAAACAATGTCCTCAAACTGCAGTTTGATATGCAACATTCGTTCAGTGTATGATATCAAAATCACACACACAGAGAGTTAAGTGAATAAATAATTTCAGAATTGTTCTGCAATTAATACATTAGAACAGTATTCTCCTAAAAAAAAGAAAAAGTAAAAAGCAATAAAGGCATCGGTTTCAAATTGAGAGATTCACAACTGCAGAATCAAATTGATATTCACACACACACACACACACACACACACACACACTCTTCTATATAAAGTACATTGCGTGGACACAATCTGCGGTTGACTAATTTAGCAAAATGACGGTTTTCATAACTGAAGTTTAAGCCAAATATGGGATAAATTTTCCGGGGAAGAAAAAAACACCAAATTCACAGTTCCAATAAATTAATCCAACTTGAGAAATTAAATGAAAGATCATTAGGAAAAAACAAACGAAATTGTTTATGATTCTTGGAAAATAATTTTAATCCAATTTTTTTCTTTTTTCAGAAAGTTCTAACTAAATTTTACCCCAAACAAATGAAATCTTACTGACTGAAATAATCCACAAAAATCTCCACCCAAACGCAGAAAAAAGATTTACACAATATTTTTCTGTACGTCGGAAACGATTCCTTTGTACTCCACCACCATTGATCAGTTCATGCATGCATGAACCAATAATCGAAAAAACTTCAGAAAAAAAAAAAAAAAAAAAAACTCAGGAGACGACGTAATGTACCTTGAGTGTGACAGGACGATTGGCTTTCTTGAAAATGGCCGGAGTAATCTGTCCGGCAACGGCCTGATTTTGCGACTCCACATCCACCGTCTGAGTCGCCATCTCCAGCACTCCAGGACAACCGCTAAAGAGACGACGAGGGATCAATGAAAATGAAATCCCACTCTGTAGGGGTGTGTGTCAAAATACAGCTGAGAATGTCCTCGTAAGAAGACACCAAAATTAAATGGCTGTTTATGTCATGCAGAGGTAATGAGAGGGGGGAGTGGGCGGTCGGTGGTGAATTGTAGGAGGAGATATTTCCTAGACTTCTTGAGCTTTTCCCGGCAGCTTTTATTGTCAATTTGTTGCTCTCTCTCTCCCTCTCTTGATTTCTGTTCTTTCTTGATTTATATAAACCTTCCCTTGCCCTACTTTTCTTTTTTGTGTTCTTGCTTTCTTGTGAAGTAAACATAAACATTCACGTTTTTATGAACTTTCTTAAACCATTATATATATATATATATATATATATTAATTTTAATTATATTCTCTTTGGACTTTCTTAAACCATTATATATATATATTTATATATATATTAATTTTAATTATATTCTCTTCGGACTTTCTTAAACCATTATATATATATATATATTAATTTTGATTATATTCTCTTCGTTTCTGAAAAAGAGTTTCGTGTCTATTTTTTTTTTTGCCCTAATTTTTAAAGTTAAAGTGAGTAATTAGTCGAATTTCAATTACACACTAAAAAATGATATAAAAGTCAAACTAACAAATATATTTAAAAATATTGGTGGAAATTTATGGATTACAACACGTTTTACTCTGATTTGGTAGGACTTGTTTACTATTGAGAAGTTTATCTATACTTGAATTAATTAATTAATTTTTTCATAACTAAAGAAAGGCTATTTCATGATCTGGGATAAATTCATAAATACAAAGTTATGAAACTGTGGAAATGGAAAAAGAGTTGATGAGATAATGCCATACTAAACGTTTGGGATCTTTAATTTAATTTATATCTATTTGTGTAAAACTAATTAAAATGTAGATGACATATGTGTTCAACTTCAAATTCCCAAAAATTGTTTAGGACATCCAAAACGCTGCAGTTTAGATATCATGAATTTTTTTTTTTTTTTGCTTTTCTTTTTCTTTCTTGAAAAATGTTTTTTTTTCTTTTTCTTTTGAATATTGTGAAAATAATAATAAACTTTATAAAGTACAGAAATATTTTTTTTATTTATAAAGTATTGTAGATTGTCAAAAGGCGTGACGTGGCAGAGTGAGACCACGGATGACGTATGTATTTGTTGATATGTTGAAGGGATGGTGTGTTGAGCATTTCTCGGAAAAATTACATTAATACAAATTAATATTTATATAATTGCTTATAAAGTTATATGGAGATGTAAGGCAAAATAGAGACTTAATATATCTATATATATGTATATGTATATATCAAATACACGAATTTTCATATAAATGGGTTAATTCAAGAAATAAATCTTAAAATTTTGTGAATTTGATCTAAGAACGCATACCGATCAAAATATTTTTATGACAAAAGTTATAATTTGGGTGAAAAATAATACTTTCTTAGATAAACTACAAAATATTGATTATTTTTATTATAAAAGAATTAATTTTATTTTATAATTACAAACAAATCGTTAAAAGCATATTTCAATGAAAAATAATAATTTTGTCGTAAATAAGTAATAGTTTTTAAATAATATAGAAAATATTATTTTTCTAAAAAAAGTATCAAGTCCAATACATTCACGCACACACAGAAGTCAGGTCCATGCATTTTCCAATTTGAATTGGCTATGATCCACACATTTTGCCATTTTTTAAATAAAATTCAATATATTGCGTATGGGAATTGAAGATCTATATATTCGGAATATATGAATATTTGTGTTATATATATATATATATGATTTACCATATATAATAGATTACTTATAATCTAAATAAAATAAACTCATCTATAAATCCGACATAATTCAAACTTTTTTCTTTCATTTTTATATAATGGGCTGAGATTGTTAGGCCATTTGATGATTCCGCCCCGATCTCAGCCCCTTTATCTTTTTTCTTTTTTTAAATATATATATATATATATTATTTTCCTTTATATAAAATTAATTATGTACAGAGTAATTAATATTATATATTATGTTATTTTCTGTAGTTACAGAATGTAATTTACATATTAAAATATGTATTATATAACATATTAAGTTAGCGAAAATGATGTCTAATCATAGTTTAAAAAATATAAAATTTCATTTTAAAGAAACAATTATTGTCATGGAATCCAAATTATTTAACTTTTTTTCAAACAAAATTAATTAGATGAAATTACCAAGCCTACTAAACGTTTTCTAATATTTTCTTTCCCTTTCTATAAAGTATTTTTCAAAAAAGCTATTCTATTTTTAATTCTGAATATATATATATATATACACACACATAATATATTATATATTATATATAGATATATTATAATTATTAAGCGGAATATGAAGAAATTACTAAACCATAAACTGAGATAATCAAATATCTTCATAATGTTAAAGTTGGAAGAGTATGTTTTCATATAAGTAGTTTTGGAAAGTTGTACAATGAATGTGTTTATTTTTCTTTTTCTAATTTAAAGACTCTTTCTTTCTTCTATTTTGAATATTTTTAATCGACGTTTGTCCTCTCGTTTTAAAATAAGTGTTGTTTAATGCACTAAATTAACTAAAAATAAGTGTTGTTTTAGTGAATTCAAGATATCTTTTTTCTCAAGATTGTTAATATTATAAATAATTCTTGAAATGTAAATGACTTGTTAAGAAGATGAAAGACACAACTTTTAAATAATAATTAAAGTTAAATAAAGACATTGAAGCATTTTATAAGCTACTTAATTAATATGTCTGGAATTTCTAAAATTATACGTATTGTTGGACGAGTGGAGTAGTACTAAATAAGGATATATTTTTTGTGAAATTTTAATTTATATGGTCCTTCATTTTACCTTTTCTCAATGCATGATATTTAAGTTTACAGGTTTTTATAATAAGCTCTAATATTTGATTTTCTCCAATTAATATTTGGTTTAGTCTGAATTCCCAAAACTCGTCGGAAGATGATGTGGCAGTCAGACTCCATACATGACAAGTAAAATTATGAGTTACGCATCATAATTTTCAACAAGCTTTTAAAATTTTGACAAATTAAACATAAATTAAATAAAATCAAAAGTTAAATGAAATCAAATAAAATTAAAGTTAATATAAAATTAAATTATATTCTTACGTTCATCGGTAAACAATCATGTTAATCATGTGCGATTCAATCCTTAAAAGTGAGAAAAATAATAATGAAACAGAAAATTATTATAGTATCCTTTACATGGTGATTTTATATAAAATTGGATTAGTGATTAACATGCATTGCTACTTTTAATGGATTAATCGGTTGGACCGGTTCAATCTGATATTCGATTTATTAAAATTAACATTATTTTTATTTAAAAAGATATTAAATATGTTTATTATACTCTATATCTAAAACAAATTGTTATGTGTTTATAACATTTTTTTGTCTAAAAAAAGAGTCTGTATTTAAAAAAAATCAAAGTTGTTTTATGATTTCGCTCCATAAAAAATGCTTATGAATAAATAAATACAATTGACTAAATTAAATTAATAAATAAGAAATTGTAAGTAAAAATTTCTAATTTTTGGTCTTTTATCGATCAATTATATATTGATAATTTGAATTTATTAACATATTTGATTATATTAACCTTATAAAGATTGTAACATGAAAGAAAATAAGAAAATAATACACTACTAAAACACACACATGGATAAAAAGAGTACTATATATATATATATATATATATATATATATATGTAAATGATGCTGTAATTACAAAAAAAAAAAATTGTAAATATAAGTAATTAATAAGTCTAATTCTTTGCGACACCAATTCTCATAAGGGCAAGATAAGCAATGAGCCTATATCCCAGAATCATTACAGCCAAAGCAATCACAGAAATAGCGGGCCTGTCAAGCCCGACACTGTTTATCAATGGAAAATCCTCAACAAAACAAGTTTGATCAGTTGCACAAACATAGGTCTCGCCACGTCTGTATTGTGACACCAATAGGAGCTTGTATGTGTACTGCGAAATCGATATGTATTTGATCCAGCTTATGAGCTTCGGGACATGTTGAACATAGTATCCACCAGCAAGGAGGAAAGTTAACATGATCACGGATCCAAGCGTGACGGCTGATTTCAGGTCCATTACGGCCGCTCCAATGGCAAGCCCGAGCCCTTGAGTACACAGCACGCTGTATAGGAGAACGACTAGGCCCAACAAGAAGGATTGCGGTGTCGCTTTCAGGCCCGCCATCCAGTAAGTTATGGTGTAAAAAATGGTGGGAAGGACTAGTTCCATCGGTAGGTCGCCTAGGGTAAGAGCCATGAAGTATGACGAGAGGCGGTACATCCCCGACGACCTTTCTTTCTCGAGCATCATTCGTTCTTGAGGGAAAGTGAAGATAGCTTTGAAAAGGGGATGGAAACCCCAAAATGAAGAGGAGAAGAAGAGAAGCCCAGCCTATATATATTTGGATTTGAAGTTGGTTATGTGACAAGTGAAATTTGAAGGTCGAAACTTGTAAAATTAGATATCATACAGTAGACTTAACAAAGGTTAACGGAGGAAAACAAGGCTGACCTGATCTTGTAGGTTATTGATGCTGGATTTCCACCAGAGCAGCCCACACACGATTGCTACTATGAGCACCTCTGCAATAGTGAGGAGAGAGAAGGATTCATGCTTTCTCTCTTTGATCCCTCTCCTGAACAACACTGTGAATTGTGCCCACCAACTGTTTGTCCATTTCTTAAACCGTTTATCAGTCTGTGAGAAATGGAGCCGATTTTCGACGTTGATTTCCGATTTCACACTCTCTAACAAACGTGTCTTGTAAGCTGACACCAAGCTAACCTTAACTTCTGCTTGATCTTCATGTGAATCACCAGTTGAAACTCCTACAAAATCAGAGTAAGTAATAGTTAGTTCGAGTTGCTTTGTCGCTTAAATTTCGTCGTGTAACTTTTGGGCGGTGACATTTTTACTCTTGCAGGTTATCAAATTGTCAATTTCGGTCTGCTAATTAAACAGAAATTCATTTTAAGGATATTTCTGCCGAAAATTTGTAAATTGTACCAAACAAAATGAAAGAGGGGATCTCATGCGTCGTAACATACCATTTGCAAGATCCAACAAGAAATCTGCAGGGTTCATGGCAACAGATGGAGCAAACCCGACGCCGGAGAAATAATCCAGTGCACTCGAGCCCTTCCCAAAGTACAAAGGGTTCCCTTCCGACAGCAAAAGAACCTTATGGAACATGTAGAACAGCCTACTCGAGGGCTGGTGAATGGTCATCACGACCGTTCTGCCACCATCAGCCAATTCCGACAATGTCGTTACAATTTTCTGGGCCGTAGTAGAATCAAGCCCAGAAGTGGGTTCATCAAGAAACAACAGACTCGGATTGATCAGCAGTTCTTGCCCGATACTGACTCGTTTTCTCTCTCCTCCCGAAACCCCCCTCAAGAACGGCCCACCTATTATGCTGCTTCTGCACCTACACAATCCGAGCTGGGTTATTACAGCCTCTGCATACTGTGTCTTCTCCTCTTTGGTTAAGGTTGTGGGGAGGCGCAGGTAGGCGGTGTAGACTAGGGTTTCTGTGACAGTCAGGTGAGGATAGAGGACGTCGTCTTGTGTGACGAAGCCTGTGAGGCGCTTCATCGCGTTGGAGAATGGCTTGCCGTTGTAGGTTATGTTTCCAGCGAGACGACCGCCTAATCGGCCGCCAAGTGACGTCAGCAGCGTCGTTTTGCCGCTGCCTGATGGGCCTAACATGGCTAGAATTTCTCCAGGCTGCACCATGCCTGTGATGCCTTTCAAGATTACTTTCTCTTCTGATTTGGCGGTTTTCTTTGGGAATCTCCCTTGCTTGGTTTTGATCTTGTAAACAAGATCCACAAACTGCATATATTTTGAATAAGTTGATCCAACCTCCTAATTATTTTTTTAAGAAAACATGATTCTTTTTTTAGAATCTGCTTATTATTATTATTATTATTATTGTTATTATTATTATTGTTATTATTATTATTAGTACTACTACTGCTTTAAACTTGAATTTGCATATTATATTCATTTTGTGCCTTCAAAATTTGTTGTCATTTAGTACTATCCGTCTTTATTTGTTTCTATATTATCCCTTTTACATGTGCATACATAGTTTTAAAATCTTGAATTTATTGTTGAACAGTAGTACCTTCGATTCAATTCAATTAAGTTACAATCCTAGATAGCTCATCAAGATAAAAAGCTGATGCTTGTACGTTTTCTACAATTGGGAAATAATCCTTCATACGCCAAATTACAAGCGCATGCATTCAGGTCAGATGATCCCCCCCCCCCCCACCAAAAAAAAAAAAAAAAAAAAAGAAACAAACCCAGGAAGTACCTTGAGTGTGACGGGAAGATTAGGGTTCTTGAAGATGGCCGCTGGAGTAATTTCTCCACCCACGGCCTGATTTTGGGCCTCCATCTCCACAATCTGCGTCTCCATCGCCGCCACTAAACTAATAATTGAGAATACTGGTAGAAACGCCGATGCATTTAATTTGTACGAAAAGATCCTCGATTACAAATGGTGTTTCCTCGATTACAAGTGGTGTAATTGATGGTTTCTCAAAGGGCCAGTATTTTGAGGAAGTTGAAATAGAAAATCAAACCCAAAAACTCAACAAACTGGGATCTGGGGGTGCTTCAAAATTGCATGTATTCCATTTTATACACCAACTAAAAACCGAGGATTTCGGAAATGAATTAAAATTGGAAACTCAATTCTACTTCTCAGTTAATTTGTTGAACAATTCTAGGCAATATGTGTCCAAACACACACACACACACATATACATTTACATATATATATATATGTGTGTGTGTGTGTGTGTTCAAAGAAATTTTCTTCATTCTTGTTAGGCAATATTAAGATATTTGTATTTCTGTTAATTTTACAAAATGAATAAATGTTAGGAAAATCACGGCCTCGAAAATTACCTTTCTTGACTAATAATTTATGAGATTTGGCTTTGGCTTTTCAGAAAATTAAGTTTTCGATTAACAAATTAAGGACAATTTCAACCCGAAAACTTCAAAACGTATAAGTTGAAGTGTCAGATGAATCCCGCCCAGGGGCCCAATTTTGGAATTTTGGGCTGAACTTCATACATGAATGCATGCCACATACACTACTTAAACCACATAAACTTCCTACACCACAATTGTATTAAGTTATAATATACAAAAGAATAATAATTAAAATTAAAATTTCCATATAATTTATAATATAATCAACTAAAAGTAAATTTTTTCAAAGAAAATCTTACTACTAAAATCCAAAAAACAAAATTAGAATAAGTTTGAAAGTTATTTTAAAATCCTATAAAATACCACATACTAACTTTGTTGTCTAAAGTTATCGGAAAAATAATAAAATTATTTTAAAATACTAAAACTTAATCTAACAAAAGTTTTGCTTGTGAGTCTACTATTATTTTAAGAGAACCCTAAATTAATTTAAAATTTCTAAACCTAACAAATGATTTTTTTTTTTTAAATCTGATATAGTGATGAAATAAATCTTAAAATTACTTTAAAGATCTTCAAAAATAAAATAAAATAAAAGAATTATTTAGTTAAAAGAAAAGTTTAAATGAATACAATTACAATATTGTAAAATACCTTCTATTAGTTTATAGTTGGACTCTTTAAGCTGCATACTCTTTTGAATTTGTATTATAACTTTGTAATTTGTAGTTGTAAATTTTAATTTAATATTAATTTAACATCAATTTTATTACATAAGTATGTGATAGATAAAAGTAAAAATTAAATTAAAAAACGTTCAAATTGGTGAAAAATAACCATTCTTCGTTTTGAACAGTAACGAACACCGTATATATAACAATTTGGTTATGGTTTGAGGAGGGGCTATTTTGGAACTATCAATTTAGAACCATAAAAATTGCAACTCACCTAGGATACAAATATCAAATAAATATATATTTGATTATTTGTAGTCTGTACTTTCTCTATCTCAACCCTTTTCGTAAATTTATGTGTTATTTTTGTAAATTTATGTTTTATTATAATTGAGAGGCGTATACATATTGGAGAATATTTACATTAAGATTATTGATTATTTGTTAATTATTTATCATGAACAACATGATTAATCTAAATATAAAATAAAATTAAAATAGTTTAGGTTTGAATGCACATGAAAAGGATAACCTATAATACATTAATTGAAGACCATAATATGAATTTTCATCCTTGATTAATTAATATAAGAAAAGTGATACAATGAAGAACAACACAACATTCTCACTCAACCGGTGCTTCAACAAACAATAAAACATTATTAAAGATCATTCGTTCCATATCAACTCAACTGTTGGAGGACATGTATGAAAAAAAAAATTACTTTCTTAGTATTGGATGGGAGGAGGAGGAGAATTATAATAGTATATTGTTGGGCGAGGTAATGATGGAGGTGGTGGTGATGTATAATAATATGGAGGAGGAGGAGATGGAGAAAGTGGAGGTGGCGACTTATAGAAATACTGTGGATGTTCTAAATGTTCTTGGAGTGGTGGTGATTTATAGTTGTATGTTGGTGGCGAAGGTGAAGCATAGTAGTATTTCTTCGAGGGTGGAGTTGGTGACTTGTAAGAATATTTGGGATGTTCAACATGTTTTGGAGGTGATGGTGATTTATAGTTGTATGGTGATGGTGGCGGTGATTTGTAGTATTACTTTTTTTGTGGTGGAGGTGGCGACTTGTAATAATATTGTGAATGCTCTGCATGTTTTGGAGGTGGTGAGGAGTTATAATGATATGATGGAGGCAGAGGTGAGTTGTGGTAGTACTTTTTAGCTGGTGGAGGTGATGACTTGTAGGAATATTGAGGATGTTCTGTCTCTTTTGGGGGATGGTGGTGAATTATAATGGTATTGTGGTGGTGGAAGTGATCCATAGTAGTACTTCTTTGCTAGTGGAGATGGCGATTTCTAAGAATATTGGGGATGTTTCTATGTAACTTGGAGGTGGTGGTGACTTATATTGAGAGGATGGTGGTGGAGGTGATGTGTAAAAGTAGTTCTTTGGTGGTAGAGGTGAGCTGTAGTAATACTTATTTGATGGCGGTGGTGGTGATTTATAGGTGTGTTTTGGATGCTCTACATGTCTTGGAGGTAGTGGTGAGGTATAATGATATGATGGCGGTGGAGACGAGCTATAATGATTTTTTTTTTTTTTGATGGTGAATGTGGTGGCTAGTAACTGTATCGTAGATGAGGAACATATTTTGAAGGTGACGGAGGTGACGTATAAATATATGGTTTATAGGCAAACACTTGATTAACGATGAAGCATAGCGCCAAAATAGACACTAGTAAGGGCATATGCCCTAGCTTCCAAGGGTTCCCATCTTTAGGGACTCCAACTTAAACTATTTGGTGAATGATAAAATGTCCAAACCTTTATATATGAATTATAAAATGTTCAAACATTTATATAGAGATTTGATACATTAAAATTCGTGCGTGTGTGTGTTAGTTCAATAGATATTCGAACTATAATTGAAAGTGTGGAAGCTAAAACAAGAATTTTGTTGGTTACGAGGAAGAACCCCTTCTTCCTCTCAAGTATCTTTATTAGAAGAACTATTTGTTCCCACAAACATTACAGATAAAACTTACTCATATTTAGACTCCCCCTAAATACTTGTCTACTCTATAAATATATCTTCTAATACCTTACTTGATTTTCTAGACCACTAGAAGGATTTTGTTGCAAACTCCCATTTACAAGTCGCTGGACTCTCCCGAGCACAGCAAGTGGTGCATCACTATCAGTCTCTGTGTTATTCACTGATAACTCGCCTTCAAATAACTCTTGTGCTATCGTATTCTTCCGAATCAAATAGATTCACCACCAAAACTCCACAGCTCTCTGCATATATCTTTTTAATCAAATGTAACAGATATAATCTTCTTTTCTCTCGACTTCAGCTTCTTATAGAGTTTGACTTCCACATCCAATCACTCGGGATCTTCACGCGTGATTTCATCAATCGTTTTTCTTAATTTCAGCAAGCCGGATCCTATCATATCTTCATAGTATCAATTGAGTTGACCCAAATAATCAAAATGGCAAAAATATGTATCACCTAAATGCATGTATTATACATGTAACGAGTGAGTTGTTACCCTAAAATGAATATAAAATGTGTGGATCCCTTGTCAATTTGATAAGAATCCATAAAATATAAATGAATTTCATATGTTTTGTACTCGCTCGCATATTTCGACCTACTATGCATAAATAAAGTATTTGATGCATAAAAAATATTATTCATCGAAATAATAAAGTATGTTTGAAAGTGCATGTGATTAAATGATTGCAAATTTGGTATTGTATTTTGAATCTATCCTCAAATTTTTCAATACAGACGCAATTTTAGATTTTATCATAGTTTCACTCCTATGTATAAATTTATTCTATCTAATTTAGTGTTAGAATATCCATCTCAATATTTTGTAGTCCTAAATTACTTATTTTATGTTCATATTCTTTATTTAATCATCCAACTTTCTAATCCATTGATCATTAGGTTAGGGGTGATAACTTGTGTACATGTACTGTGCTTTGTCATATATAAAAAAAAAAAAAATTTATAATAATAATAAAATCAAATTAAAGACAGAAAAAATGATATCTAATTACATTAATATGTGTGCATATATATATATATATATATATCTAACTTAAAATAGTAATGCATTCAAGATGAATTATTTCATCACTAAATGTTGGTTACTAAAATATAGAAATGAACTTTTTTTGTCTTTAAATTAATAACCAAATTTTTATTTTGATATGAAATTAATAATCAAATTATCTACAAAAATAGAGATGAATTATTTCATCTCTAAAATTCAGTTGTTAGTTTATCATCAATGGAACACTAATGATGTAACAAACTTTATGTCAATTTTCGTCACTGTTCTAATTCTATTTCATTGTTACTTAGCGACCAATCCTATCCATTACCAATTTTTATATCTAATATGAAAGTTCCTTGCAGTGACATAAATTTATGTCTCTATTTTAGTTATTATGCACACAAAAATTATAATTTTAATCAAATTTAAAAATATGGCTCATACATCGATTTTATGACAAGAAAATTAAAGTTTTAGTGTCTAAATTTAATTAATAATGCATGTGAAATGGAGTTTCAACTCATTATAATGATTAATTTCACATTTGTGTGCAGAAGACTAGATTATTTTTTTAAAATACTTCTTATTTGCATTTTATATGAAGATTTATTTGGGATGACATGCCCACTATGAAACTTTTTTAGACTTATATTTTTGTAACAAAATCAATTCATACTTATTTAGGGAACTAAATTGCAAAATGTTTTTTTAATTAAAAATCTGAAATAAAAACAGAAATAGTATTCACATGATACCCAAGAAATAGATAATCTGTAATATAAACTCTACATATGACTGTTAATATTATTATTTCTGTACAAAATAAAAATATTTTATAATTATTTTTTAAAATATACTTTTGATTCATTTCGTGAAGCTTATGATATATTTTGAAAATTTAACAATATATTTTGATGTTCATAAGCTTTGAGATATGTTGGTGTATATCTTGAATAACATAAGTAATAAGAAGTGTGGATGAGCTTCAAGACATAATATATTGAAGCTCAATAAATACAACTCGATGCTAATGAGATTTGGAATATAATATTTTACAGTTCACCATATTGTTGACCGTATAGATAGAGATTAATATATAAGTATTAGATTAGCAACATATCTCAAAGTTACTAAATTTTGAAATATGTTAAAATCTTTAAATTCTGACATGAACTTTGAAAATGTGATAGACATATATTTATTTCAAGATGTGAGTTGCCCTTCCATCATAAACCATGTGACTATATGAGATACTCAATTATTCAAAATCCAAAACACAAGTTTTCTTTCATAATGAATATAAAGAAATTGATACAAATAAAGCACCAAAATAAAGATTTCACAAAGTAATACAAAATACATGAGTAAGTATGTCAATTGATCCCTTACTTATTCATGTCTCGGTTCTTAATGCTTGAACAAATAATTAAAAAGTAATAAGGGTCATAAGTTCCACATGAACTCAATCGCCTTAATATAGTTTCAAAAAAATAATCGAAATCTTTTAATATTGCATGGGAGGAGGAGGAGAATATTAGTTGTATGATAGCGGAGGAGATGGGGATGGAGGTGGTGGAGATGTATAGTAATATGGTGGAGGAGGAGATGAAGAAGGTGGAGGTGGTGATTTGTAAGAGTACGGTGGTGGAGGTGGTGACTTATAAGAATATTGTGGATGATTTATATGTTTTGGGGGTGGTGGTGATCTATAATTGTAGGATGGTGGTGGAGGTGAGGTGTAGTAGTACTTCTTCAATGGCAAAGGTGGTGACTTGTAAGAATATTGGGGATGTTCTACATGTTTTGGAGGCGGTGGTGATTTATAATGGTATGGTGGTGGAGAAGGTGATGCATAGGTATACTTCTTCGACGGTGGAGGTGGCGATTTGTAAGAATAATGGGGATGTTCTACGTGTTTTGAAGGCGGTGGTGAGTTATAATGGTATGGTGGTGGCGGAGGTGATGCATACATGTACTTCTTTGGTGGTGGAGGTGGCGATTTGTACGAATATTGGGGATGTTCTGCATGTTTCGGAGGCGGTGGTGAGTTATAATGGTATGGTGGTGGCGGAGGTGACGCATAGATGTATTTCGTTGGCGGTGGAGGTGGCGATTTGTACGAATATTGGGGATGTGTTACATGTTTTGGAGGCGGTGGTGAGTTATAATGGTATGCTGGTGGAGGAGGTGACGCATAGGTGTACTTCTTTGGTGGTGGAGGTGGCGATTTGTAAGAATATTGGAGATGTTTTACATGTTTTGGAGGCGGTGGTGAGTTATAATGATATGGTGGTGGCGGAGGTGACGCATAGATATATTTCTTTGGTGGTGGAGGTGGCGACTTGTAAGAATATTGTGGATGTTCTATGTGCTTTGGTGGTGGGGGTGAGGTGTATTGGTAATTTTTTTGTGGCGGAGGTGGTGACTTGTAAGAATATTGAGGGTGTTCTACTTGCTTTGGAGGTGGCGGAGACTTATATTGATATGGTGGTGGTGGAGGTGAGCTGTAATAGTACTTCTTTGGTGGTGGCGGAGGCGATTTATAGGTGTATTGTGGATGCTCTACATGCTTTGGAGGTGGTGGTGACTTGTAATAATATGCTGGCGGTGGAGACGAGCTATAATGATACTTATTTGCTGACGGATGTGGTGACTTGTAAGTGTGTTTGAGATAATTTACATACTTAGAAGGTGATGGAGGAGATGAATAAACATATGGATCATATGCAAACACTTGACTAACGATAAAACCAAATACCAAAACAGATGCTATTAAGGGCATATGCCCCAGCTTTCCAAGGATTTCCATTCTTAAAAGACTCCAACTTTAATTGTTTGATGAATAATGAAATATGTTTTAACCTTTATATAGTGATCAATCAATCTACAGGAAATGCAATATTTAATGGAAGAAAACAGCTTGACAATTAACTAATCAAATTCAACATTATTGAACTAAAAAATGATTAAAAATGATTTTAAAAAATTGATAATGGACGGCTGTCAGAATAATTCAAAAAAGAGAACTGTTTGCAGCAATTAAAAAAAAAAAATATATATATATATATATACACATATTTATATATTGCGAAAAAAGTAAATTAGAAATTGTATTTATAGTCACTCGGGAAAAAGAAGAAAATATATATTTTGTACCAATAATCTACAATTCATACATTTTAGTCATTTTATTAATTATATTAATACGAAATAGGATGGTATGATTAAAATTTTATTGGTACAGAACAAAGATAATAATGTCAAATTAGCTAAAGAGAAACTTTCTATCACAAGTAATAATTTATAAAAATATTTCAAAAATAATTTTTAGTTATTTTATTATAATATATTGATGGTGCTATAGCATACTTATATATTAATTGTGATAGCATAATTTAAAAAAACTATTTAGAATTAGAAGGTAACGTGGAAACAAAACTTGCCTGCATTACTTAATAAAGAAATCAAAATCCCACCATAGTTTAATGTTATTTCTTGACAAATGTGTTAGCCACTAATTTGCACGACAAAGTTGTAAGTTAGATTTTTGTATTTGTATAATTAGTTTGAATAAATTATTTAATAATTATATTTATTCAAATTAATTTTTAGAATATTTTGATACTCCATTAATTTGTGAGATCCTTGTTTTGTGTCACTTTTATGTTAATTACAAATTAAAATTCAAACTAAAGCTATTTTGATTTGATTCTGATTGATTGTCTTGATCAATTAATATAGATAAATTAATAATAAACAATTAATAATATAAAAAGATAACAATATAATATAATACAAAAATAGGAAAGAATTATAATTCTTCACACACATAAATTCACGAAATATATAATCAAAGAATTTTGTGTCTTAGCTACATTGCACCTTGTACTTATATTTAGAAAATATTACTATAATTATGCATATTATTATACCTGCAATAATATAAGCTTAAAGTTTTATATTGTATTGTAGTTTTAATTGATTTTTATTTCCCTAATCCAGAAACGAACCAAATACTTAGTGAATAAATTCTTAAAAAAGTGAGTGTAAAATAAATTAGTAATGCATCCGTACGATGAACAATTTAAAAACATAGTATGAATATGTATTATAAAACTTAAAAATTATTTAACTTTTGTGAATAAAACAAAAAATCAGTACATAATATGTGATATAAGTATTTACATAAAAAGTATATTCATATAATTATGTAGATAATAAGATATATATGGAAAAACTATATATAATTTGTATTGAAAAATATATTAAATTTAAAAAATACGTAAAACAACAACAAAACTACAAGTTAAGTATTGTAATCAGTTATCAAATTATAATCATTATTAAACATAGTCTCAAATATTTATGTTACATTCTAGCCGTCAATTTTTTTTCTCAGCAGTCTTTTTTTTTTTTTTTTTTTACTTCATATTATATAAATAAAACAAAAAACTAATATTCTAGGCCTAATAGCCACACAATATATATATATATATATATAATAGTTTTTTTCATGTTTTTGGTCGTTTTAGTCAATTTTTGTAACAATTTATGCATATATTATAATTTATTTTATCAATTCTTGTAATTATAATTTTGGCTAATCACATATATTATATACATACAATCCATCAAACATATCTTACTTGATTAGGGTTAGTAAAATTTGACTAGTTTTACCCTTTTATTAATCCAAAATTACGGAGAAATTGACAAAATTAAAAGAATTTTTCAAAATGCAAAAAAAAATTAATAAATAAAAAATTAAAAAGTTATTTGAAAATTTGAACTGCTATTAGGACTTTATTATATTAAATTTATCTGTGTTTTCTTGTTCTCTCTCACAAATTATAAAAACAGCCTTTACTTATAATTAGACTAGTTTCTCTATAAATCTAACGTTCTTTTTCTTTTAAAAATCAAATATCATATTGCTTTTGGAGTACTTTGATGAATTTTTTTTTTTTAATAAATTTCATGTTAAACTAGAGTTTGAAAGCTTTAATTCTGTACATCATGAGTATATTATATAATTATTATAAATATTGGTCGGATAGAATTTCATTTAAAGTTAGATAATTACAAAGATGTATTTGTGATATTTTTCTAACTTTTACCATAATGAAAGTATTTTAATTATTATAAAAATTAAAATAAAAATAAGTGATTATTTTTGCACACGTAAGTTAGCTTGGCGACACGTGCATATCTCAGCATGAACAAGAAAAGGTAATTAATTTTAATCTGGTGCTAAAGTTATACTTAATAAAAATATCTATACTGAAGGAATAGTAAAGTTGGATTTTTTTTAATATAATAATTGAAATGCTTTTGATGTGAATTTTATGCCAAGATTTATTTGAGAACTAAATTGCAAAATCTTTTTGTTTATTAGGAATCTAGACAAAAATAGAATTCATATGATACCCAGAACGCAAAAAATTTTATGCATTGGGTGCATCATGCAATTCGATTTACAATATTATTTATTTAACTAAAGGTAATACTTGTTTACTTAAAAAATATTATTATTGATTGATTAACTTTAAAAAAATAGTAATAAAAAAATAATATATTTTAATTAAATAAGTAATATTGTAGACTGGGCGCACGATGCACCCGATGCACAAAAAACTCACTCTATCCAAAAAAAATAGATTATTAAAGTGTAACTCCATTACACATACATCATAAATAATTTAATTTAATAATAAAACTTTCGAAAAAGCTATCGTTATTGATCCATAGTTTGACATTTATTGTGGTCACCAAACTTCAAATTACAGCGTCAATTCTCAATACCATCAAATTTCTGGCGGCCTCGAATACTATAAACAAGAAAAAATAATAAAATAAAATAAACTATAAACAATTAAAAAAAAAAACAAACTAAAAATAAAAGAAAAAAAAGGAAAAGAAGAAAGCAAATTATAATTAGGGCTACCAAATTCCAAACAAAAGAAGTGAAAGCATAATGGGCTACACTTGTCAATTTCGGATTTATTGTTTTGGGCCAAAAGTTGGGTCATACAGTAATAGCATATGGATTTTGAGTGAGCCCACGTTTCGTTGGGCTTTATTAAAGTTTGATATTTGTTAACAAATGATGCTTTATAAATTGCTCAGAGTTCATAAGAAGATAGATATTATTTAAAAATAATTTTGTAAAATAACTTAATAATGTGTCATGTTTTCTTTATTTTATTTAAATACGTATTTGGTTGGTGTTCAAAAGTTTCATTAAAATCTATTTGTGTTATTAATAGAGTCAAATGTGACAAATGGCATAGAATTAGAGCACCTGAATTTTATTGTACAATAAAAAATTAAAATAATTAGGAGTCATCCTTGATTTTCATATAATTATTTATATAAAAAAATTAATTTAATATTATGAAACATTAATCTATATTAATAGTGATCATCTTAAATAAGATTTTATAATTTTGGTATTTTCTTTTTGTATTTACAAAATTTACAATTAGTAATTAATATAATTGCATTGTAAGTTTATGATATAATTTATTAATGCTTAAGTAATAATAAATTAATGTGAATAACAAAAAGTATGTAATTATTTAAGTTAGCTTATACAAATTCAAATATATTTTCTATTTGTTAATCCTCTCATTTTTATTTAGTTTGCTCTCATCATAAATAAGACGTAGTATGAAATCTCATAATCCATACTCTTGCAACATTCTTTTTTTTTGTAATTCAACTTACTGTTATATCTAATTCTAACTAAAAAATATATGATGATATAATTAAAAATTGTTACTAATAGTTAGTATATTTATTAATTTAATTATTATGCTATAAATAAATTTATTTTTATTACATTTTTGTAACATCTCGTACATTTTATGAATTCCACACTATATATAGTAAAATAAAAGTTTTTTAACTGCAAAATACAATTTAACAAACTTATTAATTGCTAATTTTTCAGAGTCAAAACTTTTCCTGCTTGAAATTACTAGATAGTGATGTCAATTTTATCTAGCACATAAAAGGATAATAATTTTGTCTATTATATGTACCCGATATTTCAGTAATCGGATAGAGTGGGGTAAGAATATAGGATATTACACTATTATCACACACATTTATAAAATTACATAAATATATATTATTATATATGTTATATACAAATATATATATATATATATTATTAGCAATATATCTAATATCTTATATATAAAAATACATTATATAACATAGAAAATTTATTTTATAACATATAATATAATATTTACATATTATATATACTATATATAATTTTATTATAATGCAAACAAGAGTCATTTATCTGGCTTTCCTCCAAGCTACTTCTGAAACCCATCAGATTTTTCAAAGATTTTTGGATCATTTTCTTCGACTTTCTTCTCGAGGTAAATTGTGTTTTTTATCTGATCAAAGAAGAGAAGGCCATTGTTTTGTTCTAGGTGAAAAAGAGTCTTTGAGATGAAATGATATATGTTTTTCTAAATCCAGAAAAAAATAGTATTAAAATGATGCTAAGGGAATAGATAACCTATAATGTATACCTCTACATCTAATGGTTAATAACACCATTGATGTACATCATAAAATGGTCTATAACCATTTTTAAAAAAAATATTTTTATCCACTTCAAGAGCTTATGAAATATTTTAAAATTGAATAGCATGTTTTGATGTTCATAACCTTTAAGATATATTGGTGTATATCTCAAATATAATGAGCATTGAAAAGTGTGGATGAGCTTCAAGACATGATGTACATAATGAGATTTGAGATATAATATTTTAAAGCTCATTTAATTATTGACCGCAAATTTCAAATTTAATAAAATTTGAGATATATCAGCAACGTTGAAATATGTCGCGAACTTTGAAAATGTGACAAAAATATTTGTTTTAAGATGTTTGCAACATAAACCATGTCTCTACATGAGATACTCGTTATTCAAAATCCACAAAATAAATTTCATTTCATAATGAATATAGGAAAATTGATACAAAAGAAAACTAAAGCAAGATTTCAAAAAGTAATACAAAATACATTAGTAAGTATCTCGTTTGATGTCTTACTTAGTCACGCATGGGTTCTAAATGCTTGAACAAATAATGAAAAAGTAGTTAAGCCCATCAGTTCCACATGAACTTGGTCATTGCAATACAGTTATAAAAAACAATCGAACTTTCTTAGTATTGAATGGGAGGAGGAGGAGAATTGTAGTTGTGTGGTAGTGGTGGAGAAGGTAATGGAGGTGGTGGACATGTATAGTGATATGGCGGAGGAGAGTGAGAAGGTGGAGGTGGTGATTTGTAAGAGTATGGTGGTGGAGGTGGTGACTTATAAGAATATTGTGGAAGGTTAATATGTTTTGGGGGTGGGGGTGATTTATAATTATAGGATGGTAGCGGAGGTGAGGCATAGTAGTACTTCTTCAACGGGGGAGGTGGTGACTTGTACGAATATTCAGGAAGCTTTACATGCTTTGGAGGTGGAGGTGAGCTGTAATAGTACTTCTTTGCAGGTGGTGGTGGAGATTTGTAGACATATTCTGGGTGTTTTACTTGTTGTGGTAATGGTGGTGATTTATAGTGGTACGATGGTGGGGGGGAGGTATAGTAGTATTTCTTCAATGGTGGAGGTGGCGACTTGTAAGAATATTGGGGATGATCTACATGTTTCGGAGGTGGTGGTGAATTATAATGGTATGGTGGTGGAGGAGGTGATGCATATATGTACTTCTTTGGCGGTGGAGATGGCGATTTGTACGAATATTGGGGATGTTCTACTTGTTTTGGAGGTGATGGTGAGTTATAATGCTATGTTGGTGGAGGAGGAGACGCATAAATGTACTTCTTTGGCGGTGGAGGTGGTGATTTGTACGAATATTGGGGATGTTCTACTTGTTTCGGAGGTGGTGGTGAGTTATAATGGTATGTTGGTGGAGGAGGTGACGCATAGATGTACATCTTTGGCGGTGGAGGTGGCGATTTGTACGAATATTGGGGATGCTCTACTTGTTTTGGAGGAGGTGGTGAGTTATAATGGTATGGTGGTGGAGGAGGTGACGCATAGGTGTACTTCTTCAACGGTGGAGGTGGCGATTTGTAAGACTATTTGGGATATTCTACATGTTTTAGAGGTGGTGGTGAGTTATAATGGTATGTTGGTGGAGGAGGTGATGCATAGATGTACTTCTTTGGAGGTGGAGGTGGCGATTTGTACGAATATTGGGGATGTTTTACATGTTTCAGATGTGGTGGTGATTTATAATGGTATGGTAGTGGACGAGGTGATGTATAGATGTACTTCTTTAGCGGTGGAGCTGGTGACTTGTAAGAATATTGAGGATGTTTAACTTGCTTTGAGGGTGGATGAGACTTATAATGGTATGATGGTGGCGGAGGTGAGTTGTAATAGTACTTCTTTGGTGGTGGTGGTGGCGATTTATAGGTGTATTGTGGATGCTTTACATGCTTTGGAGGTGGTGGTAACTTGTAATAATAAGCTGGCGGTGGAGGCGAGCTATAGTGATACTTCTTTGTTGACGGATGTGCTGACTTATAAGTGAATTTGAGATGTTTTGCTTGCTTTGATGGTGGTGGAGGAGATGAATAAACATATGGCTTATAAGCATGCACTTGACTAACAACAAAACTGAATACCAAAACTGATACTAATAAGGGCATATGCCCTAGCTTTCGAAGGGTTTCCATCTCTAGGGACTACAACTTCAATTGTTTGATGAATGAAATGAAATGCTTTAACCATTATATAGGGATCAATCAATCTAAAGGAAATGCAATATTTAATGGAAGAAAACGGCTCTAAGACGAGTAACCAATCAAATTCTACATTATTGAACTAAAAATTGATAATGGGAGGCTGTTAGAATTACTCAATAAATATAATTGACTCCAACAATAAAAAATAAGAAAAAAAACTTTTAAAATTTTATAGCAAAAAAACTAAAGTAGAAAATAAAAAAATAAAAATTTAGTCATTTGTTAAAAGAGAAAAAAAAATTATACCAACAGCATACAACTCATACTTTTTAGAGTGATACGGACATAAAGATAATAATGTCAAATTAGCTAAATATAAATTTTCTATCATAAGTAACTAAAAATAAAAAATATTTAAGAAATATATGAATTCATTTTAAATTATAATATATTGATTGTCAGTTTATACACGGAATATACTATATATTAATTGTGATAGTGTCAATATATGAATTAGAAAACTATTTAGAATAAGAAATTTAACGTGGAAGCAAACCAGGTGGTGGGGCCAACGAAACAAAACCTTCCTAATTATTTTAATAAAAATTATTTTTTGATTTTTTATGACAAATGTGGTTGCCACTAATTTGCACGACAAAGTTGTGAGTTATATCTTTGTATTTGTACAATTAGTTTGAATAAATTATTTAATAATTATCTTCATTCAAAATTAATTTTTAGAATGCTTTGAAAATCCATAGTTTAGTATTTTGCAAGTTAGCTCGATTAAATTTGAAGATCTTTTGATGTCAGACATCTTGAGATTTGTTGTCATCATCATATTAAAAATATGATCGTTCGATTATCAACACCATCAAATTTTTTAGTATCATCGATTTGCCCGTTCGATTTCCAACATCATAAAAACAAAACAAAAAACGAGTTGGAGGGATATACAAAAGAAGAAGAAGCATCAAAATTATAATTTCAGCACCAAAATCCAAATTGAATTTATTATGATTAAAGGGAAGCTGCTTGAGCATATAACCAATTGCAAGAACAAACAGAAGCTATGTGAGAGAATAGGTATTAATCACCGTATCTTTGGTGAGCGTATTATTTCACTATATAAAGAAGATTACAAAGAAATAATATAAGGCAAGAATACAATGAATATTCTAACTAAAGAAAAGAATATATACTAATATACAAGAGAATAAAATCAAAGATTTAATTTTGTTTGATCCGATCCATCTACGTTATTAACCCCCCCCCCCATGCGATGCTGTGGGTGTAACCAAACACAAAGCTTGGATCTGAGAAGCTCAAAACCAGGACGAGGAAGACCCTTGGTGAAAATATCAGCAACCTGCAAATTAGACGGAACGAAGCGAGTTTCCAAACGACCCGAAGTAACCAATTCACGAATGAAGTGACAATCAATGTCAATGTGCTTGGCACGCTTATGAGCAACCGAATTTTGACTCAGAAACAGGGCGCTCTTGTTGTCACAAAGCAGGAGAGGACATGAAGAAATGGAGACACACAATTTACGAAGCAACTGAGATAGCCAAATCATCTCCTGAGCAGCATGAGCCAGGGCTCAATATTCAGACTCACAACTAGAGCGAGCCACAGTAGGTTGTTTCTTCGCACTCCACGACACCAAATTTCCACCCAAGAGATGGAATATCCATAAGTGGAGCGACGCATCTCTGTGCAACGGGCCCAATCGGCATCTGAGTAGCCGACAATGGAGAGATCGGTACCGCGAATGAAGTTAAGGCCAAAGTTGATCGTACCCTTAACATAGCGAAGGATACGCTTAACCTCAAGAAAGTGATCGTCAGTGGGAGACTGTAGAAACTGGCTCACATGATTGACCGCATAAGAGAGGTTGGGTCTGGTAATAGTGAGATACTGCAGTGCACCTACAAGCGATCGATAAAGGCTCGGGTCTTTAAAGGAGGAACCAGAGCTCACAAGAGATTCCCCGGCAGCAAGAGGAGGGGTAACAGGCTTAGACTCCAGAAGATCGGCACGAGATAAAATATCATGAGCATATTTTGCCTGACCAAGGAAAAGACCATCTGCACTATGGGAGACCTCAAGACCGAGAAAGTTGAGACGACCCAGATCTTTGACAGAGAACTCCTTGTCAACGCGGGCGATGAAACTCTTGAGGAAAAATGAATCATTACCTGTGACTATAATATCATCAACGTAGAGAAGAAGATAAAGGACAGTAGAGCCACGAGCAAAATAAAATAGTGAGGTGTCAGAACGACAGCACTGAAACCCAAGAGTGAGCAAGAAGTTGCTGAACCGAACAAACCAAGCTCTAGGAGCCTGACGAAGCCCATACAAAACCTTCTTTAGGCAACAGACATGATCCGAAAACCGTGGATCAACGAACCCCGGCAGTTGAGACATATAGACTAGCTTAGTTAGAACACCATGCAAGAAGGCATTGTTCACATCAAGTTGATGTAAGGACCAACCCCGCTAAACAGCCAAAGTGATGATGATACGAACAGTAGCAGCCCGAACAACAGGACTAAATGTATGAGTAAAGTTGAAACCAGGAACCTGTGTGAATCCCTGAGCAACAAGACGAGCCTTGTACCTCTCAACCGAACCATCTGCGAGATACTTGGTGCGAAAGACCTATTTAGAACCAACTATATTGGTATCAGAGGGCCGAGGGACCAGAACCCAAGTATTATTGCGATGAAGAGCGTCCAGCTCATCACGCATGACGGCCATCCAGTGAGGATGCTTAAGAGCAGAACGAAACCCCTTGGGCTCATCTGAAGAAACCAAGGCAGTGTGCCAGCTAGTAGAGGCAATATCTACAAGATAACGGGGTTTGAAGATACTTGACTTAGCACGAGTGGTCATAGAGTGTCCCGGAGGAGCAGGGACCACAGGAGGCGGCTGAACCGATGAAGGAAGGCGAGGAGCTGGGTCAACAACCTGAGTGGGCGGATCATCAACCGCAGGAGCAGGTAATGGAATAGCAGGAGGAGCAGCCTGAAGTGGGGCACCCGGACAGAGAGCACAAGGGCCGGGACTGGTAGGAGGGCAGACAACAGGAGCCGGAGAGGCCGGGCCAGGCTCCAAGAAGGACGAGATGTCCAAGTTATCCATGATGGAAGTGACTTTAACACTGGAAAAATGATATGATAGCTCATCGAATTGGGCATGACGAGTTGTGTAGAAGCGTGTAGTGATAGGATCGTAACACCGGAACCCTTTGTAGGACGAGCTGTAACCCAAGAAAATGCAAGGAGTGCTGCGAGGAGCAAGTTTGTTAGGCGCATAGTCACGTAAATAGGGATAAACTCGGCAGCCAAAAGACTTGAAATTGGCATAATTCGGAGAAAAATGATAAAGACACTCAAAGGGAGATTTATCATCCAATAGCGAGGTAGGTAAACGATTGATAATGTATACCGCGGTGGAGAAAGCATCAAGCCAAAAGCAAGCCATTGCACTAGCCTGAAACATCAAAGACAACCCCATCTCAGTGATGTGTCTATGTTTACGTTCAGCCCGGCCATTTTGTTGAGGAGTGTACGGGCAAGATACACGATAGTGAATAACAACCGAGGCAAAGAAATCATAAACTCGAGAGTTCAGAAACTCAGTACCCCCGTCACTCTGAAAGACTTTGATCGTGGAAGAAAATTGATTACAGACAAATGTATTGAAGCGCACCAAAACTTTAAAAAACTCGGACTTAGCACGAAGAGGGTATAACCAAGTAAAACGTGATAAATCATCTATAAAAACAACGTAATACTTGAAACCATCATTAGAAGACACGGGGGCAGGACCCCATAAATCACAATGCACCAAGTCCAAAACTGAAATAGCTCGTTTTTCATTCAAAGAAAAGGACAAATGTTTGCTCTTTGCCAACTGACAAGGAGAACACATAGTAGGTTTGGGCAATGCAGAGGTTACTGACAAAAAACCCAACTTATTCAATAATGTAATAATAGAAATAGGAGTATGCCCTAGTCTACGATGCCACAATTCAAACGACGCCTTCGTAGATGCAGAGTGTAATGCAGATGCCATCGCGGAGTGACACTGTTCCAAAACATAGAGACCATTACTGCGACGGCCACGAGCCAGGGGTTCCTTTGTCATTTGACTCTGAATCACAAAGGACTGATCAGTAAATAACACGTCAACAGGATAGTCTGAGGTTACTTTGCTAATGGACATTAAGTTCTTAGTGAGATGCAGAACAATGAATACATCCAATAAATGAATATTCCGAGCAATACAACAAGAACCAACACTAGATATAGGAACTTTAGCACCATTAGCAACAACAACGTGACCATTACCGGTATAGGGCGCAGTGAAATCCATGGAAGAAGGGTTCGGCGTCATGTGAGCAGAAGCACCGGTGTCCAGAAACCAATCAGACGTTTGAGCAGGAGAAATCTTATACTGAGCATCAAAAGCTGAAACTAAATTAGCAGTAGAAAGAGAAGGTGAACCACGACCATACCTTTGAGGACAACGATCCGCGTAGTGATTGAATTCCAGACAGATTTGGCACTTGGAAACATACTATCGTTTCCCTTTGCCACCCCCTCCACGGCCCTGATGAGAAGAGTTACAGCCAGAACCTGAAGTGGGTGGACGACCGCCTGACCCAGGCGCGACGGCGAATGCCGGAACAGCAATAGGCGGCAAATCCAGTGACTTGGTGAACTGCTCAAAATTATGAGCCTGTGCAACGAGGTTGCGGAAGGTAGACAGTGGTGTAATAACCATCCTTGTGTCGGAGAATCCGGAGAAAGCTGAGCCCAGCCCACACAAGAACCAATTACATTTGTTGTCATTGACGATCGGATGACCGAGGGATTGGAGTTGATCGCAAAGCAGGCCAAACTTGCGACTGAAATTAACGAATGAATCACCCCGCTTGCGAAGGCTGTAGAGTTCACTCCGAAGATGATTGATACAGGCTGAGGATGCGTGGGAATATGTGGTTTCGAGCAGTAACCATAGTGACCGTGCGGACGTGCACGCAAGAGTTTCGGAGAGAACTTCTTCCGACAAAGAAGAATTGAGAAGGGAAAGTATTTTCTGATCAGTGGCGTACCAAGTTTGATACGTAGGGTTCGGCTTCGTAACACCATCGAAGGTAACCGTCTCCGATGAAATCTGGACCGTACCATCGACGAAGAAGAAGACGTCATGGCTAGCGAGGAGTGGAATAACCTGATGCCGCCAAACAATATAGTTCGAAGATGTTAACTTCACGTGGAGCAGGTGCGCAAGAGTATTCAGCGGGAGGGAGGAAGAATCGGCCATGGAAAACCGCCACTGGAACTGCTGTGTGAAGAAGAACTGCCGAAAAAAAAATTAGAAAAAGGTAGGGTTATCGGTGTGTTAAGCTGATACCATGAGAGAATAGGTATTAATCACCGTATCTTTGGTGAGCGTATTATTTCACTATATAAAGAGGATTACAAAGAAATAATATATGGCAAGAATACAATGAATATTCTAACTAAGGAAAAGAATATATACAAATATACAAGAGAATAAAATCAAAGATTTGATTTTATTTGATCCGATCCATCTACGTTATTACTATGGCTTTCTATAGATTTCCAGTTATCCATAGTCGGCTCGGCCCGAAGAACAGATTCAAAGAAATAGACCGGAGCCATCAGCGCTTCCAAGTGTAATAACCCTATCCGTTGCGTAATTTTTAATATATTTAAATATATACTTTATATAATTTAATTAAATTAATATTTAATATATTTGTAATCTTTTATATATAATTAATAAAGATATAAAATTGTGTATCAAAACAAATATATATTTCATTCATTTCAAAATAAGCCATTAATTGTTTTAAAACTTTAATTATTTAATAAGAGTCTTTAAAATTCAAATTTATTTATGTTGAACAACAGAAACTAAGCAAATCTCAAAGATTTAATATTAATCTCTTCAATTAAATTGTATAATGTATCTTAAAAGAGTTGCATAAATATATATAGTTTTACATTTTTATGGTTGAAATTTAGGCCGAAAAAACAAAATTTTAAAAAGTAATTTTACTTTTATATATATATATAGATTTTTTTGATAAAATGAATCGAGAAAATTGAGTCATATCTTTGTTAGATTTCATATTTTTTTTAATTTAATAATTCAGTGATTTGATTAATATTGGATAAAATATATAGATTTCGAATCATGTACTAAATATTGTGGTATATTCATCTTGATATCATCTAATTTTGAAACACCTAAATTGGTGGAATAATTTAGATTTTGAAATCGAATAAAAATTTCTAGAATAAAAACGTCTAATTTTAATTTAATAATAATATAATTATTCTAAATATGTAATGAAGTTTAGGCGGGAAAATGGAATTGAAAAAAGTCATTTTGTTTATATATATATATATATATATATTAATTTATAAATGTGAGATATTAATTTATTTGTTGGTGCATGACCAAACATTAATTAAATCAAAATTATAAACACATATATGTTGGTCCTATATTTTTAGGATTTTTTCAGATATAACATAAATAATACAAAATATCATTTCTTACATGTTTTTACAATAGTTTCATATGTAATATAAATAATTTACAAAACATAATGTCTTATATATTATTTCATAGAAAGCATTTCAAATATAATAATAATAATAATAATAATAATAATAATAATAATAATAATAATTTAAGCTAAATATAAAAAATCAACATAAAACGGCATGTTCTTTGCATTGAAAAAATAAAAATTTAAAAGGTGGTGCTTGAAATTTCAAAAATTAAAAAGTCATGATTAAAATATAAATTTCATCCGTGATTTTTTATGCAATTAACTCTATCTAAAAATGCATAATCACAACTTATATTTGAAAATGAATAATTCATGTAACTCTAATATCATAATTATTTTACATGTAGATCATATATATTGCATTTTGCTTCCAATTGTATAATTCTAGATTTCAGATATTAACTTCTTCAAATTAAAATTAAAGCCAAATATAAGAAGTAAAAAAATATCATATTATATTTTTGTTTATCTATTTTAAAAAGTAAATTAAAATTTAACACGTGAATTTTACAAAATTTATATAGTTTATTTTCTATAGCTAGTATATTTCACGTGCTTACACAGTTTATAATATGATAATATAGTAATATAATTTTTTAAAATAAAATACATGATTTTATAAAATATATCTTTAATAAAAAATTATTTAAATTAAAATATCTCATAGTATAAAAATATATTAAATATTAAAATATAGCACAATTAATCAATAAAAAATATTTTATATTTAAAAAAATAATTTATTTTTTAATATGCAATATGGAAATCAAATTGAAGATCAAGAAAAAATTATTAATTTGATATATTTTTCATAGAAAACGGAGTTGAGATGAAAAAATTATAAGCCTTTGAAAATAAGAATGAAAAACAAAGAAAAAAAAATTATTTGAATATCATACTTTTTAAAAATAAAAAAATTATTTGTCCGGAATATTACATTTTTGTAAATTTTTTTAACATTCATGCTTTTATATAATTATAAATTATAGATTATAAATTCCTCTTGAAAGGTTATTAAAATATTTAATGAAGTTATATTTATGTATTAGATAATTGGGATGGAGCTTTTCCAAATATTTGAGAATCTATAGGAAACAAATCAAATTATTATTATTATTATTATTTTTTAATTATTATTATTATTATTACTATTACTATTATTATTATTATTATAAGGAAAAACAAATTATTTAATTAAAACACCCTAGACGCTTGATGCGTGGACCAATGTGTTGTTTAATTAACAAAATTATCTTCTAAATTATTGGAGTGATAAAATAATTAAATAGAATAAAAAATGGTTGCACGATTAGAAAATATCCTTAGAATTAATATTATCCAAATTTATAATAAATATTATCTTATTTATATGTAGATTTTGTGGATACTACTATTAGATGGTGAGGAAAGAGTGGAAAAATGTAAAAAGAAAAAAGGAGGTTGTTGTCCAAACACGCCGTAATGAAATATCTAATCTAAATGGAGGAATGGTCAGGTCAATGTGACATTTCATATCAATCGCCACATAAAGGACAATCAATGTTCTATACTCGTATTTTAGGCAATTTTGATATAATATAGTAGTTTTAAAATTTTTTTAATCAAATATAAATTTTTTTAAAATTATAAGTAAAGTCGCCTCGAAGAGGGGCGACCAACAATTAATCTTTTTTTTTTTTTTTGTTAAGTCGCCCATGGTATGGGCGACCTTCTTTTTTTTCTTTTTTCTTCTCCTTTCCTCGCAAAGGCACTTCTCTTTTTTTCTTTTTTTTTTTAATTATTTTTATTTATATGCTTGTGTATTGTGTGGTTGTGTTTGTGTGTGTTTGTGTGTGCGTGTGTAATAATAATAATAATAATAATATTATTATTATTATTATTATTATTAATTAATTAATAAACCGCAATGAAATTGAGCTCTAATCGTGTGTACATGTCTTCTACGGATTGTTTAAAGGGCTTCTTAAGATACAATTGATCGAAATGATGAGTTGATTCAATTTTTTACATAATAAAAAAAAGTGTAGCTTTGATAAACTATTGGAAGAATTATTAAAAATTTTGAATCTAATCGTTATTGACGAACAACTGTATCTTATGGAGCCTTTTAGACAATCTGTAGAAGACACATGCGGATTAGAATTTATTTTTATGGCTGTTTATTAATTATTATTATTATTATTATTATTATTACTATTATTATTATTATTATTATTATTAACTCATAAACTTATCATTTCGATCAATTGTATCTTAAAAAGCCCTTTAGACGATCTGTAAAAGACATGTACACACGATTAAAGCTCAATTTCATTGTTGTTTATTAATTAATAATAATAATAATAATTATTATTATTATTATTATTATTATTATTATTATTATTATTATTATTATTATTACACACATGCACACACAAACACACAAACACACACAATTTATAAATAAACATAATTGAAAAAAAAAAGAAAAAAGAGAGAAATGCCTGTGAAACAGGCGAGGAAAGAAAAGAAAAAAAAGGGTCGCCCATCACATGGGCGACATAACCAAAAAAAAAAAATTAACTGTTGGGAGGGGCGACATTCAAATTTGAGAGTCGCCCCTCCCCGGGGCCACTTTACTTATAATTTTAAAAATTTTAAAAATCTTATATTTGATTAAAAAAAAATTAAAAATACTATATTACATCAAATCTGCCCGTATTTTAAGCTAACAAATTACACAAACTCCGCACGTCTGTTTACAATATTAAATAATATTTTTATTAAAATTAAATAATATACACATTTATTATTAAATATTATAATAATATAATTAATACCACTTTATATTAAAATACTGAAATCATAGGTAATCTAAAAATATTTATATTTATAATATTATTAATGAGTTTATTTATAATTTCAATTTATATTATGTTAAAATAATAACCTTCTTTATTTAAAATAATACATTAGTATATTTTCAGAAGGAAAAATGATTCTTTACTAAAATGTGGTAGAATTGAACATACTGTATAGCCATAACAATGTATTGTTGGAAATGAGTTGAAAAAATTTCTACAAGTTTGATGTTATAAAAATAAAATTTCAAAGTATTATAAGTCTCAAAACATTTAGAATAAGGAAAAAAAATATTATGTTACAATTTTATGCGGGCATACATCTTTTTAAACAAATAAATTTTAACAAGAAAAACACAACAGTATCAATGTAATTATAATCTATATATACACACACACACACACACAAAAAATGACTTTGTTTCAATTTTATTTTCTCGCCTAAACTTCATTACTTAATTTAGAATAATTATATTGTTATTAAATTAAAATTAGACATTTTTATTCTATAAATTTTGATTCGATTTCAAAATCTAAATTATTCCACAAATTTACGTTTTTCAAAATTAGATAATATCAAAATAAATATACTGCAACATTTAATATATGATTCAAAATTTAGATATTTTATAGAATATTGATCAAATCACAAATTATGAAATTCCAAAAATATATGAAATCTAATAAATATATGACTCGATTTTCTCAATTCATTTTATCAAACCAAATCTATATATATATAATGAGTTTTTTTTAAATTTATTTTTTTCCACCTAAATTTCCACCATATAAATGTAAAAATATATATATATTTATGGAACTCTTTTAAGATACATTATTACAATTTAATCGAAAAAATTAATATGAACCATATTCAGGATTTGCTTAGTTTCTGTTGTTCAAAATAAATAAATTCAAATTCTAAGAAATTTTTGTTAACTCATAATATATTCAAAATAATAAATAAATCTGTTAGGAACGCAAAATCATTGTAGTTTTATTATATTATATTGAAAGTCATTAACAATTTTCATATAATTAAGCTATCAATTATTTAAATTACTCAATCGTGTGCATAGAATCTGATTTTATCAAATATAAAATTAAATTTTCACGGATCTTACCATAATTCAAAATTATTTATCATTTTTTGTCTCTCTCTTCTTTCTATATATTTTATCAAAATTATCACTAAATATTTTAAGGTCTCTCTTTTTTGTTCTCCTCCTCTTGAAGTCTATTGCTGTGTTCATTTTTCAGAAAATAAATGGTAAGACAATGTATGATAATATGTGTTATATTTCAGTTGTTACAAAAGTCTATACTCTTCAAAATATTATTTTTACGTTTATTTTATTTTTAATTTTTTTTATTCATGTGTTGCTTTCAATTTATCATAAACATATTTTATTTTCTTAACTATTTTTCTTTCTTATTTTTAAACAAAAAGTTCTTCCATCTCTTTCATTTTTTGTTTGATTGTTCTTGTGATTTTCGGTTGAGATCTCCTAATTATTTCGAAGTATAAGCACCGTGCGATTTTTCATTAGCTTTCAAAGTATTTGTGTCTATCAAATTTCAATTTTTTGTAATATTATTACATTTAATTATCAATTTGCAAAATATTTTTTTCTTAATTTGGCTGTATAATTGACAATTTTTACGAGATATGTACAAATTTTTATTTTCTTTAATCTGTTGATATCGCTTTTTTTTTAATTTAATTTGATTCAACCTTCTATAAATTATGGATATTATGCTTATCAATTTGTGAACGAGACTAATTCTAATAGAAGAAAAGACGAAACATAAAATTACAACAAAATTCTACTGATTATACAAAAAATTAATCACTGACGTACAAATACACACCTTCTACAATATATCATATAACATGAATATATGTTTATATTACAAAATTAAAATATATATATATATCTCACACTACTATAATGACAAACCAAAATACAATAAATTGTTATGTACAAAGATAAGAATAATTTTAAATAACTACGACGCACATATGGTACACTTTTTCCTTACAAATTAGTACAGTCGTAACTTAAAAGATATTCATATTGTTAAGCAAAATATTTATTTTTTGATATGATCTATAAAATATTAATCTTCCCAATTTATAGAAAATGTATATCTAATATAACAAGGCAACTACATTATTCAATATAAAAATATTTATATTTATAAGGATAATAAATAAATAAAATTTTAGATTTATACAGTGTAACTAATTTTAATTAAATAAGATTTTTATATATTTAAATTACCTGATTATTTAATGAAAATTTATAAAAAGCATAGGTTGCATTAATATGTCCTATAAAATAAATGATATAACTTTTATTTTGAAAAAATATATTTTTAATATCTTCCACTAACAAATTAATAATAATCCATATTAATTTTTAAATTCGAATATGAAGATATTATTTTAAAATATAGTTTTATTTTTTACCATGTGCCGATTTAATTGCAACTACTTTCTATATTTATCTTCCACTATTATTTTATGAATTAGTGTCTTAATTATTATAATCTTCATAAAAATAATATAATGTACATTAAATTTTAGAATATATTAATGAAGTTTATATTTTTAAAAAAAAATATCTTCAGTGACACATGTGCATCACTTAAGACAGCCGAAGACGCTACACAGCAGCAGAAGCCTGTGAAGAAAATGAGACTCACCTTCATCACTATCACCAATGGCTTTGTTTTACTTCTATCAGCGATTTCTGCTGTCAAATCCACCATTGAAGAACAAATTGACATCAGAAGATCCGATTTTCCACATGGGTTTCTCTTTGGAGCTGCAACTTCTGCGTATCAAGTGTGTGTTTCTCTTTGTTTACCCTTTTTTATTTTCAATAACTTTCAAGAATGTTTGTTTTTTTTGGTTAAATTTAATCTGTATCCTTTGTTTAGGTGGAAGGATCAGTACTTGAAGATGGTAGGAGCATCAGCAACTGGGACGTTTTCTGCCACACTGAAGGTAATAAACTAAATTTGTTGTGTCAAGATTTTCTTGATTGAATCGTGTATTCATATTTTACTGCGGATTTTGGATTTCGATGTCTTTATATTCTTTTTTCAGGCAGTGTGCTGGATGGGAGCAATGCTGACATTGCGGATGACCATTACCATCGTTACATGGTACTATTCTTGCGATTCTTTTATTTAGTTTTGCCCTAATCTGAAAATCTAAGCTCATGGAGAGGGTGAAGCAATGGTTGAAACTTCTGTATTTGTTTCTTGATTTTTAATTAATCAATCCCAGGAAGATATTGAGCTGATGCATTCACTTGGGTTGTCTGCTTACCGGTTTTCGGTTTCATGGAGTAGACTTCTTCCTAGTATGAACTTTCCTAATATACCAATTTGAAGTTTGCAAATACTTTTGTTTGTTCCCACTTTCTGTGATTTGTTATGGGCTGTGATTCTTGATTATGAACATAGGAGGGAGACTTGGTGGGGTTAACCAAGTTGCTGTCCAATTCTATAACAACCTCATAGATAATCTCCTACTTAGAGGTACTGTGCAGAGTGATAATCTTGTTTATTCAGTGACTCAGCGCCCTTCGATTAAGTCTCCTAGTTTGTTTCAGTCGATTCTTGATAAGATAGAATACAGGTATTCAGCCGTTTGTGACAATTTTCCATCATGAATATCCTCAAGAAATTGAAGAGAGATTCGGGGGCTGGCTTAGTCCTCTGATGCAGTAAGCATATATCCACTTCCTGTTAACACGATTTCTACTAGAAATATCCTTTTTCTGAGAGTAATATACTTATCTGCATCTATGTATATGATTTAACAGGGAAGAGTATCTCCATTTTGCTGAAATATGTTTCAAAAACTTTGGTGATCGGGTGAAGTATTGGGTTATGATCAATGAGCCCAATTTATACGCGGAAATGTCCTATGAAAGAGCAGCGTATCCGCCTGCCCGATGTTCACCTCCTTTCGGAAACTGCGCCAGTGGAAATTCAGATGTCGAGCCTCTGCTAGTAGTGCACAACATGTTGTTGGCCGTTGCCAAAGCTGCTAAGTTGTATCGTGACAAATTTAAGGCAAGTACGAGTAATCAATAACCTTGAATGATGTATGAGAAAATGGTATATAGTAAGTTAAATTTGTTTCTATTCCTTATGTACAAATTGATCTTGATGCAGCCCAAAGTGGACGGTGCATTAGGCATCACTGTGTGTGCTTTCATGTATGTACCAATGACTGATAGTGATAACGACAAGGTAGCTGCAAAACGGGCCTTAGCTTTTAATGTTGCTTGGTAAGTGTCGTAATCAACATAAGTGGCAAAGAGAAGAAAAAATATCCAAAAAGGAAATTGTTTGTGTTTCTTGTATCATAATATGTGAGGTTTATTTTTCTTTAAAGGGCATTGGATCCACTTGTGCGCGGGGATTACCCTACAGAAATGAAGAACTATCATGGAAGCGAATTGCCAAGGTTTTCTTCAGAGGAAAGATTGCTTTTACGAGAGAGCATAGACTTTATAGGGATAAACCATTACGGCACACTTTATGCAAAGGATTGTATCCATTCTAACTGCCTCTGCAATGTATCTAGCTGCACCCAAGGTAATGACCGTGCAATCCGGGGGTTCGTCTTCACTAGTGGGGAGCACGATGGTGTTCCAATTGGGGAACGAGTATGAAGTTCTGATTCTTAATCTCAGACAAACATTTTCCTTTTCATTTCTTAACAATGCAGATTACTGTTCCTGTGTTCTTTTTGACATGATCAAGGATCATGTGTCTTTATTTTTCTTGCAGACGGGAATGTCTCGATTTTTTGTGGTTCCAAGAGGTATGGAAGCTATTGTGCGCTATGTCAAGGAGAGATACCATAACAAGGCAATGATTATTACTGAAAATGGTAAATGGATGCTTTACTAAACACTGATGCCAACTTTTTGCATAATCACTTCTTCAAAAGCACAATTTTTCACGAACACCCCTGTATTTTGACTTGATCATTCCTGGTAGTTACTACAGATTGTATTTATGATTGAATCTCTACAATGTTTGTCTTTCATCTTTGTGGTATAGAATCTGATCTGACTGTGATTGCAGGTTACGCGTCTCTAGGCAACGAAGGTGACAACCTCCAGCATGATCCCAAGAGGGTTCACTATCATCAGTCATATCTTGCATATCTTGCTCAAGCCATCAGGTATTTAAGTTTGAATTAAACGGCCTAAATATTATGAAAAAGAAACATAATTCTCGATCGTCTGAAGCTAGAGATTTAATTTGTTGATTCTTCGTAATCTGGTTGATCGAAATTTGCAGGGACGGGGCGGATGTGCGCGGATACATGATATGGAGCTTGATGGATAATTTTGAATGGACGAATGGATACGGCCCCAAATTCGGATTGTACTACGTTGATCATCCGACAATGAACAGAATTCCGAAACTCTCTGCAACTTGGTATAGAGATTTCTTGGGTAACGTCAGCCATGCTGATGGGAACTTCTCTGCTACAAATTCATATGAAAATAATGATGCATTAGGGATTCAGTCTGAATGATGTATGTATAGTTTGCATGTATCGAAATAATTATAGACATACACACACGCGCTTATATATATATATGTATATGTATATATATGTATATATATCAATGTTGCAGAATCGGTAGTCGGCTCTTTCAGGGCCGCCAAGCACCTAGGCTGACTAGGCGCTGCCTAGATTTAAAAAAAAAAAAAAAAAAAAAAGATTTTGATCATTTATTGGTTTATAGAATATTTCTAATATTTTTAAAATAATGTACTTTTAATACATAATTATTATTTTTTGTGTGTGTTTCATGATTTATAATATAATAATATACTAAAAAATAGTATATAAATTTTAAAATATAACAATAATTATATAAAATATATTTTTAATAAAAATTATTTAAAATAAAAATATCTCACAATATAAAAATATAGTAAATATTTAAATATCCCACGATTAATCTATGAAAAAATATATTTGAAATTATTTTTTTTTAAATATGCAATATGGATATCAAATTGAAAATCATGATAAGATGATTAATTTGATATATTTTTTTTTATAAAAAATGAAGTTGAAATGAAAAAGTTATAAGCATTTAAAATTAAAGTGAAAAAAGAAAAAGAAAGAAAAAATATAGTATACTTTTTAAGAATAGAAATGATATTTAGGCGGGAAAATGACAATCTTGTAAATATTTTCAATTATCCTATTATTATATAGACTAGTTAAGCTATCTATTTGTGTGAATTTCTCTAATTTAATTTAGTTATATAATATTATGAAATTAAAATATTATATAACATTCATATATTTTTTTTTTCTTTCTCTTTTATTTTCTAAACAATGTATGTTCAATAGTTAGTCTCAAATATGTGCAGTGCAAATTATTACAATTATTAATGTAATACGATAATTTTATTCACCCACCTCGTCCCATCCCCCACATATATAAATATATGAATCTAATATATTTTAAAGAGTAAATGAATATAATATTTTCAACACAACATAAATATGTATATTTACAGTAAGCAAAATATTGCATAATAGTTTTTATGATGGTGGAATGCATTGGTTTTTAAAAAATTATTTTTTTGTGATCGTAGAAAAACTTATATATTTGACAAAATATATATATATATATATACACATTCAAATACCTAAGAAGAATTTTTGGTGGAATATCTCTAAAAGATTAGAATTTCTTTCAAAAATTTACTGATAAAATAAATTATTTCAATAGAACATGTATATGCTGAAACAATATGTCAATGATAAAATAAATAAATAAATATACATTTAACATTATAATATTAAAAAAAGCCAATATTTTCAAATAATTAGAAATTATAATTATATTTTTCAATTTCATTAAACATGAAAAACTCAAATTTTTTTTAATAAAAACTAGAGTAAAGAACAAAAAAATCACCATTATAGGATATTATTTTTTGTATTTTTTATGTATTTAAATAGACAAATATCAAAAGCTATACATAATCTTATAACATTGATTTCTTACTTTGATATTTAGAGAATGAATTTTTCAATATCTACTTTGTTATTTTAATTAAATATATATAAAAATATATAACAATTAACTTAAGAAAAACTATTTTATACTTAATAACTAATTTTTTTATGCATATATATGTAAAGATGCAATATAGATGTCTACTAAAAAATTGTTAAAATATAATTAATTACATATATTTTCATAAAAATAGAGTTGAAACAAAAAAATTATAAGCTTTTAAAATTTTTAGTGAAAAATAATAATAAAAAAGATAATCAAATAAATATATTTTGATAGATAATAATAATACAACATAATTTTTAGTATATCTTAAAAATAATAAGTGTAATCTTGATATTGAAAATCGTGACTCTATTAATCAAATTGTATTATTATATCTTACTTACAGATAGATATTGATATAGATATATAGAAAAACAAATACCATAATTAGAAAGTAATTTATACAAAAAAATTTGATATTTTCTAGACGATACTTCTATTTATATATACATATAGTGATAGTCTATAGGCTACTTATAATTAATTATATCATTTATCCCATGTCAGAAATAAAAACAACAAAATTTAGTAAATTACGACGTAAAAAATGATATGAAGTTTATTTACAGGTATATGTATATACATTAGAATCAATAAAAAATAATATACAAATTTAATGTGTCAAGGAAATATATGAAGATCACAATTCAAAGGTAATCAAATCTTTTAATATAGAAAGATTGTAATTCTAAGTAGAAGTTTGGTGAAATTTTTGTATTGTAATCCTCATAATTTATTGTTTATGGAAATATTTATTTGGTTTAATGAATGTAAAAGAAATATTATTTATAACATTATAATTATGTTGACCAAAAATTAGACATTTTATCGCTTTAGAAATTAATGTAGCGGGAAAAATTGATGCTGCTATTTTTAGGGTGACTTCTATTTATATATATATATATATAATCATTTAATTTTCGATAAATTTTAACTAGAAAAAATTAGGACAATTTTTTTTTCAAAATGAAAATTAAAAACTATATATATATGGAAAATGGCAAAATTAGGACAATAGCTTTCGGGTCCTGGCAAAAATAGGACGCTATGTTTTCGGTCTTGCAAATTAGAATAATAAGTCATTAATTTTTGCAATTTTAGGACAAAATAGCCCAAACCTATCATATTTGGATTTTTTGTGGAAAAATTGCAAAAATTAGGACAACAACTTTAGGAATCTGGCAAATATAGGACACTATGTTTTCGGCCTTATATCTTTAATTTTTGCAATTTTATGACAAAATAGCTCAATTATCAGACATTTTGTTGATTTTGATTGTGAGATGATAATTGTTTCCATATTTGCTTATGACATGATAATTTAATATAACATAACTATATTTTTAGGATATAATAGCCTAATTATTTTTTTAAACATAGTTGATATTTTTACGAAAAATTTGACACATTTTTTTCTTCAAATACTCTAAACTAGCTATCAATTTATAATGTTATATACTAATATTTTTTTGATCAAAATAAATTTGATTTAAGAAATTATAATGGAATAGTTCCTGAAAAATATGCCCAACAAAAATAGTTTTCTTTCAAAGATACAATTAGTTTGAAACATAAAAAATAAACTAATTTTATATTAATTAATATCTATTAATGTCAGTTTATATTGAATTTAATTTGAATTATGTTAGAATCATGAAAAAATTGTAGTAACCAAATTCAATATTGAATTCTTACAAGTAATAACATCAATATGTAAGTTTATATATTGATTTAAGATAAATTTACATATGTGGAACAATTATTTTATTTATTTTTAAATTAAATATAACTTTTGATAATGCAATTTATAACAAAACTAAAAAAATTCTTGCACGGGCTATATCATAACTGTCTTTTATTTGTTGAAATTGCCTTCATGGTAGCAGCCACGGTAGGCTAAAGAAATTCTTCAAAATCAATAAAAAGCCCAAATTTTGGCTATTTTGTCATAAAATCGAAAAAAATAAAGACTTATAGTCCTAATTCACAAGTTTGAAACATAGTGTCCTATTTTTGCCAGACTCTTAAAATTAAAGTCCTAATTTTGCAATTTTTTTATTTTGACTAAGGTCAAAATTAGAAAAAAGAATGTTCGAATTTGATAGGTTTGAGCTATTTTGTCCTAAAATTGCAAAAATTAAAGACTTATTATCCTAATTCACAAGCCCGAAAATATAGTATTCTATTTTTGCCAGACTCCTAAAGTTATTTTCCTAACTTTGCAAAATTTCATATATATATATATATATATATATATATGTGTGTGTGTGTGTGTGTGTGTGTGCGCGTGTGTTTGGACCGTCTAGGTTCTGTCTAGCCCGACTAATCGTCCGCCTAACTTATCTAGACATAAAAATTAGATAATCGTCCGCCTAACTTATCTAAACATAAAAAATAGATAACAATATTGTTATTAACATAATCGGATTGATCAGATATCATCTAGTGCTTAGACATCAACTAAACTGCCATCAAAATTGATTTTTGTATCAATGATATATATATGTGTGTTGTTTTTAAAGACCAGACTCTTAATTTTTTTTTTTTACAAAAAGATTTGATCTGAGAAGAGCGTTTTGAAAAGAAAAAAAAAATTATATATTATTGCTCCATATAGATAGATTTGAAATCTACCAAAATTCCAAAAAGATCCCAAAATGAAAGTGACAGGGTACAGGTCAAATAGCTAAAAGTAATAAATAAAAAATTTCACAGAAAATGTATTATATATATATATATATAAATGATAAGGAACTCAATATTGGGTTTATTATGAAGCCAAATTCATGAGGTGGCATGTCAAATCAACAACTTTAATAGAGCCAATACATGAGGTGATATGTCAACTCATCATCCTTATAATTAAAAGTAACAAATTAATAATAATTTAGTTATGTATGATTATTATTATTATACTTTTGGCACCTTATGTATTTGACTCAATAAGAAACTCAATGTTGAATTCCTTATCATTCCACATATATATTAATTTTTTTTGTTGTTAATCAAATAAAAAGGAATTGTACGATGTGCTACTTTTATAATTAAAAAATTAAAAATTATTTACAAATATTAAACTTTACCTAAAAATATTATGTTGTGCGTGTGAACAAATAGTTCCGAGACAAAGCCAATATGGGAGCATCTAAGGAAGAACTAGTATTTCTCATATGCGTTGCACAAATTATAATATAATGATATAATAAATTCTTATAAACTTAGTAATATAATTTTTTGTAAATAAAATAATAATTATATAAAATATATTTTTAATAAAAAATAAAAATAAAATATCTCACAATATAAATATAATAAATATTAGAATATAAAACAATTTATATATGAAAAAATATTATATTTAAAAATTAATATTTTATTTTTTATATGCAATATGGATATCAAATTGAACATCACAAAAATGATTACTTTGATATATTTTTCATAAAAAAGAGAGTTGAGCTAAAAAAGTTATAAATTTTTGAAAATTAGTATAAGAAAAAAAAACTTAATTTAATATTATACTTTATAAAAATAAAAAATTGATTTGTGCGAGAAAATAAAATTTTGCAACCGTTTTACTTTTATATAATCATAGATGTGCATATTTTAAAATGGATTCAAGCCCGATGTTATAAAAAAGAATAGAATATGTCTATTTTGAAGTGTACTCAAGTGAGGTGAGCCCGTTACCGTGCAACTCTTTTCTTGTTAAATAAATGTATTTTTAATGTATTTTATATTAATTCTTTAAATATTCCCATCTACTGGGTTTTTTTTAAAATAATGCGAAAAAAAGAAAAAATTTACGAAATAGGCATGTTCAGTTTTAAAAAATAGGTAAAACGTCACCGCTGTTGACGTTATTTTGAAAAAACGTCACCGGAGGTGACGATTTTAAATTTAAATGAAAGAACGTCACCTTAGGTGACTTACTTTCTGTTTTATCATATATATATACACATACATCATACATTCATATATATATATATATATATTATATATATATACACACTGACATATATATATATAACCTGTATTATATATATATTTTTAAAATATATATTCTTATTAATATATATATATATGTATATATTTATAAAATATATATTTATAATCTAAATTAACATTTTGAATATATATATATTTTATATTTTATTTATTCAGTAAATATATCAAAATAAATATTAAAATATAATTAATAAAATTAAAATATTATAATTTTATTTAAGATAATAAAAAATATTGAAATTTATTTTTATAATATATATTATATATATGTATTTATAAAATATATATTTATAAATAATAATATATATTTTGAATATGTATATATATATTTATTAAGTAAATATATAAAAATATATATTAAATTATAATTTTAAAAAGTAAAATGTTATAATTTTATTTAAGATAATAAAAAAATTGTTAAATTAAATAATAATTTTTAATTATTAATTCATATTTTGAAAATAAAAAATATATAAATTTATATATATATATATTTATAAATAATAATATATATAATATCTGAATATATATATATATATTTATATATTATTATTATATATACATATATTATTTATTTTAAAAATATGAATTAATAATAAAAAATATTATTTAATTTAACAATTTTTTTATTATCTTAAATAAAATTATAACATTTTACTTTTTAAAATTATAATTTAATATATATTTTTATATATTTACTTAATAAATAAAAATATATATACATATTCAAAATAAATAATATATATATAATAATAATACATAAATATATATATATATGAAATTAAAAAAATACAATAAACGTCACCTAAGGTGACGTTTTTAGTCATATATATATTATATATTATATATACAAATATATATTTATTTATAAAATATATATTTATAAATAATATATATAATATCCGAATATATATATATATATATATATTCATATATTATTATTATATATATTATTTATTTTAAAAATATGAATTAATAATAAAAAATTATTATTTAATTTAACAATTTTTTTATTATCTTAAATAAAATTATAAAATTTTACTTTTTAATTTAATATATATTTTTAAAATATTAAATTATAATTTTAAAAAGTAAAATGATATAATTTTATTTAAGATAATAAAAAAATTTATTAAATTAAATAATAATTTTTAATTATTAATTCATATTTTGAAAATAAATAATATATATATAATAATAATATATAAATATATATATGTCCAAAAAAAATAAAAATGGAATAAACGTCACCTAAGGTGACGTTTTTTATTTAATTTTTATAATATATATAGTATATCTATATATATATAACACATACATCCTGCATCCATGCATATATATATATATATATATGTATCTACACACACATACCACAACAACATATATATATATATTAATAATATTTAAATTAAAAATAATTTGTAATTATTAATTTATATTCTAAAAATAAAATAATATATGTATATATTAATAATATATAATTATGTATATATTTTTATAAAATATATATATTTATATTCTAAATATATATTTTGATTATATATATATATTTTTTATTAAGTAAATATATAAAAATATATATTAAATTATATTGTTTTATAAATATATTTGTTATAAATTATATTTCTAAATTATATTTGTTATAAATATATTGTTTTAAATTTTAAATTTATGATATGTATTATTTATTTTATTGAAATAATAATTTTAAATTATATTTAAATTAAAAAATAAATTTTAATTATTTATTTTAATTATTAATTCAATAAAAATAATAATATATTTTTATTTATGTGTAATTTTATTTTCTAAAAAAATATATATATTTTAATAATATATAAATATATATATACAAATAATAAAAATTAAAAAAATAAAATAATTTTCTTTTAATTACAGAAATATTTGAAATATATATATATAATATATATATAATATATATACATACCATACATACATGGGCCAGAAACGTCAGGCCCACTGACATTTTATTGGAAACGTCAGTGGGCCTGACGTTTTTTTAATATTTTTTTTTTTGGCCCAAAAGAAATTGGGGTTGCCAAGGTTCGAATTCGAAACCTCTGTTGCAACCAACCAGCTTTTGACCATCGGGGCACATTCAATGTTTGAAAATTTATGATGTAATTTTATATATATTATAAATTTAAAATTTAAAACAATATATTTTTAACAAATATAATTTAGAAATATAATTTATAACAAATATATTTATAAAAAATATAATTTATAACAAATATATTTATAACAAATATAATTTAGAAATATAATTTATAACAAATATATTTATAACAAATATAATTTAGAAATATAATTTATAACAAATATATTTATAAAACAATATAATTTAATATATATTTTTATATATTTACTTATATATTTTTAATATATGAAATTAAAAAAATACAATAAACATGAACTAAGGTGACGCTTTTACATTTATGAAAAGAGGGGACTCAAAGAGACTTCTTTCTCTTTCCAAGTACGTACTAAGACACCGGAAAAGGCCAAGAAGCAAAGCCCGGATGGAATCTTCATTGAAAAGTGAAGTGGACCGAGGGTGGTAAGCAAGAGCGAGGGCTTGATAGTCGAATCCGAGCATGCCCCCCCCCCCCCCCCCCCCCCAACCTAAGTAAGCTGCCAAGGGCATGGAAGCCTTCTAACTCTAGAGATGCCCCCCCCCCCCCCACCTAAGTAAGCTGCCAAGGGCATGGAAGCCTTCTAACTCTAGAGTCTCCCGTTACACTTTCGCCTCATGCAGAAAGAGCCTACGTGGGGCTGAGCGTCGGTCTTAGGTCTTATGGCTGCTCCTTTGCTTCGGAGGGAAAGTCAAAAAGTATGGATGAAGTCAGAAAAAGTACATAAGGAGTGAGAAAGAAAAAACTTGGTTACGGGAACCGAAGGTTAGACCGACTACTTTAGTAGAGATAGACCTAAAAAAGTTTCTTCCTACCCCTGTCAATGTTGCCAATTGCCAGAATACCTCGTGTATACATATATATAATATCTATTATATATAGATATATATATATATATTTATAAATAATAATATATATAATATCCGAAAATATATATATATATATATTTATATATTATTATATATATAATATTTATTTTCAAAATATGAATTAATAATTAAAAATTATTATTTAATTTAATAATTTTTTTTATTATCTTAAATAAAATTATAATATTTTACTTTTTAAAATTATAATTTAATATATATTTTTATATATTTACTTAATAAATAAAAAAATATATATATACATATTCAAAATATATATTATTATTTATAAATATATATTTTATAAATACATATATATATATATATAATATTATAAAAATAAATTTAAATATTTTTTATCTTAAATAAAATTATAATATTTTAATTTTATTAATTATATTTTAATATTTATTTTGATATATAAATATATATTTTATAAATATATACATATATATATTAATAAGAATATATATTTAAAATATATATATACATATATTTACAGGTTTTATATATATATATATGTGTGTCAGTGTGTGTGTATATGTATATATATATAATATATATGCATGTATGGATGTATGTATGTATTATATATATTGTATATATATATAACATATAACATAAAGAAGTTAAGATTTAAAATCGTCACTCCCGGTGACGTTTTTTCGAAATAACGTCACCTGCGGTGACGTTTTACCTATTTTTAAAAACTGTTCCAAAACATGCCTATTTCGTAAATTTTTTTTATTTTTTGCATTATTTTGAAAAAAAAAACCCCATCTACTTGCAATTTTAACTTGTGAAGACACTATGTTGTGTTGTATATATTATAGAAATTTAAATAGCTAATTAGGTGGCAATGCCAATAATGTGGCAGTAGGTATAATCTAGCAAAATCTGTATGTGGGCCCCTGAAATTTACTTGGAGTCACCTTTTTTATTTATTTAATAACACAAGAACCTTCAATTGTTAAATTAATAATATTGAAATAATTAATAACCTTTTCAACTTGTATTGTGGTGAAGTAATTGACAAGTTTATCCTTAATTGTGTTTCACTGTGTTACAGACTTGTAGCCGGTAAAATAAATTCAATATATATATATATATATATATATATATATCAATTGTGTCCACCTTAAAGATAATCGTGGGCCACTACATAGAACTTTTAATTTTGAGGTTTTAAAATTATAAAATAAAATTTCGATCCATTTGATCTATTATATCTTTTAAAATCTTAAAATATGAACATAGTAATTTTATATTTTAAAGTGTACATTTTAAATTTAATATTTCTTTATTATATGATTATAAAAATATGATAATTATCTTAAGACTTGTTCTACAAATAAATAAAAATCAATAAAGGTTACAATTTACAAATACACATATTGATATGTTAATCGACTTCCAAACTGGCATCTGCTATCAAATGACTATTTTCTTTTTTCTTTTTTCTTTTTTTAAATTATGTTTCAAAAATATTTTATATTTAAAAAAAATTGTTTAAGTAATATTTTTGTCCCAAAGAAGATTATATTACAAGAATCTATGTCTAGTTTTATTAGTTAAAGTAAAATATTAAATGTTTTATTTTATAAAAATATATATATAATTGAATAAGTCAAAATTAATAAATAAAGAAGTCGTATAATTACAAATTTATAATTTTTTAAAAAAAATTCCCTTCATGAAATTGATTAAAAACAAAAATTTTATTCTTATTTAACGATAGAGTACTCGATGTTTTATTTTATAATTGCATAACATATTTTTTCCATATGAAATTTTTGATGTTTTATTTTGTATTCCACGATAACTAAATATAGTTATCTATGTGTTATAATATTAAAACTAACGTACAAGTAATGTATATCAAGGATAATGAAGTAAAAATATGAAACAGTAAATATAACAGAGAGTTCTCGATTTAGAAAAAGTCAAAAACACTAGATTGTTTTGTAATATATCCTTTATTTAAATAAAATGTTTTCCTACAAAGGGCACATGCTCTGTTTTCGAAAGGAGCGAAGACAACAGCAGAGGAATGAAGAAATGAAGCTAACATGCATTCCTATCATCCATTTCTTTATTCTACTTCTTTCAGCGGTTTATACAGTCCAATCCACCATTGAAGAACAAATTGACCTCAAAAGATCCGATTTTCCACATGGGTTTCTCTTTGGAGCTGCCACTTCTGCGTATCAAGTGTGTGTGTGTTTAAATAAAAATCAAGTTTTTTGTTTTTTTTCTTCTCCAAGATCGCCTTGGACATCTGTATTCATTTGTTTAGGTGGAAGGAGCAGTTCTTGAAGATGGTAGAAGCCTAAGCAACTGGGACGTTTTCTGCCATGTAGAAGGTATCACTGAATTAAAATATTTTGCCAATATTTTCTTGATTTGACTTTTTTATTATTTCATTTTTTTATTTTAGCTGTGGGTTTTGGCTTTGGAAATCTTCAGGAAATATAGGAGATGGGAGCAATGCTGATATAGCTGATGATCATTACCATCGTTACATGGTATCATTAATTCCCTCAAATTTTCTTGTTCTAATTAAAACTGGGGATAGTTTGAGCTTGTAAAACATTATTATTATTATTATTATTATTATTTTGATTATTTTGGTTGATCAATTCCAGGAAGATATTGAGATAATGCATTCAGTTGGGTTGTCTGCTTACCGGTTTTCGATTTCATGGAGTAGACTTCTTCCTAGTATGAACTTTCCTAATTTACCAATTTGGTGTTGTTTTCTAAAATAAATGCATATATATATGTATGTATGTATGTATGCATAATGAGGTTGAGATTCTTGATTAATCTCTTGCTGATTATGAATATAGGAGGGAGGCTTGGTGAGGTTAACCAAATTGCTGTCCAATTCTACAACAACATCATAGATAATCTCCTACTTAGAGGTAATATCGCCGTTCGATTAGGATTAATACTTAGTTTAAGATGATATCTGATAGATCAAAAACAGGTATTCAGCCTTTTGTGACAATTTTCCACAATGAGTATCCTCAAGAACTCGAAGATAGATTCGGGGGCTGGCTTGATCCTCGAATGCAGTAAGCACGTCTATATGACCTCTTTTGGGTTAGCTGAATTCTAGATTGATATTGATCTTATGAAATAGCATTTAGTATCCAAGAATGTTGGTTTCTTGTATAATTTTCTACATGGGATTTTGATATCAAACAGGGCAGAGTATATCCATTTTGCTGAAATGTGTTTCGGAAAATTTGGTGATCGCGTAAAGTATTGGATTACAATCAACGAGCCCAATATCTACGCAGATTTTGCTTATGAAAGGGGGGTATTCCCACCTCTTCGATGTTCACCTCCTTTCGGTAATTGTGCCAATGGAAATTCAGATGTTGAGCCTCTGATAGTCGTGCACAATATGTTGTTGGCCCATGCCAAAGCCGCTAAGTTGTATCGTGAGAGGTTTAAGGCTAGTTTCACTAATCATAACTTTTAAAGACATAAAACATGGTGTTTTGTAGATTTAATCTGTATCTATTCCTTCCATACAAATTGGTCTTGATGCAGTCTGAAGTGGATGGTGTATTGGGCATCACTGTGAACGCGTTCATGTTCGTACCAATGACGGATAGCAAAGAAGATAAGGAGGCTGCAAGTAGGGCATTAGCTTTTAACGTTGCTTGGTAAATTTCAGAATAAAAGAAAGAGAACAAAGTAACAAAAATCAGTCTGTTTGGTCTATCATGATGCACTTTTTTTTTTTTTTTTTTTGTCATTAAAAGGGCATTGGATCCACTTGTGTTTGGAGATTACCCTCAAGAAATGAGGAATTATCACGGAAGCGAATTGCCAAGGTTCTCCTCAGAGGAAAGTGCACTTTTAAGCAACAGCATAGACTTTATTGGGATAAACCATTATGGATCACTTTATGCAAAGGATTGTATACATTCTAGTTGCCTCTGCAATGATTCTAGCTGCACAGAAGGTGGCGATCGTGCAATTCGGGGGTTCCTGTGCACTAGTGGAGAGCGAAATGGTTTTCTGATTGGGGAACCAGTGCGAAATCTTGATCCTTTATCTCCAATATATATAGTTTTTAACATTACTGACAATGCAGTCTACATTTCAATTTACACTAATTCGTTAAGGATCATCTTTCTGTTTGTCTTGCAGACAGGAATGCCTTGGTTTTATGTGGTTCCAAGAGGCATGGAAGATATTGTTCGCTACGCCAAAGAGAGATACCATAACAAGGCAATGATTATTACTGAAAATGGTAAAATAGATGCTTTACTAAACACTAATGTCAGCTTTTTGTATAATCACTTCTTCAAAAGCACAATTTTTCGTGAACACCTCATATTTTGACACGAACAATCGTGGTAGTTTCTACAGATTGCAGTAATTATTGAATCTCTACAATGTTCATGTCTTTCATCTTTGTGGTATAGAAGCTGATCTGACGGTGATTGCAGGTTACGCGTCCCTAGACAACGAAGATGACGACCTCCAGCATGATGATCCCAAGAGAATTCACTATCATCAGTCATATCTTGCATATCTTGCTCAAGCTATCAGGTATGTAAGTTTGAATTATACAGCTTGAACATTATGAAAAAGACATGCAATTCTCGATCATCTGGCGCTAGAGAATCTTGTTTATTATTCGTAATCTGGTTTATTGACATTGGCAGGGACGGGGCGGATGTGCGCGGATATCTGGTATGGAGCTTGATGGATAACTTTGAATGGGCGAGTGGCTATGGCCCCAAATTCGGATTATATTACGTCGATCATAAGACATTGAACAGGATTCCGAAACTCTCTGCAGCTTGGTATAGAGATTTCTTGAGCAATTTAAGTTCTGTTGATGCAAACTTCTCTGCTACAACTTCATATGACAAGAATGATGCATTGGGGACTATTCAATCTGAATGATGAATGAATGCATAGTGTGTTGTGGTTTCAAGTCCTGCCTTTTTTTTTTTTTTTTTTTTAATGTTTTTTTCAAAATGTTCTTTTGAAATAAAAATTAGGGTTTTCTTGAGATTGCACTGTAAATTCTTCATGAATCTCTCTCTCTCTATCTCAAAATCTGCAATTTTGAACTTTTTTTTACATTTGCATGTGATATATAATTTTTGTATTTAATAACAATACTACATCTGTTTCTTTTTTTTTCGATTTATATTACTAGTAATAAGGACGGACCCAAAATTTTACCATATGAGAGACGATGAGACTGTATACGATTCTTTTTCATAGAAAAAAGAATGTATAAATAGCTAAACAAAATTGGAAAAATGTGTGAATGGCTGAATAAAATTGAAAAAAAAAATGTTCAGTTAAATTATTTCGAAAAACGAATATTAGATATTTTAACATGACAAAAGGACAATTTAACTGTCAAAGGGAAAAAGAATTTAAAACTGCAATAATTACTTTTATAAGATTTGATCAAGATAATAAATATATAATTATCCATAAGAAAGTAATATTATATATATTAAAATGTATACTAAAGTATAAATTTCTGAAAGACAGCCCACTACTTTCAGATAGTATTATTATAAAATATTTTATGGTGCAAGTATTAAAATATATATTCATATATTAAATATATATATATATATATAATTTTAACTAATTCAATATATTTTATGTGTGTATTGATATTGTCATTTTATACCTATAATATATACTGTAACGTTCGGTACTTTTTAACCTTATCTTATTATTTAAATTTTAAGTATATGCCATTTAATTATTATCAGCTAAGATAAGTCAAATAGTACACATATAAGTCTTGAGTTATAATGATCCAATTTATTTTATTAAGTAAAGTCTACTGAGATATCAATATTTTGATGTGTCTCGTTGTATTGAATAAACTCATATTGCATTAGGTCAGTTGTTTATTGTTAAATTACATCTTTTTGCCCGAATGAAATTAGGCCCAATATTTTGAGCCAATAAAATTTTCAGCATTTTGTGTGCATAGCATAAATCACCGTTCTTGACCAGTTCCTACTCCAATAAGAATCCTAAAGAATAGAAGATTTGAATAAAAAAAATCCTTACCAATAGGAATACGATTAGATTCCATATCTGATAAATAAACCATAATCCAGCAATATCTATTGTTAACCCTAGGTATAAAGTCAATAATTTTCCCACCCAACATAGATTAAGACTTGAAAAAAAAGAGAGAGAGAGAGAGATTTTCTGCAGGAATGCCTGATCAAGAACACGGTGTTTAGGTTCATTGCATGAAATTCTTGAAACTTATTCATATTTCAAAGTCGAGGTGGGGGTTTTTACAGTTTGTCATTATTAATTATATTATTTGATTTGTTTACATGTTTACTGTTATTATATCTTATGATTTATGAATTGTGCAAGAATTAAGTTGCACCCCTAAGTTGATTGATCAATCCCCTAAGCTACGCATGCTACACAGCTACATGCCCCTAAGTTCTAAGTTATGTAAGTATTTGATGCTTAATTATTATGTTATGGCATACGTTTAACTGTACTACATATTTTACTGTCAATTGTATAATTAATTTTGGCAACTGTACTCTCACGAGCTAAAGAAAGTTCTTCCCAACCTTTTGAACCTTTCAAGTTAAGATGGAGGTGAGCTAAAGGAAGTTCTTCCCAACCTTTTGAACCTTTCAAGTTAAGATGGAGGTAGGGGTGGAGTAGAGGCAAGGCCACGAGCATATGATAAATATGAGTTTCGTTAAGTTATTTATTATTAACGCACTAGTTGAATTAATTATTCATTTTATGATAATGATTAGTAGTCTGGTAAGGGATTAATAAGTGCTCGTAATTCAATATTATCTCTTGGACCATTATGTTATTGATTTACTTATTAATCCATAAGGATTAGTTATTGATTTTGATAGATCAGAATATGTGCGCGTGTGAATTAGTTCAATGGTAGTTCGAACTGTAAATGAATTTGTGAAAGCTTAAAATAAACTGTGTCTACTTGTTTATAACTGTAATTTACTATTTAATTATATGTTATGAATTTCGGATCCTTAGAGTGTAAAAATTTTCTTAACAGATATTATATTCTATTTTATAGCACACCCCACTCTCCTACTATGTCGAAGAGAAGGGCATCTAACTTGAGCTCTAAAGTTAAGGAAGACATACGTGAAACTGAAGGTGAAAAAAATATTTCCTGCGGATCACCAGTCTTGAAAATTTGAATGAAATTGAACCCCCGCGAAAAAACTCCAAAGGAATTTGCTGCCTCCGCAATCATCAACAAGCCCGACCTAGACCCCGCCCAAAGAAGCCCCGTGAGATCAGTGAGAAAGACTTTTCTACTAAAACTAAGATTGAGAGGATTTCTGCACTTAGTATTCTTTATGGTTTTATAGGATGACGCGTGACCTACCCCGCCCGCTGCAAGCTTTCCAGCTACTACACCTCCTGCCACATGATGGATCGTTCATGTCCCCGCTAACCGCTCCACTTTCGAAGCTTGGAGTCTTGTTTCCCCAGGACTTCAGTATTCATGTGAAGTTGATCAAAGACTGAATGAAGCCTTTGCCGAGAGATATGAAGATTTCGACTTCCCCGCCACAAATGGTCAAGATGACCTGAGGATTTACGATGTTTTATTTTCGAATAGCAAGAATTATGCATGGTTTACTCCTGTTAAAGCCATTGTTGTTGTCGCCTCTACATTCTTCGTTGAATCTGGAACTTTAGCTGACTGCGCTCCATCTGGTATGGTTGCCAACCAACTGAATGTTCATATCCAGCCTTCTAAAGATGAGATCCCCAGCCCCGTTGCTCAGCCGACAAGCGTTCGCTCTACTCGTTCGCTTTCAAACTTGAAACGTCTGCTCGCAATCTCCCCCCTCTTGCTGAGACTGCTGCTGCCTGCGCCCAAACGCACATCCACATGTTCACCGATCATCCGATGTGTTACGTCCGATATTTTTCACCCTTATCTTATTATTTAAATTTTAAGTATACGCCGTTTAATTATTATCGGCTAAGATAAGTCAAATAGTACGCATAATTTTTTTAATTATTTTTTTTAAGTCTTGAGTTATAATGGCCCAATTTATTTTATTAAGTAAAGTCAACTGAGATATCAATATTTTGATATGTCTCGTTGTATTGAATAAGCCCATATTTCATTAGTTCAGTTGTTTATTGTTAAATTGCATTTTTTGGCACGAATGAAATTAGGCCCAATATTTTGAGCCCATAAAATTTTCAGCATGTTTGTGTCCATAGCATAAATCACCGTTCTTGACCAGTTCCTACTAAAATAAGAATCCTAAAGAATAGAAAATTTGAATAACAAAAATCCTTACCGATATGGAGACGATTAGATTCCCTATCTGATAAAAAATCATAATCTAGCAATATCTATTGTTAACCCTAGGTATAAAGTCAATACTTGAAAAAAAAGGAAGAGAGAGATTTTCAACAGGAATTCATGATCAAGAACACGGTGTTTAGGCTCATTGCATGAAATTCTCAAAAATTATTCATATTTCAAAGTCGAGGTGGGGCTTTTTACGGTTTGTCATTATTAATTATATTATTTGATTCGTTTACATGTTTACAGTTATTATATGTTATGATTTATGAATAGTACAAGAATAAAGTTGCACCCCCAAGTTGATTGATCAATCCCCTAAGCTACGCATGCTACACAGCTACATGCCCCTAAGTTCTAAATTATGTAAGTATTTGATGCTTAATTATTATGTTATGTCATACGTTTAACTGTACTACATATTTTACTGTCAATTGTATAATTAATTTTGGCAACTGTACTCTCACGAGCTAAAGGAAGTTCATCCCAACCTTTTGAACCTTTCAAGTTAAGATGGAGGTAGGGGTGGAGTAGAGGCAAGCCGACGAGTATATGATAAATATGAGTTTCGTTAAGTTATTTATTATTAACGCACTAGTTGAATTAATTATTCATTTTATGATAAAGATTAGTAGTCTGGTAAGGGATTAATAAGTGCTCGTAATTCAATATTACCTCTTGGATCATTATGTTACTGATTTACTTACTTATCCGTATGGATTAGTTATTTATTTAATCATGTATGGATTAGTTATTTATTTAATTATTTATGAATCGTTTTAGGAATTATGCTTATCTATTCCGCTGCTTAATAGATTTTTAATTGTGCTGAAAATTGTTTACTTAGTGGCATGACTAGGTTGATTTTAATTACGAACTTATTTTAAAGTGAATATTATTTTACTTATTTATCCGTATGGATTAGTTATTAATTTAATTATTTATGAATCGTTTTAGGAATTATGCTTATTTATTCCGCTGTTTAGTAGATTTTTAATTGTATTGGAAATTATTTAATTAGTGGCTTGACTAGGTTGATTTTAAGTACGAACTCATTTTAGAATGAATACTATTTTTTTTTTATCCGTATTGATTAAATTGTTTGTTGGGTTAATGGGCATGAGAAATTAATTTCTTGTTGTTTAGGTCTTTATGCTACTACTTATTATTTGATTTTGTTTTCGAAAATATATTATTGGCTATAATTATTTGAGGTTACGGCATACAAAAATGTAGTATTAGGAAATCTAGTAATTCATTTTAGTGCTTCAATAAAATTTATGTTATATAGTTCTCTTTTAACGGCCTGATTTTAGAAATATTAATTTTACCAAAGCATATATTATGTGTCTACTTGTTTATAACTGTAATTTACTATTTAATTATATGTTATAAAATTTGGGTCGTTACATATACCAATAAAGTTAAAACATGAGATGAAAAAAAAAGGAAATAAAGATCTTGTGTGGAGTACAATAACTTAGAATATGAAGTGATCAAATACAATTATACATTTGAGAAAATTTTATTTAATTTAGAAAGAATTGGGGAATTTTCAAAAGTTATTTAAACAAAAAAAGAATAAAAGTTATAAAGTTAAAAGTAAAATTTATGCAGATCTTGGAACAGCAAAAGTTGGAGGTGTGTAAGAAGAGAAATAAGTGTTGTGATGCACGTGTTCCTCCTCTTCCATTTCTTCCATTTCTTCCAAGTTCTCTATAACAATGTTTGTTGCATTCTTCACTACATCCGACCAGTTCCTGCCCAGATCAAGTTATTCATCTATCGTTAAAATAAGAAATAAGTAATCTAAAATTAAACTCTTGATGTATAACATTATTTAGTGCCATAATGTCATCAAGTTATCAAGATAATTAAATTAAGGTCAGTTTAGATAGATTATTTCAATGATAAGAAAATAATTTATATATGTAAGAGATTGTACCATTTTAAATTTATTTGAAATATATATCAAATGAGATCCATGAATGAGATTGTTATATTAACTTTTTGGGGAAAATTACAAACATAGTCATGTAACTTATGGGTGGTCCCAAAAGTAGTTCTTTAACTTATTAATTTTATAATTTTGGTTATTTTTATTTAATTTCTTTAATTTACACATTTTTTTAGCCGAAATATAAAATTCTTATTGGATATTTGTACATGCACCACACATTACCGTGTTAAATAAAGATTTTCATTTTTGTGGCATAATAAGTGAAATGGACATACCACTAGTAATAAACAATATGACAATATACACATCAAAATTGACCATAGAGGCCACATATTAGCAAGAAAAATGTGAATCTCTAATGTGACGTGATTATGCGGCATATATGTGTAATTTTCGGGTAATTTTTTTGAATTTTGATTAAAAATGACCAAATTCGAACAATTAAAAAGATAAATGACCGATTTTGGAACCGCCAACAAGTTAGAGGACTAATTTTACAATTTTCCTTAACTTTTTGTATAAAAGAAATATAATTTTTTTTCTTTTTATTTTTTTATTTAAAATTTTTGAATTGCAATAGGGGATTCAAACTTAAGACTAAGAGATGACATATTAGTAGAGGTATTAGGGCAACGGCCCCATGAGCTGCCCCGTTGGTCCAAAAAATAGGGTTAGCATTTAGTTTAATAATTTATTTAAAACTATCAAATTAGTCAAATTATATTAATATAAAAGTTGTTAGGCCTAACTCGATTAACATACTTACATATTGATAAACTATGAAATCGTGGGATATTGCACATTTATATTTATTACTTTTTCCGTTGAAAAACAAAGTTTTCTTTTGATAAACTAATTGAAAATATATTTGTTATAAGTCATCACTTTTTATATTTATTTTTTATTTATTTGTAATTGAAAATATATTTGTTATAAGTCATCACTTTTTATATTTATTTTTTATTTATTTGTTAGTACGATATTTTCGCTTATAATTATAAAAATATTATTGAAATTTCACTAATATCTAATTTTAATATTTTAAATTTGACTCGATTTTGGGACGGGGAAGTAAATGTTATTTGAGTCTCACCCTTTGTGGGAGTCGAAGGCGAGGCCCACGGTGTACTTAGCCTCTTCCAACGCCAAACCGAACCTTCTAATCTCTTCTTCCGACATCCTCCCATCGTTAACCACACCAAGTTCGGAGGGTTTAACGTCGCAAAATATGGGGATCATCTTCTTCTTCGTCTCCATCATCAGCGCTAGCTCGTGCAGGCAAAAATACGAGTCGCAGTAGCGCGGGGAGAAGACGGCGACGCCGATCTTGCAACCCCTTATTGCAGGGTCAATCTTGTCAAATAATTTGTCCCCTGGTTTCATGCTCTGGTTGTCCAAAAATGGACGAAGTCTCAGCCGACAGAGATGGTCGTACAGCAATGTTGCCACTGTCCTTTTCGTGTCGGTGCCCCTGTGGTTGATGAAAACGTCGTATGATGTTGATGGTCTTAGGATTTTGCCTGTCAATTGGCTTCTGTTCAGTAGCTTCGTCATGGCCGCTTGTGAACGTTGCATGGCTCTCTCTCTCTCTCTCTCTCTCTCTCTGTTTTTTTGGTGTTTGATGGCTATGGATTCTGTTGATTTGGTTAGTGATTTATAGGGTGAAAAATCTTGGAGAGGGGGATTGTTTTACAAATTACGACGAATTTCAAGGTTTGACGTTGAATGTAGACTGAGAACGGACAACATTTTGTCGTTTCATCCCCTCTCAGATACAATTAAAATTGGAATAATAATTTTGTCGTTGGATACCAGGTTGCAAAATTCAAGATGAGTAGTATACAACTGGGTCGGATCTTATCAATATTTGTGTAGGACTTATGAATCCAAACTCACATCCCTCAATAGGTGAGATGCTTGAACCTTGGTTACTTAAATATGGCTTCAAATTTAATTTACTATATCCACCTAAAATAATTTTAGACCTTCTAAAAATTTATAATTTTTTAGGATCTGAAACAACAAAAATTCTTCATGTACGGGATAAGACAACAAACCTCATTCTCATTTAGTTAACGGTTCTATGGGTTAAATTAATAATCAGTTTGAAACATTAATAAATTATTTTTCCTGTTGAATCGGTCAAAATCTGTACAATCGTCCAACCGATTTTTCAATTTTTTTTTAAATTAAAACTTAAAAAAATTATTTTATGGAGTATTAATATCACGTTTTAAGTTTATATTTATAAAAATTATTTTGTGTGGCTGCTAATATAACATATATATATATATATGTATATATACATGGTAATAAAAAAAAGGTTAATTTTATTTTTTTCAATTAACCGTCGATTCGATCGATCCAACTAATTGAACCAGCATCTAAGGACTTGACCAATTTGATCTCTATCTAATTTTGAAAACACAGACTAAAAAGAAGATTTCTCATTTTTCTTTTCTTAAATTTTAATTTATTACTGATACCTTGTAACATTTCACTTTGTTGTGCTGATATTGATTTTCTTTTAAGCTATATTTTTTTCTTGTAGTCCTATTTTATTTATATTTATATATTTGATCAATATAATAATAATAATAATAATAATAATTAATAACAATAATAAAAAATAATAATAATAATAAATAATAATAACAATAATAATAATAATTATTATTATTATTATTATTATTATTATTTTATAACAATAATAAAAAATAATAATAATAATAAATAATAATAACAATAATAATAATAATAATAATAATTATTATTATTATTATTATTATTATCATTTGAACATTAAAACCAATAGACTTTAAAATTTCAAATGTTCATTATTTTAATATGGAAGTGGATACTTCACCCCTTCAAAGAATTCAATTGGCGTGTAACACCTCCTTTGTAAGAAATTGAGCTCCTTCGATTAGGGGCGTTCATATTTCGCTAAGAATCAAAACATATTTTATGAATTTTAATTTAATATTACATATTACAAATGTGAGAATAAGATATTAACTTTTATACATAAAATATTCTTTTTAAATTAATTATGCTATATCATAAAGTTTAAATATTTTTATATAGAATAAAATTGTGAGATATTTTTATTTAAAATAAAATATTTATAAAAAAAATTATACATTTATACATTTTATTTAAAAATTTCTTATATAACTATTTTTATAAGTATTACATCACATTCCTCACCCAACATAGAGATATAAAACAAAATCATTAGCATTATTCAATAACTATAGTACTATTAATAGTATTTATTATTATAGAATCATACAACAAACACATAAATACTAATATATATATATATATATATATATATATAATGTTAGGAAATCTGTTAGACCATACATGAGGTCCCACCTATGATGATTATATATATTTATATATATGAACATACATACACATAATGTATAAATATAATTCATATTTAATTTTATAAGTGTACTCCACATGCACATAATTTAAAAATAAAATACCATATCAAAACACGAAAAAAAAAATAAACTTTAAAAAAATTATATATATATATATATAGTACATTTTATCTGAGAAAATCCAGTATTGGGCAGACAAATTAATGACTGATTACTTCCAGAAATATTTCCTTGGGTGTCCAAGGAGGATGAACATATGGAACAATGTTGCTGGTAACTAAGTTAATTATGGTGGGCTAGTTGGTTTGTTTTTCCTAGGTAGGTACAAAACATGTTAGAGATTCAGTTGAGTTTAACTTTGATTTGAGAAGTACAATGAATATGTCTTTTTGTGTCTAGAAAGTTCTAAGGAAAACTGAGCCATTTTGATCATATATGCACTTTAGCTAATATTTTTATTAGGGAGCAATTGTGACACATTCAGTGAATTCATTATAAACGACCTTCTTACAATTGAGTAGGGACTTTGAAAGTTTCAACCTTTTTTTTTTACCGTGTCAATCCATCGTGCTGTAAATTTTCATATACTAAAAAATCGAGATTAACTTAAAATATTTTTGGATAGAAAATATGTTGACATACAATAAAACAAATTTAGATTTTTCCTTAAAGAAAAATAGTTTCTTTTAAATTATACTATATAGGTGGGAGGCAAAAAAAATTACCATCGAAGGGAGGCGGACATTGACAAGACAAGGAGACGAAACTCTTGTGTATTTGGTATAAATCTATAAGCAATGAATGTACGAATCAGTTTACATGCAGAAAATTGAATTCTATTCCAAGAATAACAAAAAGGTATGGATCATAGCTCGCATCTACACATTTCTTGTTACGCATTCTAGGGTTTTTTCTGCATGCATATATTTGTTGGGTAAAAAGTAAAATTTTTTAAATTAGTACTATTTTTATAAGATTTTATTACTTTTTTCTTAAAAAGTATTATAATTTTAACTAAATTTATTGTAACTAGACATATAAAAGTAATGTTTTTATGAAAAAAATAACAATGTTATCATTATAAAAGAAATTTCTTTTAAACAATTTTTAAAAAATATCATATTCTGTATAGACGGGTCAAATCCACTTAAAATCTGACCATTTAGATCTCATTTCAAAGATTATGAGATTTTGTGAATTGGGTCCCTCCATTTATATGAGAAATTATAAATATATATAAATAACTTTTTCTATTTTTTTCAGAAAATGACTTCTAAAAGGAATATTGAGAAAATTGGTTTATTGGTACATATGATTTCTTTAATATCTATATATGTAATAGTTTAATAAAATAAAGAAATAAAGTATTAGAAAGCATGCACCTACAAAAAGCTCGTCCAGTTGCTTTGTGGGCTATTTTAACGAGTTTGCTGCTCTAATTAGCAATATTTAATTCTAGAAATAAAAGTAAAAATTTCTAATAATAAAGATAAACTCAGTAATATTTTTAGTTACATATTAACATACAAAAATATTATATACAATGGCACTATATTGTTTCTATCCTATTCCTTTTTCTTTTTTTTTTTCTTTTTTTGGATTTTTAGACATTAGTTCCAATACTAATATTTAAAATACATTCATATATTACTAGATAATTATTCAAGTTAAATAATAGAATTATTTAATTTAAGTTATATTAAAAAAATATTATAATACCCTTATACATACTGAAATGCCATGGGCCCAAATCCAATGCAGCTCCGTCCCTGGTAATACAGGCTAGGTCAATGATGAAATAACAACCTATTTTGGGCTGATTTCAGTTGGGCTTTTGTATGATTTATTTTATGGCCCAATTTGGATAATATAGTGTTAGATTTTGTGTATGGGTGTTTCTTGATTAAACTATTTTTTAGATTTTGTAGAACTCAGTCTCCAAGCTTATTTCTTCCACCAACTACATTACTCTTTACGAAAATACATATTCTTAGTAAAACATACAGATTTTAGTCCATTCAATTTGAATTCTCGTAAAAACAAGTAGTTCGACGCCTACACATATTTGAACTTTATACTTTCTAAAAAGAAAAAATATTTTTACTAAGAAAAAGTAATATCTTTATGAAAATCTCACAAAATATTGTATTTTCTCAAAAAAGTATTCATTTATGATAAAAGAAGTATTATGTTTTGCGTTGCAACGCCATTTGCAATTTTTTATTTTATTTTTTAGATTGAATTGACTTATTTGAATATAAGAAGATTTATATATTTAATTCATTAAAAATTTAACTCATGAAATAAATTATTAAATCGTCTAACTAGAATGAACCTATCCAAATAAAATTAGTTAATCGGGTGGCGGAGGTTAGGTTATCCAAATAATCTTTCTCGCACAAAACCTCTTCCTTGCGGTAAAATGGCTAAAGAATACATCCATCACGTCAAAGCATTTGAGATGTGATTAGGGATGGAATTGTGCATGTGATTTCTATCCAAACAAAGAAGTACGAAATATTAAAAATGAAAGTTTGTGATTGGAAATGAGCATAGTTTTAATTTTGAACTGTAATTGTAATCGAAACTGAAAACTGGATATTTCGGCTTCGATTTCAAGATAGTCAGTTTCAGAAACCAGCAATTACAGTTTCGAACCAACTTTTCCAACATTTAAAAAAATAAGGGAATCAAAACTGTGGAACCGACGGTTTTGAAATTAAAATCGGCTATATGCTGGTTAAATTCTAGTTCTAGCCCCCACGGTTTCGAGAATAGACAATTTTGAAAAATCAAAACCAACGAAATCGTACCCATATTTAGTTGTAATACAATCCGTTTTGTAATCCCGATAATTAATTCTACTACAATTATAGAGGTGATATGCAATTCCTACATTCTCTATATTTTAGCACAAATTTACAATGTTGCAAGCAATAATGGTGGTGGTTGTTGTAAATGGATGTACCAATAATATCAAATTAGATAAGCATATAAAATAGGAGATGGCCCTATTTAGATGGGATGGGAATTTAGTCATCGATCATATCATTATAGATAAACAGTCACTATTTAACCAACTAAGGTAAGGTAGACACATTTCCTCTAATTTGCGTTTCAACCTACCAAACATGATTTAAGGTCGAATTTTAAACATTTAAGGGGTTTCGTAGAAATGACAATGCATCGGTTTTAGACTTAAATTTATTTTGTCGGAAATGGATAAAAACGAGTCAAACTTATATCAATGACTTTGAGGTGGACAAACTGTCCACTAACTCACCCCGTATATATTAAATATATTATTTTATATATGTTGTTAGTTTATTATAATAACATTGTTCCACTCATTATAATTTACTAATTTAGTTTAACTTTTATCATAGAATACGCTATCTCTATCTCATTTAATTAGTTAAACTAAAATTATAAAAAAAATTACAAATAAGTGATATATAATTAATTAAGTCAAATCAATAAATAAATAAAATCTCATAATTAATTAAAATAAAAAATTGTACATTTCTAAAATAAGACTATTATTTAGAAGGAGAAATAAATATTATGTATAATGGTTATTGAAAGTTTTCATTCCGATCCAATCTAGTTATTAAAAAAATTAATCAAATTATAAACTATAACTACCATCCTCAATATTTTCTTTAAAAATTTTTTTTTTTTTTTAAAACTCATAAATTTGGTCTATGGAACTGCCTCCCGTGCACACAAAATGTGATATTTTATTTTAGCAAAAAATAATATTTTTTAGATAAATATAATATAACTTTTTAATTTGTTCAAAAAATATTACTCTTTTACAATAAAAATATTATTTACAAAAAATATTATGTTCAAAACACGTACGCGTATAACAAATATCAAATTTATGTATTTTGGTATGAATCCAAATAGTATCGATTATCTATTTTTATATTTTGGCACAAATCCAAGTAATATCGATTAGGAACTACTATTTCCTCTATTTTTATAATGAATTTAATTCATACATATAGTAGGTATAAATTTATTTGAAAACGAAAAGGATGGGGAAAGAGACAACCAAATCGAAGCTTTAAGCATGAATTGATTGTTTTCACGAGGTTTCACCTTAATTTGATGTCTACTTTAATTCTATCCATGTGATCCTCTCAATTACATACAACTTCTTGCAATTATATCCACCTCCTAACTTATTCAATATTCATTTATATTGATTGACTAATTGGCTGTATTTTATATATAATTCAGCGAACAATATTATTTTTATATATTAATAATATATTATAAATAAATAAGAAATATTAAGAAGTTAATAATAATACTTTAGCATCAATACTGTTTGAAGGTAATAAATAATTCGTTTCAGTAATAATATTTTTCAAATAAATAAGTAATATTTTTAGTTAAACAAGTAATATTATTAAACTGGATTGTGCGTGCACTTGATGTACATAAAATTGTCATTTATTTTACCTTTTCCCCTCATAATTCAACATATTTCTACATCACTTCAATTATTCTCTACTTTCAAATATTTAGACAATAACTACGAAAAAATAATACTAAATACATACTTGTTAGCAACCACGGTGTGCGAGATTGTTTACTGCATGTAATAAGACTCAAAAATAACAATTTTATAAATTAATAGAAGGTAGGCTCTCGTTTTAAATCATTGATAACATGATAAATTACACTATGTGGGAATTTTCTTAAAATATATTTAGAAGGAAAAAAGTTAGTGATTTTTTGTACATCAATTACTTGTTTGAATGTACTTAATACTTAGAAAAGTAGTATAGAAGTTAATCATTGTATGTGTTGATACATTCAAATCATTATTAATTAAGAGACTATTATTGATGTATGAATGACTTAATTCAAATTAGTTAATGATGGATAGAGATCATAATTCCACTTCAAATCCTCCATTTTCAATGAATGATTATTTATTTATAGATAAATCAATATTTATTATTTTACAGATAATGTTTTACTGTAATATATATATATATATTTTTTTTTTATTTTTTTTTTTTTTGTATGTGGTAAGAAAAATTAAAAAACTCAATTAAAGTTCTTTTTCTTCTTTTTCGGTGAAACTTAATGCATGGAAAATTAAGGTCATGCTGCATGTACTACAAAAGGTTAAGAACAATCAACTCTATATATTTTTCAATGATTGCAATATTTTGGTCTACTTATTAATTTATATTTTCTCTAGTACTCATAAAAGTACTATACAAATAAAATTATTACTTTATTGAAAATTTATTTATTAAGATTTTAGTTATATCTGTATTTAACTTATATATATATATATATATATATTTGTATCGAAATCATTATCATAACTCTGTCGCGTCATCCTAACAACGTCAAGCTAATGGTTTTTCAAAACTTATTTTTTTAATTCATATAAATTTAAAATGTATTATCTAAAGTACTATAAGGGTTCAAGTGTTGCTTTTCTTAACTTAGGGGATTTTGGGTAAAACTTAAAGATTTTGAGGGGGTGAAGTGCAAGTTTGGGCAAACATAATATAACAATATTAAACTTGGAAGGAGAAGTAAGAACATTGAATGAGTGAAGGGAAGTACAAACTGGTAAATATAGGAAGAAAGTGAGGTCCACTCACTGTCAGAAACTCCATTATTCTCTGCCCCCACTCTGATGAGAGTGACAACCAAGCCAAGCAACGCTAAATCTTCACACACAACACACAGTGATGAGTGATCTGACCTGCCATTTTTTGAGGACTTCAAAAGCAAGAATTTCACCCTGAAGCGACCCTCCAACAACTGCTACATTCTTCTTCCTTACAACCGCTCTTTGATTGATTTTGACCCACGGTATACATACACTCTCCTGTGTGTATACATATTCACACACACACGCACGGGCAGCGGGCTACTCAAAGTGACGGCCTTGAAAGATGTAGGGCCCATATACAAAAGTCCCCTTGCATCATCAGTTGCATGTGCCCACCTCACTATTTCCCCATATCTGCAACGCTTGTGGTTCAAGAATTTGCAGTAGGGATATTGTAATATAGAGGAATTTCATTTCAGTGGAATGTGAACGGAATTTTATCTTTTTGGTGTGCGTGGATTCTTGATTGGTGTTTGTTACATTATGGATTCAAGAACTCTGCTTGATTATGCCCTGTTTCAACTGACACCGACAAGAACCAGGTAGGCTCTTCATTTTCCATTTCAGTGGTCTGAGTTTTGTTCTAGTTTTCATGGTGTTTGACATTATTCTTCAATGAAAAATAAATTCAAGGTGTGATCTTGTGATTTTTGCTGGAAAAAAGAGTGAGAAAATAGCATCGGGGTTGTTAGAACCTTTCCTTTCCCATCTGAAATCAGCTAAAGATCAAATTTCCAAAGGCGGTTATTCGATTACGCTTAAGCCCACATCCTCAGATGCTTCTTCATGGTTCACTAAGGCCACTCTTGAAAGGTAACTTTTCACTTATTCTATGGTTTTTCTTTTCTGGTGTTTAATGTGGTTCTAATTTTTATTTTTATTTTTTATGTCTATGTGTGTGTGACAATCTTAAGGTTTGTGAGGTTTGTTAGCACACCAGAAGTTCTTGAGAGATTTGTGACCACTGAGAGAGAGATCAATCAGATTGAGAGCTCAATCGAATCGAATGAACAAGCAAATGGAATAATAGAGGTCCAAGGTACGGCGAAAATGAATGGAGATACAAGTTTCTTTTAGTTTCTATTTGTTGCATAGTAGCGTGAATTTAGTAATACATTCATACGATTTCCTGTGAATAGCCTTGTGTTTGGATTGAAGGATTTGAAGATGAATTTTAAATCCTTAGCAGCAAATCCTTTTTCAGTTATTTAGATTGATATGGATTTGAAATTGATCGCTTTCATTTTGAACTAATTTTTGAGTGTTGGGGTGAATTAGAAATCCACTCTAATTTGACTGGATTTTGATATGTTAATTTTAAATCCTTACATTTCAAATCCTCAGTCCAAACATAGTTTATATTTTTTGTTTAGGGACTCATGCATTGCTCAGAATAGCAAGAGCAGGTTAAGAAAAAAGGAGAATAACTTAAAATACTCGAGGAAATCAACTGATCTACTTAACATGGTTGCATTTTACGGTTCTGCTCTTGTTTGTTTTTTATTCACATTGATTATTTGAAATATCCTCCCTTCGTTTATTGCATTGTTGAATCTACCTAGGCCGAGAAGAAAGGAAATCTGATCTGAAGAAACATCTGCATTTCCATAACTGCAACAAGAGATTGTACGTAGAAAGTGTTTCGTAGGATAGAAAGTGTAGAATTTTGTTGATCTATTTGAATAGGTGAATGTATCTAATCATAGAAAAATAATATGTAAATTAACCAAATCTTATGGAATTTACAGGATCCAGTGGTGGCTATGAAGCTGAATCTGAAGAGAATCCAAAGTAAATTCTTGTACTTGACTTATTTCTATGCATGAAGGTACAGTTGCTAGCAGTTAGTTATAATGTAAATTTTCCACATGGGCATGGACAGGGTTCGTCTTCAACGTGTTCTGGAATCTCGGAGGGCAATGCTCAAGAAAGAGCAAGCAATGGCTTATGCTCGTGCTTTGGTGGTGGGATTTGAGATGGATTATATTTATGATCTTGTATCATTCAGTGATGCCTTTGGAGCTTTCCGTTTAAGGTAATTTCGCAAGGATCCCACAAATAATGAAGTCTAGTGTTGGATGCCTTTTAACACCTTGTCAACAAGAATTCTCTCTCTCTCTTTTTCACACACACACACACACACACACTTTCCCTGAGGCAACATCTTAAATTTTATTGTATTCAGGGAAGCATGCATAAACTTCATGGAACTATGCAAGAAGAAAAATGATGACAAGATTTGGATGGATGAAGTTGCAGCAATGCAAGCTTCATACTTGGGGACATCAGGGATTATACTTGCTGGAGAAAATAATGACCTGTATCAGACTGGGCCAGCTAAGAGTTCAGCATCTGACTCGATCACAAGATATGGAAGTCTGGACACTAGCGAAGGTATTCTCAAATTGAGCTGTACATTGTTTGTAATTTCTCTTCATAAAAACTACAAGCTGATAAATCATTTTACATTTCACAGAGCTAATAATGGATTACCTTGTTATGTCTGGTGGAATTAATAAATATTTAGGAAGAGTCTTTCGACACATCTGATATCCACTGACAATATGAGCTCTTGGATTTAGCGATCAAAGCAATAAGAACATATTTATATTAATATCAAAATTATAGTATTTCTTCCCTAAAAGTATAAGCTGATTAATTGTTTACATTTCTGGATCCTACTTAAGAGTCAGTAATTGATTGCTTGTTAAATCAGGTGGGATTCTGAAGAATCCATTTTCATTTCCGTCCTGGTGTTCATTTGAACTAAAATTGGTTCTTGGATTTTATCTAGAGAAAGAATGAAAAAATAAGTTTTTTTTTTTTTTTTCCAAATGCGAGTACTTGGTGCTGTACTTTTAATACTTCTTTTCATTATGCCTTGCAAACATCTGACTTATTGAATCCATAAAACTGAAAAGTTTCTACATTTGCTGTTCTTTTATCAGACACAAGCAAACCTCTTTCATTCTAAGAACTGAGTTTAGTAAATAAACGCTGTTACTCAATATCTGATGCATCAGAAAATCTTTAGAAAAATGTTAGCCTCTGCACTTTAAAATGCATAAACTGTCTTACAATAAGAAAAGGAGGGCCAAAAACTAGATGAACGGGCTGTGGCTGACTATTACTAGATATCTAACAGCTTTTAGGTTATATATTTGTCCTTCATCTTTGTTGCTTCATATGAATAGAGGACTATCAAAACATGAGGGCTTAGTATTGTGATAAAAATTATGAGAATTGTGTTATTGAAATCAGTTGGTTGTAAGTCTGAAAATTGAGTTCTTTCTCTTTTCATTTTTCCCATACCCTGACAAATTAAACATTTCGTGTAATCATATGCAAATTTTATTTTCTATTTCCGCAATTCTGATAAGATAAAAAACTTCTATGGTACTTCATTAATAACAGGAACAGATAATGGTTTACAAGGGGAGTTCAATCTGCAGCAGACAGAAGGAACTGCTCAATTTCCGACATGGCCAAATCATCTTCCCCAGTATATGCAAAATCCTCAAGGTCCAATGTTTCAACACATCCCACCCTATCCTGGGTATATCTTTCCAGGCATGCAAGTCCCACCATCACATTATCCTGGTAATGTGCCGTGGCACACAAATTTCCCGAAGCCATCTAATAAGAAAAAGGAAAATACAAACCATGCTGAAGATAATTCAAGTGATGAGCAAGAAAATGATCGTGATGCAAGTCTTTCTCCAAATGAACGGGTTCATGACAAGAAGCATAACAGACGTTCGTCGAGAAAAGTTGTTATACGTAACATAAATTACATAGCTTCAGGCCGAAATGAAGGAGATGGCAGTGATTCTGAGAGCTCTTCTTCTGATGTTGATGCAGACTCCATCAAAGAGCAGGTAGAGGCAGCTGTCGGGTCATTGAAGAGACAACATAAGTCCAAAAACAAAGCCCGAGGTGAGAGCAAGAAAGCTGGCAATAAATCGAAGAATGGTTTGGATATGGGAAATGGAGGGGCTACTAATTCTGAAGAAGAAAGGAAAGGCGGAAACTGGGATATCTTCCAGAACCTTATCATGAGGGATGCAGACTCAAATTCGAAGGATTTGGATTTAAATAATATTCAGGTTCAAGAAGAGTTATATTCATCTTCTTTAGATAAACCAAAATATGCAGGTGATGATTTCCTTTTGACCGAAAGATCCACTAGAAATGGCGAAACTGATGTTAAATTTGGAAGTGGGGAGGATTTCCGTGGAGTTGTTAAGAGGATGGACAAAGATGAGTTGTTAATGCCATCAAGAACTGAAGGAGAATACTACTCGAAAAAATCTCATTTTGGCAATGAATCTTCTATGATCAAAACCCAGAAAGAGGAAGACTGGATCTTAGGCAGCAAACCAGAAGCATCTGCAAATACAGATGGGATTTTAGATCGTAATATCTATCACGGAGAGCAAACCTCAGCCAATCATTTTAAGGTTAGAGGAAATAAGAGAGATGTTGTTTTGGATGATTCTTTCATGGTTCAATCAAGGCTATCAGATGGCCCACAACAAACTCAGCCAAAGGCTGACATTTTGATGGTTTCAGACATCGTTGGAGCTAATCAATCCGAGAATAGCGTGCCTGAAACTTTGCAAGAAAAGATTGAAGCTAGAAATTTCTGTGAACCTGAAGACCTCTCTATGATGCTTGGGCATGATTCTTCTGAGCAAGTTGTAACATCTTGGACTCCAGAAATGGATTATGGTAATGATATTTCACTGTATGAAACTGCTCAAAATCCGTCGAAAAGCAAACAAAATGATAGTGTTGATGCTACACCTGATAAGGCAAACAAAATAAGAAACAGCAAGGAACCTGGAAAAAAAGTGTCTGGAAAAGAACTGAAGTCCAAAGCTCCGAGTGGACATCTGGTAAGAAGCAAATCTGATATTCCACCGAGGAGCAAGATAGGAACTGCTGGAAGCACAACGAATAGAGGCAAAACTGAAAAGGTATCATATTATCATCTAAAGATTTCATCTGAATCTTGTGAGTACTGATTTCTGCATTTCTTGATATTATGTGGGAGGTTTCATATATGTTCAACACAATTAGTAATGTCTGATTGTAGTTGCATGGGCCTGTGCTTCACTAATTTGTGTGGGCCCACACATATAAACTCAATATCATCCCATCTAATCAATATAGGACTTAGGTTGCAAACTAACAATTTCCCCTCAAACAAAGTCCCACCGAGTCTCCCAACTCATGGGCTTAGCATCTTTTTTTAGGATCGAGAATCCCTACATGATTCAATTTGGGTCATGGTTCTAATACCACTATGGGGCCTTCAGCCCAATGTGGACGTCCTGAATCCTGATCCCGACATCAATACGATGTTGTCCACTCTGGGTTATCCCTAAGCCCACATGGTTTTGTTTTAGGGTTTTCCAAAAAGCTCTCATCATGACTGAGATACGTCCATATTTAATATGGATATCCATAGGGTCAAGGGTTCTAAACCTATCCAATTTCCAATATTTTGCATTACACTCATGCTATGTTATGTTTTCTTTCTTGGGGTTTCCATAAAAGGTTGTAACATAATTGTAGAAATAGAAAATAATTGGACCTAATTTCTGGATTGTTTCTTTGCTCTCAGGAAGAAGAGAAAAGGAAGAGAATGGAAGAATTATTGATACAGCGTCAAAAGAGAATCGCCGAAAGAAGTGCTGCAAAAGGTGTTACCGGAGAAGCTTCCAAAAAGTCTTCAAAAGAGATCAAGAAGAACCCTATTTCTACAAAAACAGAGAATGCTAAATCTAAGGTACCAACTGATGAGAATAAAAAAACACAAAAACCTGTTATGAGGAGTTCCACCATTGATCGCCTTGCAGCTGCTCGGACAACAAACAAACGATCACCAACTGAACCAAAAGTCGTTCAAAGAAAAAAACCAACTTCAAAGGTGAATCCAGAAATGCCAGCTTCCTCATTAAAAAAGACAAAGGGAACTCAGGAAAAGCAGGACAAGGTCAGTCGTCCAGGCAAGAAACCTAGTACAAATAATTCAAGGAGCAGTTCTTCAAACATTGAGGGAAGGGATAGTGTAGGCCCCACTCCTGTGGTTCCAGAGGAATTCAGAAGTGCAGAAGGAACTCTGAGAAAGAATGTCATTGAAGATTTTGGAGATGTTAAGGTATTACATACTGTAACTTCAGTTGAGAAGAGAGAAACAACTATCCTTCCCACAAAAGAAGCTGCAGACGGCATGAATGCCATTAAGGTTTTTCCTGATAAAGACATACGATCTTCGGAAGATTTATCCATGCAGAAGGAGGTACAAAGTAATGTTGATGATCATGTTGGGATTGCACCTCAGATTTCCACAGTAGATAATAATTTGAAGTCCACTGTGTTGAAAACTGATGAGAAAGGCAGTGATAAAAAGAAGCTATCCTTTTCACCTGAAATTTCAGTGATGCATATCTCAACTCCACCACCAGACAGTGAAACAAGTCCAGAGCTAATCCCTTCCAGAAAGAAGTGGAACAATGGTGAGAGCTCTCCGAAAATACCCAAGGGATTCCGGAAGCTTCTTTTCTTTGGTCGTAGATCCTAAATTCTTGCATGAATCCATCATATCACAGGAAGCTTCTTAAGGTATGCTCTGTTTTTGCTTCTCTGATTATGGGACAAAAGATACCTTAATTTATGGATAACAGTCCAAGGAAGAATTGAGAGTGTGATCTTGGTTCGTACAGCAATTATATTTGAACCACGATCTTGCCTCCACACGACTCTTCTCCATGACAGCACTCCCTTCTTCTTTGTCTTGATTTTTTGTTTCATCATTGTGCTTGTTTGTTATTAAATGGTTTGCTCTGTAAGTGTGATGTAAAGATGGTTTTTTGGTTGTGATGCATATTTTGCATGTATACTTGTCCTGATACTATGTATAAATTTTATGGGGTTGTTTTGTTTTGGAGTTGTAAACTGTCCTCTTTAGACTTAAATTTTGGTTTATTGATGCATATAATGGATTCAAATTGTGCTTAGACATAGAACTGAAAATAAAATCGTACTACAATTTTCAACTCGACTCGAGTTCGTGTAGTTGATTCAATAATTGTAACAAAAAAAGTTGAAATATATTTTTCTATTGGATGAGATATGAAGTCTGGTTCCAAATAAAGATTAAATTTTTATGTCCATTTCAGCACCACGTATACCCTCAAATTTGCATATCAAACGAGTTCTGCGTGTGGAATTGTGATGGTTTTTCAATTTTCAGCAAATTGTAGTATAAACTCGAGCAATTTTTTGAGTTATGGAACAAATTTGAAAAAATATTTGCGCATCACATGAGTTGCGCGTGTGGAATTGTGATGATTTTTTAATTTTCAGCAAATCGTAGTTTGAATTTGAGCAATTTTTAAAATTATGGAATAAAATTTTAAAAAATATAATATTTTAGGACCTATGATAGAAGATGTTGAAATTATGGGACCAAAAGTAATATTTTCGGAATCGATAAATTAAAATTTTCTCTAGAACAATGAAAGTATTTTAAATGATTTTAATAAAACAATATGACCCAAGTCAAACTTGTGGATCTGTCTGTACCCCTCTCTTGATAGATCTACTTCACTTAATTTAAGCCACCGACACTCAATTCCAAACTGTTCTATAAAAAATATATATAATAAATAAATTATTTATATTAATAGTTCAAATTATGAATTCTAATAATAATATACTTATTATCTAAATATTTAATTGAAATATCTATTAAATTAAACAAAAGATAACAAATAAAAAATAAAGTCAAAATATATTTTGACAAGTAAACAACTGTAACGTCTCCATCAATTTAACAAATGCATTTAATCCACACCCAATATAAAATGACCATATTCTTATTATATTTGTATGTGGTATGACTTTATGAAATAAATTTTAGATGAAATGTTTATTTGCTTTGTGATTGATTTTGAATCTAATAATAAAATTATTTTTGAAATTATATTATATAAATATTATTGTTTTAAATTGTTCGGGTATAGAATTTCTGATTTATACCATTATTTAATAGCCATATTACTAGATTATCAAATTTCAATTGTATTAACAATATTTTTTTACAAAGAGAATCTTAAGTATTGTTAAGTTTTGATATTTGTTACTTTTATTAAGTGTGGATAATATGACTTAATATATAATACTCCCTCTATTTTTTAGAAAAAAAAAGGTTATTTAAAAAATGTATTTAAAAATATTATTTGAAAAATTATTGTCTCATTTTATTTATTAAAAAAAAATTATGCATAATTAAGTAAACTTCATCAACAACTTTTTTATATAAATATGAATTTATAATTTTTAAAAAAATGTACCTTTGCTAAGTGACTAAATTGTCTTCTTAAGAAATATGATTTTTTGTCGAACGTATAAAATATAAAAAATTATCAATAAAAATAATTATAGCCTCAGTAACTTATTTTTAATTAGAAAATAAAAATTGAATAAATATTTTTTTTAAGTGAATTTTGTGGGTGCTCAACAAATTGCTATGTGCTGAGATGTTATCCGACACGTGACTCGCATCTGAAGTTTTGGGGTTTCCTGTCATTGATCTCTTAAGGCGGAGTGCCGATAGTGTTTGGTGGAGTGTGAATAGGGATTTTAATTAATTTGGTATTTAGTGCCTTTGGGATGTAGGTGAAACGTTGAGCTGTCACCCCTCTCTCTCTCTCTCTCTCACACACACACTCTTTTTCCTTTTCTTTTTCTTTTTTTTCAAGTAGTTGCTCTGTGCTTCTTGATTACTCAACTTCTCCACTATATGTAGAGATAGAAACTTACAAGACGGGAAGAAGGAGCAACTGAAAGATCTAGATCTGGTGCTGCGTGTGAAATACTCTGCTGCGACTTCAATGGCTTCGAAGCTCTTACTCATTACAGTTTTCATTTTCGATCTTATTGCTTTCGGTTTGGCCGTTGCTGCTGAGCAGAGAAGAAGCACTGTGAGTTTCCATTTTCCGTTTTTCTGCCTAATTTTTTTTCTCGTTTTGAAGGTTTTTTCCCAACTCCGTGAATGTTTTATGCATTTGGTTGCTTGCAGCGTGTCGGTGTGTGTGTCTTTCTGTTGTTAACTGCAGATTGATGGTTCATTTTCCAATGTTGTGCGGCAATCTGCCTGAATCTGTGTGCCGCTTAGACATTAATCGAGGAAGTGATTGATAATTTTGGCTTGTGATTCGGGATGTTTTGAGAAATTTAAAATATAATTAACTGTGCATAAAATTAATTTATGAGTAAACAAACGACCATGCTCTCTCCTACTTTTTCGTTATTATTTGAGAAATTTTATTTCATTAATTCCTCCGAATATGCTTTTCGCGTTTCTGAAGAGATTTAACACTGTGAGGAGTTAATGGAACTCCTAGACAAAATAAAGGTGACATGACTTGTGAGCTTCCTGTTTAATCGAATAATTTTATTACCTTGCTATGAATGTGCTGGAGATGATATGACTGAAGGTCCATGACCATTTGGAAATGCAGATGCTTGATTCAGATAAAATGAACATTTTTCTTCATAAATGAATTTCGAATTATATATGGATCATAATTTGATATTTCTTGCCATTATGGAATAGATGCATCTCAGTGATTAATGAATGGCATTCACGATTGTTTTGATTGATTCTCATCCCCATTCTGAGAAGTGATATGATACCATAACCTGAGTAAGTAACATTGGAATGTAGTTCAATGTCGTGCCTCGCCAACTGATCATAGGCACACATCAAGTCGAAAGAATAGGAAAATGAATGATAACGATAGCCAATATCCTATGACTTAAGCTCTAAATCAAATATTACATAAAATGTCCATGTTATTATCGAAAGCTGCACTTACTTTGTGAACGCATGCTTGTGCATTCCTGCTTCATTTAGCATCCTAAGCAGCTAGCCTCACTAACCATAGGTTGGTTCTGCTCTCTACAGCATTGTTATCCATAGACATCACAGCTTGATTTATTTCCTAGCATCTGATCTATGTTTTTCTTTCTTTTTTTTTGACAGGGCACGACAAAGCTTGATAGTGATGGCTACTATCGTTATTGTGTTTATGATTCAGATATTGCAACTGGATATGGTGTTGGAGCATTTCTATTCCTCATGGCAAGCCAAGTTATTATAATGGCTGCAAGTAGATGCTTCTGCTGTGGAACTCCATTGAAGCCTGGAAGCTCAAGGGCCTGTTCTGTTCTTCTTTTCATGCTCTGCTGGTACTTATTTTACAAACATACTTTATCATTGTATGCCTGAAGTTTTAAAGGAAATTTTGCCTCGATTTTTGTTCAAATACTGAACAAACCATAGGGTTTGCAAAGATTACTTTGAAACCACGATGAAGGTGTTTGATCATAATTTCCTCGAACTTCATGATTTGTCTGATGATTTGACCGAACATGGGGAGATAAACGTAGTTACCCTTCTTCATATCTTCATCAAAGTAATTAATATCAATTATTTCTGATGCAGGGTTACATTCTTCATTGCTGAGGCCTGCTTGCTGGCTGGTTCTGTGAGGAATGCTTATCACACCAAGTACACAAGAAAATTCTTTGATACCCCGCCCTCGTGTGAGACTGTGAGAAAGGGAGTTTTTGCAGCTGGAGCAGCTTTCGTTTTATTCACCGGCATTATCTCTGAGTTCTACTACGTTAGTTATGCCAAGGCCAGGGGAGGCGCCGGGCCTTATGCCGGCGAAGCCGGGGTCGGCATGGCTGCATATAAGTGATTCAAAATGGAATTTATGTATCATGTTTTGTTCCCTAGGACTCTAGTTTATGTAATAACCTTACCTATTGTTTTGATTTGTTTGCCCCTGTACAATGTTCTCTGGTATGTGGATACAGTTTAATGGATATGCCCTTCTCTGCTTGTTTGTATTAGAGAAGGCAGTAGAGTTAAATGACCTTTTTTGCCCAAACGACCAAAATGTGAGACTATTGTAGCCAAAAAGAATCAAGTAAGCTGCTTTGTCGCCTTGTCAAAAATATAAATAAATAAAAAAATGTTGTGTGCCCCGAAAATAGTCTTTGTTTTTTTAAATTTTAATTTCGTTTTATATCTCCTATTTTATATATAGACATGTCTATAAATATGTATATATACATATTGCTAAATGTTGTATGGCTCTGCCATTTTCTGTTTTGGAACAGCTGTTCCACAGTTTTGGTATTTTTTTTCTTTCTTTTTTTCAAATTTTACAATCAAAATTATCGGTTTAAAATCAGAATCGAACTTAAAACCAATTGAAATTGTTGGTTCAAAACTATAATCGAATTTGAAACCAGCAATATTGAACTTTTGGATTTTAGGACTACAGTCGAAATCAAACTAGTCAATTTTCAATTTTGGTTTTGATTCGGAATCGAATCAATATTTAAATCAAATCATTGGCCTTCGAATTCGAACTATCAATTCCTGTTCGAAATCATATCCAAATTTACATATTGCCATGTGTAGGGAATTTGGGTGGGATTTGATTATATACATTTTTCATATATTTCACTTGAATTTTTTCTGTTCTATTACATCTCATGTGGGCAATATTTATATTCTTACTCAATTCTCATTTACATTGAAAATAATTGTGATATTTCAAGTTTGCGCTCGTTAGATAAATATAAATATTTACTGATGGGAATAGTTGAAAAATTATTAAAATTAATTTAAAAAATATAACAGAAGCGAGTAAGGATACGTCAATAGGGGGCGGCGGCCCATTTGCAGTAGAAGGGTTAATACCTAGTTGTAATGATCTAATAAAGAATGAGCGGTTTGTCGGTGAGTTGACGCTTTCGATAGCAATCTTTCCACCGATCATTCTGAGACTGTTGCACGCAAGCCTTCACTTTAATAATAATAATAATTAGTATATTCAGAATGATACACAATTTATAATATATATATATATATATATTTATAATATAATCTTAAGTAAATTATTATTTAAAATATTAATATTTATTATTTTATTAATAAAAATATATAAAAAAACATTATATTGTATGTAAAAATATATATGTTGTACTTCAAATAAGTCTTGTATCTATAATAATTTTATTAATTGTATTAAAATGAATCATGTAATACTTATATTTACTTACAACTCGTATTCAATAGAAATAGTGCAATGCACATTAAAGATCATAAGAAAATGAATTTGATATATTTTGAGGAAAAAATAAATTAAAAACAAAAATACTATTTGTATTTTAAGAAATTAGAAAATTAAAATAAAATTCAAGTAATGAAAAATTGAGATAGCATTTAAAAATTAATAATAGGCAAAAACTTACTATTTTGAAAGTATATTATTAGTATATTGATATGTATTACAAACCCTCTAATTCCTACACTTCAAAATGCTGGTAAATTTTGGATCAAAATTGAGATCATGCCATGCAAAAGTCTCCAAACATTTGTTTCTTAAACGAGTTTTAATTTGGATCATCTTTAGATTTTGTAATTTGCTTTATATGTTTGTTCGAATTTTATAATTTTTTTATTACACATTACGTCTTATAATATAATAATATACGAGCATTAATCCTTCCAACATTAATTTAAGATCTATCTATAATAACAATCATACAATATTTATATATATATTTATATTTTAAAAGAAATACAGTTATAAAATTACAAATTCAAGATTAAAATGTTAGAATCCAAATTTGCATTCAACCACCCGAGCACTTGCAACAATCGGAAAAGATTTTATGCTGCTCTGAATAAATATAATTGCATTGGAATTGGGCCGTAAATTTAAACCCATTTGTATATCAATAATAAATGAGGCCCATTTATACGAAGGTCATGGGCTTAAACCCCCGGCCCGTTTTCATTTTTTCAAGCAGTGGAAATATGATCCAAATTCAATTTCGATTATTCACAACTAGTTTTTCCAGTAATGGATTTCAAATAAGCTAATTATTGATAAATTTATATATAATTCAACAAATTGAATTAACAAATAAATAAGATCGTGTAAGTACAAATTTATAATTTTTAGAGAATTGTACCTTTATTTAGTTGAACAGTAATAAAAAAATAGTACTATTTAAAAACTAAATTTGTATAAAGATGCTATTGTTTTTTGTGTAAAAATTTCAAAATCTTTTAATTGTAAATTTAATTATAGCAACTTAGGCTTGGGCTCAACTTGAATTACTTCAAGCTCAAAATTTTCTAGTTGGACCTCAACTCGACAGAAGAATCAACAAATTTAAGTTCAGCTCAAATCGAATTAATTGTTTATGTAAATAATTTTAAATTTATTTTAATTGATCAAGAAGACTAAACACGTGAATTTGATTAAATTTATTATAATGTAAATTGTTCTTCATGTGTAACTTTATTTGTTAGTAACTTTAATGTGGATTAAATTTAAAATGTAGAAATCAAACATTAATTTATTTATCAAAATTATAATTTAATTATAGAACATAAAATAATAGATAAATAATAATAATAATAATAAAAACAATTACTCGACACACTTCGAAACCGCCCTAAAAAAATACAATTTTGCAATTGTCCAAATCTTTAATTTACCATTGGGGCCAAACAGGACAGCAATTTCAATAAAGTTGTCGAATAAGTTGCCAAAATTTAAGGTTCATATTTCATACCAGAATATCCAATGAAATTTCGACAGGTGGACATGCCCACTTTTCTCTAAGGCATTATTACCACTTCATTAATTCTTTAATAAGATGTTCTTCCTTTCTAGACCACAAATTTTTATTACAAAAAATAAATTTATAATAATAAAATCATAATTTGGATAAGACGAAAAACAGCTGACCAGTAAAGTTTTCTTGTGGTGGATAATTAAGTCAACGATATGACTGCTTGGGGTTGAAAGCGTTGACATTATTACCGGTCAACATCATGAGATTTATAATTGACTAATTTCTAAAAAGGAAAAAGAAAATTAAATTAATCAAGATCTTTCCCTCCACTCTTTTCTCCCTTTTTTTTTTTTTACAAAATATACAATTTAATTTCAATAATTCAATATAATGTAGTTTCACAAGTTATTATTTAGATATCATAACAAAATTATAACAATTATGAAACATTAGGATTAAATTATACGTAGCGTAGATGTCAAACTCAAAAGACAATGACGGAATATATTAAGTATCATGAATTACTCGTGAAATGTAATGATATTTTATTTTATTTTTTAATTTCTTGATAATGCAAACAACCATTGTTTATTCTAAAATAAATATTTGATTACTCGATAGTTTTTTTAATTACAGAATGGTTAATTATTTATGTTTTTTTTTCTTATTTGAAGTGAAGGGATCTTCTTTTTTTTTTTAATGAAAAATCTTGTTATTAGAAACTCTTAAGAATACACCCAAAATATAAAATCGAAAAAGATAATAATAAATAAAAATCCAATTATATATTCATTAGTACATATCCTTAGGTAAGTATATAGGACATAAGATTTCAACTAGTTATAACTTGTAATATATTTTCCTGTCCCTAAAAAAAGTATTATTTAAAAACAACAATTTGTATAGAAAAATATTATGTTTGAAAAGTTAAAATAAAAAAATTGAACATTAGACAATCAAGATTGTTTTAGGAGAGAAGGGAGTAGTATAAAAATGGTATGTGTAGAAATACATAGTTATTCTAGAAAATACTGGTATTGCCCTCTCTTTGATGAATGGTTTGTAATAATATATTTTAAAAGGTAAAATAAAATATATTTATAATATAATTTTTATTAAATTAATATTTAAATTCATTTGAAGAATTTTATTATTATATTGATAAAGATGTGTAAAATAATAAAGTTTCGTATCAAAGGATGTATTATATTCTATATTCACTCTTCTTCTAAGTCTTGTTTTTATAATAAATTAATTAGTTGTATGAAAAATGAAGTTATTTAATTTGTCTTTTTCAAAAATATTAGTTCATATATGTTTGAAAAAATTAAATACATATAATTTAAATACACACTAAAATATTCATATATAATCGAAATAACCAATAAAAAAATTATATTTTTAATATATGCAAAATGTGTGTAAATTAATGATAGTGAAAACAGGATTAGATATATATATTCTACCTAAACTGAATTAAAAATGAAAAAGTTATTTATATTTTAATAAATTTGAAAATATGAAGAAAAATAAAATGGAGCTAATCAAAGATAGACGCATAATTTTCTATAAATAATTGTACATTTATAAACTAAAAATGGGCAGTATATTAATATTTTAAAACTTTTGTTATTACATTAGCGTAAAAGTTAATTTTGTTTAATAATAAATGTAATCATTTTGTTGCACCTAATTACCAAATTATATGGCTATAGAAAAAGATACAAATTAACTTTTGAATTAGTATTATTAGTTCAAATTGGATCCTAAATTATTTTTTTATATAAATATGATTCTTTACTTTTAAAATGGGTCAAATAAGTCGTTGAACTGTTAATATAGGTCAAATAAATCCTTAAAATTTTAAATATACAATAAATAGGACGTTCCTAAATATTAAATTAACTAAACAAAATTTTAAAATATTCAATAAATCTAAAAATCATCAAATTAAAAAATACAAAATATTTAAATAATCAATAAATTAATAAAGTAAAATTTAAATAATTTAAATATGAAAAAGGATTTGAGATTTGATGATTTGTTATGTTTTTTAGATATTTTATTTTTTACTTTGTTTAAAGTATTTAAGGTCTTTTGATATTTGTTATTTATTAAATAATATATATTTTTATCATTTTATTTATTTTAGTTTAACAAGTTTTTATTTATTTAAATATTTTTTAGATTTATTTTGAAATTTTAATTTATGAAATTGACTTATTTATTTGGTAATAAGAAATTCATGAGCTTATTTGACCCATTTTAAAAGTTAAATATTTCATTTGTAAAGAAAATTAATTTATTGTCCAATTTTAGCATAAAATACTAATCAAGGGCCTAATTCGTACATTTTCTCTATGGCAATTACTACGTCAAAAATACACAACAATTCCCTCACCCAAAAATAGAAAATGTTATTTTCATATTATTTATTTCCTTACTTCATTTCTTATTCAATACCTCGTACCAATTCCTCTATATCGCAAAAATTTATATGTATCGGATACACCGTGTAAGTTGATCTTGATGTAAAATATTACTTATTTAACTAAAAAAATTATTTATTCATTTAAAAAATATTACTACTAATTTGTTGTCTTGAAAAGAGTAGTAATAATTTTCAGGTAAAAAAATAATATTTTTTAGTTAAACACGTAATACTATAAATCGGATGCATAGTGCATTAATTCTCATGATACACCCAATCACATTATTATATTAAAATATTCATCATGGGTTTCCAATCATTATGCATATAAAGTGTATGAATTACCATAACATATATACACTTAATAATTAATATGTACTAACAAAATTATGACATGAAATAAAATACCATAAGTAGTCTTAATTAGTTTTTATTTCTCGATACATTATCTAAATAGAAATATAAAAATATGTCTCGAACAAATTAATTCTCAATAGCAACCGAGAGTATTTTGCAAATAAAAACTTGTATATAATTTGAATTTATATAGCTCGCAAATAAAAATTAAATCAAGTAAATCGCCATCATCTAAAATACAAATTATATACAGCAATGATAATAATTTTTTAATTATAAAAAATTAAATAATTCATAAATACGGCATTTTGGTCGACAAAATGTGACATTTAATTCAAAAGAAATCCCTTGCCTCCCCAATCACACAAGTCCCCAAAAATAAATAAATAGAAACAATTGGCATTAATTTTTCAAACCAATGGGCAATTATTATCACAAACATAAGCCCCCCTCCTTCTCTCATATTTTTATTGCCTAAAACTTAAAAGACGATATATTATATTATTTGTTTAATTAAAAATTATTTATTAATTTAAAAATATTAATATTAATATTAATTTATTATCTTAAAAATATTATTTTAAATGAATAAATAATATCCATCTGCCATCAAGTGTAAGATCCATTCGATACATAAAAATCATATATATATATATATAAATTATAGAAATTAAATCTTTTTATACCATAAAAAAATATAAACATTAATTTATTAGCGAAATTGGATCAACATCCAAACCATATTTAGTACTCATCACCATGCAACCAAACAAAAAGCACCCCAAGACACCACTACACGACACCGTTCCCACCTTCCATCTTTCTCTCTCACGCACACTCTCTCTCTCTCAAATTCATCATCGGATCTGAGTTCCCCAACGTCATACCCCCTTCTTCCAACATTGTCCGATCTCTGCGTTTCCCCACGCAATCACACACACACTCACTCCAAACGTCCCCACACTCTCTCTCCACACAGTTGTGTATACTCCAGAGAGAGTAGGGTGGGAAAATTGAGTCGGTTCCCGGGTCTGGGCCGGTGCCCGGTGGAAGATGGATCGGTCATTGCGAACCGGATTCGATGGGCGGTTATAAGCGATGAGCAAAGCCGGGGAAGAAGAAGAAGACGACGAGGAGTGCTTTCACGACTCACTCGACCGCCTCCTTTCTTCTTCCAACACTTCTTGCTCCTGCTCTCCCTCCACCTCCGACCCAGAGGAAGACTACGATCCGAACTCGAATTGCAGCTCCGACTACAATGACCCGGTTCCCAAGTTCCCGAGGGAAGTCTCCCAGAACTACGACGTTTGGGTCTCTCAGCCGTCGTCGGTGGAAGAGCGGCGCGTCCGCCTCCTCCGCCAGATGGGCCTCACTCGGGACCCCTCTCTCCTCCGTCACCGCCCTTCCCTTTCCCTGTCGCTTTCTCTCGCATCCCATCACTTAACCCCCCTTGCTGAGACACGTTGCGTCACTGATAATAATACTTCGGAAATCCTTGACAATGCTAGCGTCAATGTTAATGTTGATGATAGTGGTAACAGTAATGGTAAAACATCTGGGATGGCTCGATCGATATCTGATTGGGACGGTAATTCGGACGAGGCCGAAATTCATTCTAAGAGTTCAGCAACTGGTGGAAGTGAAATAGATGTAAATAATGATTGTGATTGTGATTGTAAGGGCAATAATCAAAGCCATTGTTGTACGAAGAGATCAAGAAGCAGCAATCAAATACCAGTAATCAGTACGGTTTCTCCCAATAAGCCCCCAAAAGTGAAGATTAGAATTGATTGCAACGGTAATGGGAACGCTGGTAGCTTGTTGCCTGTTCCAAAGAATGAGGATTTGGGTGGGAAATTGGAGTTAATTGGGTCAGACGATATGAACGCCATGTGTATGATAAAGAATCTTGACAATGGAAAGGAATTTGTGGTGAATGAGGTGAGGGAGGATGGGACTTGGGAAAAGATTAAGGAACTGGGAACTGGGCGCCAGTTGACCATGGAGGAGTTTTCATCTGAGATGTGTGTTGGAACTTCACCAATTGTACAGGAATTGATGAGAAGACAGAATGTTGAAGATGGAAACAAGGAAGGCTTGGACTTAAATGCTGATGGAAACTTTGGCACTTCATCTAAGTCAAAAAAGAGGGGGAGTTGGCTGAGAAGTATAAAAAGTGTGGCAAGTTCTGTTACCGGGCATAAGGAGAGACGTAGTAGTGATGAGAGGGATACATCATCTGAGAAGGGTGGAAGGAGATCCAGCTCTGCCACTGATGATAGCCAGGATGTTTCTTTTCATGGGCCTGAAAGAGTTCGGGTAAAGCAGTATGGGAAATCTGTTAAAGAACTTACTGCTTTGTACAAGAGCCAGGAGATAAAGGCTCACAATGGGTCAATTTGGGCAATTAAGTTTAGTTTGGATGGGAAATATCTGGCCAGTGCTGGTGAGGACTGTGTGATTCATGTGTGGCAGGTCTTGAAAACAGAAAGGAAGGGAGATTACCTTTTCGATAAATTGGATGATGTGAATTTCAATCTTCTATTTCTAGCCAATGGATCGCCGGAGCCTTCATCACCGAATTTAGACAGTCACTCAGAGAAGAAGAGAAGAGGGAGATCATCTTTAAGTAGAAAATCTGTGAGTCTTGAGCAGATTTTAGTGCCTGATACAGTGTTTGCTCTCTTGGAAAAACCTTTCTGTTCATTACAAGGACATTTAGATGATGTACTAGATCTCTCATGGTCCAAGTCTCAGGTTAGTTTGATATATTAGTTCAAATATTTTTAAAATTTTTCTTACATTTGAATCGTTTATGTTGACATTTGAATAATGAGACTATTGAGGAAGACTGTAATCTGATGTCAACCATTTTTGTCCTTGTATTGTTGTTTGTGATGACAATAAGTACTCATTGTACTTTCTATTGTTGCCTGTAGTCACCATAAGTTGTTCTGCACAAGGCCCTATTAGTAGATTGTGTAGGTATTATCATTATACGGAAATAATAGCACATATAAGATTTTACTTGCCATGCTTCCATCTCCATGAAGAAACAAGGCCGGGGAAGGGAAATAACACATGTAGTTGGGGTTTTCCCCAAGAAGGAAATGCACACTATGTTTCTAGCATGCTAAAACATGATATTGATGAAGTATATCAGGCATTAAACTTTATCTCATACTGTTTCTTATCTGATTTGAATACCTAATGGTATTAAAGTACATCTAAACTTCCTCTGTAGCCAAACTACTTTGAGAAAAGCTTGACCACCTCAGATGTGAAATTTTATGGTCTCCCCATCTAGGTTTTTTGGTCAAATAAAATTGAAATAGCCCTTTGTGCAGTATCTAATTCTGTTCCATGTTCCGACCTACATATGTATGAATGATAGTTAAACCATTTGCCTAAGGTCGATGTGCCCAATTAAATGGGCTGGCCTTTCATTTGATTTGGTCAACATCCACCTTGGCCATACATGAGATGCAGTGATGTAAAAAGTGCTAAAGTGGAAAAGTATCTTCCTCATTTTGTCATTGTCTAAAGGAGTTGACGTTTTCTTGTAAAAGCTATTTGGAGGGGTTCTCATGGAAGCAGAGTACTAAACGGGAATTGTTTCTTTAATTTTCTTTTTTTGTGTCATCTATTGAATCTAGAACCTTCTTCAAATGTTTGTGGCAACATTTCCAACATCAATGTTATGTGTCACACCAACAAATTACTTTTGTTGATCATGTTCTTCAAGAAGATGTTTTTTCTTTTCTTTTTATTTATTTATTTTCCTTATGTTAATGTTCTTCAATGTTTGCTATTGCCTTTAATGTCAACCAAGTGCTTGCAAAGTCACTCATTCCTTTGTGATTTCCAGCAACTGCTATCATCTTCAATGGACAAAACGGTGCGGCTATGGGATTTGTCTAGCAAATCTTGTTTAAAGACCTTCTCTCACAGCGACTATGGTAACTGCATGCACATTGTGTTATTTCTTTCTAGAGTTAGAAAAGAGGAATCCCCTTACTGAAGCTCTTTTGATCTATGTGCTATTACAAATGCCAATTTTAGTAATAAAAAACTGGAGCTGGCTTCACAGTAATTCATACTTTAATTATATGGCTGGAACTGTGTGGTGAAGATCGCAGTTTATTTGAGTTTATGGCTGGGCCAATGCTAAATGCTCATTGAGTGAAGATAGGGCAGGTACTTTTTGTATAGAGTTTGGAGAAAGAAGAGAGAAATGTATTGGCAATTGGATCTATTAAAAGATCAATCTGGGACAATTTATTATAATAGAAAGGGGCCATATTGTCTCTAAGATACCTGTGTAGTGGTGATGATTTTATGAATTTGAACAAGAACGTGAAGCCTTTCTGAAAATGAGCTTGGATATGTGAATCTAGTACGAGGTCCTGTGCTGATCATGGTTCATTTGTAGTAATAATTTGTGCTTGGCTTAATATTTTAGTTGAACGATGATATAGGCTGATGAATGCAAAAAAATCATTATTAATTTGGTGCTTGAAGGCTAACACAAAATCCTGCTCAAGGGCATATAGGTATTGGCGACATGAGTGAAAAAAATGGACTTTGATCCATATTTCTGGTCTGAACTGAGTGAGGAGAGGTTGGGTGCATCTGAGTTCTGATCTTGTGATGATAAATATTGATATTGAGTGTTTATAAGGTAAAAAAATGGGAAAGGGAATTATATTCAGTGGTCAAGGGTGTCAGTTTTTTGTCCATTTATTGAAATAGCTACTCCAGCTGATCTGGCTAGCATCTGGTTGGCTCATCTAGTGGATGTGAATCTGACTTTCTTGTTTGAGAGTTGCTCAATTTATCACTTGCTTCATGCAACTTAGTGTTCAGTATATTAAAAAAAAAAGCGTTTGGTGCTCATTTGCATTATTAGTTGAGACAGAAAACAAAAATTTTCTTTTGATATGTTTTTTCAACTTCCATGACACAGTAACATGCATCCAGTTCAATCCAGTTGATGATAAATATTTCATCAGTGGATCCTTAGATGCTAAGGTTCGGATATGGAGCATTCCAGATCACCAAGTTGTTGATTGGAATGATTTGCATGAAATGGTCACTGCAGCTTGCTACACACCCGATGGGCAGGTGAGGCACAAATGCCATATTTATGAGAACCTAAGCGTTAATACTGTTAATGCATATCAGGGGAAAATCCCTCCAACTTTAATTACCTTGGATTATCCTCAATGACATGTTAATACTTTTTTTGATAGGGGGCACTAGTTGGTTCATACAAGGGTAGTTGTCTGTTATACAACACATCAGGTACATAATGATGGCTTTCTTTAGAAAAAGATAAAATTTTGTTGGCAAGTAAGTTAATTCATTTGTGCTACTCGCTATTCCAGAAAATAAATTGCTGCAGAAAAGCCAGATCAATTTGCAGAATAAGAAGAAGAAATCTCATCAGAAGAAAATAACTGGTTTCCAGGTAAACGTGTTATTTATTACATATCCAGTCGATAACCTTGTTGTGATTTGTGTGCCCAACACAGAGAGAGGGGGGGGGTCATACGTCTTTACTTTATAGTGTAGATGCTTTTTGTCATTGACACAGTTATTATCATTCAGAACTCATTCCAAATTCCAGAGTTATACTTGTAACTGCTAATAGTTTTATTGCACAGTTTGCACCTGGAAGTACATCAGAATTTCTTGTTACATCGGCGGATTCCCGAATTCGGGTAGTAGATGGTGTGGATCTTGTTCATAAGTTCAAAGGTATGGTGATTTGTGATTCCACTGTTAATTTAAATTCTTTTATGTGGTAATGTCTTTTAAGTTCTTTGATGGTGCTCTTATCAATTGTGTTCCTTGCTTTTATTGATAAACTCCAGTCTCCTATGTTTTCCTATTCCAACCGGCGCCTGTACCACTACTCTATTTAAATGAGTGGAATTTTTTATTTACTGGAATCATTAATTTGAAACACAATATCTTTTGAATCCTGGCCTTCCTGGAAAATTTCTGCTAATCCTCATAAAATTTGCATTTTGGTTCCATGATTCTGGATTAAGGTACATATCCATATGCTAAAAGTGTTTTTTTTTTCATGACTGCTGGATTTTTTTTTTATAGAAATAGATCATATGTGGAAGAAGCTCCATGATGCATCCTGCCTAATATTTATTGTCATTGCTTTGTAATATCCTATTATTCATTCATCATCTTAATTAAAATTGTGATTGTAAAAATATATTTAATCCAGAGTTTGTGCGGTCACCTGAATGTGAGCATTTTATTGGTTTATTGTCAAACCTGAAACCTGTTCATTTTCTTTTCCTTGTGTGAAAGCTTGCTGAGGTTGCTCCTAGAACTTCTGCTTTTAGATACTAGGACTCTCTTGTATGATGGATATTTTGCCCGAGTATTTATGTGTTAAATACTCAATTTTTAAATTTGTTTTTTTGGACACAATTTGTGACCTTCAAATCTTGTTTATGCTGGTTTTGGGAGGCTAATGTGATGAAGTGAGATCAGTATGAGGGCCTATATGGTGTCCTGTCTTTCTCTTTTCATTACATCACTCTTTTTTGAGAAGAGAAGAAAGTGCAGCTTCTTGCTCCAGTTGAAATGTTAATTGAATGACATGGAAATTCAGCATATATAGATTTATAACCCTTGTGCTAGTCAAAAAACGAAAATTGGCCAACCCCTCTGAAAAGAATAAAATACCTTTAATGAGTTAAGAATTATTAAGGCACGTGTTCTTCTCTTTTCTCCCTCTCTATACCAACCTCTCATGAAACTGGTCTCTCAAGCTTCAGATGCTGAAGAAGCATTTGAATCTAAGGAATTATGGACCATGATCATTAAGGGCATCTTATGGACCACGATCATTGAGGGCATTTTAGTCCGTAGTGGCTATATTTTTATGAACAAATGACTATTTCTCATTTAGCCATATCTTAAGTGGCTAAAATTCCTGGGTTCTCATGAAAATTTATACATGTCGTGGATAGGATTGAGAAAACAATTTTTAAAGAGTAAGCCAGATAGTTAACACCTATATAGAAAATCATATTATTCATAAGAATAGAGGTGCACTGATGTCATCCATTTCCAGGAGGTTGAGTTTTTTTGGTATATGATATTCTGCATCTAGTTACTGAACATGGGAAGTTAGCACGGTTGCCCTGATTAGTGATTAATTTATTGTGCTGTATTTCTGGCAAATGTATTTGGTCCAAATATCTGTAGAAAATTTCACCGTTAACAAATCTGCTGAAACTTTGACAGGATTTCATAACACGAACAGCCAAATTTCTGCCTCTGTCACTTCCAATGGAAAATACATCGTCGCTGCGAGCGAGGATTCATATGTTTACATTTGGAAACATGAAGGTGAATCCCGACCAAACAGAAGTAAAAGCGTAAAGGTGACTCAGTCCTATGAGCTTTTCCATTGTCAAGATGTATCTGTTGCAATCCCCTGGCCTGGTATGTCTGATACATGGGCTCTCCAAGATTCTAGTCCTGAAGACCTGAATGGAACTGCTGAACATTTTGAGGCCTTAGCAGAGTACCATCCGACTACACCTGTTGAAGAAGTGAATGGCAGTGAAGGCTCGCCCATAAGATCGCGCTGCAGCAATAGCCCGCTCAACGGGCCTCTATCTAGCGGATACCTCTTTGATAGGATCTCGGCTACTTGGCCTGAGGAGAAACTCCTATCGGCTGCCAAGAGCCGGAGTCCTCGTGTGAGTGTGGACATGACGGACAGGCTTTATCAGAACAGGTCAGCTTGGGGTATGGTTGTAGTGACTGCAGGCCTCAAAGGTGAAATCAGGACTTACCAGAATTTCGGGCTGCCATTTCGGATTTAGGTAGAACCGTAGCCCACATGTTAGCATGCACATGTCAGACGACCTTTGTCATAACAGGTCAGCTTCGGGGTTATTGTAACTGCAGCCCTCGAAGTAGAAATCAGGACCACCAGAATTTCAGGCTGCCATTTCAGATTTAGGCCCTGACCACCGGACTGTTTGCTGAATTTGTACAGGTATTTGAGAGGATGTAATATTATCGAGTTGTGCCCCATGGTGAAAGAAGTATATTTCTCAGGGTGGGGTTGGGGGGAGGGGGGTTAAAGATGTTACACAATTGAGTTTAGAAACCGATTTATTTTCCATAATCGGCAAGTGTAGAGTTAAGGATTTGTTATATAAGTAAAATTCTTTTACTGCAAATTCAATCAATTTTTTTTTTTTTTTCTTTTTATTTTTAATTTATTTTTGTTTAGTCATTGTTTGGAGTTGGGAGTGGTGGATTATGGTGGGGGTTTGTGGTGGAGTTTTGGATGTTGGATTGTTTGTCGATGTGTCATGTTTTGTTTCAATTTTATTATTTCTTAATGCACTAATGAAACAGAAGTTTCCTTATAGAGTCTTATTTGTCTATTACAATGCATTAGTTATTAATCATGTACATTGGGATTGGGTTTCTATAATTATCTTTATACCAGAATTTAGATCATTTCCTTTTTTTTTTCTTTTTTCTTTTTTTAAATAATGTGTTCAATTATGCCACGCAATAATGGGATTTCAAAATCTAATACATTCCAACACATTTTAAAATTTCTAAACTCTGTTCTTGAAAAAAAAAAAAAATAGTGCTGTTTCAAAATATTCTTTCTCCAGAATGAGGTTATGTTTCATAAGTCAATATCTTGTTATGTTTCGTGAGTCAATGTTTTGTTTTATTAACTAAAGTGAAAAGTAAAAAAAAAAAAAAATTTGGGTATTAATTGACTAAAAATATTGTAATTTTTAGAAACATTTTTTTTTTTCTTTCAATTGGAGGAAGTTTTTTTTTTTGGTTGAATTAACTTGCGTGTGTCATTATTCCACTAGCATCATTTTTATACATTATACTTTTATGCTAGGTGTATTTTATGATCACACATGCATTGCACGTAATTGAGTTTTTTTCACAATATTATTTAGACTTTAACTTTTTTTATTAAACGATTAATAAAATTATTTTTTTAGCTAAAAGATGAAAAAGAAGGATGAGCGATGCGACTCCAAAGAAGAAGATTGAGGTTGGGGATTATATTTGGGCTTGAATTCAAGCTAATGCGTCATTCTCGAGCTTTAAATTTGAACGTACCATCTTATACATGCTTGAGTTCAGTTCCAACAATAAAGTAGAATTTTCAGTTCAAGTATATGAAAATATTAAATATTTTCATTTTTTTTATTATATGATAAAATTTTGGCAAGTCAAATATAGATATTGTGTTAACATTCTCCATAATATGTTATTCTCTTTCCATCCCATAAATACCCCAAACTCCTTATTTATTCAAGTATCTAAATTCCCAAAAAAAACTGTTTTTAGAGTTCATATTTTATTTTTATAGACATATAATATGAGTGTTGAGTTAAAGATTTTGAAAATATATTTCATTTTATATATTATTAATAAAACTAAATTACGAACAAAAAGTTATTGTATGCTTTCAAAATTTTACTTGAAAATAGTATGTAAAAGTCGTCCCCACTTAAAATTATATAAACTAAATTAAAATTTGATAATTTAATATCTTTTTTTTAAACTAATCTCATAATTATTAATTTATTGATTTGCATATAGCCCAAGATTATGGTGGGCTATTAGCCCGTTGGGCTTCCTATATCCATATTAGAAGCCCATGGGCATGTGACTATAGTTTAAAGGTTCATATTACAGAGTTTCTAATCATAGTAACAAATTTAGGCACAAATAATATTCGACACTATTCAATAAAATAAAATAAAAGAAGAAGAAGAAGATTGAAAAAATAACGTTAAATCAATCAGATTCGTTAAATTATTCAGAAATTTAATCAGGTTTAATTTGTTAATATAAATCTTAATTATTACTTTTACATTATTAATTATCTTATGTTTAACTATTTTCCTGGAGTATTTAAATCAATTAAAATAATTTTATTTTATAATATTCATTGTAAATTCATTTTATTACTGAAACTTCTAAAAAAACTCATCTACCCTAAGCCAATTGGATAGTCTCGAACATAATTAGTAATAAATTCTGAATAATTATTGTGGTACATTATTAGAATGTTTGATCTGTTATTTCTAAATTTCTTAATACATTATAGTCTTCTATAACTTCAGTATATATGTATAATTATTAATTACTTTAATAAATATATTTTCGGACTTAAATTGATTTTTATTTCATTGCCATGTACATAATATTATTGATTGTTCTAATCAATATATTAATGTAAAATAAAAAATTTACAAAAATACACATAAAGAACGAAAGATAAAAAAAGAAATTGTGAGGAAGATAATTTTATATTTCTTGAAATATATTCGAATCGTATTCACAATATATTTGTATCTATCACTATAAAATTAAAAATTGCAGATACTAATAAAAAAATTATAAATTCAAGTATATATAGAAGAAATTAAAAAAATCAAAATATATTGTTACTGCGTTTCTAATTCAAATTCAGCAGCTGTGTGGGGGTGCTATTTTTACCTGTACAAATAAAAATTTATGATCCTTGTTAACCATTTAAACTTTAGTCAATCAGGCCTCAACTATAATTTATGTAAAACAATTTTCACCTAGGTCGCCAAAAAAATCACGAACTTTATTTCAATTCATATATTAATTATTGCATGATCTTTTAAAAAAAATTAAAAAGTTCAATATGAAAATTATCCGACTTTTAAATTTTAGGTGATAATTATAAATTTAAAGTAAATTTCGTGCATGTTTCAACTATCTATATATATATATATATTAAAACAAAATGACTTTTTTCAATTTCGTTTTTCCGCTGAAACTTTATTACTTATTTAGAATAATTATATTATTATTAAATTAAAATTAGATATTTTTATTTTATAAATTTTGATTCGATTTCAATATTTAAATTATTCCACAAATTTAGGTGTTTCAAAATTAGATGATATCAAGATGAATATACTGCAATATTTAATACATGATTCAAAATCTATATATTTTATCGAATATTAATCAAATAACTGAATTATGAAATTATAAAAAAATCTATATATATGTATATATATATAAAAGTAAAATTACTTTTTAAAATTTTGATTTTTCGACATAAATTTCATCCATATAAATGTAAAACTATATATATTTATGCAACTCTTTTAAGATACATTATTACAATTTAATTGAAGAGATTAATATCAACAATATTTGAAATTTGCTTAGTTTCTGTTGTTCAACATAAATAAATTCGAATTTTAAAGAATTTTTGTTAACTAATAATATATTCAAAATAAGAAATAAATTGTTAGAAACGTGAAATCATTGTAGTTTCATTATATTATGGAAAATCATTAACAATTTTTCTATAATTAAACTATCAATTATTTAAAATTATGTGGATAAAATTTGATTTTGTCAAATATGAAATTAAATTTTCAACAATCTTACCATAATTCAAAACTATTTCTTATTTTTGTCTCTCTCTTCTTTTCATATATTTTATCAAAATTATTACTAAATATTTTAAGGTCTCTTTTTTTTTGTTCTCCATCCTCTTGAAGTGTTTTGCATTTTCTGTTTTGAGAAAATAAATGGTAAGACATGTACGATAATATGTGTCATATTTCATTTGTGAACGAGGCTAATTCTAATAGAAGAAAAGATGAAATATAAAATTACAACAAATTTCTACTTATTATACAAAAAAAATAATCACTGAATTACAAATCTACACCTTCTATAATATACTATATAACTTAAATATATAATTATATTACAAAATATAAGAAAAAAATATCTTCTGTGCATTGCGCAGATCTCACACTAATTACGTCTTATTTTAATTGATACAAAATAGCTATAGTTCATTAACCAAAATAGACCAATTTTATACCAATTAAAACATAATTGGTATATATATATATATATATATATATATATATATATATTATCTTTTGGTTGATGAGTGACGCGAGTTTGATTATGAGAAAGGCCTTGTCATGTTTGTGTATTAAGTATTGAGATAAAAATGAGTGTCTCTATTGGTCACTTTTAGCTGGAGCAAAATTAAAGTGTATACCTTCTTATGTTACGATGAATTGGATACAAACATTTATAATATTATTTGTTTAAGTAAAAAATATTATTTATTAATTTAAAAATATATTTATTAAGTAATAGTATAGATTAGGTAAATAGTACACCTAATGTACAAAACCTTATTCTAAATTATATATATATATATATATTTAAATATTAAATCTTATATCTTACACAAAAATTTATATGCATCGGGTGCATCGTGCAATCCAAAATAGAGTAGTATTTGTTTAGCTAAAAAATATTATCTGTTTACTTTAAAATTATTACTACTCATTTGTTACCTTAAAAAATAGTAATATTTTTTAAGCAAACAAATAATATTTTTAGTTAAAATAGAGGTTCGTCTGTATGATGCACTAGATAAAATATTTTTTATTACAAAGACACATGTCACCTCAAGAATTTTTCTGCAATTTTAACTTAAAAAATATATTAAAATAACTATATGTAAAAAAAGTAGTTTTTTTAACTATTTTTTAAAATTCAAATAACATTTTTTTACTAATTCGTTTTTGACATATAATATATCACATTAATCATCTTTTTATGATATTTAATTTTATATCAATATTGTATGTATAAAAATAAAATATTATATTTAGAATTACTTGTAACAAAAAAAAGTTATTTAAAATTTAAAAATTTAGTTAAAAAACTACTTTTTTACATATAATTATTTTAATATATTTTATAAGTAAAAATTGCATAAAATTTCTTGAAGTAACATATGTCTTTGTAGCATATTTTTAGAAGTTATTCTTTTATTAAATTAGATGGTCAGCCGTGCAAGGCACAAGGCATAATATTTTTATATTAATAATATATATAAAATTATATTATTATATTTATTATAAAAATTTACATAATAACTATTTATTTCAATTATATTTTTATAAATATTATGAGGTTGATTTTCTTTTTTTATTATGTTATTCTGTTATAGCATATCTTTATTAAATAATATATTGTACGACTTTCGAAATGAATTTTAGAGTGTTTTTAATTGAATACAAAAGTTTCATTCACTAAAATCTATTAAGATGGAGGAATAAATTATAATGTTATACATCCAATGTATCGTATATCCAATACTGAAGAGAGAGACTCTGTATCATATTATTTTTCAATCATATTGGTCATATCTTATAGTTGGTGTCGTATCTTCTTTAACCATAAATAGAAGATAGCAAAGAGGAAATAATCGATCTAGTTTTCCACATGGGCTTTGGTTGAAAATTAAACAAAGTCAATATCTTCTGAAGCTACATTCGAAGAATATAAGGATAAATAATTATACTCTACTGTACCATCATAATTATATTATAGGGGACAAATTATTTTAATTTTTTATTTTAATTTCAATAGTTGCTATGTTGATGACTACCATAACCATTAGTTATTCTCAATTTTCTTGATATGTACAGAATCAATGGATCATTTTCATACTTTCTATTTTATTTTATGTGAATCACACACCTTTGTGGCATGAAATATAAGTAGATGGCACGTACTATAAATATTACAAATGTAGTGAATACATATTGGTGACATAAAGTGCGTTCACCCTCTAATTGCTACAAATTTGATTTATGATCAAAATTACTAAGATTCAGATGTGAGAACTCTTCTAATCGAAACAACCATCATATCATTCAAACATAATATATATATATATCAAACACATTATATAATCGACAGTTTAATCATGGCCATAAATGAAAACTATTACTTATTATATAAGGATTCCATTATTTGAAATTATAAATAATTACAAACGAAAACTCTTATCAATCCACCGTGAATATATGGTGTTGGTGTATCATGTATCAAGATCACATAAAAAAAAAAAAAAAAGTTAGGGTATTATAATTTACATTTATTTATCAAATAAAAGATGCATGAATTAACATTAAATTAAATCCAAAAATAAATGTTTTTTCTTTTTATGCTTAGCAAAAAGATCGATTTTCCATGAGCGAGATTATTTGGTTACTTAAGTTTTGTTCTAAAAACATTAAAAGACATAAAAGTTTACAAAATAATTTTAAAATTATAATATTTCTTTAACTTATTATATTATAATTTTATGAGCATAAACATAAAATAAAGAATGAACAATAAATACAAAATACTATATATATATTTGTGTAAGACATAAATATACAAATCTATAAATAGATTTCTTTGGATTGAAGCCGCCAAAAACAAAAATAAAATAAAATACACCTTTGTTCTAAAAAAATATTATATTTTTATAACTAAATAAATTATACAAATGAGATTCTTTTTTTAAAAAAACCAAACTGTGTTTTTTTTTTTATATAATTCAGTTTCATTTCAAAATAATTTTATTTTATTTCTAAATTCCATTCAGATAAATTTTAATTAATATAGCTAATAATTATCACCGGTAGTTATAATTTATTATTTTTAATTTGAATGCGGGACAATAGAACAAAAGTATCTGAACAGGTAGATTATTGGAAAGTTGATGTTATTAAAATGACAACTTGAAAATTAGTGGGTCTTATTCTGGTGTAATTTGTGTTTAATTACAGAAAACAGGCTGTTAGGAATCCAGCCACGTGGCCTGTCTGTACCTTAATAAATCATTAGCACGTTCCACATTATCATTAATCCCACGTTACTCTAATTCTTTCTTCCCTCATTAATTATTTTATTTATTAATAATTATTACTATTTTAATTTGAGAAAAAATAGAAAAAATTAATTAAAATGATATTACGTCAGCAACTACGTTGACATGGTACGGAACCAAATTTACAATTACTTTTTATTTTCTAATATAATCAAATTTGACTGTTTTCAGATAAATAAAATAATTAAATTCCACTTAAATTTTCATGAGGTTCATTTGTAGTTGTTTTGGAGGTAACATTAATTTGTAAATATGCGTAAGAGGTTTGTTTAAAGAAGCTAAAGTTTTTATATTTAACATAATAATATTATAAATTTGTGAACGGACGAGATGACATGACGTTGAACATAATGATTTGATGATTGATGTGATATTGACCAAATCAATTTAATTACATGATGAAGATTTGGAGATTTTACAAACGGATTAGATTTCGAGTAAACTAAAGTTGTTTGGAATTGTTCACTTCGCCATTTTTATAATGATATATGGGACCTCGGAGAACGATCTTATATTTCAACACAACTTGAATGAACAACAAATCTAGATCATGCAAAGGAACACTTATTGAGCATGAGATTGTTATCCAACTGTAAAGATAAAATCGAAAATAATAAATTTTGGGATTTTTTTATTTATGGGATTGTGAAAAATTTGTATATAAAAAAGCAAACAAGGCAAGTAGTTGCCAAAAGCAATAAATATTTATGATTTTCTTTTGGAAAAGACAATGAGAAAGTGTGAACACGACCAAATCTACCGGACACGAACTTTTATGATACAATTTGGTTGAATGTATTGTTGCGAGATGAATTTTTTTTATATATAATTACTTTTTAATTTTTAAGTTTTTTTTTCTTGGAACTTTTTTATTTATTTATTTATAGAGTTGGTATCATTCATATCAAAGGCATGAATATTCTTACATATAAATAAATCAGACTTGACTCATAAAGCTATAAAATTACAAATTGAGCCTAAGGCGTGTACCCTAACTGATTTTTCACACTAATAAAATATAATTTTTTCGTAAAAAAGTAAAATATTTTTTTAATAATATGAAACAATATTACCTTTTATGCATGAAATATTAAGTTTTCTCAAAAAATGTATAGCTGTTCATACAACAAATGTTGAATTTGTGCATTTTTGTGCAAACCAATTTAGGTCGGCTTTGATCCACATGTTTTGTCATTTTTTTTTTCAATCCGTTAAATCTAAACAATCTATTTATTTGGTGCAGAAATATATATATATATATTTAATGTTTAGTGTTTTCATTATTTTTTAAATTTTCAGATTTTTAATTTTAAAATTTGTAGTAAGACAAATTCTCACAAGAGACCTACTATATCTACTTCTGAAATTGACCCACATTCAAATATTTGATATTTGACTTCTTCTAATAAATCGAAGGTCAATGATTCAATTCTGGTATCCTATTTTATCTAGGTGGTAGAATTTTTTAGGAAAAAAAATCTACTTTTGAGACTATTATTATTATTATTATTACTACTACTTGAAATTAATCTTTTTTTTAAACAAAATATCTTGGTTGGATATGGCAAATATGACAGGAATTGCAATAAAGATGGAAAATAAATGGGCACAACTGATACCACCGAATTGATGAAAAATGGAGACAACTAGACATGCCCTATTTTATAACGTTAAATTATGTCAACGATGTGACTGTTTTCTGGATTCGGGTCTGGATATGCTTTCTTTGTCAACCCGATTTTCACCCTTTTTTTAATTTTTTTCGACATTTTTATTAACATGCTTTTAGAGGTCAAAATATATACAAGAATAAAATATGTACAAGGAAAAATATAGAAGTGTGGAAGCATAATTTGTCCCTTTTTTATATGTAATTTGTGTTATATTTTTTTTAATATTTCTAAACACACCACAAAAGTGCATACAAATTTAAATTTAGAATTATAGATACAATGCATGCAACTTCAGGTTGAGAGAGCGAGAGAGAATGCATGAACAAAAAATCGATAACCAGTGATTGACTCTGATTGCCAAAACGCTATTTTGTATCTGTGCAATAATGGTCGAACGTTATATTGTGTATTTAATCCTATTTGATATAATATTATATTTTAGTTTCAATTTTAATTGACCAAATGTATTCTCAATTCTAATTTATTAATAAAAAATATATAATTTAAATGTTCAATACTTATAAAATATGTCCTATAATATTGGGTTAATAGTACATTAATAGGCTATCCCCATATATGGTGATTTGAATGTGGTTGGGCGGTTGGAACCTTTGGTCATAATTTGAGAAAAAGTTAAAAACATTGTCGAACAGTGCTTTAAATGATTTTATATATTTTTATTTATATATGTATTTTATTGGTTGAAGTCGTTCAGAAAATAACTCAAATAAAAATTTTAAATCAATTTTTTATTCTAAATTTATTTAATATAAAGCCACTTAAATTTCTTCATTACATGCAGTTCAATTCCTTTTGCCTTCTGAGGTTTTGAGGAAGAATAATTCCTGAGCTTATATGGATAAACAAGATAGATGGGGATAGATAATGGCACGATTTTGTTGGTTTTAGAATTGTTATTTCACCGATGATTTTAAATTAAAATTGAAACTTACGACTTGAAATTGTTGGTTCTTGAAATCGGCTACCCTAAAATCATAATCAAACTGATCAATTTTCAATTTAGATTATGGTTTTAATTTAGAATATAAATTGTACCCACGTTTAGAGCTAAAACTTTGAATTCAATGTATATATGTTTCAAAAGTCAAAGTCTCATTTTACTGGTCAAGATTATTTATTTTATATTAATATATATTATATATAACTGAAATAAGTCAAACTAACGAATAAATAAAATCATATAAGTAAGAATTTATGAATTTTGAAAAAATGTACCCTGATCTAATTAACCAGAAAATAAATAACTACAATATATATAACTAATACTCTCATACTAGAAAGGAAAAAATATATTAATAAAATGAGTAAGTTTCTTGGGCATCAATATACAACGTACTTTCATTTAAAATAGTATTTGTTTAACTAAAAAACACTACTTGTTTACTTAAAAAAAATTATTATTTTTTTCAGGTAACAAATCAGTAGTAATACTGCTTAAATAAATAGGTAATATTGTTTAATTAAACAATATTATTGTAAATTGGGTTGTGCAGTGCATTCGATGCAATAAATTATTTTTAAAATAAAATTTAAATAGCATAAACATAAAATAATAATAATAATAATAATAAAATAATTGACTGCTTCCATATTTTTTATTATCATTTTTCTCTCCATAAATGAAAGATGAATTTTTAAGAAATGTTGTTACATTGCTAACCAATAAGCATTCCATTTAATTTTTTATATTTTTATTTCTTAATATTGGTAATGGTATTAATTTTATTAAAATTAATAACAAAAATCATATGTTTTCATAATTACTTGACTTTAACAAATCAATTATGATTTTGTGACAGACGATATTATATATAATAATAATAATAAATGTTCACATTGATATATAAACTTTTATTCAATTTTCTTGATTTCAAAAGAAAATATTATATATTTGGTAATTTGATGATTGTATTTTATAAATAAAATTTATTAATGTTCATATATATATATAATATTTATATTTTTATTATAATTATGATACAAATATAAATTATTAAATATAATTATATATATTTTAAAAAAAATATTAATTCTACATATTTTTAAAATTTAATAATATTGTATTATAATAACACTAGTATATATAATATTGAGTAGGATGGATTTGGATTTGAGGAGGTCAATAAAACTATTTGAGGAGGGTGCCTCCTCGTGGGGGCCTTACGTCCAATTACCCAAAATATTTTAATTTTTAATTTTTAATTTTAATTTTATTATTTGAATATTAATTTTCCTATGAATTCAATTTGGAAATTCTTAAATCCCTGTTAATGACACATACCCACTCTGATCTACCCGCCATAATTTCTATTGGCCCTTTTTTTTTTATAATATTTATTATTATTATTATTATTTATTTTTTTGCATCATTTATTACGCAGATTAGATGAACAGCCAACCATTTGTTGTTTATTTCCATTTTCAGTTTCACCCATCTAAAAACTCACACAACCAGACAAGAACGCCTCCAAGAGTCAATTCATCACTACACGACACCGTTCCCTCCTCCTTCTTCTTCTCTCTAAATTCATCATCGGATCTGGGTTGCCCAACGTTAAACCCCTTCTTCCAATATTGTCCGATCTCTCCGTCTCCCCACACTGTGACACACACACTCCAAAACTACCAGTAGATTCTTTCCAGTCCACACAGCCGTCTATACTTCAGCAGACACTAGGGAGTTGGCTGGGTGGGAAAATTGAGTCGGTTCTCGGGTCTGGGCCACTGCCCAGTTGAAGATGGATCGGGCATTGTGAGCCGGGTTCGATGGGAGGTGATAGTGACAGACGATGAGCAAAGCCGGGGAAGAAGAAGAAGACGACGAGGAGCGCTTCCACGACTCACTCGACCGCCTCCTTTCTTCTTCCAACACTTCTTGCTCTTGCTCTCCTTACACTTCCGACCCCGAAGAAGACTGTGATCCCAACTCGAATTGCAGCTCCGATTGCAATGACCGGGTGCCCAAGTTCCCGATGGGCGTCTCTCAAAACTACGACGTTTGGATGTCTCAGCCGTCGTCGGTGGATGAGCGACGCGTCCGCCTCCTCTGCCAGATGGGACTCAACCGTGACCCCTCCATCATCCGCCATCGCCCCTCTCTCTCCTTGTCTCTCTCATCCAATTCATTGAATCCCCTTGGTGAGACATCTTCCTGTACTAGTAATAATACTTTGAAGTTTCTTGATCATAGTAGTGATTATGTTAATGCGGATGATAGTAGTAATAGTAATGATAGAGCATCTGGGATGGTTCGCTCGAAGTCAGATGGGGAATGCAATTTGCACAACTTGGCAACCGGTGGAATTGGTATACAAGTGAATAATGATAACGCGAGCAATGTACAAAACCATTGTCGTATGGGGAGATCAAGAAGCAGCAATCAATCATCAGTATGTAGTACGGTTTCTCCCAATAAACCCCCTAAAGTGAAGAATAGAATGGATTGTACACGTGATGTTAGCTTTAGTAGCTTGTTGCCGGATCCAAAGGATGAGCAGTTGAGTGGGAGTTTGGAGTGTAATGGGTCGGATGATATTAATGCCATCTGTATTATAAAGAATCTTGACAACGGAAAAGAGTTTGTGGTGAATGAGATGAGTGAGGATGGGACCTGGGAAAAGATTAAAGAAGTGGAAACTGGGCGCCAGTTGACCATGGAGGAATTTTCATCTGAGATGTGTGTTGGGACTTCACCAATCGTTCAGGAATTGATGAGGAGACAGAATGTTGAGGATGGAAACAAGGAAGGCTTGGATTTAAAGTCTGATGGGAGCTTTGGAACCACATCTAAGTTTAAGAGAAGGGGGAGTTGGCTTAAAAGTATAAAAAATGTGGCAAGTTCTGTTACTGGGAATAAGGAGAGACGTAGTAGTGACGAGAGGGATACATCATCTGAGAAGGGTGGGAGGCGATCAAGCTCTGCCACAGATGATAGCCAGGATGTTTCCTTCCATGGGCCAGAACGAGTTCGGGTCAAGCAGTATGGCAAGTCTGTTAAAGAGCTTACAGCAGTGTACAAGAGTCAGGAGATACGGGGTCACAATGGTTCAATTTGGGCAATTAAGTTCAGTTTGGATGGGAAATATCTGGCTAGTGCTGGTGAAGACTGTGTGATTCATGTCTGGCAGGTTTTGCAAACAGAAAGAAAGGGAGATTTCATTTTTGACAAATCAGAAGATGGGAATTTCAATGTTCTGTTTCTAGCCAATGGATCACCAGAACCAGCATCGGTGTCACCAAAGTTAGATGGTCACTTGGAGAAGAGGAGAAGAGGAAGGTCTTCAATAAGTAGAAAATCCATCAGTCTCGAACAGATTTTGGTGCCCGAGACAGTTTTTGCCCTATCAGAGAAACCTGTCCGTTCATTTCAAGGACATTTAGATGATGTACTGGATCTCTCATGGTCCAAGTCTCAGGTCAGTTAGCATTTTTTTCCACCAGCATGATATTTTTGATAGACTACTTGATGTCTTATTTACAATTTTCTGGCATTTGAATTGCCTTTAGTTGACATATCAATATCGAAACCAAGAAAATTACACTGCTAGACTCTGTTGTCTGTTCCAATGTAAACCTTTTCTTTCCATGTATTTTTGTTTGTGATGAAAATGAGTTCCTTCAATACGCCCTGTACTAACCATAAGTAGTTGAACATAATGCTCAATATGTTGAACTGTGTGGTGTATTTTAATTAGTGGTAAGTCAATGGTACGCATAAGCCTTGCTATCGGACATCCTTAGAAAACAGGGTAAATAGGAAATACATATATGCTTGGGGTTGTTAACATTTGAAGAAATGCCTTCTATGTTTCACGTATAGTGGCTTTGAGTAGTTGCTGTTACAATGCCTCTGTGGCATTCTTGAATGGAACTATTATTTGTTAAATTATCTGTTTAAAGCTGTTGTCGTCTGCTGCTTCTTATTTTACATGACTACCGAATTTATGCCTGTCTAACTATGTGGTGGATTAGAGTACTTAGATAATAAATTGAACGTGTCAAACGTAAAAGTCTACTATCTCCACTTGAAGATTTCTCAGTTGAACGCTAAATCCTGCCACATATGCAGATGTGCCCCACCAGAATATGAAAAAGAATTGAAAAGAATGGAAGCATGATGGATACATATTCCTCATTGTCTAAATATTTGCAGTATTAATGCAAAGCTATTTGGAGGTTTTTGTTATTTTATTAAATAGGTCTGAGTTCTCTGTCCGTTGTCTGTGTGTTGTGGCAATAGTTCCAATGTCGGTGTTTATTTGTAAATATTCCAATAGAGTTGCTTGGTTGACCATGTTCTTCAACACAATTGTTTTGTGTTATTTCTTTCTTATGTTTCACTTTCTAAAGTTTGTTGTTTGCTTTTGATTTTGCTTGAGTACTTGGAAAGTCACTAAATTCCTTTGTCATATCCAGCAACTGCTATCATCTTCAATGGACAAAACGGTGCGGCTCTGGGATTTGTCAAGCAAATCTTGTTTGAAGATCTTCTCGCACAGTGACTATGGTAATTGCTTGCACATTACTTTATTTATAGAATTTATTTCTTGTAATTAGGAAGGGGAGTTCCCTTATGCTGTGTTTGTGCTTGGTGCTGGAGCTTCTAGGATCTGTTTGTTATTTGAAATTCACATTCTAAGAAACACACGGCAGGACCTGGCAGCTAAGTATCTGATACTTGCCTATCATATATGGTTTACATGAACACCGACCACATTATGGTGGCTATTGGCTGAAATGCAGCTCAAATGACTTACAGATGGGCCGTTCAGTAAAGTCTAGGCCAGAGACTTTATGGAAGGTCTTGTATAGATATCAGATAAAAAATCTAGTATTTGCACTTGAATCCCTTGTAAAATTAATCAGGCATTCTTAATGATTATATGAGGGGTTCTTGTGATCTGCAAGCCCATGAAGCTGTATTTGGGGTTATTTTATGAAGTAATAAAACGATGGCCTCTGATCATGGACCACTATGTTTGCATAACATGATAATCTTCAAGAGAATGATGATTTGATAGGCTGGGAATGTAATATAATAAGAAATCATCATCATTTTGTTCCTATAAAACAAACACAAAAATCTGCTCAAGGGGATGATTTTATTGTCCTTGCACAAAAATGAATTTGGGATCATATTCTGGTCTGGGATGAGGGTGGAGTATTGTTTGGTGGTCCGAACTTCGTTGATAATAAAGACTGCAATAGAGTGTTGGTATTGAAAAGAATATGGCAACGGAAAAAAGCTACTGCCATGTGGTTGAGAGTTGCTTTCATAGTGATTGAAATAGCTTCTTTATTTAGAATGGTTTAACACACATTGTGAAGGCGAAATTTCTCACATTTTAGTTTTAGAGTTGCTTAGTTTATTACATTCTTGTAGCTCTTTTGGTGATTCATTCTTATGCTCTTGCGCTGTTATGTGTTTAGTATCAGTTAGAGCATACTTTTAGTGCACTTACATGTTTATTTGAGAACTAGAAAGTAATGAATCATCTATTGATATAATTCTTAATTTTCTGTTATGCAGTAACCTGTATCCAGTTTAATCCAGTTGATGATAGATACTTTATCAGTGGATCCTTAGATGCTAAGGTGCGAATATGGAGCATTCCAGATCGCCAAGTTGTTGATTGGAATGATTTGCATGAAATGGTCACTGCAGCTTGCTACACACCCGATGGACAGGTGAAGTGCAGATTATATATTTATGGAAACCTGTGACTATTGTCAATGCATGTTAGAGGGAAAAAAACCCTCTTTATCTTTGCTTACCTTTCATTGTTCTCAAAGTTATTTTTGTTAAATTTTGGTAGGGTGCACTAGTTGGTTCGTACAAGGGTAGCTGCTGCTTGTACAACACATCAGGTAAGAATAGCTCTCTTTAGAAAGATCAGCTTCTGTTAGCAATTAATTATTCATCCATACTAATTGTTAATGTTATTCCAGAAAATAAATTACTGCAAAAAGGCCAGATCAACCTGCAGAATAAAAAGAAGAAATCCCATAAGAAGAAAATTACTGGTTTCCAGGTAAACCTTTCCTTTATTACACATCCAATCAGATACCTATTCATTATGCTCCCAAAAGATTTATAATGGGTGGGCTTGGATTGTTGGGACACTGGAAATTGATTTAGATTCCACTTATTCTTATAATCGGTGATAGTTTTTATTGCACAGTTTGCACCTGGAAGTTCATCAGAAGTCCTTGTCACATCGGCAGATTCCCGAATTCGCGTCGTAGATGGTGTTGATCTTGTTCATAAGTTCAAAGGTATCGCAATCGCACAGTATTCTTTTTTACTCCTTTATTTTTAATGTATGGTGATTGGGTTATCTTTTTGCTTCTATGGTATGCACTTCTGTTTTGACAAAATTCACGGCACTTCTTATTTATGGAGATTGTGCTTGTAGAACACCTTTTAAATATTTCGAGCCTTCCCCTATATTTGTTTTGCCATGGAAAATCTCTGTTAGTCTTTTCATAAAGTTCACATTTTTGTTCCTCAATTCTGGTTTAAGGTAACAAGACACTGAAAGGTTTTCCAATGTGAGTTCCGGAAAAGAGGAATTCTTGCACCCCATGAAAGATAAGAATTTTGATTGCAATTCCTGAAAACGGAATATGAAATTTTATACATCTCCTAGTTGGGTTTATCTACTTTCTTTTGTAGACTGCGATAGTGAATTTGGGGCATAGAGAGGAATCACACTTGTTGGGCATGTAGGGAATTTATATTTAGTTATGCATGTACTCCCTCTCTTGTGAAATATATACATATACGCATACATACATATATATATATATGATCTCTTTTTCTTTTTTTTTTTTTTTTTTTATAGTTGAATTGTGCATCTCTAATATTAAAAACAGAATAAAAAAAGAGCTAATATTCTGCATCTGGTGCCTGAACCTGGGAATTTCCAGAGTGGCCAGATATCATTCTTGTTTGAACCTTTCTATAGTACATTTTTTAGGCAATTCTTTGTGGTTCAAATATTCGATGAAATTATTATAGCAAATAAGTTATATTGCTAAAACATTGGCAGGTTTTCATAACACGAACAGCCAAATCTCGGCCTCCGTCTCTTCTAACGGAAAATACGTTGTATCTGCAAGTGAAGACTCATACGTCTACATATGGAGACATGACGATGAATCCAGACCAAACCGAAGCAAAGGAGTAACAGTTTCTCAATCTTACGAGCTTTTCCATTGCCAAGATGTATCCATGGCAATCCCTTGGCCAGGTATGACAGATCCATGGTCTCTCCAAGATACTAGTGCCGAAGCCCAAAATGGTAATCTCGACCATTTTGAGCCCTCAGCAGAGTGTCACCCAACTAAACCCGTTGAAGAAACTAACGGTAATGAAGGCTCACCCGTAAAATCAGGCTGCAGTAATAGCCCGCTCAACGGGCATCTATCGAGCAGAGTAAACGGATGCCTATTCGACAGGATGTCCGTGACATGGCCTGAAGAGAAACTACTACCGGCTACTAAGAACCGTACCCCCAGCCCGCGTGTTAGTGTGGATTTCTCGAATGGGCTTTGTCAGAACAAATCTGCTTGGGGTATGGTTATAGTCACTGCGGGCCTTAGAGGAGAGATCAGAACTTTCCAAAACTTTGGCTTGCCAGTCCGGATTTAGCACAAAAAGGCAATGAAATGAGACAAGTTTGCAAAATTTGTATAGATGTTTGGTGAGGTCGTAATATTAGTAAGTTTTATCTTTTTTTTACACCCTTCTGAACTCGGGAGTGGGGTGCGGGGTTGGGGGGGGGGGGGGCTACACCATTGGGTTTAGAAACCGATTTATTTTCCATAATCGGTTAAGTATAGAGTTAGAGGGCTTTGCCATCTAAGCAAGAAATTAAATTCCTTTTCAATTCATTCAAATTTTTATTTAGGTGGTGTTGTATACATGCAAGTTTGGAGTGAAGATAATGTAACATATGTACATGTTTTTGTAATAGACATTGTTCACAAGTATACATACAAGAATTGTTTGTACCTTTGCTTTTGTTTTTCTTATGTTTCCATATTGTTTTGGCTTTTCTTTCCAAGCTGCTAAGTTGATCACTGTTAGGTGTACTGTGTAAATTGATCCAGAATCGGGTCGGGCTTAATCCGACCACCGATCCTTGGTTCGAAGTGTTTTCGACCTCAATAGAATTACTTGAGCACGAAAAGTTTTAGTTATGGAGTACCTTACAACTTCTGTAAATTTCAGAGAGAATGTGACACGGTTGGTAGTGTAAAAATGAGAAGAGTAGATTCTATATGCTTTATTCAAATAGTCAAGTCTAATAGTAAAATAAGGTACTTCTATCAAATCATCAGCTAAAATTTTACGATTTTGCTCACGAGCCTCTGCTTACAAAACATGCTTGCAAGCTGAGAAGGTGAACATTATCAAAGCTTCAGTTTGATTTGTTTATTTTGCTAAATCTCATCAAGCAATTATTTTATCGAATCAATTTGAATAACTCACGAGAGACTGGTCGTATCCTGAAAAAAGGAAAAAAAAATGGTGATTCTTGAGAAAAGAGATGGGGCTCTGTGATAAACCAGACTGCTCCTGCCAAATTCTGGGAGCAACGGTACCATACTGCCACCAAACATTATCCTTTGAACAATTATTCACCCCTTCAGCCCATAACTGTGGGGAGACTTTTTATTAATAAATATAAAGAGAAATCTGAAGCACGAAATCTGATTGGCTTTGGCATATAGCTCCAAAATATATTATCTTATCCATCCTAGATTTCCATATCCACTTTTGTCCAAAATCAGACAGGATTCTTAGTATATATATTTGGCCATTGTGTGACAAAAGTATCAACTGCTACTTATATTGTTGGCAAAGATAAATCTTTTCTAGTATCTACCAAATTAAGGTTTCTTTCCCAGCAATCACTGACCTGGGAATGGCTTTGCAGGCTGCTGCTCTTCTCCCCTCTGCATTCTCCATTCACAAAGAGGTTTGCTCTGGGTCTCTCTCTCTCTCTCTCTCTCTCTCTTATGTGTCTAAATGTGGCAACTTGCCATTGTCTTCTGTAGGGAAAAACCAGTGCATCTTTGAAGGATTCAGGCCTTTTTGGAGTCTCACTCTCAGACCATGTCACCTCTTCTGCATTGAAAACAAAGGTAAACACACAATCCAATCAAATCTGGGCAAAAGTAAAAAGAATCATTTCACATAACCAAAAATGGATTTTACCCCTTGATAGAAACAAAATGTTTTTGGCCACTTCTCGAAACTCAACAGCAGAACTCGAAGCTATAGGCTTCAAGATATGATCACTTAACGACTTAAATATGGTGCATGATGGATTCAAACAATTAACAACAATATATTTCAAAGCTCATCAACATTTTTAGAATAAAGTGTTTTGAAATTTGTTGAAAAGATTCAAAATATACACATACATTAGCTTTGAGATAAGTTACCATCTTTGAAAAGTAGCTTAAAAAACACATTTTATGAAGTAACAAAAAATATTATAACTTACCACATTTGGCTACAAATACACAACTTTTTTTTTTTTTTTTTAATTCAAAATGCATGTAAATCTACAAACTTATTGATAGAGATCCAATTTTACTACAGAGATCAGAATTCAGTTCAAGAAAACTACCCATTGTTAGATCTCAGACTGTCTCCACTGCTCCAACTTTCACACCAGCCACCGTCCAAGGCAAGAAGACCCTACGAAAAGGCACTGTCATCGTCACTGGAGCCTCGTCGGGCCTGGGTCTAGCCACGGCAAAATCCTTGGCTGAAAGCGGCAAATGGCACGTGATCATGGCCTGCCGGGACTTCCTCAAGGCTGAAAAGGCGGCAAAATCGGTGGGAATGGCTAAGGAGAACTACACCATCATGCATTTGGACCTTGCTTCCTTTGAAAGTGTGAGGCAGTTCGTTGACAACTTTAAGAGATCGGGCCAGCCTCTCGATGTCTTGGTCTGCAACGCCGCCGTCTACCAGCCGACGGCACGCGAGCCTTCATTCACGGCCGAAGGATTCGAGCTTAGCGTTGGGACAAATCATTTGGGCCACTTCCTGCTTTCAAGGTTGCTGCTTGATGACATGCAGAAGTCTGATTATCCATCGAAGAGACTTATAATTGTTGGCTCAATCACAGGTATGATACAAAATATATATGGCATTAGAACTGGTTATTTGGTCCCGCCGGGGACGGCCCGAAATTAGGATCAAACTAGGTCTGGCCCGACAGAGCAGTGCCAAAATGGCCCGGCTTGTATGACCCGATGGGCTTGACTGGACCAACAATTTCGGACAATCCAAAAGAAAATTACTCCCTCTGCTCCACATTATTATTCTATATTCTGTTTTGTATTTCATCTCATGTTCTAACTTCATCCGTACACTTCATTGATTATGTCAATCAATATACATGGTTATTTGGTCTGCCTGGCCCGACCTGCCTGCCATATATCATGTCACAAAGGGCCAGCTGAATTGCCAATGTTCAACATTGCTTCTCTGTTGTGGAATTTCAGGGAACACAAATACATTGGCCGGAAACGTGCCTCCAAAGGCGAATCTAGGCGACTTGCGCGGGCTCCAAGGTGGGCTGAACGGGCTGAACAGCTCCTCCATGATTGATGGCGGAGACTTTGACGGCGCCAAGGCGTACAAGGACAGCAAGGTTTGCAACATGCTAACCATGCAAGAATTTCACAGGCGCTACCATGAGGACACAAGCATCACATTCGCCTCCCTCTACCCGGGCTGCATTGCCACAACCGGGCTTTTCAGAGAGCACATTCCCCTGTTCAGGCTCCTGTTCCCCCCGTTCCAGAAGTTCATCACCAAAGGGTTCGTGTCAGAGGAGGAAGCTGGGAAAAGACTCGCACAGGTATGCAAACAGGGATTTGGATCTTCTATTCCATTTAGTATTCCAAAATAATCACCACACACCATGTGCATATAATGACATTACTGATTAACATATGGCGTGTAATAATTTGATGGTACAGGTTGTGAGCGATCCAAGCTTGACGAAGTCAGGAGTGTACTGGAGCTGGAACAAGGACTCGGCTTCGTTCGAGAACCAGATGTCTCAAGAAGCCAGTGATGCCGATAAAGCCCGGAAACTGTGGGAAGTCAGCGAGAAGCTTGTTGGTTTGAGCGGTTAAGCTTTTATGCCTCAGATCAGGAAGTGATGTTCGGGTTTAGGAACCTTGTAGATGCTAACATCCTCAAAAATGGCTGTATGATTTTTGTAAGGATCGTAATAAAATGACTCAATCCATTTTCACGGTGTTCAAGTTACAGAAAAAAGTACATTCATTCAACCTCGTACTAGCACACATATCTATTCATGTCGAATGCAAACTATTGGATTCCTCGAATTTGTGTGCATAACTCACTCTATCAGTACGATATTATCTGTTTTAGATATCTGTCATTCCATCTTTTTTAAATTGCCACCTCCGACGTTTTCTTTAAACAATTTTCTAAGGAGGGTTTTATTGAAATTTGAATAAACAATCGGAAAGTATAATTTAATTACCAAATTATTATTAGGTTGTAAATTCAAGAAGTTTTTACTGTGATACAAGAAAGAGTACATGCATTCAGCGATGTCGTATACCCATCTATTCATATACAGAGTATGCTAAAGCTCATAAGCCGGAAATCTAGCCTGAGATGGTTGAGTCATGTCCAGAAACAGGTGAGCCATTCCCCCGAGGCCTTCGAACAACGAATACGGCCGATCACCTCCATGCATAGTGCCCTCTGAAATGAGGGGTTGAGCCCGGTCGTGAAGAAAGCATGCGAACGCTTTGGCCCTGTATAAGTACTCTGGTTTGCCCGTTAACTGGTACAGCGAAAGAAATACATACGCGTTCCCACTTATCCCGTGACAAAGCCCAACTCGTTTGAGCAGGCCTCTGTTCCAGACCACCTCCCCTGCATCAATCGCTGCTTGAAGAAACTCTTCGCTTTGAAAAACCTGAAAATAAGGCAGTTTCACTTTCGAGGGCAAGCAATGTGTCGGATAGCGTGGAACGAATTGTATTTTGTTAAACGACAGATAGAATGAAGCACATGGAGCACGAATGAAACTATCATTGGAGCACACATGTAAAAAAAACCTAATTACATTAAAATTCAGGACTTCTGAATTTGAATCAGTTAGTATTTGCAAGATGTCTTTTAAGACGTAACATAGGAATACATTACCTTTTAATGTCTTTCAGTTTGATGTACGTGGGTCGATTTCGGGCTCCAATTCATGACATGGATCCCGAGATTCCTAGTTTGGCTCGCACACGTGGAAGAATGACGAATGACATTCTTTTTTTATTCCACGTGTGTGGCTTTGAGAGCCATAGTACAAATTTCAAGCTCCACAACAACAAGTGGAGTCCAAAATTAGCCCACGTGCATCGAATTGAAAAAAATTAACTATGTTATGGTTAAAAAGGCATGTTGAAAATGACAATTGACCCAAAAGTCATGAATTTTTATGTAATTAAGTCTATCAAAAAACTGGGAGTAAGCATCCATATATTATCTCTACCTTGGCTGCTTTTACTAGAGTAAGAGCAACTCCAGGGGCCCCGTGGCACCAATGCACAAGCCTGTCGCTTTCACTTCCTTCACTTGAGGGGTAATTTCCACTGGGGAAACGGTTTTTGATCATGTAATGTAGTGTGCCTTTCAGATGCTCCACCTCAGCGGGCTTCAGTTCCATATCCATTAACACATTCATGATCCCAGCCAGCCCGTGGGCTGCTCCCCAGTACTTTTTACCGTGCCATTCGTACATCAAAGGACACCGTCCCTTTGCCAACTGTCGGCCTGACTTTATAATATCGTCAACGACAGCCCTCTGTATATACAATTTTAATATCAATAAGGGCTACATTAAGCTGAGATGAGGAATTTAGTATGATGTTATCAAAAGGGCATATACCATCCTGGAGGAAGATATCGTGTTGCTACCGACATTTTTGTTCAAAAACAAACATGCCCACAAGAACCCGGCTCTCCCATACAATAGTTCGTCTGGAAGATCCTTGGAAAGCTTAATCTAAATCAATTTGGAAATAAAAGCAACACATCAATACCAAAAAAGAACAAAAGCTAGCAAAGATGTAACCGTTGATTAATGATAAACTACCTCATTGAACTCTGTTATGTAGTGATGGCATAGGTTTTCATCACCACTGTGGTGTGCTACCACAGCACCAAGAGCACATACACCCGCCTGTCCACATATGAAAGTGACGCGCCTACAATTTAAAACAACGATCTATTACTTAGAGTAGATTTTCTATTAGATAGCCCAGAAAGGTGCATAATAGAGCAACACCATTAACCATAATCAGTTCTCTTATATCCAACCTATATATCGTTATATTACCTCTTCTACTTCAATCTATTAATCTTGAGCATTCCTTGCAAGGCAGCACAGCTGCAATTGCAAAGCTTAGACAACAATGTTCGACAAACTTTATCTCGTATTCAAGTCCTATAAAATCAATAATCTCTTCGAATCCAAACCAATTGATCTCCAGTATTAGCAAGCATTCATGAAAACCTTAACAACAGCCAACTTAGCAACAGCAAATCACAATGAATGCCCACTCCAGCAAGAATCCAAGCAACAAATTAAGCTACCAACTAGTAATTAAGAGATCAAAAAATAAATTACGCATTCAAAACAAAACATTTTAAAAAATTAAACATACCCAGAGCCTTGGGATGCAGAATCACATGCTTTAATCATTTCAGAACAAAGAGCAAGATCATTCTTGTCACCAGTAACTCGATAAGCTTTGAACAACAAGAAAGCAGTCCCCAGAGACCCCGTGTACAAACTATAATCACGCACACGTTTGCCGCTGGCAAGCCAGGTTTCCTTCACCACCTACAAGCAGCAAATTCTTCAGTCGAAAAACTTCCATTTTCAACCCAGAAAAGGTAAAACATCATTGATAAAAACTCTTCACTTTTCAAGAAACAGTGTTAATAGGATATTAGAAAACGGGAGTGAATTAATACTGCGTTTTTGAGGTCCAAAGCTGCTTTATTGAGCCCTTCGGAGAGGGTCGTAAACGGAAGGTGGAGAAGCTTGGTGAGTGAATCAGAGGCGGCGTCTGCGACCGGATGTTCCGGGATGTAATCCGGCATTTCATTGGGGAAGAAACGATCAGCCATTTTTCCAAGATTCGGCTTGTTAGTTGTTGAAATTCCGAAATGGGCTGTTTCAGTACAAAGTTCTTCTGCTGAAGCTTGTGGAAGCAACTGGCAGTTAGGGAGAGAGTTCACTATTGCTTCTACTATAAACCAAGTGAATAAATTTACAAAAAAAAAAAAAAAAAAAATTAAAAATTCATCAGTCAGTGCATCCCATCTACTAGCTATTTACCTAAAAATACTATTTTTTAAATATAATATATCAGTAATAATATTTTTTGAATAAAAAAATAATACTCTAAATTAAATTGTACGGTGTATCCGATACACATAAGTTTATGTAAAAAATATATAGAAATTGTTGTGTTTGGTATAAAAATAAAATAAATAATAGTTTTAAATATAATTTAAAATAAAATTGACAAAAATATTCTAAATTTTGTGTGCGAATTTAATTTAGTAATATTTTTGTGACAGGATAATATATATATACACACTTTTTCCACTTATATCTTTTTTTTTTTAACATAAAGTAACCATTTGTTTCTGCTTTGTTTTTAATGTATATTATATTAAATTAATAATATTTCCACGATCTTTAATTTTACATTCATATTGTATATTAAAATGAGACAGTAGATTTGAAAAATATAACTAGTTTTTAGAATTATTTGAGATAATTTTGGATATTATTATATATATTATATTATTTGTATCAAATTTGAGTTGTAAATAAATATTAATTAATATTTTTTTAAATTATTAAATAATTTAAATTTTAATACATTTAAACAAATTAGTTATATAAACAAAATTTATTTTGAGATGGAGAAGATATATCTTTTTATAGAATTCTTTTTGCATATCTTAATCCATAAAATAATATATATTCTAATATTAATTTACTTAAAAATATATTATAAATATATGTTATTTATTTTATTTTGTTGATAATATTATGGTATACTTTAATAATACTCTATGACTGAAGTTGGGCCACAACGATGGTTAAATTGGGCCACACGGGCTTAAATTGGGCCCAAACGACAAGTGCCCCTCTCTCTTCAGAAGGGGTACGAGGGTTTAGGGTTTAGTCTCACTTGCATTCGCCTGTTATTCTTTTTCTCGTTTGCAATACTCCTTGTCACAGATAAGCATCGTAGGTATTTATTCTTCTTCTCCTTCTCATTGTTTCTGCTTGCATCCGTATTTATTGGCATTCTTCTGTTGTTTAATCTTTGAATTTCTTACAGTATTGTTCAATTTTAGCGATACTAGATTTTATTGGATTAGAATGGGGAAGAAGCGAAAGCACAGTGAAACGGAGGCGGTCAGTGTGAAGAAGGAAGAAGTTGCGCCGGAGAGGCCACAAAGAACTCTTTTTGGCATTAAAAGCGATTCGGGAGATAAAAAGGGAAATGACAATTCTGCTGTTTTTCGGAATAAAGAGAAAGTTTTGGTCACTTGTTCCCGCCGCATTAGCTACAGGTTATTAATTTTTTATTAGAATTTTTGTTAACAGGGTTTATTCAGTTGATGTTATACCTGGTCCGGTGGTGGGAATCTCTATGTTTTGACCCTTTTAATGTGCTTATATATTGTTGTGTTTGTTGAACGGATTGATTAGGTATCGGCATTTGATGTTGAATTTGGTTGACATTTTACCTCATTGTAAGAAAGATAACAAGGTCGAGTCGAAGGGTAGCAAAGGCACTGCTTTGAATGAGCTCGTGGAGCTCAAGAGCTGCAATTCTTGTTTATTTTTCGAGGTAGGCTGTATGCTGAAGTTTTGGAACTTATTTTGAAATCTTTTAGTTGAGTTCAAAACTTAGTAATGCTACAATGCATGCTAATCTCAGTGCAGGAAAGGCAAGGACCTCTACTTGTGGATGGCCAGGAGCCCCAATGGTCCATCTGTCAAGTTTCTGGTTAATGCAGGTGTGAGTAGTTTTAGCTTTGGTGGTTCTCTGAGACCATCCCCGCTCCAACACACACATGCATATATATGTATGATGGAGGGTCCTAATGTCTTGTGTATACATCTGCAGTGCACACGATGGAGGAATTGAAACTCACTGGAAATCATCTGAAGGGTTCACGTCCTATCCTGACATTTTCATCCAACTTTGATAAAAGCCCTCACTGGAAGCTTTTAAAGGAAATGATTTTTCAGGTCTGCTCTCCTGATATTTTAAGCATGACCTTACTTACGTATGTCTCTGTTGGTTTTTGACTTCTCATTTTTGGTAGATCAATGTAAATTTTGACCTGGAATCTGAAAGCCTAGTATAAAATCTTGTCCGTAGATTTGTAGTTCTGTACACTGCCTCTGGAGTGGAAAAATGGCACAGCTGACTCTAGATAAGAATGTGATGTGACTAACATATTGAGTTTAGTTTATGTGTCATTTCTTTAAGGATTTATGAATATTCCATACTATAATTGCCATCAAATGTGCAAATGTTCAATCTGAGTAATAAAAAGTGGGTGGTAGTCCAATGAATCACTATGATATTTTTGGCCGGGTGCAAATTCAATGATACAAGCAATATTAATAAAAGTGGTGGTTTGCTTCGTCTTCAATCTTTAAACAAATAAATGATGACTTGCTAATTTTTATTGAAGCTTTGTCATATGCTCATATGCTGTTTTTTTTAACTTGGTTCCATGAGTTCCTTAGCATCATTGCATTTTGATTTATGAGGTTTCAATTTTTTTTTCTCTTGCCTTCCTTTCAGATATTTGGCACTCCAAAGGATCACAGGAAATCTAAACCTTTCCATGACCACGTGTTTGTCTTCTCAATTGCTGATGAGCACATATGGTTCCGGAATTATCAGGTTGGTGATTATGGTTTAGTATATTATTGGAATTCGTAATGTCAGAATGTTAGGCATGGAGGCCTAGGACTATCGCTGTTCATAGTAGATATATACTAAACATGCCTAGGACCATCGTTGCTCATAGTAGATAAATACTAAAGATGCCTAGGACTATAGCTGCTCATAGTAGATAAATACTAAACATGCCTAGGACCATCGTTGCTCATAGTAGATAAATACTAAACATGCCTAGGACTATAGCTGCTCATAGTAGATAAATACTAAACATGCCTTTTGTGACTCAAATCACTTTATTTTATGAGAAGAATCTATGTTAGCATCTTTATTTTTTTGGAAGCAGATATCATGCTCTAATAGTGGAGCACAAAAGCTAGACCGTGGAGACTTGGAAAAAATGACGCTGATTGAGGTTTGTCAAATAATATATTATGTAAATCCATGTTTACATTCGAGTTTTTGGATTTAACATTTTTTGTGCGGGCAGGTTGGTCCAAGATTCTGCTTAAACCCAATCAAGATATTTGGTGGTAGCTTTGGGGGTCCGACATTATATGAGAATCCATTTTATGTTTCACCGAACCAGGTTAGCTTTCTCTTGTTGTTCATCTTGGTTTTGCATACAATGTTAACCTACTCTCTCTGTCTCATTCATCATTGTTTCTCTGAACTGGTGAATGTTTCCTGCTAATTCCGTTAGATTCGGTCTCTAGAGAAGAGGCAGAAAGCTGGAAAATACGCGAAGAAAGTTAAAGCCAAGACAAGGAGGAAGATGCATGAGCTGGCGAATCCCCATGAGGTCGACGAGTTTGCTGATATGTGGAAGGAGTGAAAAGCTGATAACGGTAACCCGGAAAAGACAGGCTGTTATTTATTTAGTAGCATGCAATCCGATTGAGTTTGGTGAAACACTTGAAATCTTTTATCTAATTGTGTCTGATAACGTATGTAGACACTAAGAATGGTGATGGACATGTCTGTACTGGCAACTGAAACACGTGTTTGGTTTGGCACACAGCAAGGAAAACCACTCAAAAAAATTTTGGTGAAGCCTTTTTCCTCCTATATTTTTTAATATTTCCTTTAAAATGATAAAAAATTATATAGTCAAGGTTGTAATGAAAAAAAATTAAATGAAAAAGGTTTTTTAGATAACCAAACATAATAACTTCTGTGTTTTTTCTTTCTGTATATTAGAAAAAATTAAAAAAATTCAAGTGTGGTAGTGGAATTCAAATCTAATTATATGCTTGCCAAATTGTGTAGCTAGTTTTGCTTTATTTGTTTAAAAAATTATTCGAAAACATGTTTCTTTGATTTCACTTTATTGAAATAATTTTAGATGTGGATGAGAGTTGGGCGGGTACTCGTCAAATTTAGTATACCCATATTTTAATTATATAACCTATTTAGATTTGTTCAAACTTATTAAAAAGTTTTGGGTACCATAATATGTCCAATATCTATTTAAATTTTAAATTTATTGTCAAATTAATTTGTAAGTCTATTCAACTCAAATTTTGGTAATTCATCTTTTAGCAAATTTTACTATTATATGTACTTCTATTCATTGTTTTATAATAAGTTCGCAAATTGAGAAGTCATGTAATATTTAATTAGAGAAATTTAAGAAAATTTAAATAACTTAGTGTTTCAGGCCGAAACTCGGGTACGATTGTGAGATGGAGCTTTAAAAAGAATTAATTTATTTCCCAATTTTTCAGTTTTCTTTTCAAATTTTCAGAAATATTTATATTTTCTTATAATTTTAAATAATGTAATTTTATACAGAATGATTATAAGGTTAACTCACAAAAATACCACTCCTAAATTTTACTCTCATGTGCGACACTTATTTACCGTACAGGATGGTAAAATTTCGGGGTAAATAATAAAGTGTCGGCGGAGTATAGATAAGTGAACCTAGTTAACTAATGTGCTTATCATCGTATTAGTTTTGGAGGGCAACAGAGAAAAGCAGGAGATAAAGTAGAGCACGTCTCATCCGTTTTTGTCCGTACTGCTGAAACGTTGATCTCTCTGTCCGTGAAAGGTACGGATGAGCTGTACGCAAACATTTAATATTATTACAGCGGAAAGTAAGTGACGCGGGCCCCCCCTCATGTGCGTCAATCTTCGTCTGCGTCTGCCCATGTCGTAATTATCTGTTCTGTTTTTTGGAATCCGATTCCCGCCCCCAATTCTATTATTGAATTTTAGATGCACCAACGTGGGTAAAAAAATTAAAATGCATTAAAAAAATATATAATGTTAATTCTGAATTTATGAGAAATTGTGCGTTTTGATATTAATTTATTTATTTATGAAAAACAGTATTATTTATTTATTTATTAAAAATTATTAATATTAATTTATTATTTTAAAAAATAATATAATTTTTAAATAACAAATAATATTATAAAACAAATGTACGGTGCATCAGTACATAAGAGAGTTACTTTTATATAAATTATGGAACCTCATGATATACCTTAGATATTTTTATTTAAATTTAAATATTATGTTGTCTTTATTAAAATTATCTTTCTCAATCTTCTTAACTATATTTTTATTTTTAGGGCTCGTATATAATATGAGCATTTTTTAAAAATTAAGGAAATTTATATTTTTAAATTTCAAAACTAGCGAATATATTAGAACGAAGAATATGAAAGTTACAATTATAATATATATCATGATTTTATAAATTTAATACACGACGAGTATCTACTTATGGTGTAGATTAATAATTTATAATTTAATTCTACTAAAATTAAACATATAATCACCAAAAAATTGGTGAGAATTTAGTCCTTGCCCAACTTCTCAAAATGAAATATAGAACACCTTATATACAGGTAACATATAATATTGTTGTGTGTATATATAATTAGTACTGACTTCATTTAAATAAACATAATTTATTTAACAAAAATAGAACATATGGGAGTATATTCGAATCCTACTCAAACTATAAGGTCCATAGTTTTGCTCCAACAACAGCCACTGATTGGGATCAGAAATGGAATAAGTTGACTAAGAAAAGAACATTGGTGAAATAGTTTGTTTTTGTTTGATGAAAACAGTCAAAGAAAAAGGGCGGCACTTGTATTATTTTATAGCTTCTCCCACTTGTGTGTGTCTGTAGCACGTGCCGCAGGACTTCCAGTTTTTTCGTCTTTTAACTTAGATGGGTCCTAAAAGTTATCTTCCAAAATTTTAAATTGTTTTGAGGTTCTATGGAGTTATATAGATGTTAAATTAATAATAAAAAAAGAAGATGGTTGTGATATTATATTGTGATATAATGTGTTAGTAATCAATTGATGCATTATTAAATGAATAGTTTTGGTTATTAAAAAATGAAAAGTAGAGAGATAATTGGGGCAAATTCGATGTTACCCCATAAGATAATATCTTAACTCATTGAATTTGTGACACATGACATTGTATTGAAAATCAAGAAAAAATTAACTATTGCTTTCAATATAATGTCATGTGATGCACATTCAGTGTGATTATGACACTATTTTATGAATAGCATAAAATCTTTGAGATAATTGATTAAGATATTGAAAAATAACAAGTGAGGAATAATAGATATACATATTTATACTAGAGTTAAATTTTAGTGGGTTGAGAAATTTAATTTTACATTAAAAAACAAGAGAGAACTGATTATTTTGGTATTCGAATTCCTTCCGTGCGACATATAAACATATTTATGGATCTACTAATTTAGTTTTTTCGATAATTATATAAGTAGTCACGATTTTCAGAAAAATAATAATTTGTAGAACATAATTTGCCACATTTTTTTTTTTTGCTTTCAATATGTTTGTAGCGGTGGAGTAGTGATAATGGGCAGGCAGCAGTATGCAATTCAAAGGCCTTTCACTATCGTATGTCTTAATGTGGAGAACCTAATTCTTTGGCTCTTCAAACTTCACCTGTACGGATTTCTTTCTTATATACTTATTAGGTGCAAGAGTAGTGTGTTACTAAGCACTATTTTACATGTATACACACATCTTTAAATAATTATATAGTATATTATATGTATAATACATCTTTAAACCTATTTTTATTTCTCTTTCAATATCAAAAGTTTCAAAATAATAAAATCTCGATTACATTTTAATAAAATATAATGATAATATCATCAATATGATCAACATGAAAACGGGCCTCAAATCTTGATAAATGGTGTCTCATACAATTTAATCTATAAATTTTTTTTATCAAATCACTATAATCAAGAATCACTATACATACAACCAATCATATCATTATAAGTAACCCCTACACCATAAAACCATTACCTAATCTCATGAAATATTTAAGTTTGACTTATAACATAATTATTGCAAATTGCACACTGTAACAATGTAAATATTTAAGAAAATAAATTTGGATTCTCTGTGGTAAATAATAAATATTGAGAAAAAGTATGATAAAATTATTCAAAAAATAGTTTTATATTGAGAACTTTATTATAAAAGAAGTATTATAGAAATATAAGATGAGCAGAATCTCTATTAAAACGAGTTTTTTTTTTTTTTTTTTTTAGAAATCAAAGAATATGAGACTAATATAATGAGATAAATCTTTGATAATGGGAAATATTGCAATTTGTTACGGGCAGTAAAAAATGGTAAATTCTGGAAAAAGGACAAATAATGACAAGTGGGCCCAATTGGTCCGCGTTCCCTATAGTTCACAGGCTGGACCACACCACCCACTTTCGTACAATACATACAATGCTACACAGGCAGTGGGCCCGCCCCCGCGACACACACCCCCAACCTTATAAATCCGCGCACATCACATAACGATCGAATTACTCCTTTTCTGCTCGGAAAAATTTGGTTGATTTCTCCGTCGATTTTCTCGCAGAAATCTCTGTTTTTGTATGGCAGCTCGCTTACTGGCTCATGTGGTGGCTGATCTTTGCCTAGGCAAGCCGCCGCTCCGCTCTCTCTCCTCCTCCGCCACCGTCGCCGACGCCCTCGCGGCCCTCAAGGCGTCAGAGGAGAATTTCATCAGCGTTTGGTGTTGTGACCACTCTGTGAAGAGGAATCTGGAGTGCGTTTGTGTCGGGAAGGTGTCCATGGTGGATATTATATGCCATCTTTGCAGAGAAGAGAATTTATCTTCGCCGGCGTTGGCTTTGGAGTCTCCGGTTTCTGTTTTGCTGTCGAATGCCAAGGGCCTTGTGAGACACGTTGAACCGTCTTCCAGGTATTCTTTTCTCCTCGATCTCTCTCTTGTTCGGAATCAATTTTGTTTTGTTTGAGCTTTTCTATAGCTTTCGTCAATAGGCATTTGTGCGTTTAATTTTGGTGAGAGTTTTTGGATCAGTGGATGAATTCACCATCTACAAAACTTACATCAATGAATATATTCCCAATGTCGATTTATCTTGGCTACTTCTCTGCTCTGGCTATAATTTAGGCTTAGTATTTGCGACTGAAGCTTAATTTTGTGCTTTTGCAATTGTAATTGAAGCTAAATTTTGTGCTTTCGTACTATTGTGTCGGGGAGAAAGAGAGATCAAAGCTGATTTTTGTACTTTTGTATGTGCGAGAGAGAAAGATCGAAGCTGACTTTTGTGCTTTTGTGTGTTTGTGTGTTTGTGTGAGAGATTGAGAGAGATAGAGAATGAATAAATGGATGAATGAATGAATGAAGCTGTTTGTGCGTTCGTATTTGAAATTGAAGCTTAATTTTGTGCTTTTTTGTATTTGCAGCTTACTAGAAGCCATTGATCTTATCCTCCAAGGAGCCCAGAATCTGGTGGTCCCTATAAAGAGCAGCACCATTTCAAAGAGAAAACACCTCCAGAAATCGTCATCACCAATCACCCCAACATACCACAATGGCCAAGAATTCTGTTGGTTAACCCAAGAAGACGTCATCCGCTTCCTCCTCAGCTCAATTGGCCTATTCTCCCCCATCCCGGCCACGTCCATCGACGCCCTCGGCATCATAAACCCCGAATTCCTATCTGTAGAATACCATCGGCCGGCATTGTCAGCAATCAGCTCCATCGCCCGGGCCCTGATCGATCAAACATCAGTAGCTGTAGTGGATGACGAAGGAACCCTAATTGGGGAGATATCCCCTTTTACCCTCGCTTGCTCCGATGAGTCATCAGCTGCAGCTATCCTAACCCTCGCAGCTGGAGACCTCATGGCCTACGTCGACTGCGGGGGCCCACCGGAGGAGATTGTGAGGGTTGTCGAGGCCCGATTGAAGGAGAAAAAACTCAACAACATGCTCAACGAGCTCATGAAGATCGGCTCGTACAATGGCGACACGCTGACTTCTTCGTCGTCATCAGATGAAGAAGTGTCGTCCCCGATGACGACACTGTCGAGGTCAGGGCGGCGTTTGGGGCGGACGGTGAGTCGGGCTGGGGCAATGTTCTGCCATCGGGAGAGCTCGTTGGTGGCGGTGATGATCCAGGCGATCACGCACCGTGTGAGCTATGTTTGGGTGGTGGAAGATGACTGCAGTGTGGTGGGGATTGTAACGTTTGCGAGCATGTTGGAGGTTTTCCGGGAGAATTTGGAGGGTATGATCTGATGTGCATTCTCAAATAACATGATTGGTAACGTTTTTGTGTCTTTTTTCTGGTGATCAAAACTAAGATAGAGTGGAGGAACATATTGTTCATATGAGCAGCCTTTTTTCTTTTTCTTTCTTTCTTTTAGTTTTAATATTTATGGAATTGAGGTTTTGATGAATATTTCTGTTGATACGTTATTTTTCCGTCTGTTCCAAACAAATTTAGAGTTATATTTTCCAGGGTTTCGAGTTACCAGAGCAACTATTTTTTGGACTGGCGATGGTTAGTTTCGTGAATGGTATTTACATTACCATAGTCATACCATTACATCAAATCACATATTGTAATGATTAACATTCTTGTTAATCCCTAGGTTTCTTGAATGAGTATAATATATTGTAATGATTATCATTTGTTTATAACATATAATTATTCTAGATATATTTAAATGAGTATATTTAATAAATTTAATTTAACACAGATATATTTTGAGTTGGACCTATCTTCTATATCGATGGGTTGTTCCTATATTTTATATCGATGGGTCTAACCCAAAAATGAACATCATCTTGAAGATAGAGATTGGAGATTTATCATAAAAGTTTAGGTATCAAATATTGTGGTATGTGGATAGAGATTCCTCTGTGGCATTTGGAGTTTCATTTATTTATGTTCAAATTATTACTTCAATTATGACGAATTCGAAGGTAGGTACGCCTCATTTGGGCATGCTTCATGATTTGTCTTTCCTTGCAAATAACTTTTGACCCTTTTGTGATCGTTCTCTACCCTTTTTGCTCTTTTCTTTAATAAAAGATATAACGACATTTGTCTTATAGCGCCCACAACATGATTGCGCCCACAAGGTATGAACGCTGTTAGGAGTTGGTTTTATTTGAAACATATATCCTACCCGTTTTATGGGGCCCATAAGATAGTTGCTCATGATTCTACCTGAATTAATCTTACCTCCAAAGAAGGTTGCGATATTGGTGACGTGTACCACACCAACACTGTTTTTTTATCTTATATAATCCACTAATTTTGACTACAATTATGAATTGATCAAAATTACACCTAATTTCTCACTATTAAATCAATAAATTTGATGGATGTGATAGACCTATATATTTTTAAAATATTATTGATAAAGATGTAGTAGTTTATTTTCCTGATAAGTCGATTTTTTTTTTGATGTTATAGATTTTTTTTAATATGATGAACCACTTCAGGTTTCAAGTTCTATAACTAGCGGTTGAATATTTTGTTTCGTGTAATTTCACAACATGGCTTAATTTATAGTAAATCTCACGCCTACAATTTGTTTGTTTGTCTTTTTTTTTCTCTCAAAATTGAGAATACACTTAAATTTTATTTTTTATTTGGACTTGAACATGATTCACTATCATCTCCAAAAATAAATATCTTTTAAAATATAGTATCACATTTATAAAATACATCACCGAAATTAAGTAGATATTTTTGAAAACATGTCATTGAGTTTTAGCGAGATGAAAATATTGATATTGTATCGTAAATATGAGTATAAGCAAGTCAAGACACCTCATAAGCTACTTAATCGCAGCTAAAAAAAAAATCAAGTTTGACTCAAAGTTAAACTAGTCAATCCCAAGTCGAGCTAGTTGAAATCAACCTCAAAGCCATTAATTCTCAGATCAATAACTCATTAGCTTAGTCAAACTCAATTAAATTTACAATTTTACCACTTTATACCTGTGCCTGTACATATGCATACACGCAAATAGATTACAAGAAAAGGTATAAGTGCAGTTGCATTGCTCAAACCCTAAACTGGAAATTAGGGTTTTATACAGTAACGCAAGAGCTTCATACGAATTGCAGTTCGAACTGTATGTGTAATTGATCTTCGTTATAATTGCGCTGGCTAAATTAATGGAAAATAAGCCCTCTTCTCAAGAGAAGGTAGAACCAGAAAAGGAAGGACCAGAAGAGGTGGAAGAAGAGGAAGAATATGTCCTGCTCGATTTGGGTAGAATATCTGACCACATCAGTATTCCCCCGAACGCGCCCTACGTACTCTCTGTAATACTTCGACTTCCCTTTTGTTTGAATTTGGAAATCCCTTATGACTTTTTTTTTTTTTTTTTTATAAAAGTTTGAGAAAATCTCAACTATCTTGATGGTATTTGAAAATTGCTTGAATAGGTTTTGTCTTTTTATTTTATTTTTTCAATTTTTTTTATTTTATTTTAAGGGCCAGAGAAATTGTTCTCTGAATTAGATTACGGTTGATCATGCTTCCCGCCTTATGTTGCTAGATATGCTCATTTGGTTCTTTGAATTATAATTGAGTGCTAATATTTTTCTGTGATATTTTTCTTGAAATTCGAATGTGATGTTTCATAGATTCTGAATGAGAGCTTAGCAATTGTGAAGCTCATCATTTGGATTTTGCATTCTAATTTATGTAGTTACGATTGTTAAAAAATGAATGCAGGGTCTGGATACGGCCAACCCGATTCTGATGATAGATAACAAAATTAGGCTGGTAAGTGAAGGAGTACATACATTGTAATGTTCTCTTAGGATCATACTACAATTATGTCTCATTTTTAACCATTTTCTCTTGTTTTAGTTGATGTTACTTCATGTGCTCAATTTTCTTGTTTTTGGTAGAGAACTGGTGGAGAGTAATAATTTACAGAACTACTATCAAAGAGTGTGTGTTACGGTTGATCGATTAATCAGGGAGCTCCCATCTATGCTATCTCTTGTAAAATAGCAATTTTTTTCATGAGAGCATTTGTTTATTAATTCTCCAACTGTTTTTTATTATTTCTTGTTGATGGCCATGTCATTATGTAGTTATGTTAATTTCTATGCTGATATTCTATGTTTCATGGTTTGCCCTGTTGAATAACCAAAGTAAGACGATTTGCAGTTTCTTAACAGAAGTTAATTTTTTAATATCATAGCAACAAAATGAGGCTTTTTTTTTTTTTTTTTCAGTTCTTAAGGTGTCTTTGATTCTTAGTGAGTTAGATCTGCTGTTTGGCTTATCCCAGCTATGACTTGGTCCCCGGATGGACTAGGTGAACTTATGCCTGCAGTCAAAGTTCAGAATTTTGTTTTCTTGGAAAATCGAACTATGAAGAGTAGGAATTACAGCTTGTTGATCTGCAACTATTTGGATTGTTGAAGAAAACACTGTGATAATCCAACTGGTTGTGGCCATTATTTGGTAATCAAGTGCTGAACATCCATTCATCATTCTACGCAGTCAAGAAAAACAGAACATTAAAATACACTTAATAATCTCTTTTATAAGTAGCTTGCCATTAACTTGTACAATCCTAAACCATCCTAATGGAGTCTGCATGTACTGGAATTGACCCCATATGTATATGATTGCTAGATAGAGAACTGAATCAATATCTACATGATTGCTTAGTAGAGTAGCTGTTAATTACATTTACAACTGCATTTTTTTTGTCTTTCTCAATGTTATCCTTATCATTTATTGTATTTAATCCCAGATTGGAGAATAACAAGAAACAATTGGGACCTGCCTTGTATTTAGTGAAAGTGGTGAGAACCCTATTGCTTGTTCTTAACACTTCCCAACTAGACTTGTATGTTTTGAGTACACAGTAAGCATTATGGAAATCCAATGCGTGAAATGCATACTGGTTGATCCTTGTTTCAGCATACATCATTTTGTGCGTAACTTTGTATCCATTGTTTTGCATCTCCAATTTCCTTCTTGTTTTTGAATTTCTCGATACTGTTCCCTTTTCTTTTTCTTCTTCTTTTTCTATTTTACAACATAATACACAGAAAGGCTCACAAAAAGTGTAATGGATTGTAGAAAGCTGACATATTCCATGGAGATATGGACCTCATAAAAAGTTTCCTTGAACAAGCATTTTTCTTTATAAATTTTTTGGCAGACGGGGATCGTAAAGTTGATGAAGAAGAGGCAGGGCCATCTGAAGCCAGACAAAGCCCAGCTAAGCAAATGAATCCAATGGCACAGCTAAATAAGGTTCTTAAATTCAGACTATATTTGGAATCTAGTGAAGATGATGGGATGGACAAGCAAGCAGAGAGAAGCTAGCTTGATGCAGGTATGACAGCGTGAATGGCCACCTCGGTTATATGACTCAAATCATTTACTGGAACGACGCAACGGTAGGATACAAGCTCCGGCGCACCCTGAATGTAGGAGTTGTAAACGATTTCCAGGTTTTTCGATGCTATATAACCAACAGGAGCTTTGGGCATTAGCCGTCTTGTTAGGGAAATATGTTTCACTCAATTAAATATTCTGTAAGATAGTCGATGGTCTGTGATTAAACAAACTATAATCTACATAAAAGAAATATAAGGGTCATAACACTTAACATAATTAGAAAGTTCAATTGCACCCAGAATCCAGTTTGGGACGGAGGGAATAGAACAAAACTCGCAATTCATGGCTAGTTAAAAGAACAGACGACAGTTGGGCAATAAAAAATCAATACTTCACAACAGTACATCAGTATCAGGAGTTCGAATTCGTACAGAGACAAACTAGTTTCACTACACACATTTCCAACCCACCCCAGAATTTATATTAAAAAAAAAATTAAAAAGAAAAATAAAGTTTACCTGGATTTGGAATCCAGCTTGACGAAATTCTATGATACAACACATAAAAGTTGCCACAAGAATCAGCAATTGGGGAAGGGAAAGTATTTCAGAAAACAGTTTTTGCAACTCAGATCCTCAAAGTGTGCCATAGCGTTTGTGGAGAAAAGACAGACTTGTTACTGCTCAACAATCCTTTCTTTCAAATATTTCAGGATTGCTTTTGTTCCTCGTTCCAAAATCGCCCTTCGAATGCTGCATAAACGGGCGAAACAAGACATTATTGGAACTTGGAAAGAAATTGATGCCTCACAAAAAATTACAATTAGAGAGTCGACATGCATTAATTCTTTATCCTTACAGGCCAAGTTGCATAACAATTAACAATATAGATAATGCTATCAAATCAATAAACTCTTTTCACTTGTGCAATCAAATACAAAATAATCTGATAAGTTTCAATGCACGCCAATATCCTAATTAGATTGGGGTTTTGTCGTAAGCAATGGTTACTGCCTCATAATATAATATGTCAATCTCACATCCTACTTCATTAGTTGGGTGCATTTTACAAACCGTTAACAAAAAAAAGGTTGCAACTGCAATTTAACAGTCCGTGGACCATGCATTTGTCAACTTTAATTTCATTTACTAGATAAACAGGTTGAAGTTAAATTCCGAGTCAAATCTCAATCTTGGTTTTGACGCGAGCTCCCATTGTAAAATTCCAACCAGTCCATGATGCAATTCTTGGTTGAACTATAGGCAGTAAGATCATGAACTTGACTGAGCACACACGGTATTCAAAAGTTGTTTTGACCAGTCAAGAAGTCTAATAGGAGACAAATAAATCTATGCAATGCCTATTTGTTAGCCTAGATATTAGATAACTATGTCTGTGTAATAGGTAGCCAACATAAATAGTCTCTGTGTGAAAGATATCTTAACTAATTTTAACTTAGGATTTCGAGTACCTTCTCAATGGGTTTCCATCCACTTTTAACACCTGCAGGTTGGGTTCAAGCAAACCCTGCAAAATCAGAAAAGCAGTTACAAAAAATATGTAAAAAAGAAGTTCCTTTTGATTAGAACCTCTTTACTGTAACAGGCAAGATCTATTTGAGGAAAACCAGTGACCTCAATTAATTCACTAAAGCACATCAATTATTTGGCAATTTATAGCATATAAAATAATGTATAAGAAAGTTTAACTTTTCAAACACAAAGAGTATCACATATCAACCTATGTTGGGATAGAATTATCAAATATGCAGATAGCAGTTTATAGCATTCAACTCAATAATGTATAAGAAACAAAGAAGGGATTCCTGGACAAACCAGAACTGGTGGAAGAGAAGAAATATCGTTGTCTGACAGGTTAAGCTCGGTAAGAGAAGTAAGATCCTTGATGCTCTGCAAGCAAATGAACAAGCAGAATGCATACACATATCTAAGCTCTGTCAAAACTGGTGCAGTGAGCACTTAAAGTGCTATATGATATTATATGCAAGAGGAGGTAAGAAAATAATTATAACAACTAGTGATAGCAGTAATTACAAAATAATAAACATGAAAATACAAGAAGTTATAGCAAAATTTGCAACAAACGAAAATGAAAAAATAATTTGCTGAAGGCTGCAAATTGTGTGCAATATAATTCCATCCCTCAGCCAAATCCCTAATATTGTTGTAATGGGGACGAGGTTAATGAATTTTTTCACTGTGGAAGGTAAAATCCTAGAGTTGGAAAATCCTGTCTCGGTTATGATCCATAATTGCTTTTTCATGTATTTCTTTATTGCTTCAATATTTCTCAACTGCAAATTGCAAATGCTGCCCAATGTAGTTGTGAACCAATTGCATCTCTTATGTGCAGAGTTTTCTTTCTTCACTTCTCTTTTTACAATGACATTATCAGGGAAAGGAATAAAGATTTAAATTCCATGGCTTTGTAGATTGTTAGAGAAGTTTTAGTACACTGACCTTTATAAATAGTTTCAGAATAGTTTCTCATTTAATAGAGTGAGAAGTTGTAAGCCAACCACCACCCTAGAATAATAGGCACTATAAGCTCATACACATGCTTCAACACACAATAATTACGTATGGCAAAGGCACCACAAGGTTTTACTTTACACTCAATAATACACAAATAATTATATATAGAAGAACAAAAAAAGGCCACCCATCAAGTCACTGATAAGGAAGAGATCCAATACATTGAAAACAATATTCAAATCAGAGATGAAGAAAACTAAAATTGAAACAATACCCATAAACTTTATCCTTACGAATCTAGAACACACACACACACACACACACACACATATATATATATATATATAGAGAGAGAGAGAGAGAGAGATTGACCTCTGGAATTGACTGAAGGGAATTTTGGCTCAAGTCAAGAATACGTAACTGCTGTAAAGTAATTATATCCATAGGAAATGCTGATATTCGCATCCGTCTGCCAATCATGTTGAAGTGAATTTTAAACTAGCAAAAGAAGCAACTTTAAGCACCTTTCTTACAAACAAACCTCAGGTAAAGCTCCTGCAGCTGTGGTAAGCTTGAAAATGCTGGGTTTTCTGGTAAAGAACCTGCAGCACCACTTAGATCCAGAATCTGGAGCTTGGAAACTGCTTGAAAGCCATCTGAGGGAATCTGTTCAATAGAAAGAGAAGGGTCAGAAATAAGTAGATCAAATGAGATAAGGCAGATGCAGCACAACATAAATGTTACACATGACAATCATGACAGAAAGAAGTCAGTGAGCTTCTTTTCCATTTGAGGAGGCAAACATATGAAGCTTTAGGAAAAATGTGAGACAAATATAGAAGCTGCTAAGCTTCTTATTTAAAGACCACTAGTTTAGACATGGTCTCTTAAGGATGATTGGGGCTTTGCTGGAGATGTGTTTACCAAAATATGGTGTTCTGTAGCTAATAATTGGGGATGTCAAGGAGAAAGGACAACTGAATCCAATTCATATCATATCTTATGGGCAACAACAATACATTTAGCACCAGCTGTTCTGTTATGCACCAGTAAAGAACTCTTGCAGATTCAACTCATGATATACATTATGCCATCTCAGTCAATGACTGGTCCCTTTGAAGCGATTTAAAGAAATGGACCCGCAGGCAGAACACAGGATGAAGCAACATGATATTTATCAATAGTTGGAATTAAGTGATAAAGGCATCTCATTGATAAGTATCCATAAACTAATTAAGAATCACTAAGCTAAAGCATATTAACTTGCCTGACACTACACAAAGTACCAGCTTTGTGCATCAGGCTTTTTTTTTTTTTTTTTTTAAATATATATATATATATATATAAGAAACAAGAATTTTATTAACGATAGAGTGAATTACACGGGGATGAGGAATCCCCAACGAGTGGATGAAACTTCTAAAGTAAACCATTCAAATTCCTAAATACATCAGGTACAAGAAAACATCAGGCAACATTCTTAGGACTAAGGCTTTTCTATTGCAACATTGTATAGGTGAGGAGGGACAAAATGCACTAATGAACAAAGATATTGTGCAACCAAAAATATCAATAAATTAAATTCACCTTTTGGAGTGGATTACCATCCAGTTTCAAGCACAAAAGTTTAGGAAGTGAAGCCAAAACTGCAGCAGGCCACTCTTTTATCTTGTTCTTGGACAATATCAAAGCCTGCAAGTTAATTGTCCGATGAATATTATTCAAAAATTAGTATATAAGGCTTGCTTAGTCTTTTACATTCATAAATTTATACAGAACACAAAAAATACAGTCTGCAACTCTGCAGATTAAGAAAGAAGTATGTTATCCTAATACAAGTTTAGATCTAACGCAATAAATTTCAATGCTGAGATAATACAAATCACCATATTACTGGATCATTTGGCAAATAAATAGAATGGCCTCCGACCAAAATATAATTCAGCATATTGAAACACAGTAACTGGCATTCAATAATAAAATTCAAGTCATAGAGTTGGGCTCTCAAAAACATGGATGCAATTTATGAATGAATACCACAATTTTGATAGAGTTACCTTAAAAATCTAACATTATTCCAAAAGATGAAGTTTTCTCTTTTCATCCATCCAATGCCTGTATGTCAGCAAAATTGATATAATATATCTAATGTTTACCTCAAGGGAGACACAAAACCCAAGCTCAGAGGGTAATTCTTCTATTGAATTCCCTGAGAGATTGACTTTCGTAATATGACTCGACTTCCATATCTCTGATGGGACTGCACCCAAACTTAGCCCAGCTAAAGAGAGTTCCTGAAATGAACAATGTTGCAGATTCTAAAACCCTTGGACAGTAGGTAGGTAGAAAAAAACCAGAGAATGATCCATTTTAATTAATCTTGTCATCAGAATCACCCTTTTAGAAGGACAAGGCAGCCAACTATTTATATGCAAGTGTCTTGGGTATGCCACTAACAAAAATCTTCACTCATATGGAGACCATTACCTATATTTCATGGAGATTACCTTTGAAGTGAGAGATGACCGAGCAGCCATGGCCACAACATCCTCTTTCACAGTTGTGGTTGCTACAGACTCTATATGTAAAAATGATTTGCATAAATATCAGACATTAACAGACCCCTTGGAGCAGGTCATGAAATCTAAAATGCATAATGCAAATATTCAAGTTGGGTTGTGATGAAAATAAGCACCAAGTTCACCTTCATCTTTTGGGAGTCTACTTCGGAGAAACTTCAACAGAGCAGGTGTAGGTCCATTTACGAGGGAGCTGAATGAGAACAAATTGTTTAGATAAAACATAAACAAACAGGAAGCATGGTAAATCAAAAAACAAAATACTGGCTCTGACCTCCGAAGTGTTCGCAATGGATTACCAGCAAGTAAAAGTTTCCGCAGTGTTGTCATCAAGCCTAGATTTGAGATCATAGCTCATATTAACTTTTATAAACATATAAACAATAGATCTGAAACCATAAAAAATCATGTATGGCATAAACAATATTTGTAAGATAATTAAAATTAAAAGTATGGTATAAGGTTTTGCTAACTACAGTGAAGTGCTGGAGAATACTAAAAATCAATCAAAACCTGTCAAATAACTATTTCTTCAACTAAATTTCAATAATACATAAATGTAATGAGTTAACGTTAATATTTAGTAGCATATATATATCTCAAGCATTCATCTCTTCTCTATCATGGAAAATATCACACTTCATTTCAAAATTGAAGCAAGAGTTTTACAACCCTCCTCAAAAGACAAAAGAGCAAGGAGATAACTTGCCGGACATGAATGTGGTTTGCTATGCCCAGTATATGACTAAAATTCTAGCCTCCAGTAAACTAGCTGGAACAGATGAAAGCACCACGTAATGGTTACAGCTAAATTTCATGACTTGCTAACCAACACAGATCCAAATCCTTTCTTAGACAGAACCAATCAACAAGATAGAGGTGCGACCAACATTTGCAAGTTAATGCAACAAGGAAAGTGTATGCAAAGATGTTCTGCTCCTGAGCTTTAGTTGGCCACAGCACATCAACGAATAGACACAGATACTACATAATTATAATATAGAAAGATGAAATGATTGGCAGTGGTCAGATCATCCTTGATTTGTGTTTAATACGCATCTTAAGTCAACAAATCAGTACAAACTGGCAGAAGGCAAAGGTGATTACTTTATGACTCTTTAACCCACATCTTAGATCTACAAATCAGGAAAATTCAGTAGGAGGCAAAGATGATTAGTTTGTGGCTCTCATGTTAAACAGCAAATAAGATGCTAACCTTACCAATCTCAGGAGGCAAACCAGACAGGGAATTATTAGACAGATCAAGAACTGAAAGACGCAAGCTGCAAGCCTCAACCGGATATTCTTTTAACTGCACCAGAAAGTGACAATTGACAGCAGAGCACCAGATAAGATATGAAATTGCTGTAACAAAGAAGTTAAGAATTTGACATAACGCCCCAGTGTGACAATGGCGGGAGTCTCTTCTCAAAATTTGACAGAAACTTATGGTTCAGCAGTTTTGAATGTAATTTTGAAAAAGCACCTGGTTTGACTGCAGATCAAATGTCCCAAGCTCAGTCAATGATCCAATTTCTGCAGGTAACGAAGACAGTGCATTGTTCCTGGAAGAAGAGACATATACATGTAAAGAAGGAAAGATGATAGATATAAAGGGCACCAGAGGTATAGTTCTGAATCCCAACCTAAATCATATAAATGATAAATAAATTTAACTAACCCTAAGTACAACTCTAGAAGGGATGAGCAGGCCTTTATTGACGACGGGATCGAGGAAATTTCTGCATAGTAGATAGTCATAAATAAGTGTGTAAAAGTATAAATAATTCAGATCTTCAGAGCATGCAAAGAATTGAGAAATAGAAAATATTGAAACTGGAACCACTCACTGTTTTGGTGAAGGTCAAGCCTAATTAAACGTGAAAGGCGTCCTATACTCTCCGGCAGACTGCTTAAAAGATTTTTAGCTTTAAAAGTAAAAAGTGGAAACACTTTAGAAATTTTTATCAAACTGCAAGAAACTAAATAACAGAGTTTAAACCCAATCAGAGATTTACATGCATTGAGTTCCATAAGCATAATGCATGATGCAATTATTTTATCCGCCAGCATTTCTAGCTTATTTCCCTGTCAAAGAGAGGAATAACATGACTAAACCCAAAAAAGGCCAATCATAAGTCATGTAACCAGGGGCAGGGGGAGGCGCAGATAGTATATCATACTTTTGCTGTCGTTTAAAATACCTCAATATCCAACTTTGTTAACTTTGAACAATTCGCTAGCTCTTCTGGCAAGCTTGAAATACTATTATTTGATGCCTGAGAAGATTAACAAAATAGAAAAGCATAAAACTTTATCTTAATTTATTAATATATAAAAAATCCCAATATGAGGGAAAAAAAATTAAAACTTCTTGTGGTTGATGGAGTTATAGTTGTAAAGAGAAGTATGTGAAGCAGTTGAGGGCTGGGAAATCAAAATTGTTCACACAATAAAGGCATCTAACAGTATATACATCAAGAGAACGCTGAAATCCTACAGCTTAATATCCAGGTCTAGTCAGTAAAAAGCACAGCATATTAGGCTAGTATTTTAGATTATGACCTCATCATATAAAGCAACAATATGATCATGTCACATAATTATTGTTATTATTTTGAACTTTTTTATTGAAAAAGCAGAGAGAGGTCATGCCCATACAAATTAATAAGCTGGCATAAGACCTCAAGTATGGACCTTGTAACAAATTGGCTTCCCAAAAGTATAATAGCAGATGTAGCTTATATATAACTCACATGAAAAGAAAATTTTAGACCTACCACGTACTGTTATTTTCAGATTATATAGTTTTAATTAATGAGACGACCAGTGAATGCTAAATTAGAATCTTGGGAGGCACTAAAATCGAAGGGGTTTACTATATAGGAATAGTTAAACTGAATATCATTTTGATATCATATAAGTACAGTAGGATAAATGAGAACATCAGACATGAATTTGCATCTAAAAGTTTTAAATAATTAGGATCTATCGTCAGAGAAAAAGGGGGGGGATCAACAAAGATTTTACACAGAGGACTCATGCAGGCTGGAACAATTGGAGAAGTGTGTCCTCCATACTTTGTTATCATAAATTACCACTATAATATAAAACAGCCAGAAGACCAGAAATGCTTTATGGATCGCAAGATTCACAATGATGGGCGACTAATATATTAACATGACAAAAAGTGAGTTTAGTAGAAATGCAATGATGGGATGGATGTGTGGACAAACAAGATTACACAAAATAAGTAATGAATGCATTAGAGAAAAGGTAGTGATAACCCCAAATCCCAATAGATGAGAAAATTAGAGAAGCACACTTAAGATGGTTTGGACATGTACATAGGAAACCTTTACATGCACAGGTCTGGCAGATAGAAAGTGGAAAATCTTAAACTCAAATCAAATGAGGGAACGACCTAAAAAGTCTTTGAGAGAGACTATAAAAAGGATTCAAGCAAGCTACAACAATTGGAGAGATATATACTCTATATTATCGTAAGTACTGCCAAAATTGAAAGAAAAAATATATAACAGCCATAAGACCAGAAATGCTTTATGGATTGCAATGTTGGGCGCTAAATACAAACATGAACCAAAAAGTGAGGGTAACAATGGATACCCAGGTGCACTAGATTAGATAGAATTAACAGATGCTTTAGGAAGATGGTAAGGATAACCAGAGGAGATTTAAAAATTAGAGAAGCACACTTAAGATGATTTGGCATGCACATGAGAGAGTTTACATGCACAAGTACAGTGAGCAGAAAATAGAGAATTTTAACTCAAATCAGAAGAGTAAGGGAAAGACCCAAGAAACCTTTGAAAGAAACTATAAAAGGACATATGTAGATATTAATGGGAGCATGTGTTTCAACCAAACAAGATGGCAAGATATGATTCACATAGCCAACCCCATATAGTGGGATAAAAGTTAGTTGTTGTTGCTACCACGTAATGTTATTTAACTCTAAAATGCATCGCATCTACAGTAAAACTATATCACCTAGCTTGACTATTATGCAATCTAGTGACTCACGTTGTTGAATATAGAAAATAATCAGTGTTTGGAAAGCAAAATTTTATTTCACTTTTAGGCACAATCATCAAAGTTGCCACTAGTGAAATGCACATGAAAAATCCAGCTGTATAGCGAGAAAAAAGGTCCACCCAATGTTCAAATCTCAAGAAAGACGTATCACAAGACAAACTACAAGTTACGAAATGGGATACATCATAGAAATATTTACCTTCAATTCTGCCAAATTTAAGCAATGCCCAAGGGAATTAGGGAGAGAGCTTAGTCGGTTATTTGAACAATCCAACCTGCAGCCAATAATACGATTTAAAACCTTCTGCCTGAGCAGGCAAATTTACCTCACATCTCTATTGAAAAGTATAATGTAGTCAGCAATTACAGGCACAATTATGATCAAGCTCACATGAGAAACTGCATTTACTAGTCAGTTAAAACAGTTGGACAATGTTTGGTACAGGATCCAGGGGATAAAAAGGAAAGAATGCTATTTAAAACAGTTATGGTTTGGTCAGTTACTGAGGAAACTACTAAAAAAAGGAATTTGGGGGAAAATGAACTCGCTCAGAAAAGGTAGGCAGACAAGGAAAAGGCTAGATGAGCGGGTGATTATTTCCACTGTCTCCAACACATCTATCACCACCATCTTACCCATTGTTCTCCTAAATGTTTTACCAGTCAACTAGGCAAATTGGGTTATGCAGTTCTTTTTTTTTGGTTTTTTTTAGTCTGGCAACTTGTTTCCTCATCCTGAACCTTGAGACTAAATAGAGCAGTGACAATTAATACATGAAGAAACACCAAGAACACATACTTCACCACAGAAGCTGTTGATCCAATTTCTTCACGGATATCCACCATTGAAAATGACATCTAAATAAAGCATTAATCATTAAGACAGGATAAAAGTTTAAGCACACATACTTCACCAGAGAAGCTGCTGATCCAATTTCTTCAGGGATTTCCACTACCGAATTAAATGACACATCTAATGATTTGAGCATGTGTAGCCTGCCAATCAAAGATCAAATCCTATAAAAAATTTCTTCAAATGCCAATTTTTAGCTTTCGCATAATTTGATTACAAATGGCAGAGTCTAAGAGGTTCAAATCGCATACTCTCCAATAGCTGCAGGGAGGTGTGAAAGATTATTGTGACATAGATTCAGTACTACTAATGAATTCAAATTTCTCAAATCTTCCTTCAATGATTCAATATCATTGTGAGCTAGAATCAGCTTCTGTAGCTCCACAGTCTGCAAGTACGCCATGACACTATTAGATTGCGCTATTACACAATGTATGATATCCTACGCTCAAAAACGGAAATAGATAAATTCACATTAATTACCTCCCACCACTTCTCATCTCCACCAACCGCATCCAAAATTTTGTAAACTTCGTCCGGTACTTCTCTGTTATCAATAGACATGAATACAGAAGCTATGAGAGTTTCTTTTTTGGATGCAGCAGTAAAATGCAGCAATATCTAACGAGAATGAAATCTGATTCAGCCGCAAACTAGAAATTTCTGCATATCGATTACTGACTTGAGAGAGCGATTGGAGAGGTTGAGTGAACCGGAAGCGCGCGCAGCTTTTAGAGCTCGATCCATGGTGGATTTGCGATTTTTTCAGACTCCAGATATTGAATTAATTAGCGGAATGAGGACAATCATTTGCACCTGAGGAAGTTAGCTAGCTAGTCTGTTCTTCGGATGGGGAGAAGATGATTCAGGTCCGATCACCTTAGGTTGCTTTTCATGCAGTTCTATGCAGTGGCAACTGGACTAATAGCGATTTATGATTGAAGGCAGGAGCCTGCCGATTTTATAATTTTTTCTGTTATTATTTGATGAGGGGAAAAAAAATACATATTTGTAAAAATACATTAATATGCTTTTATTTTAAGGTCTCGTAAATTACTCATATGTATGGGATATGTTATTTATCTAACCGATATATTTTACTTTTTCATTATAAATATTTTTTATTATAAAATAAGAGTTTTTTTTTCTAATAGTACAACTTTTTTTATTATAAATTAGGTGATGGTACAACTTACTATTATTGTAATATATATAGGTATATTATATAAAGAATTTCTTAAAATTTTTGTTTTTAAATTTTGGCATGTCATGTGGAAGATTTTACCAATAACTCAAAAAACTAAATTTATTTCTATATTTCCCCAAATCTAACTTAGAATTATTGACTTTTACTATATTATCTAATATAATTACTTAAATTATATTTATAATATCCAACCCTATAATTTGTTGCATAGATATTAATAATTTAGTAACATCACTTCATTAAATAATAATATATGTTAGAAGTTCGATTTTCAAATTACTTAAAAAAGTTATTATCGTGTGATGATCTAGTAATAGTCGACAAATTTATTTTCTTCTCGCGTGCTCGAGATAAAATATCATGTGAGTTGAACTTGGATTGTGAAATGAGCTCATATTGACAATATTTATTTATTTATTTATTTGGAGGGTTCAACTTCAATTACAATCATATTTAGAGCAATCTGTCAATTTGGAGTACTTGGAGACTCAGAATGCAATTTAGAAAGGCCCCCATTGGGCCACACGGATGGGCCCGGTCCAACGCCCCAATAATTACAGAAGAACGTTGGACTGGATGGGCTGTTGGGCTTCCATATGGGCCATATGCATATTTTTAACTGTGGGCCTTATTATAAAATTGCATACCAGTTAATTATCTAGATTATAATTTTAAAAAAATCCAAACTAATAGGCCCAAACCCAATTCAAACTGCAGAACTCGATGAGAAGGAGGAGAATCTAGAATTCCTAGGGATGTAATCAAGCAAGGGTGACATTTGGTCATAATTAAATGCAAATTTTATATTGTTATCGTATTGTCTGCTCTAGGCTCGTAAATTTTTTATTTTTTTTAAAGATCTCATATTAATGAAGATAAGCGTCATTTGTTTGACTATTCCAACAAACTCGTAAAACGCAAAATTTGTGTACTCCCAAAATTATGTGCGTCGATTTGTGAATAAGAGTCTCTTGATGAGGTATAAGTAATGTTTGACGGTGTGTGCATCCAGCATCCCTTATTAGAGATAGTTAGCCAGGACAGTGAACATGCACACACAGACCTAATTAGTGGTTGAGAATTGAGAGCAAATGGTTTTTCTCATTTGCATGTGAACTTAGTAAATGAGAGAGAGAGAGAGAGAGTCCGCATGGACAGCTCAGTTGGTTCCTGGGTGGCAGATTGCCCCAAGGACGCAGGATCGAGACTGAATCAACAAGCTGTTAATAATGGATATTGCTTCTCACGACTTAGTGTTTATTACTTTCCTCGTTTAAAATATATATATATGTATATATTTGTATAAAAAAAGCAATCAATCATGTTTAAGAGTTAAAGTTTTATTTTATTGATTACAAATAAGTTATATATAAATTAAAAATTAATGTATAAGTGTCAATTATGATTTTTAAAAGAGCATCTAATTCACATAAATTAAAGAGTTGTACTCTTAAGAAATATGTTGTTTGAGACGGATGGAGTATTATTTTCTTAATACAAATTATTAAATAAAAAATATTAAAATTATTTGATCTCAAACGACGAAATTCATATTTTAAGATACTCAACCAATTACGTTTAACTCGATTATTAGAAAATTTAGTACTACTCTAATGCAATACATGATTTATAATATATTTAAAAAAATATATATATATATATATATAATATGATTTTAAGTTAATTAATATTTAATAATATGCAAAATATGTTTTAATTTTACTCCTAAAGATATCTATAAAAAATAATTTTCTATAAAAATATATTCTCTATGTCCCAAAATAAAAGTCTTATTTCTATAATAAATGAATTAATTGTAAAACAAAAAAAAAATATTTAATAATTTTTTAAAAGTATTAGTGAATCAACTAAATTCAATATACAATAGATATTAAAGTCGATCCCAAATACTCAATCAAAACAATTATATTTTTCGCATCCAATATCTCATTTTAATATATGTGTTAAATTAAAGATCGTGAAAATAATTAATTTAAATATCATATGTACAAATTGGAGAAAAATGAAAAAAATATTTGTATTTTAACAAATTTAAAATAAAAATATTCCTAAAAAATACATATTATTTTAGAAAAATAGTTCTTTTTTTAGAAATTGAAATAGACAGAATAACTTTATTTAAGCTAATGTTATTATTATATTAATATACTTTTCAGTTGAACTTCAACGCGTTTAAAAAAGCTTCTACTTTTTCCGAATACCCGGAATTCCCATTTAGTTATAGAGTTCTTCTTCCCCCCCCCCCCCCCCCCACCCACCCTTTGAATTTAATTTTCCTTTTTGAAAGAATAATTATAGAGTTAGAAAGGGAAAAAAATAAAATAAAAAAATAAAATTCAGGTGTGAACATCAACTATATGACAACAATGTTCATTCATTCCCGTGATTGATTGCTACAAAAAGGGTGAATAATAATAATAATACTTTATTAAAAAGGAGGTGGGAAAGAAAAGGCAGAAAAGACAAGAATCTTAAACCACCCAAGCAAGCACTATTTTTTGGCAATTATGATGTAATTTGAACACACTCTTCTAATCGATTTAATCCATCCTATTTCTATAAATAGTATTATTATTCATAAAAAATATGATACATATATATTTTTATTTTTTATTAAAAAATAAAAAATAAAAAATAAAACTTGTATATATGTCATATTTGTTGTGAATAAAAACACTGCCCACAGGGATACGATCAACTGAACCATTCTAAAAATTGATAGGCGATACACAAACCAGCTAAGACCTAGCGCTTTGAGGAGCCCGGTGAGCTTTAAGCGAAAATTTAAAATTTAAATATTTTATATATTTCATAATAATTATATATATATAAGAAAATCCACTTGAAATGGTATCAATTGTTTAAGTTTAATTACAAATTTAAACTTCAAAGATCAAATATTATGACATTGTCTGGTTTTTTATGTTTTATTAGGGCATCAGCTGGAAGCATCTAAATTGGTAGTATTTAACTATTCTTCTCCATATTATTTTTAACTCTTTTTTGGAACACATTTCTTTAATTTTTTAGTTTTGATTTTTTAGCATCCATTTTATTAAAGTTTCATTAACCTTATGTTTTTAATGCTTTAATCGGGAATCAACTTCTTATTTTAATATTTTATTATAAAATATATTAATATTCTTTTTAAAAAATATCGTTTTATATAAAATGATATTTAAAAAATTAGGTGTCTTGACTGCCTAGGCGGCTAGACACCTCAAAGGTGGGGACTAATTGATCACCCACCCAACATATGCCGATTATACTAAAATATAAGTGGAGAGCTTAAATTCCTGCTTCGACGGCCACTAGATGAGATTTTTAGAACATTAATTTGAATACTATTTAGGATTTTCATCTTTTTGAGCCTTGCTCGTCTCATAAAAAAAAGTAATCTAATTGTAAAATATAAAATTTTATTTCAACTATTACAATTATAAATAATTTTTACTCTTGCATAAAGATTCTTCTTTTTTTTACTTTTGCATTGAGGAAAGTTCCCTTTTTATTTATTTTCTCACGATAAACCGACGAGCAGTAGTTTATAATTTATATATGATTCTGCGGACCCTTAATAAACTAACAAAGTACTAACAAACACATTTAACAAACTAACATGCATACTCTAATTCAAATATTTACTACCATTCTAAATATTGTTTAACATTCTATTATGTCGCGGCTTTTTCTCAATTTTACAAAGAAGCTAAAAGTATCTTCAGACTTTGATATAAATAAAAATATAAAATGCTATTATAAAAATAACTAAATGATAAAGTAATATTGTGAGGCCATGAAAAATCAAAGGATGAACTTACATTCATATTAAAGATCCAACATGATATTCAAATAATCTACAACATTCCCTAAAATTACACAATAAATTAGGTCGACATAATAAAGACCAAACTTATAGAAAGATGTTTGTAACCATATCTAAAATCTAAAAAAGAAAAATACGAGAAAAAACTCAAAAAATTCGTTGGATGATCTTCCGATGAATTCTTCTAATCTCTTCAAGTCCATGCAATAGACGGAGTTTATTACTTTTGATTTAATAAATAATGTTCAAATTAAGTGTTTTTTTTTCCTCTTCTCATTTGATCCAAATACACACGTGTCTTATTCTTCAGTATTTAATTTACTTAAAAATTATTACAACTGATTTTTTACCTTAAAAAATAGTAATAATTTTTAAGTAAATAAATAATATTATAAGTCAAATATACAATAAACTCAATGTATATGAACTAATTTTGAAGAAGCAATAATGTGAGACATGTAAATGAGATTAGTTGGTGCCAGCAATCAATAGTTGTGAACCTTAAGAAGCCCTTCTAGGCTGTCGAAATGGTCAATGAAATTAAAGATTTACCAACCTAATAAGTTTGTGCTCGTCACGTGGTTCTACAAATATTATTCACATCATTCATTAATGCTACCCGCAGGCGCAGGGAAATAAATGATATCACCAAAAAAAAGGATTAAAAGATATTTTATCGACGACTTATTTTATTTTATCTTGAGAACTAATCTTAAAGTAAGTTTGAGAATTTTTTTCATCGATTCTTTAATTTTAGTTTTATTTATATATGCATATACATAAAAATTTTGATCACAAACTTAAGATTTAAACTATTTATTTAGTTCTTACAATTCAAAATCTCGACAAATTAATTTATCTTAAATAAACATATTCAGATATACTCTACAAAAGTACAAATGTCCAACTCATTTATCTAATATATTTATATATGTGTATACATAATAAAGGAATCACAGTAAATATTAAGAGTTATAATTTTTTTTTTGCCAAAATTATTTTGCTATTCTTAGATACTTTGGCGCCCAATGAATTTTTTTCTCTTTTTTTCACCTTAGAATTTTTTAAAACTTATAAACTTTTCAATTCTATTTTTAAAAAAGAATCATATTAAATTAACCATTTTTTTTATATTTTTAATTTGATATGTATATTGTATATGCACATATACAATCTATTTTGATATTTGAAATACTTTTATGTAAAAATAATATTATTAAAATATATATTTACTTATTTATGAGTTTTATTTGGAAAAATATTTCTATTCTTATAGTTATTTATATTTGTAATAAATATTTCGATTTTGGCGAAGGTGCTGGGCTCTTTCTTAATGCAAGTTTTTTTAGAGGCTTCATAAATTATTATTATTATTATTATTATTATTTTATATATCGCAAAACGACGCCTTCCAGCGCCACTTTTTTTTAAAATAATTATTTTATATATTTACCTGTCCCATGCGTTGGGAGAAAGAGTAGAAAAACGTTTCTGCCGGTGCAGGTTTATTCATTGTTACGTAGCTTGCCCCCTAGTCTAATCCCACCAATCACACGCACACTCTCCAAGACCCACATATGCATGCTGCTTAACTGGATTCTAGTGAGAGAGACCGGACTGATTCTAGTGAGAGAGTCCGTAGAGACCGAAACGAAAGCAAAAACTTTTAAGCCTGGAGAATTCCAATCAACTTTGGAGACCAGCGCCAGCCCATCATCACAATTCATTAACAGCTTTCTTGTTTTTCTGCTCCAACCCAAAGCAATTTATTGGAGAAGAACTTAGTTTGCTTTTCCAAAGATCAGTTTCCACTGAAGCCCGTTTTCGTCTCAAGCTGTTATCTTGATTACAATTTAGAATCTGTGTTCTTCTCTGTGGAAAAAGTGTAATCTTTGAAGTCAATGGTTCTGTTCTTGACTGAAATAGTATTTTTCTATTGTCCAATTCACCGACTTTTGCGGAAAGATTAAATAATTGGACTAAGTTGCCTTCTTTTTTTCTTTTTATTTTTCTTTTTTGCTAGGGGATTTCAACCCACCTTTTGTTCATGGAATCTTAACAGAAAACAATAGATGCATTTTTAGATTTTACACTGTAGAAACATTGTTCTGAAACTAAGTTTTGATTTCCTGCACTTTTCTTTAAATGGGCTTTGTTTTCTCTTTGGAATGATATGCTTTTCTCTTTTTATAAGAGTTTACATTACATTAATTTAATCGAAGCTGTATAGTTTGAGGTTTAACTACGAGGATGTCTGAATCCGAATCTTCAGAGGTTTCAGACAATGGGAAGGATCTGAGGTCTTTGGCCTTAACTCCAACATGGTCAGTTGCTACCGTTTTGACCATATTTGTTGCCGTTTCACTGCTTGTGGAGCGATCGATTCACCGGTTGGGTAATGTAAGTGAGATTCTGTTCTAAATTTGCAGTGTTGCTTGTTTGGCTAAAATCTAGGAAGAACTAGTCCCTGTTTGGTTTTGTGGTCTGCTGTTAGATTTAGAGTTTGGTACTAGATGATTGTTGTCTGAATGTTGCATTTTATAGAACTCTGTTGTTGGGGAGATTCAAGTAATTGGTTTACAATTTTAAAATTTCGTTAGCAGTCGTGAAATCAACTGGTAAATGTCGAGCAGCCAATAATTTTATTATCAATTGTGTTGCAGAGAGTTGCTTACTTTATTCATATAAATGTAATACTTTTGGAACTTAAGAGTAGTCAAGAGTGTGTGTGTCTTAGAGAGAGAGAGAGAGGGGGGGGGGGGGGGGGAGGGAGGGAGAGATTCTGTGTGGACGCATTTCATGTGAGTAGAATGTCATGTGATGATAACTTATGCTTTCCAATCATTTCGCTTTCAGTGGTTGAAGAAAACTGATAGAAAACCATTGCTTGCAGCTGTTGAGAAAATGAAGGAAGGTAATATCTATATTCCATACAATTCCTTAGTGAAAGTGTGAATCCATTGAAAATGAATAGTTTTCTTGATGCAAACCTTTACTTTAGTTGCTTCTTAATTTATTTTACAACTTTCGACTCTTGACTACTCTTTTTCGTCACTCTTAACATTAGCTTTGCTGAAACTTTTTCTACAGAATTGATGCTTCTTGGCTTCATATCTCTCCTCCTTACAGCAACATCAAGCATTATATCCAATATATGCATACCGTCAAAGTTCTATGATAGTGCATTTTCCCCGTGCACAAGGAAGGAAGTCAATGAGGAAACGGAAGATAATAGTTCAAAGGAGCGTAGACTTTTGACGGCCTTCCTTGATCCTCACTTGCATCGGAGAATCTTAACGGGTCTAAACAAGAATACCTGCCAAGAGGCACGTATTCATAAACAACATCATGAGTTTACCATTTTTGCTTCATTTGGTTCATGAATGCAGGATAAAATCTGTTATGGAGTTTCTTAAATTTAACATTTCATGCAGAACTATGAACCATTTGTGTCATACGAAGGACTTGAACAACTCCACAGATTCATTTTTGTCATGGCGATTACACATATATCATACAGCTGCTTAACGATGTTGCTGGCAATTGTAAAGGTTGTATTTCAATGATTCAGTCTACTGACTGAAGTATTAAGCGGGTTGTTGCTTTAATCTGTTTTCTCAAGTCACTTTAATCTTTTATGCCTATGAACGTACTCTCCGAACTCTGAAGATTTTTTGACGACACTAATCTTGCATGATTTAGAGATAATGCCCTTCCTTCATTCTTGTGTGTTGCCTTAGGTGGCTCGTTGCTTACTTGGTTGTCTGCTAATGCGGTTCAAGGGCATTGCAGAATAAAGTGCACTGGCTTTACTGCCTTAGGTCATGAATTTACTTCATATGAAACAAATGGTCTAAGAACAAGTCATAGAACAATAGTTGCCCCATATTAAAATATTGAATCAAATTTGTTGTAGAATGCTAATAAAGTCTTAAAATTCATATTTGATAATATTGTTTAGGAAATAAATGACAGTGATACATATAAAATATGATCTGTTATTGCTTTAGGTATTGACTCTGTAGTTTGTCCAACACTACACATCTCTGTAACATTTTTTTTATGTAACTAGAGTTGCACCTCTTCAAAATATCTGAACAGTTCGCTCCTGAATTTTATTCTCTGAGGCAGTTTTACTGGTAGTTTATGCTAACTTGTTTCAGATTTGATTTGTTCTGTTAAATGGCATCAAACCTGTGGCCTCGTTTGCCTCTCATGCAAGCTCTAATTTTTTGCCGCTCAAAATCTCTGCCAGGTTCACAGTTGGAGAGCATGGGAGGATGAGGCTCAAATGGACAGACATAATTCATTAACTGGTAATTATAGTGGCTGCTCCGATATTAATTTAATCAATAAATTTTGATGAAGTAATACAATCCCTTTATCATTTCATCTATGCAGAAATCACCCGAGCATTGACAATTCAAAGGCAGTCGACTTTTGTCAGAGTCCATACATCAAATCCTATGGACCGGAACGGTTTTCTTGTTTGGGTGGTAAGTCCACTTCCATATCTAATTGCTCTGCAATATATTGTTTCAGCATATTACAACTGCATATTCTTGAATGATTGATAGACCATCCCTATTAATTACCATCAAACTTCTTGTTCATTCAATTCAATACCACATATTTAAAATTTGAATACGAATGAATGCTTTATTAGAAGCACTTCAGTATTTAAGTCTAATTAGAAACCATGTATTGAACATCCAGACTTGTTTCTTTCGTCAATTTGGGCGTTCAGTTGTACGTGCCGATTATCTTACTCTCCGCCAGGGATTTATCACGGTATGTGAACATTCAACTTCGTTATAGTATTTCTTAAGCGGAAGTACATGAATGATTTATGTTTAAATCATTTTTCTCTTACTTTCATAGAACCAAAATACCTCCCCAACTTATAGCAACAAGTTTGGAGAATGAGTCACAGAAGAATGTTAATTCTGTAGGCACTTGGTAGCTTCCATCATTAGCTAATAGATACTTGATAGAATGCATAACACTGAAATTTATGCGTCTGTTTTACAGGTTTGACTAATTCAAATTGTTATCACTTTATTATGGAAGCACAGAAATGGCCATTGATATATGCTTTGGTATTGTTGAAAAAATAAAATGTAAATGCATCATTTTTTCTCAGAATTTTCTGTCTTAAATAATCACATTATCCTTGTCCATAAAAAATGGCACCTCACAAATTCAACCACCGACAACTCATTTGATAAATGGTTCCGATGGTTCGGATATATGCCAGTATTTGGTGTCTTTATACATATAAATACATACAAACACACACACACACACACATATAACCAATCTCATTGCATCATAAGACAGCATTCTCCTCATTATGGATGGCACATGATGTGTTGGATACCACTTTGCCCTGATCTTTTGGGCTGTCCATCATATTTACATTGTCATGATCCTGGACACATTAAGCTTTGTGTTTACTTTTTTCTTATTTCTTATTTATGGCAGAACCACAACCTCACATCAACATATGATTTTCACAGCTATATGATTCGTTCTATGGAGGAAGAATTTCAACGTATAGTTGGTGTTAGGTAAGGAAGCATATCATTTCAAATAGCTAATTTGTCCAATTTTTTATTGTGAAGTTTATTATATTGTTTATTACTCAGATTTTAAATCTAGGGAAAAAGTGCCCATTTTATGTTTCCATTTTCCATTTTATTTAGAGGGAAAGCCACAATACTTAATGTGATACTGATTGACACAAGCAGTCTCAATGACCAGTATATTGTAATGATTATCATTCATTAATCACCTCAAATCTGTTTGTATATATGATCATTAGGTTCTGTTTTTAGTCACCGCTCAATCCAACTTTTCGTTGATACACGATTCGCATGGTGTATTGGAAGCTTTTCTGAAATTCTGGTTTGTTGAATAATGACAGTGCTCCACTCTGGGGATTCGTTGTGGCTTTTATGCTTTTCAACATAAAAGGTAAGTCCGTTAAAAGAAACATGAGTTTCCATGTGGCTGTTCTAGCTTTCATTATCGCTTGGTCAGAAATGAAACATCATGGCTGGCTGCTTCAACATTGATGTTTATAATATGGTGTTGCTTGCTTTCTTATTTTTCTTGTCCATTTGTTTCTTGTTCTATTAGTAAATAAAGGCAATAGGCATTTTTGAGCATCTGAAATTTCTTGTTTTACTAAATTGAGCCTTCATATTTACTGTGTTCGATTGAGCCCTTGAACTTCTATTTCCTTTCACATTGCGCCCTTTGTGGGCAATACATCGTACGAAGTTGCAAGGGCTTAACAAAAACAAATAAAAGTGTATGAGAGCTCTTCATGCACTTATCCTTAAACAAAGTTTGTTCAACTTGTTAATTTGCGGTTGCTTATCTTTAAAAACTTGCAGGATCTAATCTCTATTTCTGGATTGCACTTATTCCTGTCACTGTAAGTGTTCTTTATTGAAATAAAAAAATGTTTTTATTACAGCATAAATACAAGATTTTCTCGTCTTGGGTGAGAACTAGAATATGTACTCAATAAGTTTTGTGAAAAGGATATTAAGAGAGATGTGAAGACGCAAGGGCAAAAATAGTACTAGTTGCTTCATTTAAATGATGAATTGTGTTAAATTGCAGCTTGTTCTACTTGTGGGCTCCAAACTGCAACATGTTATAGCAACTTTGGCATTAGAGAGTGCTGGAATAAATGGGAGTTTTTCTGGACCTAAGTTTAGACTCCGAGACGAACTATTTTGGTTCAATAAGCCCGAACTGTTATTGTCCTTGATTCATTTTATCCTTTTCCAGGTGAACTTTCTGATGATATATGATTATCTGGTGTAGTTACACCATGCATTTATTACTGACACCAACTTTTCTAATGTTGACTCCTGCAGAACGCATTTGAGCTTGCTTCGTTCTTCTGGTTCTGGGTATTCCCTCTTTCCTTGCTTTATTTGAACTTCGTCTCATTCCATTAAAGATACCTATACTTCTTGTAGTCAACGATTGAAATTTTGATATAAATTAAACTATGGGTTTTCCCAATGCAATGAGAAATCAAAACCCGAAGTTTGTGTATATAGTTGGAGCATTCTGTCAGTGTCATAACTCATAAAAGAGGAAGAAGTTTCTGACAAAGCTTTTCATTTGATTACAGTGGCAGTTTGGCTACAGATCCTGCTTCATAAGGAACCACTTCCTTGTGTATCTTCGATTAATTGTGGGGTATGCATAAGTTTAAAATGCCATCTTGAGCTGCTGCCTTCAGTTTCTAGTCCCGTTAAAATGATCCTATCTTTGTTGACAGTTGATCGACTAAGATTTTAGCTTTTGTTGCCCAGGTTTGCCGGGCAATTCTTGTGCAGCTACAGCACCTTGCCTCTCTATGCCTTGGTTACTCAGGTACAACATGCTAACACTGCATAGAATTTCCATTGCATTTCTCTCTCTGTTGAGTTTGACATAGAACCAAACGGTGAGCTGCTTAAGTCAGCCTGCTGATGTTGCAAGCAGAAACACCCTCTATATCAACATTCGCTTAAGTCCCTTTCCAGTGTTGTTGCTTGCCACATCAGCATTTCGGAATCTATATATTGAAAAATGGGAACTTACACACCTCCCCTGAGCACTTGGTAGTGATGTGGCAACATCAACAGATGCTCGTGGAAGGTGGTGCAGGGTGGTACCGTTTGCTAATCTACTGATCAAAGGTGGCTGTTTCCAAGTTATATCAACACTTGCCTCTCATGTTTGGCTGCTTTCATTAATTCTGTTTTCCAGATGGGAACAAACTACAAGGCAGCATTGATCCCACAGAGAATACGGGAGACGATCCACGGGTGGAAAAAAGCAGCTCGAAGAAGGAGAAGAATGGGCATTTTTGCCGATGACTCAACCATCCATACGGACACGAGCACGGTAATATCAGTCGAGGAGTACGACGATCATCAATTAATTGACAGTCCCCGTTTTGCCCCTGAATCAGCTGCAGCACAAATCGAGCTGCAGCCAACCACGTTCACTGGCAGCAGTGGCCCGTCTCCACCAGCTGCTAATGAAACCTCAAGTAGGATTGGCACGCCTCTCCTTCGCCACTCTGCTTCTGTTTCCCCCTCAGTTGCTCTCAGAATTCTGCAGGAACCAATACCAAGAGCTTCCTCGATGCCACGGGAGGGAACTCATGGGAGGACGAACATCGGGTGCGATATCCGCCGCTGATTTTACACACACCATATATGTGTATAAATCGATGATGGATGCTACACCCAATGTAGAATATAGAGGACCAAATCTTAGTTTAATGTTAATATTTTTACAGGCCTTAGTTATGACGTGTTTGGTAGATGAAAACAGGTATTAGCACGACATGGTGGTTGTATAAAAAATATTGATATATTTCATACAATGAATGAATAGCTTATAATTTTTAATTATAGTAAGCTCATAAGTTTTTCAATTTCTAATTATAACCTCAGCAGTCGAGGAATTGAGTTTTACTTGATTTTTAATTATAATCTTATTATTTGGTATATTTTGAAATTAGAATAGAATGGCAAAATTAAATATTAAATTGAAATAAAAGATCATACCACTTATGATGAGTTAATAAAACTAAAAAATTAAATCATTAAGGGAAAATTTAAATGTATTATAATGAAATTTATCATAAATTTATTAGATTATGATAAACATAGAGAACCCCGAACTAGGCCACTCATTAAAAATAATAAATAATAATAAAATCTATTTAACTTTAAGTTCCAGACCACTTCTAGCTAATTATTATTATTATTTGGATTAAAAAACTACTCTTTTAAATATTACTGTCACAAAAAATTAAACTAAATAATTCGATTCTTTATTTGAGATTGTTTGAACTATGTTTGATAATAATATCTAACAAACTTGAAAATACTTTTATGTTTGATAAAATATAATGTTTGATTTGAACTCAAGTTTGTTGAGTTAAAATTATTGAAATAAATTAAATATATTAAACTAGTTAAACTCAATTTTATATTATTCTTAAATATTAGATTTGGATTAAACTCATGCGAAAAATAGGATTAATAACTGTACTTCATTATTTATTGTTTGCCCTACACTCAGGTTTTGCAGCATTACTTAAACTGAAAGTGCAGAAATTGTCATTTGGACAGTACACTTAAAGGACGAATTTGCCCTCGGACATAAAAACGCAGTCTCAATTCCCAACCCTCTTTTCTCTGCTCAGTCTCAATTGCTCCTCTTGCGGCCCCACTCGCTTCGGACAGTGGCCACTCTGCCTCCTCAAAGTCAGCGGCGGCGACGACGCCAATCCTCCCTTAAGCCGCCGCGCCTTGCGTCGCCTGTAAGATTCCTTGTTATCTCTTCCCCTATTCGGTTTCATTTCTTCCTGAATAAGTGCAGATCAGCGATGATCTTCCATATGTGTGTGCTGAATCCAGTGGTTTCCTTCCTTTTCCGTTTGTTGTTTCCTGTTTGCTGAAGAAAATCACGGTTTTGGCTCTCTATATGATAATGAATGCGATAGCTGAGGACTGGAAATATCTGATTTGGTGTATTCTCCTTTTTTTTTTGTCGAAATAAAATTACTTAATTTCGTAATTGTTTGATGTCATAAATCAAGGATTGACTTAAAAAAGAGAAATTAGAACAGTTTTCCAGGATTAGATTGATTTTCTAATAAACGAGTTTGCCGATTTCACGCCAAGCATGTAGGCATGCTTATTGAGGGGAAGAAATGGAGAAACATGTTTTTCTTTTTCTTTTTTCTTTTTTCTTTTTTTAATATGAAATAATTTCTACTTTTGTGACATGTTTAGCAATTTTGATGTCTGTGGATGAAGTTAACTTATTAATTTATGTTGGTTCTTAGATGGATCATCGACAGTTTAGCTAGATTCTCAACATGCAAGAATTGTCTTATCATATGCACATGTATCTGTTTGCATAGTTATATGGATTACATATATATAAACATGTACTACATTAACCGTAATATTTCATGTTGTTCTCCCCAGTTCATGCCTGTCTGTTAATATGCCCTGAAAAGAATCTTGAACGTTTTCATTTATGATTAATGATTTTTACATTATATCACCAATGGTGCAACAAAGGATTTACATTTAATTGTTTTCCGGAGAATCTAGTAATATGTTGTGTCCATAAAAGTTCAGATTCTGGAAATTGTGTTATAATAATTTAAATGGTAAAATTCTTGGACGTTTCTTGTGACTGGTTGACTTCCAGTTTTAGGCGATCCTAAATTCTCCGATTTATTTAACACCAGGGGTCTTGACACTTAACCCGTACCTCAAGGGCTAAATATTGCTGAAACTTTGATGGATTATGATATTGATGATGGTGATGTAAATGGTGAGGTAGTGGGAAGTTCTACCAACTTTGAAGCAAGAACAGATGATGATGATACAATCATAGGAAGTTCTGCCGACGGGCTCCTTCATGAAGGATTGGATGTTAAGGTGGATGATGATGATTCTTCAGAGAGGGAATTGTTTCGTCTAGATGAGTTGCAAGATGTTAATTGTTCAGCTCCCATCGACGAACCATATGTGGGCCAGGAGTTTGAATCGGAAGCGGCTGCGCACGCATTTTATAACGCGTACGCAACGAGGGTTGGTTTTGTCATTCGTGTCAGCAAGCTTTCTCGATCTAGGCGCGATGGGTCAGCCATTGGTCGGGCGCTGGTTTGCAACAAAGAAGGTTTCAGAATGCCTGACAAACGCGAAAAGATTGTTAGGCAAAGGGTTGAGACAAGGGTTGGTTGTAGAGCTATGATTTTAGTTAGAAAACTAAGTACGGGTAAATGGACTGTTACAAAATTCGTGAAGGAGCATACTCATCCTCTGACTCCTGGTAAAGGACGTAAAGATCTAATTTATGATCAATATCCGAATGAGCATGATAAGATTCGTGAACTGTCACAACAGCTGGCAATTGAGAAAAAGAAAGTTGCTTCATATAAAAGGCATTTGGAGATGATCTTTGAACACATTGAGGAACACAATCAATCTCTTTCGAAGAAGATCCAAAACATTGTCAAGAGTGTGAGGGAGATCGAGTCCAAAGATCAGGTAGATCCTAGATTTTGTTGACTTATTCAAATTGTGCCAGCAATAGAATGGAAAGCACTCAGCAGATACGGTATGAAGAGTGTTATTGGATGGAACTACAATTGATTGATTATTTTGGAAACTTTCCCCCCAAACTTAGATATGGATTTGGTGTGAACTTAGTTTGCATTCGCTTAGTCCTGTGTACATTTATTGTAGGAATAGTGGGTGCAGAATGTGTATTATGCGCGCTATCTACTCAATATGAATTGAGATGCTTTTACATGTCTCGTGAATTCAAAAATTTTGATAAGATTATGAATTATTCAACAGGAACAACACATTCCTTTCTGTGATTGTGTTTGGAATTCGTTTAGGAATCAATTCTTTTGCGAAGAAATTCAGCAGTTAAGTGTTTGATATTATTTCGTCTGGTGAATCTTGATCACATGGACTTGCAATGCAACTTTGAAAGCCGAAGGTTTCGCCTTCTGTTGCATATTGATTTCTTATTTTTATTCTTCTATTTTGGTGCTTCTTTTTGCCATATATTACTATTACTCCCTCCTTTCCATTTTTACTAAATGCAAGCTTTATTTGGTCTTTTAAGGCTGCCAAGAAGAATTAGGTCTTTGAATGTTCATATTTGACATTCATAATATGTTCCCCGTCCTTGGTTTTGGATGCTTGTTAAAGCTAACCCGACAGCAATCTGCCCAGTTTCCATATTTCTTCAATTTTTTTTTGTCATTATTATATTCGTCAGGTTCTACGGTTTTTACTTTACATTGTTGTTGTTTTTATTTTATATATACCCATCAACTTATCAACGGAGATTTTTATAACGGTGGTAAGATCTAAAAATAAATCCATTTATATTATCCTTGATTTGAAATCAACCATTAAAACTTCAAAACTTGTAATTCTTATTTAGTACAATTACATTTGACTTAATGTTTGTTCACACTTTTTAAAAAGGTTATTTACTTTTATTAAATTGAATACCGACTCGTGCTAAACTAGCACTCATAATGGACCAAAAAAAATCTTACAACTTTGTAATTTGTTTATGACAAATGAGTGCTAAACTCAGTTCCGTACAGTTGGAAAAGAAGCGACAGTCTACACATAGTTCCCCCCCAACTTCATAGTTTTTACAGCTTTATCCCTCAATTTTAAGATATTTCTTAGTCCCTCAACTTTAAGATATTTTCAATTTAGAGCCTCACTTTATAATATTTACAATGTAGTTCCCTAACTTCACAAAATAAAATTTTTTGTCCCTTAACGTTGTGATACTTACAATTAATCCCTCAACTCAATGATAATTACCCTTAAGTCCCCCAACTATATAATATTTACAATACTTTAGCTCCGTTAACTCCTTGCGAGCTGGGCAAAGAAATGGCCAAACTCAATTCCCATATAAAGTATAACCACAACTACATAAGATTCTCAAACCCAACATGTAAAATACATCCCCTATCATTGTTTTAACTCAAATTCTACAGGAATCTACAAATTCTACAGCCCCAAAATCAGAGAATACGAAGAATCAGAGAGATAATAAAGATACAGAACCGAATGATAAGAAGAAAAAGATCCTTCTCAGATAAAAATGACGGTCGGTCCTTTTTCGATTAGCAGAGATCAAGAACAAGTATACGTTCTGATAATTTGTGAATTCAGCAAAGCTGTAAGCTGAATGTTGCTTAATTCTCACATAGCAACATCTGGATCCAACCTTCTCTGAATAGCAGCCGCCGCCTATGAGTCAATTATTAACAAATAATTAAAAAAAAAAAGTGTCATTAGGCAGGGTAGAAATGAATCATATTCGACAAGTTGAAGATTAAAAATCACCTCAAAGTTACCAAGCTTGTATTGCAAAGCCATCTCTTCCCTTAGTAGAGCTTGCTCTTTCATTGCTTGAGCCTGAGGATTCAAATGGGCCCAACGGCCCAACACAGAATGAAATAGCAATAATGCCTCAAAAATGGGGAGAGAGCCAACATGAAACAATACTAACCCCTCAAAATGGAAGAGGGGGGGGGGGGGGGGGGAAGAAATGAAGGATAAAAAAAGTGTGAGCATACCATTCCAGACTGCATTGAATGTTTTAATGCTTGGACTTGTTCTTCCTTGTGTCTTTCACGTTCTTGCTGCAATTCTAGCCTGTAACGAAAGACAAAAAGAAGAGTATAACAAAGGACGGCTCCACTTTGGCTTTTTTTTGGGGATTGGGGGGGGGGGGGGTTGGGGGGTTTGTGGGTTCACCTTCGTTGTTCTTCATCATTGAATACAGTACGTTCTGACTGCTGTACTTTGGCTTTAGCAATTCCCTTTTTCATTTCCTTTTCCAATTGACGTTTGAAATAAGCATCAAGATTATAATATCTGTAACCATTAGGAAAGTGTCATTTTTTTGTGACCAGAAAAAGTACTGGAGCTGAGAACAGCCTACTCTCATATGTGAAATTAATAATCTTGAACCAGTAGAGCATCCTCTCCAATAAAGCTAAAAAAAAAAAAGGAAATATCCACCAGCCAGGAATAAAAGCAGTCCAGCAAAACTCACGTCTAACAAAGTAACATAAACAACAAAAAAAACATCATTTAAGGCCAGAAACAAATAATCAAATCGAGTTCTAAGGTAATATTGATAAGAATAAAGACACAACCACTGGGGTAAAAAAAAAAACCCAGTCTATTCCAAAGACAGCATAATGTAGAAGGAAAGAGGACTAACTTTTTAGATGGGAAGGTTGCTGTGTTATGATCTTCCATGAAGCTGCAGATAATATAAAAATGAGGAATTTTAGTATTAATGCATCCATCAATCAAGATGGAAATGTTAAAAGGAAGAAGGGTAAACTTATTAAGACTGCACGCCAAGTATATTTCTATGTAAACATTTCAAAAAGGATCAGACACAATTTAGGAGATTACTCTTTGAAGAGCTGCTTCTCTTCCCAATTGGGTAGACTTTCCAGGTTTACCTGTTCAAGAAGAAAATTTCAGAATTTTCACGGCTAGATTCTCTATTCCAAAGTACTTGATCATAAAGCAGGTTTAGCTGAAAATTTATGATGCATAAGGCAGACTGATATCACCCACTGGAAAATCAACACCTATCGATTAACATGTCCAGATCAAAATAAAAAACGTAAAGCATGCAACAAAAAGTTTGAGACAAAACCCTTAACCATATATGGTGAACTAAAAGTGTTGTAAGGATGTAGTACTGAAATGCATTACAACATTACAAGAATCTCACAAAGACTAAATTAAAGGAAGCGGATAAAGTTTACCTTTTTCACTTCTAGTAACCATGCAGTAAACTCAGGCCGTTTATTCCTACACGAAACCATGACAATCAGAGCTATATCAAAGTCGCCCACCTAGATTCTTACAGATACAAAACTGGGGAAGAGCAAAACGCTAGAATAAAGAACACAAGATAGATGGATAAATAAATAAATAAAAAGGTCATTATCTGCATAACAAGATTACTGCAGATTGTCTAATTTACGGCAAACAATTGGAGGTACTGGATAGCTTCGTTATCTCAGATATCAGATGTCACCCCCATTCATATATGCAAGCAATTTTTATTTTTTTCCAACCTCATAAAAGATGGAATATATGTCAGTGTCCGCACAAGATGAAGACATGATATTCGCCAAACCATTCACCATATCACAAATATTTAAAGGCCATTCCTCCAAGAAACTTCACAGCAACAGGACTAGAATCCCTTCAAAACGAGTGTCTACCACAGTGCAACTAGCATATACAGTCAAGGCAGTCTCCTTGTCAATGGCTAGGGGGCTTTAGCCCCCTAAACTTTTCATAATTCTCTTAAGCCTATACATATTGATTCAGCCCCTCAATACTAGTGGTCTAGCTCATACAGTAGTAATGCTGCTAAATTATGCTATAAAAGGAATCACATCCTCTACTTGCATACCATACAGATCAGTTGAAAATGAAAGGAGTACAATCTCTCACTAGAAGACAACCTAAGCAGCATACATACAGAGCTTATATATCATATGCATCTCATAATCAATCATAGTAGCATCTGTTACCATCCTCAACGAAGTCCGAATACAAATTAGAACAAATTAGGTAATAACAATAATAAAAACAAACAAAATAGAATTCCTCAATCTTTCAAGTCTACTTCTGCTAAGCATTCAAAAAAACAGACATACAACCAACAACAATTAATTTCTCGGAATGCAGCAAATCGGTGAAAGTATCAACAAATTAACATACCACATATCAGTCTCTTTGATAATCCCATACTTCCCCCATAAATTTGTCACAGCACCTTTCTTCCCCTTCTCTTTCTCTTTCTTCTTCTCCTCCTTTTTCTTCATTTTCCGCTTCTTCTCTTCTTTCCTTTTCCTCTTCTCTTTCTCTCTCATCCGCCTTTCCTTCTTCTCCTCTTTCCTCTTCCTCTCTTTCCTCCGCCGCCTTCTATCCTCCTCCTCCTCCGATGAAGATTCCTCTTCCGAATCAGAAGAGTCGTCATCGTAGTCAGACGACGACGTATAAGAATCGCTCTCCCTCGACCTTCTTCTCTTCGAACTCGATGTTCGGGTTTTACTGTGCTTCTTGGCCCGTTTTCTGCTGCCTTCAGATTTTCTGGAGCCTTCTTCAGAGTCAGAATCGGGGTCGGGTTCTGATTCCGAATCGGACTTGACGTGGCCTCGCCGTTTAGATAGAGCGGCTCTGTTTTCGTTTCCGGGGGATTTTCTCTCCCTAGCCATTTTGATGTAGTGGGGAAGGACGACTGTGTGCGATAGTTATTTATATAGGAAACACCGAATTGCCTACTACCGGCTCTACTTTTCTGCAATGCGTTCAATTCCCAAATAGCCACACAATTCCTTTTAATAAACTTTTAAATAAAAAGGAAGTCTTAACATGTTTTTAAGTATAAAAACATTTTAAATGCCATAATTCACAATTAACTTGAGAAAATTTATTTTACAATTTAAATTAATATTTTATTTATGTATATGTAATATGAATATCAAATTAAAAATTGTGAACACGATTAGTTTCATATATTTTTCATAAAAGATGTAGTTGAGACGAAAAATTATGAATTTTTGAAAAATTTAGGTCAAAAGTAGTAAAAAAGAATGAGCACATTTAATAAAAAATATTTTTTCTAATTTATTTTTTCTTATGACACAATAATAAAATTTGAATTCTTGAATTTGTCAAACAAAATATTGATCCGTAAATTCAAATTGAAATATTTATTGACGCGAACAAAGACAAAACCTTTTTTTTTTGTTCCAAACATAAATAAGATACAAGCTTATTTTATAGAAATTGTAAAAGAAAAAAGTACTCCAATATTAATGATATATGAAAAAAAATATATTGTAATAAACTTTAGTGATTAGCTCGATAAAATTGTCTTCCACTTACACCAGGAGCAAGCACACGCTAATAGCATACATGCGTGCAATATATACAAATATTTTTTTCTCAATTACAATTTATTATATCCAAACATAAAATATAATTTTATATAGAAAGATCTTTACTTTCTAGCATTTTTGTTGTAGTTCTCTTATTATATATATAATTTTTGTTTTTGTTGTCAGTAATTTCAACAAAATTTATAATGGTTCTAAAAAAGTAAAATAGAATAGAAATCCACTTAAATTGTTTTAATATATTGATGAGCTCATCATCTTATGCAAAGCAACTTCTTGATTTCATGATCTACAACTATCTCATCAGTCTTCATGCTATCCAAAATCCAACCAGTATCTCTACCCACTCTAACACTGGCTTTAATCAATGCATTGTACATTTCTCTGTTCACATGCATAACTGTCTTAAGTTGCCACACAAAAGCCTCTACTTCTTCAATCTCCCCCTTACCCCCAAGCCACCTTAATATCTGCGTAATCTGACCAGGCTTGGGCTGCCACTTCTCGTTTCTTTCTTTTGCAGCAATGGCCCATTTCATGCACTCAAGGGCCTTCTCCATATTGTTATAACCCAAATACCCTGCAGCTATGATGGCCCAACTGTTTGGAGTTGGTTTCTCTCCTGTTTTCATAATATCTAGAAGTATTTTCTCGGACTGCTCCATCTTACCCTTCTGACAGTAGCCAATGAGGAGTACATTAGGCACTCTAAAATCGTATGTGTGGCAAGTATAGTGCCATTCTTGTAGCACTGATTGAGCTGATTCGAGCTCTCCAAGCTTCACCAGAGAGCCGAGCATGGTGATATAATCTCTATTGATTTGCTTCTTACATTCTACTTTTTGCAGAGCCCACAATCTCAGCATCTCATCCTTGTCCCCAAGATGTGCGTAGAGTGAGATCAAGTGATTATACCCTGAAGCATCTTTGTGAAGCTTCTCTTCCATCTTCTTCATGTAATTCAACGCTTTCTCCTTCTCATTTGCTTTTATGAAATGATATGCCGCAATGGAATATGTATTCGAATCAATGGAAAGGTTGGTTTGTGATACCATTTCTTCTAGAAGCTTCTCCATGCCTTTAAGATCAGATGTATCACCATAAGAGTTTATGCATATTCTATAACTGAAATTGTCGGGAGCAACACCATTCTTCTTCATTTCTGAGAGAGTCTCGAGGACTTTCTCGGGTTGTCCAGCCTTCTTGTAGAGGACCATGAGATTATTGTAAGCAAGAGATGATGAACCAAATCCTAAATCTTTCATTCTCTGCATATGGAGAAGGGTTTCTGTTAAGAGGCCGTCTCGGACATAACAGTTTAACAAAGCACCGTATGTCTTTTCATTCTTGTCTTGCTTGCTTAGGCTATTAAAGTAGCTCTCCGCAGCTTTGCATCCTCGAAGAACTCCAATGAGATCCAAATGAACAGCATAATCACTTGGCGACATTGTAAAGACATGACTACGACGAATCCACTCAGAGACCTGCAATGCCAAAGATCAAGTTTCAAATTTCAGACAGAGCAAGTTATAAACATAGAACTAGAAAGGGACAATGCACTATAAGATTCCGCATAGAATCACTCTGGCTATTTTTAGTTTTGATTGATTTCTTTCTCCATATTACCATGGTGTCGAAAAACAATGCATCAAGAAGCATTATCAAGATTAGAACCATGGATAGTAAACTGCAAGACAAGCTTCAATTCAACCGATTAGAACAAAAGACAATTGCTAGAAATTCGAAATCATTTGAACAGACTACAGAACCTTAAGCATCAACGTATAAGCACACACGATTTTCAACGATTAAAGCTAGAACAATAACATGATCATAAGCAAAACCCTCCACGAATTTTACTCTGTTTGTTGGAACATCGTATTTGCTACACTAAGCAGCTAAACAGTTGCAGAACAATTTGCCTAAAATAAATCATTATCTTTCAAAATACATAAACTAAGACAGATGAATATCGTGAAGAAATTAGACGCAAAAAAAACAAAAAATAAACCTTAAGAGCCTGAGAAAAACGTCTGCGGCTTCGGAGATCTCGAATAATCCGTTGGAGCTCGAGGGAGTGGACCTTTCTTCCCTCGGCTATCCACTGGTCGAGCACCCGAACGACGTCGTTGTCCTTTCTAACGGGGCTGATTCTGGCAAACAAATTTCGACTCCTGGACGCTGAGTACTTGGGTAAATTTGCATCAGAAATGGCAGGTGCGGCTATGGTGCAAGAGAACGAATTTCTGAAAGCAATCAGATTTCTTGGCCGTGAATATAATCTCAGCAAATTTGACCTGTTTAAGGCTGCAAACATTGTTGAATTGCTACTGGCAATAGATTGTGTGTAGGGTTTAGACATTGTTTCAATTGAGAGAAGCTTTGGGGATTTTCCAAGGGTTTAAGGTTTTACAGCTGACAATGGAGGAAGATAAATACTCTTATCTAATAAATATTGTTTATAGAAACTTTCTGAGGTGTATTGTTTAAGAAACTTCTCCTTTGTCCCACCCACAGGAAATCTTGTATCGAAAGTCCCGACTTAGTAAATAATTGAGATTTTTACCCTATTTTATAAGAGTTCAATTTTCTTTATCATGTCGTTAAATTTAATTTTTGTTTATTTGTTTGCTAATTATTTATTTTTAATGATTTTTGAGTTAAAAAATTTGAAGTATATATGTGTATCAATCATTAGGTTCAATGCTCACTAACTATTTATAAGCTAGAATGCTTATGAGTAGCAATAATGCGATCCTTATACATAAGCAACAACCCATCGGAATTTATAGAATTCGATGCTCATTGACTACAAGTCTTCCAAATTTATAGAATTCGATGCTCATTAACTACAAGTCTTATATACACTTGATGCTCATGAATTTCGAAAATAACAAAATATGATGTTTGTGGGTTATAAACTTTATAAATTAATTTTTGTAGTCGCAATATTATTAAGAATAAAGTATTTATATACTACCTAATAAAAAACACAATTTTCATTATTCAAAAAAAAAAAATTATATATATATATATATATTCCACCATATATTCTTATTTTGATAAAATTCTTAATATAAAAATGCTTTCAATTAATTGAATAAGAGCTTCTTGAATGGATGGATGGAAATCCATCCAACCAACCACTTTCTTTCATCTTCTCTTTAACATCCAACTTATTAAACACAATCCATCATTCATTTGTCTCTCCATACGTATTAAACCCACTTTTTATGGGTTCCACACGCTCAACTCAGCACCTCTCCCTTTTGGCCATCCAAGACTCGGCTGAATTAATTTTCTCTCCATTTAATATATTTTAAATGGTCCATTGTGGATGCTCTAAGTGTGATCAACATATAAACCCATGAAGATAGATGAGAAATGATGGTTTGTGAAAACCACATTTATAATTTTAGCAGACCCACAAAAACACACAACACAACTCTTTTTTCTGGGACAGAGAAAATATACAATTTTGAATGTCTTGAAAGTGAAACCTGAGAAAGTGCATTCAGTAATCTTCAAGAGCAGCCAAAAGAACATGAAACATAAGATATGGCTAGCTAAAAGCATAAGAAGGGGCTTCTATAAATACTACAAATATTCCAGTATCAGAAAAGAAGCTTGTCATTGCGAAGTGTGTGTTGTGTTTAGCTGTAAGAGAGAGAGAGAGAGAGAGATGTGATTACGAGGCCAATTCCACCCCATTGACAAATATCCTGTAGAAAAGGGGAAAACCTCAAACCATTCAAAATAAAGCTCTAACACTATATCTACTCTAAGGTCGGCTGCTTTCCACAGCACAGTGTGTTCATCTATACAATCTATACAAACACTCTGAATCACAGCTAAAACAGGATAAGGCAAAGAGCAATGCAGCAGAAAAGAAAGATTGATACTCTGTTAAGGGACTTGTCCAACTGAATCTCTTGCCTTCTCAACCTCACACTACCATTTCCAACCAGCGGATAAGAATTTGCATATGGATAGGCAAACAAATTTGCGTCCGAGCTCCCAAACATTCCAGCAAACACAATTTCACTAACCATATTGATTGTGGGGCTGAAGAAACTGGTTGATGTCGGGCTCCCAAATGTGGGAGGCCCAAGAGAAAAGTACTGCTGTTGATTAAAAGCCCGGTTATTGGGCCGAAACAGGTTTGGATTATTTTGCTGATGTGGATTGGACGAAATTGATGTTGAAGATAATAGGGCATTCATACCAAGTGCAGAGGGCCTAGGGGGTATGATCAAATCCAATTGGGGTTTCTTGGATTCGGATTCAGATTCAGGTATAGACCTACCCCGACCATAGAGGGGAACCAGCGAGGAGGCAGAGATGTAAGCTTTACAAACCGGACAGTTGGGCTGCTCCTCTGATTCGAATGACGAGCTCTGGACTTGGAGCCATTTGTAAATGCAAGGCCAACAATATAAGTGACCGCAAAGGGTTACAACGGGTTCTTGGCACGAGTCTAAACAGATATTGCAATCAAAGCATGGATTTGAATTTTCTGGCGACGTAGTTGATTGTGATAAGGAATTCCATTTCTGTTTATGAGCAAAGTTTCCCTCGGATCCCAAACCAAAAGACATGATAACTGCAGAAAGATAAGAGTATGACAAATATAAATTACAAATATAGATAACAAGTGGCTACTTGTATCTCTACATCAAGATATCTTAAACCAAAAGCAATGAGGCAATAAATAAACACTTTAAATTAAAATAAGAAAAAATAAAAAAATATAATGCGGCAGATTTTCTTATCAGAAAAAGTCAAGGCCGACATTATATTGCAAAAAAGAGATCAAGACATGTCCATTTTTTCCAGGCTGGATTATCTCTCTAAAATATTACAAGTGTTAGCACTTGGCTCAAGTTTTCTGGATAAGCCAAAAAACAAATCATATTTTAATCCTAAGCCAAGGGGACAAACGGATATAAATTGATCGTGTTCCATTTGTGTGGAAGATTCCATAGTCGATGATGCCAATTAATATGTTTCACATAGATAGATAATTCCAATAATTTTTCTTGTAAAAAGGCCAAGAATGCTCACTTATCATAGATCCTTCTAGATAACAAGACAAATAACTTGAGGTTATTGATTAATTTCGAAAAGGATCAACGATCATTAAGAATTTGGAATTCTAAAGTCGAGCAGCAGCAGCAGCACCAACAACAAAAAAACTCCACTTGCCTCCTCTCGCAAGCCAAATGTGATCAACCTTCCCCACAGTTCTACTTATTTGTTTCTTCTTTCCTGCCCTTTTCTAATGGAAAACTGGTTGTTTTATGCTAAACCCAGTGTAGAGTGCGCAAGTGTGCGAAAGAATATATATTAATGATGAATCACAAGGCGAGATAAACATCTAATCGTTTAATCAAAAGTCGAAAAAGCTGTTTTAATGTCCAATAATCGAAAACTTAGAATCTAGTTAAGACTAAGGTTAGCACCAAAATACACTATTCAAACTCTTCGATTTTATTATTTGCCTTCCAAAGTTATTCGATGAAGTGAAAAGTTTTCTCAGAATATTTACCGGATTGTATTGGGGAAAAATCAACACAGCGGATGGAATTATCAACTTATCTCCAGAAAAGGACCAATAAAATGTGGGGGGGGGGGGGGGGGCAAAGGATAAAGTTGCGTATTTCCGTAACAAGATAACAAAAGAATCCAAGTTCCCTTTACGCTCATCGATTCGAACCCAAAAGGTTTTCCCCCGATGAATCAAAACTACAAAACAATGAAATGCCTGAGATCTAAAACAGGATAGCAAAGACCATAAAAGATGAATCACAAACAATTCCTACAATCACATTGAAATTGGACGAATAAAGGTCAATTAAAACATACCAAATTCCCAGAAATGACAACGAGAACGCACCTTCGATGTCAATGAAAAGGAGAATCTAGAGAGAGAAAAGATACAATAATTTCTTCCGGAGAGAGGAAGGGAGAAGCAAATGGGGGTTGGATGGAAACGGTATATTGATGAATAAATAGGCGCAGGGAGATTTGAAATATATAAAGCTGTGGGAGTAGGATGGCCCCTTGTTTAGGTGCACCGTGCACCGTGCACCGCGTAGCTCATAATAATAAATTTGAGGGAGCGTGAGTTCAGCTTCCCACGCGCCACTGGGATTCGTCCTTCGATCACGCGCTCCGTCAATCTATCTACTCCAATAATAATATTAGGAATTCATTTTCAATTTTAATCGTATGAAAATATATTTATAGACAGGCATGAGTGTATTATTTTATTCCCCATTTTTTTTATTATTAAATTACATTTGAGATTTATTCTATATTAATTAAATTATTAAGTTTGAGAAAACTTAGTCGAATATATATTATGTTAAATTTATATCTTTCTTTTGATTTATCGAATCAAACTCGATTTGAGCTTAATTTATTTGTAAGTGTTTATATTTATTTCAAAATTTGATCAACTAAAAAAAACTTGTATGTATTTATTTAAATATATGAAGAATATAATATTATATCATAACAGAAAAAGAGAGTCTTGAAAGATTGTCGTATTATGTGCAAAAAAAATATATAATATTTTTTAAATAAAAAATAATTTCCTAAGATAAAATGTAAATTAAAATTTTGAGAAATATTATTTTATACCTTTTAAAAAGTACATCCCAAAAATAAACAAATTATAATATTTGTCTTGTTTCCATATAATACAATTTGTATTTGTTAATCAAATGAACGCCATCTTGTTATACATCATTTACTTTAAAATTATGCTTCTTTACTTATTTTTATTTTATTTTCTCAATTATATTTGTTTGAAGAACTGTTTTGTTGTAAAAGTATTATTAAAATTTGAATTGTGATGGAAATTATATATCTTATATGCATGGATCATAATTCATAAAATGAGTAAGTCTAACTCCTAAAAAGAATATACGGGTTTTATACTTCTAGTGTACGTGCGTGTTTTAAATATGATAAGCTAAAAAACACTTATTAAGAATTCTTTTCAATAAAAAAAAGTACTAATTTTATACAAATTAAAAATACTCTTTGCAGAAAAGTATTATGTTCAAACTAAACTTTTTTGTTTATTTTTCTAATAAAACATAACATTTTTATAATAAAGATAATAATTTTTAGATTGTTAAAAAATATTAGTTGTTGCTTCTATCAAAAAATATTATATTCAGCATGCGATGAAAGTTGGTCGAGGCATATTTGTAATGCAAACCCATGTCTTTTGTATAGTGTTAGGTGAATCAGATTGTGGACCCACTCAAATGATTAAAAGCTCTAACTACAATAATAAAAGATTTAGACCGTTATTAAAAGGATATTAAGTTGGAAGTTAATTACTCTTATGCCCCACCAATAGAGGTTCCTTTTCCAAATTTATGGTGATTAAAAATTCAAATTATTGTGATACTCTCTCCTATTTAAAAATCTTTAATCTATATTATTGGATTTTTTCACCTAAAAGAATTATTATATTTGAAAGTACATGTGGCAGCATCTAATTGGACAATTTTAAATTTTTTGAAGATTTTTTTATTATTTTGTTTGCATTCAATCAATTTTTATTTACAAATTAATAGGTCAAACTTTCCTTAGATGTTTTTGTAGAAAATATTCATGTCAATGTTTTTTTTTTTTTGCATAAAGGTCAATTTTTTCAATTAATTTATTAAAAAAAAATTTTAAATACAATTAGTTGTTCCTAATTTTCTGAGATTCTTTTGTTAAACCATAATTTTAAATACAATACAATATTATCAAAAAAAAATTATTTCATCTATTAAAATATTTTTGTAATACATTTAGTTGTTCCTGATTTTATGAGGTATATATTAATTTAATGTGAAACAAATTGATATTAAAGACTTTTTTAATTTAATTAATTTGTTGGTTAATCATTTTGTATATAAATTTTCGTAATATGTAATATGCAATAATATATTAATATATGCAAAGCTAAATAAAATGTGCGGGTTATGATAAATATATTGAGAAAAATATTAATTATATATATTACCTTAATTAATAAATATATCTATATATCAATGTGTTATTTTTTTTAAATCTATTCTTCCTTCTGAAAATAAAGAAAGACTTCTCGTATTTAGATCGGTGGACTCTGATTTCCTAACAAATTTATTGCCAAAAATAAAAAAATCAAGAATTTCTGGTGATAATGGTTTTTTTCAAATCTATTTATTTTTTTGTTCAAATTCTTGTTCTTGGAAATCAGCATCTATAAGAAGTATACCATTAATTCGATTTATCCCAAATTGACTTTTCATATATATATATATATATATATATATATATATATATATATATATATTATTTAATGAATAAGTATTAATTACATATTAATTATTTGTTATTAAAAATTAAATAGTACTAATTATTAAAATTTTGGTATGATTAGGGGTGAGATCTTTGTGGCTGTCAATTTTTCTTTCCTTATAATATTGATTGAATTCAGAATAAAAAGAGGCCAGCGGAGTAATAGACCGGAATTTAAGGAATATTTGTGAATAATGAAAATAATATTCTATTAATACACATAATACGCAGTCTCAATCATATCCCATAAATATCGTGTCACTTCTGATTTACTTGAGGATTATTATTCCCCGAATGTAGAAGAAAAATCACCCTAAGCACGACGCCTTTACGATATTATGGCATTCAGGAACGTTACGGGGAGTTGTAGATTTTTCATACACATTCAGTGGGCAGCAAAGCAGACTGACCTGCATCTGGTTACGTCAGTGTTGTCATTGCCTGAACATGAATACTATGATTATCATTCCACAATTGTCATCTGCAGAAGGGCCGGGGTTACTGTAATTTAGCACCGACGACAACTACCTCGATTATCGTGTATCCACTGACGATATCACCATATATGTTACATTAATGAATTGAATATGTCTATATATCAAAATCATATGTATTTTAAAATTTTAGTACATATTCAGTTGCGAAATAATTACACTATAATCTTGGAAAAACAACTGAATCTTTACGTCAACGTTTCAAAGTAAGTGTGACAAACTCATACGAGAGAAAATGTTGTTTGGTAATATTTTATTAAGTTTCCATTTACATGAAATGTTTATTTATAGTATTTAGAATCAATTTTTATCAGTAATTTTTGTTATAAATCTAATTGATGTGGAGTATCATTATATTCATTATTCTAGAAAATAGAAATAAAAATTAAGTATTATCTATTCTATTTATTTTAAAGATAAATATTGGTAATATTAAATGTTAATACATACATTTTTGTTTTTATTTTTCATAAATATTAATCATTCCAGTTTATAAATTTCAATATATTATAATTGCTAATTTTCAATTTATGTAAAAATAGCTGTTATATTTTTATGTAATTCATATATGAATATTCAAGTAGCACCATGCTTTTCTAATGAATAATTTATTTATAAATATAATAATTAATTATTTGTTTATGTAAATTATTTACAATTAATTTTTTATTAGTAATTTTTCTTATAAATTTGTTGTAATAAGTAGATCAACGTGTACACTTTGTCAGGCATGTTGTCACCATTATTCATGTATTTTTTTTATCAATCCATATAAATTATATGTATTGAATTATTTACAAGTTTGTTTAACGAAATCAATTATATTTCATATTTTTCACGATTAGTGGAGACATCAATACTCTTCGTGCCAAGATAGTGGTGTTATTACAAAAGAAAAGAAAAAAGACAAAGGAAAAAAAAACAGATCGGATCTATGCACGCAGAGAGAGTACTATTACAAAAGAAGAGAGAAATGGATACTTATCATATTAATTTTTGTTCCTCTCAAACAATGGATATTTGAAGATGATTTGCCTCTAAAAATGGCAATACATTTATTTATTGTTAACTCTAAAATTCAAACCATTAGTTTATATATCATTGAAAGACTAATTTAATTGATTGTTATATAATTAATGTAGCTTGGATGAGAATTGACCACAAAAATTTAATTAGCATTATAACAATTGTATTACTAATTTCTACTCATTTGTAATTTTTTAAGGTTACTGCTAAGAAAATGTAGTGGACTGGGTACCGATCGATCTCAAGAATACCAAAAGGTGAGCAATGTCATCTTGATTAATATAAATAATGGATTGAGAATCTATATTAAGAAAGGTAAGTAGCAATGGAATCGTATGAATTTCTCAATAATTGATTTCGCAAATAAATTGTTGATTAATGAATTCACGCGAGTGAATCAATTGATCATATCTTCAAGATTTGACTCCTGACATATTTACTTATATAACTGAGCTTTATTGATTTGCTAGAAATGATGTAGATTACAACAAAAAATTTGAAATCTTTAAAATTTATATATTTTTGGATTCCTATATATATTTTTGAATTGAAAAATATTTATTATTATTATTATTATTATTATTATTGTTAATTGTTATTATTATTATTATTGATGCATAAATATAACAAATTTTCTACTATATTACTATAAGTGCATTCTTTTAGTTTATATATATCAATCAATCAATAATCAAAAAATTAATATATTAACATACTACACAAATAATAGTAATATATTAATATTGTAAGACCATCTCCATCAATGTTCATTATTTTAGTGCAAATTATGCACCACTTTAGCGTAAAATTTACATACTCTCTCCATCAGTTTGCACTACTTTCTCCATTAAAAAATAATATTACACAATAATTTTTATTTACTTTATTTTTAATATATATTTTTATTACTAAATATTTATTAAAAACATTATATATGTAATTTTATTTAACATTAAATTTGAGATAATATTTATTTTACTTATATTCTTAAACTATCATATTGAAAAAATATATATGTAAAACACCCATTTTTAATTCATATGTGTACGCTCTCTCTCTCTCTCAAATTCACATAATCCAATGCAGCGAAACCATTTCTAACATACATTGCTCACTCGAATAACTTATTATATCTTATTTACTTTATTTTATATATTATTTATCTATTTTGAAAAGAAGAAAAAAACTTTAAACTTTTAATTGGCTAAAGAATATAAGAAGTTTTGTTAAACAAGCCATATTGCTTTAATAATTTAGTAAATATGCTTTTTCAGAATAGAATGTCACCGATAATTTATTAAAAAAACTAATAGTATTTATAATAATAGTGAACGATCCAACATTTAAATATTTATTCCCACTTCTCACACATAAGCAAACATCTAAAATATTTTAGGGCATCAAATTTATACAGACCGAGTCTTTTATGCATCAAATGTATCGTGCACCCAATTTAAGTATTATTTGTTTTATTAAAAAGTATTGTTGTTTATATAAATAATATTACTACTTTTTTAAAATAAAAACATTGATATTAATATTTTTTAAATAAATAAATAACATTTTTAATAAAATAAATAAATAATATTATAAATTGAGTTATGCAGTGCATCCAATACATAATAATAATAATAATAATCACTCTCAAAATATCAATAAGAGAGAGAGGGAGAGAGTATTTATTTTATTAGATGTGGGTAGGTATAAATTAATAATTAGGGGGGAAGTAGGAAACGTGGAAGGGTGACATAGAGTTGAGAAAATATTATTGTCTTATATTAAGTCCAACAAATTGTGTCCCCTCACAACAAAACAAAATATTAAAAACAAAGGGGTAGGAAGGTCTTTATGTCTTTAAGAAAATTTAAATAATAATACTAATAATAATCATTTGTTTGGACATGAGATGTCAAATAGACCATAGGACATTAATTTCAGAATCTTTTGAACCTAATAATTATCGCACCCCATTAATTACGACACCAATTTTATCCATAACAAAACGAAATATATTATTATTATTTTTTTTTATTATTATTACACTGGTGAAAAATATGCACTAATATATTATGAATTCTATGGATTTCTAGCCAAATTACATGGTTTTTTATTGAATAGATAATTTCTTACTTATACAATTTTTTTATTAGTTTATTTTATTTATGAAAACAAAAAATAAATGAAGAGAAAAGTATTAATTATCAACGATTTCAAACTTAATATTCTTATCCTTTTTCTTACTTAATATTAAAGCAAGAATATTGAAAGGTAGAATCTCCCATGTATCATCAGAAAAAAATACTATATTTAATATAAATAAAAAATTCTTAAAAATATGCTAAAAAAACACATGTCACTTTTACAAAAATATTTATATTAAAAAATATAGTAAGAAAAATTACATGTTAAAAAAAATAGTTTTATGTAATTAAAAAGTAGTTTTTTAACTAAAATTTTAAATTTTAAATAACTTTTTTGTTATAAATTCATTTTTGACATGTATACATCAAATTAATAATCTTTTCAAGATCTTTAACTTGATATCAATATTGTATATGTTTAAAATAAAATATTATATTTAAAAGATGAAATAATATTTTTATGAGTTAAATTATTTATATTTATTTGAAATATGTGTGAAGTTTGAATAAAAATTGGTTAAATTCGTATATGAATTTGAGACAAATAAAAAATAATAAATATTTTTTTATTTTTATAGAATAATAATAATAATAAATATTTTTATAAATTTAAAATATTATATTATTCAAGTATATATTTAGTTGTTTTATTTTAATTTTTTTCTACTAGTTTTAAATATTTGTATTGGCTTAGAGAAGTTATAGTAGGTTGGATTCAATTTGAATTCTAAATTAACTTTGTTATATAATTTTTATTTTTTATTTGTTAAAGTAACTTTTTGAGATAATGACAATGCATTATACATATGAAATTATACTTCAAATTGATTTGAGTTAAAATTTAAGATTTTTAATTTCTTATATCTAATAGATATTGCGAATGTTATTTGATATTTGATTTTATAAGCAAAAGAAATTTAAATTATAAATGTGGTACTTTAACTTTTTTGTATCATGTAAAAAAATTATCTACAAATATGTCTAAGTCAAATGCAAAATTTATTAAATTTTCTTTGTATTTGGTCTTTTATGTTTATAAGTATTTTGTTTGCATCATAATCTCTTCCTTTGTTATATATCTAGTGATGTACGATTTGTAATATTTATAATAATATAATAGTTAGTTAATTATAATTAATAGTAATATAATTGTTAAATTGGACATTTTGTTTTGCATCACATCCACACTGTGTGTGAAATTTTGTTACTTTTATGTAAATAAATAAATAATTTTATAAAATAATAATACATTTTTATAAAATAAAATTCATAATATATAAAATGTATTCTTTAATATAAATTTATTTTGCATAAAAATATCTCACAATTTTAGTTTATTTAAAATTTTTTATATCAAAATCTATTACAATTAATCTAAAAAACATTTTATATTTTATAAAAAATATTTTTATATATGCAATAGGAATATCAAATTAAATATCTTAAAATAATAATTAATTTGATATATTTTCAAAAAAAATGAATTGAGACGTAAAAATTATAAGAGTTTAGAATTTCACGTGAAAAAAAAAAAAGTAAAATAGATGATTGCCCAACAATTTCTGAACAATCCCAGGTCGCACATTCAATAACATGGCCCAATCCCTTTTTCCTTTTTTCAATATTTTCCAAAAGGTATTAATAAAATATAGATTTGAGGAGAAAATTGCGTAATCCCTTTTTCCTTTTTTCAATATTTTCCAAAAGTTATTAATAAAATATAGATTTGAGGAGAAAATTGCATGTAAATTTGTCAAACTAACCTGTTTTTATATTAATACAGATATAGATTATATATTTTAATTTATCTCATCTCACTTATATATTTTATAATTTTATATAACAATAATATAATTTTATAACATATTATTAATATAATAAAATATATTTTATTGTGTACCAAATATATAATATAATCTAAAATAGAATGTTAAAAAAGTCCCAACAAAAATATTTGTTATTTTTTGGAAAGTGATTATTCTATTTTGGCCCAATATATAACTAGTCAGATTGTTTTTTTTTTTTACCTTTTCCACCTAAAATTAAAAAATATATAATTTTTTTATCTGAAATCTGTTATTATATAAACAAAATATAAGAAATTAATCATTTTCCATATCTTTCAATTTAATATTTATATTACATTCATAAATAAAATATTATTTTTTAAATATAAAATATTATTTCTTAAGTTAATTGCGACACATTATTATATTTAAAATATTTTATACAAAATATAGTGACATAATTTTATTTAAAACAAATATTATTAAAAAATTATATATTTATTCATTTTAAACATTTATTATAAAATAGTTTCTTATAAACATTTTATTTAAATTTTATATTATTTTTTATTTGATATTTTCTTACATTACTATCATTATCAAATTATTAACTTATTACATACGGATGATAATCTCTTACACTGCATAATAGAGTGACATGAAAAACAATAATAAATATTATTTAATAATTATATTACTAAAATATACTATAACTTTATTACAAATATTGCAATTCATACCTACACGCAATAAATATTTTTGGGTGGACCCCAAAACTTGACCCTAGGATCATAGTTGTTGCTAGTTAGATCGATAAATTTTGACAATCGTACATTTAAAATTAAAAAAAAAAAAAAGAAAGAAAAGAAGGATGAGAGAGCTTGTGAGTGATATAGTATGTTGCAATTTGCGAAACCTAAGCTGTGACCTCTATAAAAATCATGCATCGTGTGTTGACATTATCATGTCTGTAGTTGTTCAACCATTTTTAAGTGAACCCAATCCTCTAATATCTTAAAATATATTTAATTTATAATTTATATTAATTTTTTTGTCATCAAAATTAATCCTACATAAGACATATAATAAGTAATGTATAACTATATGTACGTAATTAAAAAAAAAAAAAAAAGGCTGTATAGAATTCTAAATGAAATATTCTTCTTTTTTTTTTTTTTTTCTAAAAGGATAGAAATCTCAACAATAAAATACACTATCGGGTAATTTAGTCTATGAAAAATATATTTTACTTTAAAAGATAAATTTGTCAAACAACATAAAATTAGAACTCTGAAATTCAATTGGCTAATAAAAAAGTTTACATGTTATTATTTATTTTCATATCATATATATATATATATAAAACATTTATTTATACTAGTAGTGATAATTTAATTTATATAAAAATATCCCTTTTAACATGGAATATATTCTTTATAAATTGCAAGATCGAAGCATTACTATTTATTATTCATGTATTATAAGTTTGTTATGAAATTGATTGAGAATTAATTAAAAAATTTAATTCAATATCAAGAGCAAAGAATATTAAATTATATTACATTTTATTAGTTCTATATAATAAATAAAAAGCGAAAAATGGTTTAAGTTTATTAATTTATGTTTGTGTAAATAAGATGGAAAAAAACATTGCATAAATATTAAGTAAATTTACTAAACATCAAATTTGCAAAATATTATGTACAAAAATTAAAATTTAATATTTTTTTTTTCAAACAACTTGAGAACATCACAGGTTTTGCACTAGAGTTTCCTCGATACGCCCCAAACCATAACCGAAGAAAATTATTGTATTAAAAAAGCTATTAATTTATGAAGTATAATTTAAAATATATTAATATAATTATTCCCTAAACCTTCATATTTCGGAAATGTAATGCATATCACTAACACGACTAATGTTTAAATAATCATTTCTACGGATTGAAAATCCACCTCTAATCCATCAGTGCCAATGCGGCCTACAAGATTACGAAATGACCTGATCCAATAACCAATGCAAGACAGATTCTTCAAAGATAGGTAAATGGAACATGTCAAAATTAAATAAATAATAATAATTAAAAAAAAAAAACAAAAAAAGGCACATAGAAGATCAGCAAACAAGCTATGAAGGCATTAAAACAAAGAAATGTCAAAGTAACACCATTCCAAAATGTAATAAGCAGAATCAGGGAGCTTAGGCTAATTTGACAACAGAAACAATTGACCCGTCTGCACAGTTGTCAGTAATCGTGTGACAGAAAAGTCCGATCCTTACAACTAAAGTGGTGCCAAGAGTATGGCATTGCCAATAAAGGGTACTTGATCCAACTAAAATCACAAACCTTAGATGCATAAAGGAATGAACATGCAGCCAGCCAATGTGCAGAAGAATTTTGGAAGCCAACATTACAAGTATTTTATAATTAACAACTATCATTATCTTGAAGATGATATAAAATACAGCGGCGTCAACTATACATGGTTTTTATTTTTGGAATGTCGGCAGATAAATTAAGGAGACAAGTAAAAGAGTTTGATTCCGAGAACATATGTATACACTTACCAGTCTACAAGAACTTTTCTATTGAAGTTGTTAATGTAGATTCAGGGACTGCACCAATGACCGCATCTTTCTTCTCTCCATTCTTAAAGATTATGACAGTTGGAATACTTCGGATACCATAATTGGTTGCAATAGTAGGGCTCTCATCAGTGTTGACCTTGTAGCATTTGAGCTTCCCTGTGTACTGCTTGGCCAGTTTATCGATGACAGGGTGGATCATGCGGCATGGCCCACACCACGGGGCCCAGAATTCAACCAGAACAGGTAAAGCAGATTGAAGAACGAGAGAATCCCAAGTTGAATCAGTAACTGCAGCCACTGCAATTTATCATGGAATTAATGAACAGAAGTTGCAGTGTATAAAGTTTTCAAACATATGCATATCAAGGCAAAATGCTCCTGAGGAACTTTGATTCGCAATATTTTTTGCTGAAAAGTACGGTGCAAATGCAATGAATAGTTAAATAACCATTGAGAATCTGTGATTGCATGAAATGCCCTCAGTGACTTCCCCCATTCAGGTGACAAAGGTGAAATGATATAACAAATCGTGACAAGGGAACCAAGTAAAGATGAATATTCATCAATGAGATTGCTGACTAACAGCGTCACAACATGCAGTCATTGAGATTCTAATAACATTTTAAAATGTAATTTGAGCACAATAAAATGCCAGTCAGATTCCAACATTTTAAGAGAAGACATGCCAAGCAAAAACTTATTCATCTATGAGCACTGCTAAGTCACTTGCATCTTTTCAATTTTCCAAGTACTGATTATAAGCTATTTGCATCCCCAAAACAAAGAACCAAACTTAGAAACTTGAGTACTATTTTTCAGAACACAGTGGCCAACATATCAACATATTAAGCTTTGTTTGTCTATGATGGCCCAAAGAGCTTTCCTCTCTCTTATTAATTTTTTTTTTTCTCCAAGACAACGGAACACATTTTCCAATGCATCTTTCTTACTCATGCCTCACACAATACATCACTTCAAAACTTTTATCCCAAAACTTTTCAGCCAATCCCAGAACATACAAACACACCCTAAGTATTACAATGGACGTTTTTATTATGCCACCAATCTCAAAGAATCCAACAATCTAAGGAATACACCATACGAAATAAGCACGGCAACCTAACCCATATTAGTACTGATTTGAATTTTGCTTCCTAGAGCGTAGTATATTTTTAGAGTCTCAAGTGTCGAATTGGTAATATACCAAGTTAGACATAAACCAATTACTCTTCCAAGTTCCAGCTCCAGACAATTGAAACAGAGATCATACCACCACATATGTCAATTAAACATGAAGCGCACTCCTTTATTTAATCAAATTCCAGCTAAACCTCACTCAACTGGATAATACTACAACACAACAAATTTCAGCAGAATCAGAAGCATAGATAACAAAATGAAGAAAAAAAATACTCCGTAAGAGATTATTCAACACTAAAACTACTAGACTAGAAATACAAACCTTCGACAGCTGTGTCCTGTGCCTCGCAGACGATCCTACTACCAACACGAGCGCCTCTCGGATTCAACCTCAACTTCGCCACCGATCGAGTGGGCTGGATCTTCAGACCCCTGAACTCGGAGAATCGGACGGAACTGGATCCGGCGACTGGAGCCAAGGAGGCGGACGGAAGGGCGGAGGCGCGTGGGACAATTAGCGTTTCAAGCAGACCAGCCATGGCGAAAGAAGAAGCGGAGAAGAAACTAGTCACACAGAATTGAGTGTGTGTGTGTGCGTGCGATATTGTTGGATAAATGGGAAAGGGAACAAAGGGATGGAGCAGAGTGTGGTTGAGTGGAATTTGTTTGGATTCGAGGATTTGTTTCAGAGGATGAATGGATGAGGTGCAGTTTCACATGGATCACGTGGGCCTCACATGGCCGTTGCATCAATTCACTGGATTGGGCCTACAATTGGGCTTGGGCTCCAATGCTGTTGGGCTAGTTTCACTATCTTTGGGTTGTTCATTTTCCAGAATTCATAAAATAATTCTGAATAACATGACAAAATAAAATGGTCAAAGTTTTATGAGCTCCAAAAAGACCCCATCTATCTTATCTGAAATTTGATTATACAAAATAATAATAAAAGACATCTGAACTACATAGAACAATAAATTTGAATTCATATGTTCAATTTGTGGTAGGTGTTTCCACTAGAGTCCTCATTTCTATGAATAGGTATTGGATTTAATCTTCCTCTTACCTCACTTAATTCTATTCTATCCACAAAATATATTTATCTCTAACCAATTTCACTGTACTTACATGAGATTTTATCTCACTTTTGGTATATGAATATAAAATTAAAAAACATATTCATACACCAAATGTACGATGGATATCTCATGTTAGTAAAAAAGACAGAATTTCTCAAACCTCTCTCTCTTGAATTATTGGCTTTGGTATTTGTATATGCTTGAGCACTTGTGTTTGCTGATCCTTGAGGCCAAACAATGTGCTCGATGTCAGAATTCAATTGCCTGACCAATTTGTGCTCGAACTTGGAATCCAACTTCTTGGATTTGTGTTCACTTATGGGTATCTAATTTATGGTGATTGAGTCTTCCACACTTGTCTTTGGCAATACCATGGCTTGCAACGATGAACAAAAAGAGGTAGAATACAACGACTTCAACACCGAGTGGGGGCATCCCAATCAAATTTTCATCTCCTGAACTGACCTCATGTGTTTCTTTATCATGTACTATTGAAGAAACTGACCCTTTTACACAGTCCTCTTATGGTGCATATTCAAATGGTTTTCCCGTCCAAATAAATCAGATTATTGGGCCTTCTTTCTCACAACTGGAAGTGCGAGATACCAAATTTGTTGCTCCTCGAGTTCTTGCTTTGGAAACGCCATTGGACCAACAGGTTCATCTACCTCCTACACCTGGATCACGAGTCCATAAAACTACCAAAAAAATAGTCTAAGTTTGTTCAATAATCGATTCTATGATGAATTGATGGCTCTTGAGTCTTTATAACTAATCTTAGTAAAAACTTGAGGCATGGTCAGTTGGGATGCATTGCGATTCGATGGTCTGGATTTGAAAACATATAACTAGATATAAAACGGTTAACTATTGCAAAAAAATGGACAGTTACACCAATAACAGAGTTATTTTCACTTTGCAAACAAAAATGATATGGAAGGGAGCCAATTATTTTCCGCTTTGCATACCAAAATGATATGGAAGGGAGTCTGTTTCATGACTTGGGCTAGCACCTATGCTTTGTCTTCTTGAAAGAAGAAATGTGCTATGTGCTCAGTTGGGTTAAATTTCCAAATCTTAAATTTGAATGCTGATATGGTATTTGATTTTGGAAAGTTTTCCTCGGAAATAGGTAAATCTTAGATGTTGTGATAGATCTAATCATAAAAATAGGTACACACACATTTATTTTCTTTTAATGAGTAATTGATTACAAAATATAGGTTTACCTATTTTCGAAATTAAAAAAAAAAAAACCCTCAAAGCAATACAACCCAACATTCAAATAGAAGGTTTCAAGCATGTGTTCCGTCCCATGCAATGAAACAAACCCCTTTAAATATTTCTTCCATATCTTTTTGGTCAGCAAAGCGGAAAATAACAATTATTGGTGTACAAGGTGCATTTTTTTTCCCAATAGTTAATCTGACTTTTTATGTTTTTGAATCACATCCACCTACCCGCAAAGCATACCAATGTACAATAGCTTCATTCTTTACTAACATTATAGACATTCGAGTCATCAAGAGTGATATGTTCGATTCTCAATTCATCATGAGAGCGATTTAGATAAACTTGACTAATATTTTGTATTGTTAGAAATACCTGATTCAGGTGTAGGAGGTGGATTAGATTGTTGATCCAATGATATCTCCAAAGAAAGATCCCTAGGAGCAACAAGTTTGGTATGCACTTTCATTTGCAAGGAAGACGACCCAATAACCAAATTATTTTTGACTGTATAACCGTTCAAACATGCGCCAGAGGACTGTATAATTGAGTCAGTTTCTTCAAAGGTGCCATAATCTTTTGTAACAATAGTACGTGAGAAACATAAGAGGTCAGTTCAGGTTGTTCACCAGTTTCGAGCCGTGGAGACAACTACAGACTAAAGGGTGAGCCAATCACCAGAAATCAGATACCCAAAAACAAACACATATTCAAGAACTGGGTTCTAAGATCAAGCACAAAACCCTCGAGGAACTGGATCCCAAAATCGAACACACTGTTTGGCGTCAAGTTCCAATCAAGCAACAAGCTTAAGGGGTCCAGGCACACAAGTACCAAAGCTCATGAGTCAAGAGAGTGAGGTTTGGGGAAGACTCAACCCAATGGGGATAAGATAGCCTTCAAACTCGATCAAAAATGTATTACCATTTTCACTGATATAGCTCGATAAAATTGCGAGAGAGAGAGAGAGAGAGAAAGCATAAAAATGTTAACAGTTTCCCTGTAATAGCTCAACAAAATTGCTAGCGCAAAAGGGAGTTTGTCTGCAATCATACTGCTAACACAAGTTCCTTTGGCGCATATAATGCTCTATCTTCTCTACGTCTTCTGGAACATCAACACCATGGCATTCATGGTCAACTTTTATCACCTGCACACAAGAAAAAAGGGGAAATTGATTATACGTATATTTGTATACATGTATACGTATATATGTATATGACCCGGAAATGAGTTTGCTACTCTCTATCTTCGGAGCTAGTTAATATCTACACATTCAAGAGTCATAGTTATGAACATCTCTCAATAACAAAATCTTGAGGTCTCAAAACGATTAAATTAGAAAAATGAACGGTGTAATAAGATGATTTAATAAAAGGAACAAGGGAAAATTTTCTCATTGGCACCTTCATCTTGTATCCATTTTCAAGGATCTTCAGTTGTTCTAGATCTTCTTCTAGTTGAAGTGGAGTTGGTGGCAGCTCTGCATATATTTTGAGAAACTTTGCATCGTAGCTCTGTACATATTGCATAATTTATCCTTTATAACCAGATTAAAAAATTCATTGCAAGTACGTGACTGATTTCTGCAATACCTGAATCCCCAGATGAAGTAAATATGGAAACCGAGGATTGACTTTTCCGGACCTGCATGCATTAGAGGTGATTAAATTCAACATTCAAGTAGTGTAATTTGAGAGAGCTAGAGGGTATAAATTAGAGTATTACTTGTTAAATGGTATAAGTCCGCGTGAGAAATAAATTGCATAGCCATTGTTATCTACAACGCATTTTACGCGATTCAGATCAAATGCATCTTCAGGTTTCAAGGAAGTAGCTGCAGTGCTGAAAACTGCATCTGGAGAAGTCTACATGAACACAAATTGATTTGAGTTGAATCTAGTGACAATGTGAATTTCTAAATCTTTCTCTAATTTTAAATCTAATGTTGAAATGTCAATCTTACAGTTCAAATATCGGTGTGAGTGGAGAACTTTCCAATCATGACTTGTATTAGTATAAAACATGTATAAAGAATTAAATAAACAGAAATTGAGTATATGTTTTACTGGTCTCAATAGTATGTGTAGTGCAGACTAATGCTATATCAGTTTCAAGAAATCCATGCCGATTTCCAAATACTCAACAACAATTCGAACTCAAATAGCCAACTTCTTATGAGAACATAGGTTCAACCAATGATACATAGGTAGGTTATTATATGTTGGAGTGGAGTGGGTAATTACCCTGTTCCAACTTGTTCCCAAATTTGCATATTATCTGGACCAAAACATATGTGATTAGTAGATTGGTCTCTAAATTCTTCGTCTTTTGGGGTCCTGTATTCCTTTTCTTTGGTTGCATTCGAGGAAATTTTGGTATTAGTTCAATATGCTCATCTACTAAATGCAACTCAAAAATCGGTCAAGGGCTTATTGTTCACTTCATTCTAGCAGAGCCAACTCGTGAATTAGAACAGGTCAGTATCCTCCCAACTGGCCAATTCCTCAATTAAAAGATTAAAATTCCAACTATTTCAACAAGTTGATCACATCAACACTTCCAAGACGCAGAGTTCATTGCTGATTATGCTTCTGCTGCTTTATAACGAGAGAATTTGACAGAAGCAGAAAGGAGCGAGTATAGCACATCTCATGCATAATCTCTTTTCACTTGGGGTTTTATCTCTTAGTGAAAATAAAGCTATTAATATTAGACCTCATATGGAAGCAGACAATATTAAACATCTATTTCAAAAGTGAAACCAAAGCCTTGAAATGACAATAAGAAATTGCTTTATGATCAACTGTATTGCGCTGTCAAAGACTAATAAAAGAAAATATATCATAGCCTATAAAATGAAAAAACAAAACAAAAGGTTCATATTTCACAAATGACAAGATGATATTATGCCCCATCCATTAAAGGACTCTGAGTTTTATACTAGCTATGACTTAGTATTTCTAAAGATAATATTGGATAAAGATGGAAATTTTGATTTTCAATTACATATTTTAGACTCAAGATATGGGAAAGCAGGTATATTCAAATTGTCATCCGTGATTCGCCCCACATAAGGGATCCTACAATCTAAGTAAGCTCCTAAGCAAACTAGCAGATCAACTATTCCATAAAAGATGTAAATCACACCAATATAATATCATAATTCAATGTTATCGTCAATGGTTTACTTTAACACAAAGCTCCACTAAATCCAGTAAACTACCATAGTAATCTACTCATAGAATCAAGTGATATCATATGCTGCATGATCGAGTGCTAAAACTAGTCTGATACCACAAACAAGATAACTTGTACGATGTAGAAATCTTTACTTTACTGTTCCAAAACAATACATAATCTATATGCAAAATGTCACTACGTGACACATACATAAGGACCACCACATCAATACTTATGCAATTACAGGTTCCAAGAATATTAAACAAAGTTGCAGCCTTTTAACTCCTTTGTTTTGTAATATGTTAGGTTGCACATTTTCTCCTAACATCATGAAGAAATCACAAAAATACATTAAAAATTAAAATTAAAAACTATTTTACCTGCAGGGCTTTGACAATGCCATCTATTATTTCAGGTTCTATGAGCGGTTCATCCCCCTGAATATTGACAACAACATCGTACTGCTTCCCAAGCTTTTGGAGTGCTTCATTGCAGCGCTCAGTGCCTTTTAAACAGAAAACCAAAATAAATTTCTGTTAGCAGAGCATTATGCAATACAGAGAATGTAAGATTAAACCACTCATACCATTTCGACAAGATTCTGATGTCATGACAACATCAGCACCAAATCCTTTACAGCTTTCAGCAATTCTACAATCATCTGTCGCCACAACTACATAAATAATATGACACCATGTCAGAAACTATACATATAAAATATATGTAAATTTTATGTAGAGATAGATAACTTTATATATATGTGGAAAGAGAAAGCTATACGAGCTGGAGCTATACCAACATGTTCCAACGATTTAGCCATTTTTGCTCTTTCCCATGTTCTCTGTAATCAATCATACCAATAAGAAGCAGTCACTCTTAGCCTCCAGAAGTAATTTCATTACTTTTTTCGGTATTCTTTCAGGCTATAACAAACTGTTTCCAAATCGCTCGTATCAGGCCAAGAGGAACAACTACTCATACAAGGTCTAGTATCTAATGATAAAATGAATTACAAGAACATCGCAACAAAATGCAAATCAATACACAAACACAACTAAATTTCCTTATGATATAGGAGGAAGAAGAAGCAGAAAACACCTGGATCATGGGCTTGCCGAGGATATTAACAAGAGGTTTGCCTTGGAAGCGTGAAGAAGCATACCGGGCGGGTATAATGCCGACTACTCGGCTCCGGAACATGCCGGATCGACGAGATATGTAGGCGGAGGCACCAAGCGCCGCCGCCGCCGCCGCGGCGACGCCTTGAACAATCCAGGACTTGCTCGAGCTAGAGCTCGAAGATGAATTGTTGACTGACATTTTGAATTCTTGCCAACAAAACCCAGAGAAGAGCGCTGCTCACAGAATTGAAGTTAAAACAAAAAAGTATAAAATTAACTTGATAATTAAAGAATGGCACAATCTAACCACACCACAAATATTTCTAAACACACCACAATTACTAAACACACCACAAAACACTATATTTAAAAATTTAAATTTACTAAACACACCACAAAAATACCAAAAATACCCTTCACCTTCCAAAAAATTCCAAAAATCCCTTCACCCTTCAAAAAATTCAAAAAAAAAAAAAATAAAAGGGTTGAAAGCAAAGCAAACCCTACGAGCTGCCGAACGCCGCCGAACACCTCCCCCACGCGATTTTCCTTCCCCTCCACCATCCCGAACGCCGAACGCGAAACTCCAGCAAAGGCAATGGACGCCGAACGCGAAACTCCAGGTAATGTGCCGCAATTCCGAGATTTCAATTGTTACATTTCTGTCGCGAGAATCGCAGGCGTTCGGCGCTGGTTGGCCGAACAGCCTGCGAGGCGTTCGGCGCTGGTTGGCCGAACAGCCTGCGAGGCGTTCGGCCAGTGTTGGCCGAACATCCTGCTAGGCGTTCGGCCAGTGTTGGCCGAACATCCTGCAAGTCGTTCGGCCAGTGTTGGCCGAACAGCATGCCTTTTTAAATTTAAATTTTTTTTTGCAATGTATGTATGTTAACATTTTAATTGTCTTATGTTATAGTTTACGAAAGAAGGAGAAGACGGTCTACCGCTTCAAATAGACGATTACGGGCTGCCCAGCAAGAGGCGGGTCCTTCTCAGGAGGCGGGTCCTGCTCACGTGCCGGAAGAACAGGAGGAGGAATATGCTGAAATGCCTCAAGAACAAGTGAGGCAAGCCGAGCAGAACGAGTTATTGATGGGCCCATTTCCCGGCGGCCCCTACGATCCGTCGTTACTCCGAAGCTTCAAAACACACGTAGCCGCCGACGTGTGGAATGGCAATGAGAGAGGCGTTTTAAAATGCCTCTGCCACACTTCGAAGCTTCTTCGATGGGTGTATCCTGAGGACGAGACGACCCGAGTCTGGAGGTCGTATGTGAAGCGCTCCGGGCTTCACAATTTGAGCAAGATATCCTACAGAGCTCCCAACCGGAACCTCATTTCTGCATTCGTCGAACGGTGGCAGCCGGAGACCAACACTTTCCACCTACCCTTTGGTGAGATGACGATCACATTAGATGATGTGTCGTCTTTTCTCGGTCTTCCGGTGGTTGGGCAGCCGGTGCAGGTGGAAGACGATCCTGCAGAATTCTCGCTTGCACTGGTACATCGGTTGTTGGGTGTGTCAGTTGAGGACGCCGTATTGGCCCTCAATGACAAGAGAGGGCAGTCCGTGAAGCTAGAGTGGCTTCGTAGCACTTTCTCGGACAGCGTTCAGGTTACGCAGAGACGAGTTGCAGAGAAGGCAGCTCGAGCTTATATACTTTATATCCTTGGGTGTACCATATTTTCCGACAAAAGTGGTACTCGGATCTCTGCTGGCTATCTGAAGCTGCTGGAAGATACGAGCGTCGTCCGGGAATTTGCATGGGGTGCTGCTGCCCTTGCCTATCTTTATAGGCAGTTAGGCTCCGCATCAAGGGCGGGAGTAAAGCAAATCGCTGGATATCTTACACTACTTGAGGTACGTCATTCTTTGAAAATTATTTACTTTTACGTTATGTTACAATTTTTAGTATGTTGTACCCTTACATTTGTATATATGTAGGCATGGATTTACGAGCACTTCCCAACGAGCCCATGACCTCAATTTAATGTGGAGTACGACCCGAGGTTTCCACTAGCCATGCGATGGGCACAGCACGGGCAAGGTGGCCCCAACACTTTGGGCTTGCAGGCGTGCAGGGAGTGGTTGGATGCACTCCAACCACACGAAGTAAGGGTCTTTTTAATTATTTTTTCACAAATACATGTATTTTTCAAATATATAACATGAACAATTCAATACGTAGGTCATCTAGGATCCTTATCAGCAAATACGTGATCGATTCGAACGTCCTGAAGTGACGTTTTATCATGGCTGCATAAGGGCGTTGGACATTGTCGAACCATACCACCCTGATCGAGTATTAAGGCAGTTCGGCCATGTCCAGCATATCCCGTTGCCTCCATTGGATCCAGTGCTGGCAAGAAGAGGAAAAATGCCCGGCCAGTACGTACTTGCATGGGGGGTGCTTGGATCCATGTTTCTCTCATGGGATAGCCACGTGTTGTCCATCCAGCGACGGGGGAGAATTGCACAGCCAGCATGGGAGACTGTACCGGAGTATATGGATTGGTACCGTACATTCTCCCATCCACAAGTCCAAAACCCCGAGCGTATATCCGCAGCACGACATTTTCCGGCTGATACGAACCCTAGTCAAATGTGGGCTCGATTCAATGACGCCCGCAATATTCTTCAGCCACTGGTTCGCATGTGGACAGCCCAGGATCCGCAGCTCTTGCTGGATTACGTGATGCCTAGAGTCGAGGAGGCTACAAGAATACTCGATGGTCTCACGGTGGATGACGGGGGTGATTCCGATTAGTAGAGTAGTTCTTTTGTAAACATATATTATGACATTAAATTTTTATACATTTGAATGTTAAATTATTATTTTATTCGGTGTTTCTAATATTTTTAAATTATAATTTTAATGTCATTCGTTGGAAAAAAAACTCACCGTACAAAATACATACCCCGAAAAAATCAAAAACCAGAAAAAACAGACTGTATAACACGAAGTTTCAGTGCGTTCGGCCAACACTGGCCGAACGAAACACAATACGTTCGGCCAGCACCGGCCGAACATCCTATACCATGTTCGGCCAATTCTGGCCGAACGTATTGTCTTTCGTTCGGCCAGTGTCGGCCGAACGCCCTGATACTTCGTTTTTCTGGATTTTGTACATTCTGTTTTTTTTGGACAGAATGTACAAAATCCAAAAAAAACGAAGTGTCAGGGCGTTCGGCCAACATTGGCCGAACGGATCACAATGCATTCGGTCAGGACTGGCCGAACATTCTATACCATGTTCGGCCATTTCTGGCCGAACGTATTGTGTTTCGTTCGGCCAGTGTCGGCCGAACGCACTGAAACTTCATTTTTTTGGATTTTGTACATTCTGTCCAAAAAAACAGAATGTACAAAATCCAGAAAAATGAAGTATCAGGGTGTTCGGCCGACACTGGCCGAACAAAAGACAATACGTTCGGCCAGAACTGGCCGAACATGGTATAGGATGTTCGGCCGGTTCTGGCCGAACGTGCTGTGTCTCGTTCGGCCAGTGTCGGCCGAACGCACTGAAACTTCATTTTTTATGGATTTTGTACATTCTGTTTTTTGGGACATAATGTAAATAACATTCGAAAAGATTTCATCATAACTGTGCAAATTTTGTATTTATAGAAGATGTAAAATAAATAATATTCCACAATTTTTAAAAAAAAGTACATATCAGTTATTTTGTGAACAAATGGTGTGGTACATTTGAAAGCGACTTCTATAGAATATCTCCCATCCAGCAGCACATGGAAGGCGATGTTCATGCCATGCATGCAGAACAGGAGGCAACGGGCATCCAGTGCTTAATGAGACCTGTCACATTGCACGTATGAGGAAAATTTCTCTAAAAATTTTAAAATCTTAAGGAAATGTAATAATAAGAAAATAATTTTACCGCGCAGAAATGCGTGCTTTGTGATACCAAAGCTATGCAAATAAGCTTCGGATCTTCTGGGTTTGCAGTCCTCAGGGGAAGGAAAGTATAGTTTGCAATCTGTGTTAGCACCACAAGTGCTACGTTGTAGACATTTGCAATCATGTGCCCCATATCAGGGATATCAAGCCAGTGTCGTCTAGGGGCTCTCTCCTCAAAACAGTGTAATGCATCTTCAACCTCCCCAACACGTCCGTGCTCCTTGAATATGGGTGCATACATTTCTCCAAATTGTTGTAATTCATGAATCAAGTCACAACGAACTCTAGACCACGAGTCTTCCCCATAATTCAATAGCTGGGCAATTGCACGAAATCCACAGTGCCCGTCTCCTCTAACGTTCTTAGTCCCACAAACATATGGCCGAAAGATATGTGGAATGTCTTCAAAAAATTCAATATGCTTGTTTGTGGGAATAACATTACTTGCACGTCGAACCACCTGGATATCATACAGTTATCATTGATTAGGACGGCAAAGAGAAAGAAAACACCACAAATTTTGTTTATACTTCATAATTACCTTTTGTTTTTCTCGTCGAGTGGAACTAATATTAGCACTGGACACGTTTTCTCCACTTATGAAAATTGCTTCTTCCCCTGGCGAACAACTGTCGTGGATGGATTGAACATACTCAAACGCACTTGAATCTTTTTTTGTGGGGTTGTTCTTTTTTGCTTTTATTTTTGCAGGACGTCCACGCGTACGTAGTTGGACTTGTGGTTCAATGAGGGATGAAGTTGTTGGGTGTGTAAACTCTCTCAACCTCTTCAACATTAACAACTTCTGTGATTCATCATGTGCACCCTCAAATTGGTTGACAATTTCATCAAGTGTCTTCTTGAAAGAATTTTTTATGTCATCCGATATATTTTTATTGACTTCATCCACAGGTTCCATGTCCAGCTTTCTCCAAAATCGGTCAACTCTATCTAGGGGGATTGGCCTATTCTCCCGAACATATTCAGATAGCTCGTGAGCACATGGAAGCCCACAAGTTTTTCGCAAAATACACCCACATAATAAAGGATCGATGCCATCTTCTCCAATACCAACCATTTCATCCAAAATCATATCCAAAGCAGAGATAGAAACCATACCCCTTAACATTTGGAATACAGGAGATGAGTACCTATGTTGGACTATATTTATGCTCTTCTCGAACGAACTTTTGATTGCATTATGCGATGTTTCGAGAAGGATGAAAATTTTTTCCCAACACGTTTCAAAAGTGCCTGTACTCGATTGAAGTTGTTTTTTCAACTTTGCATGATGGCCCTCCGCCCTATATGGAGAAAAAAATATTAATGATCATATAACATATATAACAATATACAGAAATAAAATAATAATATAGCATATAAATGATGAATGATTATTTAATACCTATTTGTTGTGGTATTTTCAAAATGCATCAAGTTGTTCACCCAACAAGAAACAAATCGCTCCTTATACCCACTTATCCAATTGTCCAAAACATATTTCACAGCCTCTTTTTTATAGGAAAAATCATTTTGAAACCGCTGCAGCAACTCTTCGAACCTGTGCTCTGATTCAGCAAAAATCAACGAATTCCAGCTGCAGTAAAACGAATTCCATTGTTCCTTTGTGCTAAAGTATTTCTTGCATTTATGCATTACATTTCTGTTGATGTGCCACCGACATAGCAAATGATGAGAACTAGGAAACGTTATCTCGATTGCATTTATCAGTGCAAGCTCTCGGTCGGTTACAAATATTTTCGGTAGGCTGGATTGGTCCATCAAATCTTTAAGGATATTGCACGCCCATAAGTAATTATCCTCCTTCTCGGATTCTAGATAGGCACAGGCAACTGAAAATGTCATGTTTGTGGAAGTCACCCCAACAATTTCTAAAAACGGTAGTTTGTACCGGTTTGTTTTGTATGTACAATCCATTAACAAGACATTTGGAAAGGCCCGGAGCAATTTCACACTTGTCGGATGGGCCCAAAACATATCTCTCACGGCATCTGTTTGCTCACACCGCCTAGTATGGAAGAAAAAATCTTTCTCCTTAAGTTTGCCCATGAGATATTGCAGCTGTGACCTGCCACAGTGTTCGACTAGTCTGTTCTTCTGTCGAATATTGTAGATAGTCTTTATCGTAGATTTATTTTCTGTATACCTCTTCTGTAACGTAAACAATATGTCCCTAGGACGGCTATTACCGGTAGATAGATCAGACACCAATTTCACCTCATCCGTAGTTAAACGGCCAGCAAAAGAGTGACCCTCTAAATATCTTGACATCTCGTGATTATGCGAACCACAAATGACCTCCAAGGCCCATGCATCAGTCTCTTTGTAGTATGTTCCTTTCAGACGAAATGGACAATCGCATTTCTTGGTTCCGCGACGACGATGCTCAATTGTTTTATTCTCTACCTCTTCCAATTCTCTTCCACATTCATTTGTTTCTTGATTTTCATTTTTCTCTTTGCTCTGTTTTTTTTTCGGTGGCCGATATTTACCCCCTCGTTCGCATCCTAACCACAAACGAGGTCGTCTGCATTCATCTCCGATTTCTGACCTCATCACAACCACTACCATGCCTAATGGGATAGCCTTTTCACGGACCCAAGAAATCAAATTTTCTCGGGATTCGAACAAATCCATTGTGTTAAACACATCTTGATAATCAACAACCACCTCGTTGTTATCCAAAATAAAGGCACTTGTTCTTGAGATCTCCTGAAAATAAAATTAAATGAATCAGAAAACAACCAAAAAAAGTACAAGACAATCCGTGTTCGGCCTACAACAGCCGAACAAGCGTTCGGCCTGTATCAGCCGAACACAACACGAAGTGTTCGGCCGTGACCAGCCGAACACAACACGAAGTGTTCGGCCGTGGGTAACCGAACGTGACATAATGTGTTCGGCCTTCAGACGCCGAACGTTACATTATGTGTTCGGTCGGTATTGGCCGAACGTTTAGGCTTACGTTCGGCTGATACAGGCCGAACGCACCCGAAGTTTCTGCTACGCACTGCAGAATTCGGTTTTTCAATAAAATGAAGGAAAAAACACAATGTACTACAATAAAACATTCCAAAACTTACCGATTTTAGAGGTACTTGTTGATTGTCCATGAATATAAGAAAAAAATATGCTGAATGAATCAATTTTATGATTTTAGATTTCTAGGGTTTTAGCATGGAAGGGGAGCGGGAAGGGAGAAGAGAAGGTGGAAGAAAGAGGTGTCCAATTTTGTTTTTTAATTTTGAGGGTTATTTTGGTAATTTTATTAAGGTCCTTTTTGGTAAAATTGAATTGTGTGGTGTGTTTAGAAATTTATGAAACTTAGGCATAATTTTTAAATATGATACCCTCAATCTACTTTCTCTGGAGAAAAAGAAAATGTTTTTCTTTCTCCTTTCAATTTTTTAAAGATAGTCCGACTGTTATTACACCAAAAATGTATAATTTTATCCCTAATTTTTTTACTACCCCAATTTATTGTAATCCTTCAATTCATAAAAAGTAATTTGAAATTTGAACTTTAACACTATACAATCTTAACAAACAACTATATCATCAGAGAAATTATTACAGTTTTAATTTAACCTAAATCTATTATGAAAATAAATTATAATTTACGATAAATAAAGTATTTTAAAAATTAATTGGATAAAATTGACAAAAAAAATTAAAGAAAAACTGACAATTAGAACAAACCTTTGGGATATCCATGATCCTCTGTTGATAGTTGATTATAAAATAATGTAGCAATACAGAAAACAATTGAAATGCATGCCGGCGTACATCTCGTAACACAGAAAGGCCTACCAGGTGCTCGAAAAAAGTCCTAAACAAATTATATGACAATCAAGTAGCTAGTTTTCTGTTGAGCATGCATGGTTGTGAATTGTGATGAATATCATTATTTTAGTAGCACCACACTGACATATTTTGATAATTGTATTACTTGTACCAGAAAGTAACATGGCGTTTGGTGAAGCCCGGGAAGAAAATTCCAAGTCTTTGCAGAATTTAATACTTGTGGTATTGTTAGTAAACGCTTATAAGAATGGGAGCCCTTTAAGTCCCAAGTCAACTTCTGGAAATTCTGAGTTTTGTTGTAGCTTTGTTCCCTTGAGCTACAATGCCTTGTTCATGGATTTACATCTTCTTTCTTTCCACTTGTATTTGCATAGATTCTGCTTTTTTCTTCTCCTTCTTCTTCATTGTGGTCCACAAATGTTTCATATACTGAACATTGTTCTTCCATAGTCTCCGAACCCATAACCACTATTCCTAATAACCAAATCTCTATACCTCGCCTTTCTACAACTTATTTCACCGGTGGAGACAAGATCCTAGCCAGGAAACCAGGGAACCGGACATACGTCTTTGTGAGAAAATCTTTGACACTTCGAATCCTACCAAATCACTATGAAACTACTGCCACTGGTATCTATGAGGTCAGAGGTCTGTTATACATCAAGTTTCCTTACAGCTATGGTGGTGGTGATTCTCAAAGAAACTACAGCTATGGTGGATCTTATGGCCATAGGAGACGATCACGCGGGTTGAACAGTTTTTCGCTGAATGGTTTCTGGTCAGAGATTTCCAGGAAGCTCTGTATGGTTGGATCTGCTTCTTGGGAGGTTGAGGGTGGCAATACCATCGATCTTGATGCTGTTCTTAAGCTGAACTATGCAAGTGAGAATAATCCAAATATATACACTAGTGTCATAAGTGGGAGTTTGGAGAGCACAGGTTCTGAAGATGATCCAGGCTACTTTGATCCAATTTTGATATACAGTTTTTCTGCTCTTCCCAACTATAACTACTCATTGGTTTCAAAAGAAGTGAGAGCGATTTCAAGTGGTATTCATGTTTCAAGACACAAATCACTCAGATTGGGATCAGACAAGTTTTGCACGGTGGTGGCATGGAGATCGATGCTTTTGGAGTTAGAGTATTCATTGGAGTGCAGGGAAGAACATCAGCGTTGCTCTCCAGTTGGTAGTGATGTTGGATTGTTTGGGTCATCGTTGCCCCGCTTTCTGCAGTTTAGTCCAATTGAGTGTTCAGATGATGAAAGAAAATTAAGGTACACTGCAACATTTCGAAATACCAGGATTTATGATGATCAAAGTTTTAGTATTGATTCAACGGTGATTGGAGAGGCACTGTGGGATGATAAGAGCAATAAGCTGATTAGCGTTGCCTGTCGGCTGTTGAATCCATTGAGCCATTTTGGGAATACAGTAGGAGATTGTGCTATGAGGTTGAGTTTGAGGTACCCTTCAATCTTGACTATCAAAAATGGAGACAGACTTGTTGGCCAATTTTGGAGCTCCAAAACTGTTGAAGATCCAGGGTACTTCAAAACGATCAATATCACAAGTTCTGATGATAATGGCGATGTTATTTTTCCAGGGCGAGAATATGAATACACAGAATTGGATAAAGTGAGAAAGTCATGCCCTCTGAAAAAGCCTGTGAAGAAGGGGAATACATATCCAGACGGGAAGTCCAATCATATGAGATTTGGCATGTCTGTCAAAAACTCCAAAAGTGAAAAAATTGCAAGGGGTTATGCCACACCTCTTTGTGTTGGAAATGACTTACACCAAGGGTACAGCATGATGGTTGCATTTGCACCAGAGTCTGCCACTGAAATTGCAGCAGTTTCTGAACCTATGAAGAAAGATAGCAATGCTTCTCCGTCAAAAATCAGCTATGGTATATGTATCGACCCTTCTTACAACTTCTACTCGAGTTGGTTACCAAGTCTCAGCTGGTCTATGAATATTTACAATCAAGTAGTGATCACAGCTGAAGGAGTGTATAATAGTGAAATAGGACACCTCTGCATGGTGGGGTGCAGAAAGTTGTTTCAGAATTCAACTGTTTCCAGGGACTGTGAGATTCTTGTGAGATTCCAGTTTGCTACCTTATCTGCAAAAGGAGGTGGTCTTACCAAAGGAACCATACAAAGCACACGAGCAAAAACGGATCCTCTTTATTTTGATGATTTGAATATCCAATCTGATGCTTATTACGTGGAAGAGGCTAAAAGATCGATATGGAGAATGGACTTGGAGATCACAATGATCTTGATATCCAACACGCTCACCTGCATTTTTATCGGGCTGCAAATTTTGCACGTAAAAGGAAAGTCTGAGGTAGCTTCTTTCATTTCAATTTTCATGCTTGTAATACTATCTATTGGGCACATGATTCCACTGGTATTAAACTTTGACGCCGTTTTCTTGGAGAATCAAAATACGGAAATGTCAGAACTTAGCAATGGTGGAAGGATTGAAGCTAATGAAGTAGCGGTTAGGGTGATCACTATGGTAGCGTTCTTGTTGCAACTACGCCTACTCCAATTAGTTTGGTCTGCAAAATGGAGTGATGGAAACGAAATGAAAGCCGGGTTTGTTTCACTGGCATTGTACATTGTAGGTGGTTTGCTTACTTTATTATTGAACTGGTTAGGGAACAGATATCTCCATCAAGAAGTTAGGTCTCACATTTTGCTTCCAAAATACTCTCTATGGGGCGATTTAAGGTCTTATACCGGTTTGATTCTTGATTATTTTCTTGTTCCACAAATCCTACTCAATATTTTCAGTGGTGCAGCAAAGAAAGCTTTATATCATCCGTTCTATATCGGGATCAGCGCTGTTTGATTGCTTCCCCATGCTTATAATCAGTACAGGGCCCAAAATTACCCGAAGATTGATCTTAGGAAAACTTACTATTATGCAAATCCAGCAACAGATTTTTACTCCATAGCATGGGATATCGCAATTTCATGTGGGATAATTGCGTTGGCTGTGATCGTTTCTCTGCAGCAGCGTTATGGTGGGCGTTGTGTTCTTCCTCGAAGGTTACAAGAACTGGGAATGTATGAAAGGGTGCCTATGTTTGGCAGTGAGAGTGAAGACTAGCAGAATGGCCTTCTCATACAACATGTATGTGTTGTGTGTGTGTGTTTAATAGCAAAAGTTTAATTCTGACTTGTCCTAAGTTTATTTAAATATTGTTAGTTTGAGGATATGCTCGTTCAAGATTGAAACCTTATTTTAAACGATATAAGACATTTATCTACTCATAATCAATGAATTGAAGTTTTGTACCTTAAAAAATACAAAATCGATCTACTAATTATCGAGTTTGTCTTTTAACAAATTGGTAATACATAATATTTTTTTCAACAAATATTTATATTTTAAGTCTAAGCAGCAGCTTCCTTGATGATCAAGGCATCGGTGGGCTCCACCTCTTCAATATTCCCATCCCAAACCCTTTCTTCCTCACAACACTTGTAACTACGGCTGCAGAAATTGAAATAGATAAAATTGGCCACGCTTAGAATTGTGAGAATCCAATAATAGTAGTCATAGTGCCCCCTGTTCAAGTTAGTTGAAACCCAACTGTCTTTCCCGCCCCTTTTTGAAGCAGCGTCTATGATGCTCACTATGAGGCTTCCCGCCACGTTTCCGATAGCCATGCTGAGGGCGAATAGGGCTACGGCGATGCTCGCCATGCTCTTCGGGAACTGCGAGTAGTACAGCTCGATTTGGCCTATTGCGTTGAACGCCTCGGCAAGCCCTGTGAGACAGTGCTGGGGTATGAGCCACATAGCTGACATGTCAACCTGCGTAACCCTCAACAACAAAAAATTGGTTTGATTGTTTATCAGTATTCTGAGTGAACTGTAGAATGTCTCCAGATTTCTAGAAATAGGGGGTTGTAATTCAGTATTTGTATGTTTCTAAAATAGCAAAATATGAGGAAATAACAAATTTAGCAGAACATATTTAATTATTTTTAGTAAATAAAAAATGACAGATAAATTAAAATAATTGTTTTTTATTTTTTCTAAAAACCACGGTAAAATTGTGAGAACTATTATTACCTGTGCGTTTTGATAATTTGCCAATCCTTGGTGTATCGCCCTGGCCCTTCGGCTCCTCTCAACCAAAGCCGCCGCCGCCGTAGCAAAGCAAGAAATGAATAGCCCGATTCCGATGCGCGTTTTCACCGGAATGCCGCGCGGGTTTTTGGTGTACTTGGCGAGACGAGGGACGATGACCCGATCGTACAGGGTGACCCAAATGGTTAGGGTTAGAATTCCGAATATTCCGAAGGATGCCGGCGGGATTTTGAACTTTCCGGCGAGGCGCCGGTCCAATGTTTTTGCCTGGAGCACCGGAAAAGTGTGCTGGCTTATGGTTACTGCTATCATGATTCCGGTGGACCAAATCGGCAGCAATTCTATCAGTGATTTAAGCACTTCTACCTGCAACACACTGCAAAGGCTCCATGGATCTGAAGGTGAGCCATCGGGCTTTACTTCTTTGTCTGGGTTTGTTAGAATGCAGGCTTTGTTTAAATACCTGAAATGGATATGCGTGCGCCCAAATGCATTATGAATATTTGTAGAACTGTAAATTAAATGTATCGTGTCATATTATTTTATAAAAAGAATTAACTAATTAATACTGTACAAAATTTATGAATATGTTATTATGTGTTTGTAGTGGGACTCGAGCCTCCATTCTAAGAGAGTATTTTATAAGAAATAAATAGAATTAAAATCCAACAATTAACATAAAGTCTATAGAATTCCCACAAAATCTTTACCATATTTCAGTTAAAAATAGGCAAAATAGAAAAGGAACAAGATTTCAGTGAACTATTAACATCTTTTGTGCTTTCCCAATTCAATTCAATAGCAGCATTTATGCGAAAAAGAAAAACTGGTCACAATTTGCAGCGTCTCGACGGTGTCGGCTTTTCGAATCAAAATCAGTAAGTCGGATGCCCTACTTTATGCAAATAGTTTGATTCAATTTTATTGATGCACTTATGAAACAAACTTGCAAATTAATTATATTGGAGGGTGGCGATTTACTTTCTTCACCACTTGTTTGATGAAATGTCCCAATGGACACAATCATGATCCAATTACTTAATCATGCTCTTACATTTTTTTTTACACTTCAATATTCGAAACTTATAATTTTTCTGAAAAATATATCAAATTAATCACATGATCTTCAATTTGATATTAATATTGCATATATAAAATAAAATAAATATTTTAAATATAAATTATTATTTTATAAATTAATTGTGTTACATTTTAATATTTGATTTATTTTTATATTGTAAGATATTTTTACTTTAAACAAGTTTTTATTAAAAATATTTTTTTTTATTATTATGATTTTTTTAAAAATATATTAATATTTTTAATATAACTAATTAAATTATCATAACCGTGCAACGCATAGGAGAATACTAGTTATGATAAATGTATTAGTGAAACTTCACCTAATAAAAATATAATTTTTTAAATAAAAAATAAAACGACTCTTTTTTAGGACAAATGTATTATTAAGTTATTATCATTTTAAATCCAAGGGATCATATGTTGAATGTTTGATTGTTAACTAAAAAAAAAGGTAAGGAAAAAAGGAAAAATGTTACCCCAATTTTTGTGATGGCAGCAGCTTGGAATCCTTGGTGTTGTAATACTGGGAATTATCCAACGGCAACTCAAGCTGCCTCTTCTTCCAAGACGCCACCAAAACTTGGGCCAGGCCCGTAAGCAAACTCTTATTGGGCTTCACCTTAATATAAAGCCTAGAGCCCAGTAAGAAGACAACTGAAGAAAACAGCATGAGGCCCACAGGAACCCCAAACCCAATAGCCCATCCCCAGTGATTCTGGATGTAGACTATAACTGTGAGTGCTATCATAAGGGACACCCCTACAGAGGCATAATACCAGTTGAAAAAACTCTGGAGAATCCTCCGATTATTCGGGTTGTCCTGGTTGTCGAATTGGTCGGCGCCGAAGGCTAGCGAGCAGGGCCTGATGCCGCCGGCTCCGATCGACATGAGAGCGAAGGATGTGAAGAGGAATGCATATTGGGCTGCATTGGGCTTTACAGCCGGTTCGGGCCTTACCTTGTCGATTAGCGCTGTTAACCACAATAGGATCAGCCCCTGCAGACACCACAGTAGAATTAACAATGTAAATAAGAATATATTGAGAATAAATAATTAACTAGCCAAGTTTAAGGATACATGCATGATGTATGAGTCCAAGATCTCATGTATCATGGAAAATTGGTTCAAGAATAAAATTGATGAGAAACAAAGCATATACTTTTGGATTTGGATTATTGATTTTAGGTAAAAGGAAATTAAATTTTTAATTATTAATGTGTTTTTGGATTGAAATCACAACTTGATTGAAATAAAATAACAAAACATGGCCTTTTTAGTTTTCTTTATGTATTATACTATATTTTCAATGGGAAATACATGATAAAATATTGTGTAATATCCGATATGTTTTTATATCGTGTATTTTTTTATATTGGTTGGTGAACAAGAATAGATGAGCCTAAATGCTGTTTTAATCCTTACAATTAAAAGTCAGATGAAAAGTAGGAAGTTAGTGATTGAGGATATTAGGAAATGAAAAAAAGTAAAGAAAATAATAACTTTAAGTAAACGGGCACAGTTTCAATTTTGAATCAGAACTAATAATTTAAATTGTGGATCAATGATTTGTTTAATTGTTAACCTAGTTTCGAACAAAAACCTTAATCAAACTTGAAAATAAAAACAGGTCTATTTGTTATCAATTTCAGGTCTAAAATATGAAGAAAAAAATTGGAAACTAAAATTATGAACGCGACTGACAATCCCGAAACCGGAACCGGCCAAATCTTACCCACGTCTAGATTTAAGTAATTATATAGGATAGGATTTTATTAAGTTTGAAATCAAATTTTACATTCCAAAATAAACAAAAGTTGAATATTTTGACATCCAATTTTTTTTCGTATTAAGGTAGAACCATACATCACATGCATGCATATACAGTAAAAAATCCACGTAAGAAGGGGATAAAATAGTTTCTTACTAAAAGTGCAGTAACAGATCCGAAGGAGATAACAAGGAATCGACCAAAGTAAGAATCTGAGAAAAAAGCTCCCAATATAGGCATGAAGTTGGAGGTGGCTCCCCATATGAATAAAGTGTTTGTTCCACTTGCTGCGCTAAAATTATACGACGATATCAAGTACAATATCATATTCGGTTGAAGCCCATATCCTGCAATCTTCTCAAACACCTCATTTGCTGCATAATCACACAAACAAACATAAAAATCAACTTTAAAGGCACAATATGTGTTGTATGTGTCGCAGGTCAAGCCATCCGCTCGGCGCAAGCATGTGTCCTTGCTGGTCTCAAATGATATTGAAATTTAGATTTCATACAAATTCCACAATATAAATTTTGGATACTGGGTCATTATATTATTTCACACTTTTAGAGATAGTAATATAGATGGAAAGTTTTATGCTAAGGTGCATATCATGATTGCAGCTAGACGTGGGCAAGCTTTTCAGTTCAAATTTGTCGAAATTAAAACTGAACCAGATATATAATTGGTTTTAGTTTTAATTTTGAAATTGGCGATTCACCTATTTTGATTAAGGTTTTCAGTTCAAAAGCAGAACCAATGTTTCAAAACTGGCTATCTTGAAATCGAAATTGAACCAACCAAACTTTCCAAGCATCTTATAGTACCAAATATATTTTACTATTTAAATATTCTCCTTTTATTATATTAAATAATAATTTTCTAAGTGATCTAACTCGAAGGCCAAATCGCAAGTGCAGCCCTACTTACCTTCTTAATTTATGGTTTCTTTTATTCTTTTGTTTGGATAAAATTTGAACTTTGAAACTTTTTATGTATTTTTTTAATGTTGTTTTTTTTTTTCAAATTTTGACAATTCCATTCTAACAAAATATAATCATATTTTATAAAATAATTAGTATATATTCCTTCTTATAATATAACTGGATATTAACACAAAATCTCCAACATTCATTCATCATCTACAGCAACAATTATAACTCATACAATTCTAAAAAACTATATACATTTTTACGGTAAAAAATTTGACTACCGAAATCCACCCACCCTCTTCAACCCAAAAGAAAAACACCCTTAATGTAGTTAATAGTAAATCAAACAAACTCCAGATGAAATCAAGAAACCCAATTGAAGCTGAGGAATAAATTTATACATATATAATATATATACAGTGTATATAACAAAATGAAGCTCTCTCTCTCTCTAGCTCCATATATATATATATATATAATGAATAAAGCTATATACCTATGATGAAGGGCATGGTCTTAAGGCCCCCTTGGCGCCTTCCAGAGTTGTGAGGAATCTCCATCCTTATTTTTTGAGGGAAAATAAAGAAGAAAAAGTGGGTATTAATTTGTGTGAAAAGAGAAGCTCATTCAGAATATAAGGAGAAAAAGATATTCTGGCAGGGCCGGTTGAAACAAGACTCTATGTATTTGGCTAATTAAGTATAGCTTGCTTGTCTTTTCGGCTTATATTCAGCTCCAGACTGGCTTTGTCTTTTTCCACACATTTTCTTTCATCCCATTCCCAGCCCAGGTATCCATATTATTATTGTCTAAACTTTTTATTTTCCTTCTTTTTTTAATATTAATAATCCAATTTCATTATTTATTACGTACTCTATTTTTTTTAAAAAGTACAATTTCTTAAACTTTTTTTTGTAATAGTGAAGGTCATTCTTTTAAAAATTACAAAATTACGTTTATACAACTTATTTTATTTATTGAATAATAAAATAAGATATTTATTTTTTAAATAATTTTGTTAGTAAAAAATAATTTTAAAATATGACAATTTTTTAACAAGGATGAAGCATATATTTAGTGGACAAGAGAGAGAGAGAGTTTCATTGTAATAGACGATTTCACTAGATTTCCCGTGGGAAACTAGGTTGCATATCCAGTTTATTTTGTGTGTATTGTTAGATTTTTAAATATTCGCTGAAAGAATTGATAAAAATGTTATTTTTCTTTTTTTAGAAGGTATGATGTTCAATTAGAATTTTTTCTTCTTTTTTTGTTTTTCACTTTATTTTTAGAGATTTATAATTTTTTCATCTCAATTTTATTTTTTATGAAAAATATATCAAATTAATCATTTTTTCGCGATCTTTAATTTGATATCCATATTGCATATATAAAAATAAAATATTTTTTCATAAATTAATGGTGATATATTTTTATATTGTGGATATTTTTATTTTATTTTTTTGCAAAAAATATATTTTATATAATTATGTGTTTTATTTAAAAAAATTATATTACTATTTTTATAATAACTTATTATATTATTATCTTATAAATCATACAACCGATGGGAGAAATACTAGTATATATATCACAAAAAAATTATGTGCATCGAATACATCATGCAACCCCATTTACAGTGATCCTTATTTACTTAAAAAATATTATTATTGATTTGTTACTTAAAAAATATAGTATTATTATTCCAGTAAACAAGTAATATTTTTTAATTAACAAATAATATTATAGATCGGGTACACAAACACACTTACTATATATGTGTGTGTAAAGCTTCAACAATATAAAGTGACTAATTCACGACGTTATTTACTCCATTCTCTTTAGAAAACAAATCTTGTTTATCTAATTTTTTTTGTTTTGTCAACTCAATGAATGTACAATTTGCTTAAAACCATCAATTCTCACTAATATAATTTCGTGTATTTGTTGATTTGATTTATTCAGTTATTTGTAATTTATTTATAAAAATAAATATTTAAAATTGAACTTGGTTAAAAGAACAAAACTTTGGTTTTTTTAAATATGACTTTTTTAAATGGTTGTGGCCATTAGCACCTTGAATCCTCTAAATACATTATATTAGCTAAATACACTCTACTTAAAAATTGATTTTTTCTTTTCATTTTACTAAATACATTCTATTTATGACATTTATATTCTTTTAATTAAAAAATAAAAATAAAATAAAAAACAATAAAGAAGAAAACAACAACAACAAAAGAAGAAGAAAAAGAAGAAGAGAACAATTTTGTCGTCTAAATAATTCCAACATGTTTGAAATTTTATTTTTTCAATCAAGTACCATGTTTTATAAGTGTTTTTTTATGAAAATATTCGTATTTTCGTTATTTTATTTTGAATGCGTCGCACTTTTGCTCGTATTGTTCGAACTTGATTTATCAAATACATACGTACATGTTCGATATAATTCAAACTATATATACTATTATGCCATTCATATAGTAATAACATCAACCTCCTCTCCCTTAAGTTTTCATAAACCCATTTATTTTGGATGCAATGGTCCAGAACTTCTAACTTCTATTATCAGACTGAACGAACCTAAATTATGTCAGTCCGACAACCAACTCAAGATAGAGGAAAACAACCTCTCATTGAGGATCTAAGAATACCAAGTACCCATTGTCCCAGCGTACTCTGATCTCTCTCCAACTTGCAGCCTTTTCTCTCTAATGATTTTACCCCATTTACCAATCAAGTTATAAAAGCTTCCACGCCATTTCAACTTCATTACACACACGTCACCTGTATCATCATCCCGTGCATTGATGCCAACTTGATACTTGTTCCTTAGTTGCTCCCGAGCTTGGTGTGTCGGGATGTGCATTGATACCAACTTGATACTTGTTCCTTAGTTGCTCCCGAGCTTGGTTTATCCAGTAGAAGAGAATACGAACTTCTACTGCTTTGCCCGACAAAGTGAGGAACGGGTGATTGGTGGTCCCGTCGGACAAGGTGAGGGCTTTCTTAATTAGCCAATTTTGTCGAACAAAGATGAGCATGTTGGCCTAAGGCTCGTTCGGAACATTTTGTCCAAGAGCTGAAGCAATGTTCAATAAAATTTGTCGAATGCTACTTCACTTGTTTGGCTGAAAATTCCAAACTAATCTAGGGCAGATTGTACAATCTATTTTCATTCGGCACATACATTCGAACATTAACTGAGATGTTCTAACTGTATTATCAAACATAAATTAGATCAATTTTAAGTTTATTCAAAGGTATTTTAGTCATTTTAATAATTTATAATTTTGTTCAAATTTTTTTGAAGTGTATTTAAAGAAGAGTGCGGCTATTTATATCTCCAAAATCTTTAAATATACCCCTAATAATTATGACAAAATTAGATATAAATAAATTGACTAAAATACCCTTATATATTTATTTTTATTTTTTTATTTGGTTATATTATGGAAATCTCACCTTATCCTTTTCGTCTATACAAAGAAGTTGGAATTTGACTTTCTTGATATTCGATCCCAAATTTAAAACCTTTCACCATAAGGCCAAACTTGATAAATAATACACTTAACACTATTTTTTAAATGGTTTTTCTCTATCTTTAAATGTTTTCCACAAACTTGACTTTGTTAAAAATTTTGTGCATAATAGTTTATATATATATATATACACGCATAATAGTCTTAATCAGCAACTCAATAGAGTTCGTGTCATTGAAATCTAAGTAACCCACATACAACGAAATTGTATGTGATTGGTTGTTCCGCCAGACATCGCCATATTTTGGTGCTGAACTTAAATTTATGCAATTTTTCAATTTCAGCCAAAATTATTTTTCTTACATCTTGTTGTTATGAGAAAGAAAGAGGATTTTTTTTCTTTATAATTTTTGTATTTCTGAGTAGAGAAGAGAGGTGGTGCATAAATTTAAGGTAGATAAAAAAATTGTAGAAAGAAAAAAATTTGAATTTTTTTTCTAGAAAAGCAAAAAACTTTTTAATTTTGATTTGTCAATTTGTATTGGGAATTATGGAGGGATGGGGTTGGGATGCTGATTTATTTTTTATTTTTTTATTTTTCAGTAAAAATGGTATAAGGGTAAAAAAATTTAATGGGATAAATTTAAATTTCGAATGTTTAGAGATTCCGAAGATATGAATAGCCGCATCCTTTAAAGAATTGGGAGGCGTGGGTTTTTTATTTAACTCAAAAACTATTTTCTTTTTTAAATTGTTATATATTTTGTATAAGAAAACTTTTAGTAAATCCGTGGAGAGAGATTCGACTGAGCAACAAGAAATTTCACAAAAATCTCAACAGTTGACATTGTGCGGAGATTAGAAAAATGGAATTCTCATTTTCAATAAACCAGCAAACGTTTATATGACAACTGAGAAATAAATTGCAAACAATATATATATGTATATACACAAATATATATATATATATATGTATAAAGAGAGAGAAATTAACTAAACTGGTGGTGGGGGAGCTTTGTCTTGCGCTTAGTTGACGATTAAACATGGAATTTTCACAAATTAGAAATTTTAACAAGAGTTTCCAAATTTAGGAAAAGTAATTATGAACTTAATATATTTTTGCATTGACTCATCTAAATTAATATCATTGGAAAGTGAAGCAACTCGTGTGGAATTTGATCCACCATCTCTGCAACATGATCCGATATTATAAATTTTAAATTATATATTTATAATAAACAAATAAATAATATAACTTCAAATCTTCAATTTTCACATTGTAAAATATTGTTTGTTTTGGATCGAATCCATATGGGTTTGTTATTTGACTTTCTCCAAAATATTTTACAGAAATTTATGTTTGTTTTATAATCATATGATCCTTGCATTCTCAATCCAATGGTGGGTTTGTCCAACCTAAAAAAAAAATCTTTCAAACAAAGTCTATCAAATCTCCAGCTGAACGTTATCTCTAGTAATTTGACATCAACTATCTATATGTTTTGGGCCATGATTTAAAATAAAGATTATTGTGCCCTCTAACAAATAATAACCCCCTTCAAACAACACAAATGACAATATTCATCAAGCTGATAGTGCACTATGATTGTATGATGTCTTTAAATTATAATAATTTAGCTTCGGTTAAATGACAATCTCCCCTTCAAATAAAGATCATAGAATCTTCATTCAAGCGACAAACTATATCGAGTGGACACCCACCGTGACTATGTTGTGAACACACTTTAATAAAAATTCACCAAACTTCCCCTCAAACTACAATCTCAATTGAGTCGAAACCATCATCAACACGCTTGCACCAAATTTACGTGAATTCCATGGATACCATCATTTAAGCAACCTTGTCTAGTCCACAAAAACTTGTGTGATTTCCACAAATATTGGAGTCTCTCTTTAAACAACAATCTTGATCAAGTTAACATTTATCATAATTCCATCATAGGCAACGCCATACATGAATTTTATAGTCTCAATCATATATCTAAGCCAACGATGTCTAGCCCACCCAACTATGTTTAGACCAAGTTTGCCTAATCCATGAACGACAATTCCAATCGAGTGAACACCTACTATCACTACGTTGAGGGTCATGTCTTATGTGAATTGCATGGTGCCCTGCATAGTCCACCCAGGTCCCAGGTTATCAAAGTCCGCTCCACCTAGTTCATGTAGCTCCTAAATAATAATCTTCATCGATTGACACCAGGATTGGTCATAATAATTTGTTGGCCTGAGTCCAACTTTTGAAATAGGCTTCTAATATTTTTCATGTAAATTATTAAAAAAAAAAAAAATTGAACGAAATATTTAAATGTTTTTAATATAGTTAAAATAATGTACAACTGAAGGCGCTAAAATTTTTATTTTATTTTCTTATTAAAAAAAGAAAATATGAAAATAAAAATAAAAATATTGAACAACTAAAACTTTAATTCTACAATAAAAAAAGAAAATGGAGCTGTGAAAAATTAGAGAAACATATATACTAAAGTAACTAAACAGTTGTATGAAAAAAATTGTCAAAATTTAAAATGAAAATATGAAAGATTATTTAGTGTGGAGGATATCTAATGAAGAAAAAAAAAAAAACAAAGATAAGAGTATGAAGGGGAACACAAAAATATGAATATATGCCTATGTGCTACTAATAAAAAAAAATGTTGAGCCCTTTAAAATTTTGTAATTTTTTTGGGATTTGAGTTTATCGATTCATTCATATAACAATAGGTCTGATACTAGTTGATGTCACCATGACTACATTATAGATTATGTATTGTGTGAATTCCATGATTAATCTCATTTGAGTTCTTGAGATCTCAAAATAGATTGTTTGGGATAAGAATTTTGATAACACTTATTAGATCAATAATAAATTATCGGCACAATTATATGATATTATATATTTTAAACTAAATTATACATAAATCTATATTTGAGTTTTTTTTTCTCCATAAAACAACACATCATAAAAATTTATATCCGCTATATACGCCATTAATTTAAAGTCGAGTAAACTCATTACTATAATCAAGCTCATCTTCCACTGCATAATATCCAAATTAAACTCAAACTATGAAATATTCGATTGCCCTTAGATTTGATTACTTACCCGACCACCAAACTCACAATCGAAATTTCTGTCCGCGTTCCATTCTCCCTTAGAGAATTTCAACTTACCCAGACTACCACGTGTTAATTCCTTCCAGTTTCCTCATGTCTGAACCAAAATTGCTAACACTTAAACGCGTTATTCTTAGCGACTTTGTCCCCCTTTCATCTACGATTTGTGCCCCCACTCCGTACAAAACCTCTATTCTTCTCATTTGTAGTTTCATTAGCTTTTCGTTCCATTCTACACTAAATTTGAAAAGTTTAACTGATCTATTTTCGAGCCTTGACCTAAGAATACTAGGGTTTTTCAAGTCCTCGTTGAATTTATGCATTTCTCATTACGAGCTTATATATTGAGTGCATCTTGACATTTCAGCGAAGTTCCGGCGAGATCTCCTACCAAGGTGAGTAAGATTTCTTTTATCTTTTTCCTCCAGTTTGCGCATCACCACGGTAGTGCAGCCTCAGCCATAAACTGCTCCGATTCAGCAAGATATTGAATTCGACAAACAATTTTTGATTAAAATATTTGTGTGAGTGAATCGTTTTCTGATTCATGCATGGTAGTGGATGCTCATCAATTTAGCTTTTCTCATTAGTAAATAGACAAACCTCCGGGAGGATTGCTTAATAACCGGCAAATTTATCCATTAAGGGGGCTGGGAAACAGTAATTTGACTATAAGTAAGAAGTCAGACGAAAATTCGACTATATTGTGTGCAATTTTAAAGTATAAGTAATGTTCTTAGAACTACTGAACAACAAAGAGCTTCTTTCATCAGGAAAATAGACAAACATTCTTACTTAATTGTATTGTACCTACAATAACACAAAACGTATGTTTCCAAGATAGTAATTAGATCAAAAGTAAGAAGTCAGATGCAAAATTGACTATATTGTGCTTACGTATATTTTTTTTAATAGTATACACAATCTTTTTGAATGGTGTACCTTAAAAAAATTTTTTTTTTTTTTTTTGCACTTTGCGCCTAAACAGGTATAGGATCTTTGTGCCTTGAGTATTATAATTTACAATATTAATTACCTTGTTTTTATTATATATCCCTTTTAGGAGATGTCTCAAGTGGAGGACTTGTGGGAACGGTTGGTGCGTGCAGCACTACGAGGCCGAGTAGCAAGTGGGAATTTGTATGGACAGCCTGAGGCTGGTCTTGCTGCAAATGTTCCTTCTTCACTTGGGAACAGGGCCATAGATGACATTTTGAGGGCTGCGGATGAAATTCAAGATGATGATCCTACTATATCCAGAATTTGTATGTGCTCTTCTAATGCCTTTTGTTTACTTACAATTTCTTGTCTGTCTTATTTTAGTCCATGATCTGGTATTTGATGAGTTGTGAAATTGAGAAATAGTGTTTCTCTGGAGCTTCTTCTTTTTGGGAGCATGCAGTAGATTTTATTTGTTTGATTCAAGACATTAATGCAGTTACAAAGTGGACATAATTTTTTCGCCCAATATGGGATTTAGTTATCCCCCTACTTTATCAGTTTATCGTAAGATTAACAGAAGTCCCATCCCAATCCATAAATCTTAGTTCACTCTATTATTGCAATATAATGAGTTACTGAGGCCATTGGTCTTCTTAGTATAGTTTGTCCCTCAGCCAACTTGCTTGAGCTGTGTTCATGTTTACATCTTTTATTTTTTGGGGTACTTGCGAATTTTTATTAGCTTTTCCCAAGAAATAACTGAAGCTATCAAGCAGACATCAACTAATGTGGGATAGAATGCATGCGGGGACTATGCCAGGATTTTTTTTATTTTTGGGGGGTTGGGATATCAATGGTCTTGGAATTTAGGGGGGGGGGTTGAATTCCACCTATGTAACTACAATATCATTGTCTGTGTATATCGATTAGATTCGCTAATGTCTTTTTTTGCTCTGTCTCTGCATGTATGCCTGTTCAATTGTGTTAGTGCTTTGTAGATGAAATCCATATCCCAATTCACGTCCCAAACTCACTCAGTAGTGTCACTTCTTAGATTTGTGTCAGACTGCTAATCTTGTTTATACATTTTTTTTTAATCGAAATTTTATTGAAGAAAGGGTGAAGTACATAGGGATGAGAAATCCCCACTGTGGTGTATAATCAATGGTAAAGTAAGATACTCAAGATTCTAGATACATCAGAAATATGAAATCCCCACCGTGGTGTATAATCAATGCTAAAGGATACTCAAGATTCTAGATACATCAGAAATATGAAATCCCCTAAAATCCTTGTGTCCAACGATCCATCATGAAATCGCCTTATACATTATGCACTTTTTTTGTGGCTGGCATGTAATTCACACATTTGGCATGCATTTATGAGATCAAAACACTGGAAGACTCTTATGCATTCTTAATAACACTATTAGATGAAATAACAAGGATACTTTTATGAACCTATGCAGAAACTATTGTCTGGGAGTATGCCTCCTTTTCATGTTTGATGATTATAATGAGAAAATAACGAGGAAAAGATAACTGAAGTCCTTCATGTTAACTCTACCACATTGTTCTTATTAAACCTGCTGATTCATATGGATAGTGCTTCATGAGTCCTCCTGAATGGCCGAAGATGAGTATGTTTGCCCTTTGCTTTGTGCTATTCTCACTCTGTAGTGTCTTGTTTTCTTTTGTTGCAGTATGTGAACATGCTTATTCTTTGGCTCAAAATCTGGATCCGAACAGTGAGGGAAGGGGAGTGTTACAGTTTAAGACTGGTTTGCAGTCTGTCATCAAGGTATTTTAAACCTGAAATTGGCACATTATTTTTTGAAAATTCCTATGCTCATTTTATTTTTTCCTAAGATGAAAAGAAAATACTTTTCTCCCTTTTATATGCATGTGCAATTTTATCAGTTTTTGGAGAACTCATTCTGTGCATAGCATGCCTATACCCGATTGCCCTGCCTTTTTTTTTGTTTTGTTTTTGACATCAATTTGTAATTATGCTTATGCTTTATTTTTCTCAAAATATGCTATGTAAAATTATGCTTCCTTTTGCTCTTATCATTATATTTCAGCAAAAGCTAGCAAAGAGAGAGGGTAGAGGCATAGACCGAAGTCAGGATATTGCTCGATTGCGAGAATTTTATAAACTATACAGGGAGAAGCATGATGTGGACAAGCTGCGAGAAGAGGAGATGAAGTTGAGGGAGTCTGGTGTGTTTAGCGGCAATCTTGGAGAGTATGTTCTTAATCCAAGTCATGTTTATTCATACTTGAGGCTATGCAGGATCCACTGGTTTTGTCATCTTTTTAGTTCCCCAACTTACCTTTACCATGCATCCAATAAACTTATGTTGCATTTCCCCTTTTTAATTATCAATGTTTGCTAGACTGGAGCGGAAAACAGTCAAAAGGAAAAGAGTCTTGGGGACTCTTAAGATTCTTCGTAATGTATTAGAGCAGCTGACCAAGGAGGTTGCCCCTGATGAAGCTGAAAGATTAATTCCTGAGGAGGTTTGATTTTTTCTTCCCACCTGTCTTACTGCTTTGATGCATGCTTTGTTTCCAAGTGAGTGCTTCACCCAGTTTTATTCAAGATTTACTAAGCATAATTAATTTTTTTTGACATACCAATTGATAATACTTTGCTTGTTGGAATAAGCTTATGAGTGAAGGTATATTTCTCTGAGATTAGGATTTTACCATTTTCCTATATATTCTGTACCACATTTTCTTTCTTTCCAGTGTATTTCAAAAAATGATCAGAAAGTTTAGATGCTACTTTGAAACCTTGTCCATGGCGAGTTGTGGCTTGCAAGAACTCACACCTGGCTGAGATTTCTAGTATTTAGTATCTAAATCATCTAATCAAATTAGAAAATGCATTTCTAAAGCATGTTGCAGTAGACTGTCTTTTTATTTTTTTATAGGAATCAAAGAAGTTCTTTTGAAATAGAGAAAAAAGTAGGGATTAGAAATTCCTAGCAACAATGTTCAACATAAGCGAGAACTACAAATGAGTTAGTTATGCAGTCTTCAGCAGTTCTAATATTTCTGACAGTTTCCACTTGTTTTGAGAAGGTTATTTGTCAGTGCTACTCCCTGTTCTTAGCTTCTTATATCTATTTGGTTTATTTTTCTTCTGTGCTGTCTCTTCTTTTTTTTTTTTTTACTTTTGTTCATGCTGTGCTGTGCAGTGCATATTGACCTCTTTTTGTTTATTTGACTTGTTTGTTTTAATGTTTAATATCAATTCCCCTTATGGTTGCTTTTCTTTTCAGTTGAAGAGTGTGATGGAGACGGATGCAGCGATGACAGAGGATTTGCTTCCTTACAATATAATTCCTCTGGATGCTCCTACTCTGTCCAATCCTATTGTGTCTTTCCCAGAGGTAATCTGGTTCTATATCTAATCTCTCATTTTTCTTGACTTGGTGTTGATATGGCACTGGTCCTTGACTGGTCAATTTAAATATCAGGTTCGAGCAGCTATTTCATCTTTGAGGTATTTCAGGGGCCTCCCAAAATTACCTGGAACATTTCCAGCACCTCTTTCAAGGAGTCTAGATATGTTTGATTTTCTACACTATACATTTGGTTTTCAGGTTAGTTGGCAATTAATGTTAGTTATGGAGAGTTATTTTTCTCTTCATGGTTTTTCCATCTTGCTGACTTACTTTTCGTTTTAATTCTTTAGCACAAGTTATTCTGGTCTAGTTTTGGAGATTTTTCCTGTCCTATATTATTTGAAACATTAACTTTATGCATGTATACATGTGGAATGCTGCATCTGACTATGCTCATCATAAGTTTGAGAAGGCAAACTTGTTGGTCTATTTGGCTGGAAAGAAATAGGATGATTTTGAAAATATAGAGGAGACTGTAGATGAAGTATGGGGCAAACTAAAGATTAGAACTCTATGGTGGATTTCAATTCATAAGTTTTTGGGGCATTCACATCCTTGATGCTTTTAGAGACTTGAAACTTGTAATGTAATACTAGAGTTCACTTTAGAATGGGGATTCCTTATCCCTATGTAATTACTATGGTTTTTAATACAGTTTTGTTTCTTATTAAAAAAAATAAAGAAATCTTTTTGACGTATTCTCTAGTTCTAATATGCTGGCTCTTGGTGGATTGTGTATCTTTTTTTTTTTTTTTGCTATAGTAACATCACTAAAGAAGGTTTTAGTACCATTCCCAAGAGTGTCTACTCCTACTGAACTATCAAAATTCCTTGTGATTATGCCTTTTCCTCATATTTGCACACTATTTCCTTGTGTATGTAAAGTATTTAACAGAAATGGAAAGGTAATGTTTAAGACCATATTGGATCCTAAAATAGCTGATATTCAAATCACTTTGCCATATTTGCTACTGGAGGTTCAATATTGGGTGACAATATAGTACAAAAATCTCTCAGTGACAAGGTTTTGTTTCATATATATCTTTTTATGGGGGAATTGGGGATTGTTGTCATATCTATAAATTTATTGTTAGGGCCTCTTTATAATTATTCTAGTGTTATGCTTTTTAACTGTGGATTTCATCTTTTACTTCTTATGGTTTTGCAGAAAGATAGTGTTTCAAATCAGCGAGAACATATTGTTCATCTCCTTGCAAATGAGCAGAGCCATCTTAGGATTCCTGAGGAACCTGAGCCAGTAGGTCTCATGTCATGTATTTATATGATATTAATCTTGCTATACGTTTTTTTCTGTTTTATGTTATAAAAATAGGGATGGGCATGTAGATCATTGTATTTCAAGTGTTATGCTGTTATAGAGACAATTAAACTATTTATTGCTTCTAATATTTTAGGCTTTAGGTTGTAGAATGACGTTTTGTGATTGTGGTAAACAAATTCCATAATGTGCTAGGTAATAATGATAACAGGATTGCAGAACTCAATATTCAATTCTACTGTCTTTTTCCTCTGAGCTGTTCACCTCGTTTACGTATTTGCTGCACCGGCTGCATGTTTGTCTGTCTATCATTAATGAAATTCTATGATGGTTTAAATGCAAGGGCATAAACTACGATACCTAGTTGGAGCTTTTTATTTTTTTCTATGAAGTAAATATAATATATTACCTTATTTCTTGGTTAAGGGGTGGGATTGGTGTTGGGTGGGAGTTGTTGCATGTATTTCTCAATTGTGGATGCACAATGCAATTCTCCGAAACCATTGTATCATAGGTAAATTGTGCTTCCACATTTTGTAGTCTTATCTGTGGAAATTTTAATATACTTGGTTGGGTGATTCTTACCTTTGTTGTAAGTTCCCATCTTTATACCGCATGTCTTCATAATGAGCCAATCATTTCCTGTATCTCTCTAGTGTCTCCTATGCCTTTAACTCTTTCCTGGGATGTGTTAAGTCAATTGTTAGTATTGGTAGAGTGAATCAGAGGAAGATATAAGGTTTTGGGTTTTAGAGCCATCCTGGTCATGTACATGTAAATCCTTTTTGTGTCTTATTCCTGAATAACATTGTATCTACCTTTCCTTGTTTCAAAGCAATTTGTAAGGTTCCTATACCTAAGAAAGTTAATTTCTTTTTGGTTGATGGTATTGGGGAGGTTACCCACCCGTGAGTTATTGCAAAAAGGCTTCCCAAATGTTTTCCTTTCCTCAAATTGGTGTGTGTTGTGCGCAAAAAGGCTTCCCAAATGTTTTCCTATCCTCAAATTGGTGTGTGTTGTGCAGGTGTAGCTCTGAACATCTAAACCACTTATTTCTGCATTGTCCCTTTGCTCAAGGTCTTTGCAACTAAGTGTTCAATGAGTTGGGTCTACACTGGGTGGTACCATATTTTGCCTCAGGTTTCTTATTAGCAAACTTGGGCATTTTTATTAATAAGAAGGGTAAAACCTTGTGGGGGATTATAGTCCCAGTTGTTATTTTGGATAACTTGGGTTGAAAGAAAAAAGAGAATTTTTGGGAATTCTAGCGAGTCTTTAGAGGATGTTTGGGATAGGATCAAATATAGAGTAGCCCTTTGGTTATCAAGTCATATTTGGAATTTTAAAGCTTTCATGCATTGGATTTAGTTAGAGATAGTGTTATTGCTTTATAGTTGATGCTTTGTAATAAGTGTAGGGGACTTTTCATCCCTTATACTTTTCATTCTACATCAATAAAACTTTTGTTTCTGAAAAAAAAAAAAAATGGTTGAAAATCTTTCAATGAATAGTAATGGAGAAAAGTCAATCATGAATAATGCTCTTGCATGTTTGCTTGATAACTCTCTTTCTTCTTCCTTTTCTTTCTTTCTTTGTTTCTTTGTTTCTTTCTTTTTTATCTTTGCCTCCATCAACATGGACTGTAATTAGAATACTAACTCACTCTATCATTTATTTACTGCTAATTTACATTAATCTGACTACTGGTGTATGATCTCAAAAGATCTTTATGTTGTTTAAGTTCATCATTGAGTTGCCTATGATTTTGCTTCAGATTTTGGACGAGGCTGCTGTGCAGAAGGTATTTTTGAAGTCCCTGGACAACTACATCAAGTGGTGTAGCTATTTGGGAATCTTACCTGTATGGAGCAAGTAGGTTTATTTATGCAAATTGTCCTTGCAAGTAAAAGAAACTGCAAATTTCTTCTTCTGGAATTCATTTTTCATTTTGTAACACTTATATTTTTGCAGTTTGGAGGCTGTAAGCAAAGAGAAGAAGTTGTTGTTCATTTCTTTGTATTTTCTAATATGGGGTGAAGCAGCAAATATTCGGTTTCTTCCAGAGTGCTTATGCTACATTTTTCATCATGTAGGTATCTTGGCTAGTTGTTGACACAATTGGTGTTTTACTATTTGGTTGGCGTATGATTATAGTTGCTTTGCCCCCCTCTTCTTTAGTTACAAGTGATCTATATAGTAAAGATGCACCTATTTAAGCATAATTGTTAAAGGTTCAAGTCACATTGAGGTGCAAAAGTTTCCTGGCACTTCAGTCAACCTTTTACTCATTTCTTGTAATTCTTAGCACCTTTGTTCATTATCATTCTCCATCCGTCTATAAAGCTGAATTCATTGTGTCATAAATTATTGCTAATGACCACCTTATCTAAACGCTTAAGCTGTTAGAGAGGGGTATCATTATACATTCGTCTTAACATCTGCAACACACCCTCTTACGTGAAAGTGGGCAAAGCCACTTAATGCTTCCAATGGATAGTTTGTGTAGGTGGGCAACTAAAGCCACTTAGAACCTCACGTATTAAATAGGGTGGCTGTGAGATTTAAACACAGGGCCTTCAACTTGGCCTGGACTCTGATACCATGTTAAATGACCACCTTATCTAATACCCACTGGAGAACTAGTCATGTTTTTTACTGTACTAATGTACAATGACGTAAGGGTCCTTCTAGGTGTCACTATGTTTATCTCCCATGTAAGTTTGTGGACAATCTCTTGCTTTTAGTGCATTCAAATTCCTAATTAGATATGAGAGTGGATGTTTGGTCTCCCTGGTAGAAGGCTCGTAAGATCCCTCTAGGTGAGCTTGTACCAGTGCCTGGACAGTCAGTCTCAATCCAACGCTCCTTATACAAAACTTGCTATTCTTATTTGTTGAAGCCTTTTGTTGGTCTCTTTGACTAGAAATGAATAAAAGGTTGTTTAAAGACATAGACGAATCATTAGTAGTGGTTTGACAAAGGTTTCAAGTTTAGAGTGGCTTTTAGATTTCCATCTAGAAAGATTTCAGACATTTTTTCACTTTTGATATTTCTAGAGTTTGGACCGGTACTATAGTTGTAATCTTGTTCATTTGGGATTTGTCATCCCTTTGTACCTCTTTTTTAGGGATGTCAATTTTATCGCACAGGTTCGGGTTACCCGACGGGTAAAAGGGTAGTGTACTACAAGAACCCGATATTTTAGTGACTGGGTAGGGTATGGTACGGGTATAGGCTATTACCCCTGAGTACCTTTCCCATCTACCTGATTACAAAAATATACATTATTATATATTATATAATTATTAATTTTATCTAATATATTTTATATGTAATATTATATAAAATATAGTTTTTTATATAACATAAAATATAATATCTAAAAATTATATATACTATATGTAATTTTATTATAGGAATTTATATATTGGATATATACATATTATATGTTATTCATAGTTTTAAATATATTTTGGGTAATTCGATTACCCGACGGGTTACCCAACTACCCAAATATAATATGGTAGGATATGGGGAAGGCATGCCCGTACCCTGCCCTACCCGTGTGCATTCCTACTCTTTTTTCGTTATTAATAAAAGTCTGTTTCTCATAAATAAAATTTTGCTATGTTTATATTTAAGTTTTGAGGGCCCCAGAGTTGCTTTTACTTTGTCTTGTTTCTAAACTCTTGTTGCTTTCATGAACCTTTGAATTTTGCATTATTGCAATATTAATGTGTGCACACACACACACACACACATATATAGATATTGTTTTTGGCTATTACAAATATTATCCTGGAAATTGGGGTTCTTCCCTTTCCGGTTTGGAGATGCAGGATTTAATGTGTTACTATTGATTGGTAGGCAAGAGTTATTAGGGCTAATTTGGTTTTGATTTATTAATTTTTGAAATCAACGGTAATGATACAAGCTTAGTTTTATTTCCTTGTTGTGCTTGGTTTTTTTGGACACCATAAACTGATAGATCATGTCTTACTCCTTGAGTAGCTTCCTGTTTTAACTAAAGTTTCCAGGATCCTGATTTCCTGCTCTGGATGAATGAATTTTTTTGAACAGATGGGAAGGGAGCTGGAAGACGTGCTACGACAGCAGAATGCACAGCCAGCTAGCAGTTGTGTCTCCGAGTCTGGTGTATCATTTATTGACCAAGTTATACGTCCTCTTTATGATGTCATTTCTGCGGTATGTTTCAAGTATATCAAATTCTCTTCTTTGTTGTTGCCTTGATGGAAATATTTACTATTTAAACATTTTGGCTTCTAGACATCAATTTTTGGGTTTGGCTCAGTATGATTTTAATCTTTGTTTCTTAGGAAGCTGCAAATAATGATAATGGCCGAGCACCTCATTCAGCCTGGAGAAATTATGATGATTTTAACGAATACTTTTGGTAAGCTGCTCTTGGATCGCATTTTTTCTTACTAATTTAATTTTTGCTATTGTTCATGTAAGAATTTTCTGTTGGTTGCATGTCTTGAATTCTTGTATGATTCAATAAACTTTTTTTCTGTTATAAGGTCACTGAACTGCTTTGAACTTACTTGGCCATGGCGCAAGGGTTCAATATTTTTCCTAAAGCCAACACCGAGGTCCAAGGTATGAAAAGTTCTCACAATTTTTAGATATCATTGTAGGTACATGATTTAGGTGCAATATTTAGGTACATGAAAAGTTCCGAATTTTGGATTATACTCTGTTTCTTTGTAGACTTTGATACTAAATGATCAGCCTGGCAGCATGATTTAGCAGTTCGAATTTCTCCAACAGTTTCTGGAATTTATCTCTAATTTGGATGATTGCCTTTTTCGTAATATTAGTTATATGGTTTTCCTGTACGTGTGTTAACTTGCGTCTTTTGAGATAATTTGCAGATAATCTGGAAGGAGAAATTGTATATTTGAGTCTTTATTAATTACTCTTTTTGGATACTTGTTTCACCAAAAACCCCTTGGATAAGTCCCTTAAAATTAGTAGACACGTAATTTAAGCATTTTGACTCATTGCTGATAAGATTATAATTGGTACGTAATTTTGGGAATGACATATGTACTTGAATATCTTAATATCTTAATTGTTTCGGAGGCACACAATTTTCTGGTGGTTACTACCTTTGATGATTCTTAAATCTAAGAAAAAATTTGTTGTACTTGAATTTTAGTTGACTCTCTGCAATTACATGTTTCATTGAAGATTTTACTCTATATCTGGGTAAACACCACATACTTTAGTTAAGCACTATAGTTGTTGAGTTTCATTTCGGTGCAAAGTTGTGTTGCTTTTAGGAAAGTCTTACCTGCTGAAGGCGAGAGTAATTTTGCAAGGCGAGAGTAATTTTGCTAGCCTAGGCTCATGTTATTGATTTCACAACATGCCTGGCTAGTGCAGTGAGAAATATTTCTACACTCACACATGCAGAATACTACAGTCTTTGCAATTTTCTGGTTAAGTATTTATGTAATATGTATATACTATTCTCAATGACATGCTAACTCGTAAATAATATTTTCTTCATAAAGATTTCGCTTGCAGCAGCCTTTGAGGATAAATGGTAGATTTTCTTTCGTTTGTTTTTTCTGCAGTCAGGATTTCTCGTCCCCTGTACCTATTTGTTACAGGAGATAAATGGTATATATCTCTGCTTTTAAGGCAGACATTGCTGTTCCTGTTTCTCTTTTGTAAATGTTAGTGAGTATTCTCATGTGTGTTTCCAACTTACAAGCTACACTTGTTGGCACATTAAGATTCATTTTAGTTTGCTGAAGTCATTCTGAGTAAGATGCTGGAGTTTATCTTGCTTCAGTCTTCTGTATTTAAGCCTTTCTTCATATAGGAGAAGACAAAAAACAGAAAGAAACAAGGTGATATATTCATTGTAATGAAATTGTCCATATAGTTCTGTAATAATGATCCTGCTTTATGATTGAGTTTATAAATGTTAGATCTAATTTGTAATTACATTGTCCGTAATTTATAATTTGCATCTACATATCTTTGTGCTTTGACTTTTTGATTACAAACAGCTGCTAGTTATCATTCTTTCATTTGAAACTGATAGCCACATTTGCTGGGGCTTATTCATTAAATTAAGGAAATATATGAATCCCATTAGTCTTTTGCTTGTAATGTTGTCAGCTAGGATAATGCAAAATCAGACCAATCATCATGCGCGGTCTTGTATATTGGATCTCTAAGGGAAGTACTCCACAATCTTGTGAAGTGCCTTAGCCATTAATAGCTTATTCGAAGTAAAAATTACTCCTCATCTAGAAATATGTACCTCGACGCTGGAAAATTTAGACAAAAATTCTATGTATGTTTCCCATTTTTCCTTACCCTGCAAGAGTGGTGTGTCTTTAGCTCAACCTATTTTACATAGAACTTCTTTCAGGATCAATACTCAATGGAAGCTGTGAGACCATGCTCCTTTTTCTTTCTTTTTTTTTTTTTTTTTCAATGTACAGACCTGCCCAAGCTCTGTATGTTCTGTGTATATTACTTTGAGGATAATTAGGAATCTTTAGAGGATAGGTTTAAAGTTGGGGTTGCATGCTGGGTGTCTAAACACAAGGAATTTAAGACTTAACTTTTTTCGTTCCAGATATAACGCTTGTATGATAGAAGATTAGTGTTTTCGTTTTTGTTTGTTCTGTGCTAGATCAGAATTACCAATTGTGATTAGTTCTAATTTTCATCGAGTTCGATGGAGGTTACATCCCCCTTTTGATGCTGAGGGCTAGCTATGGGGAAAGCAAACCATGTGGGGGCATTTTTCAGCTGAATGTCTTAATAAGCGGACACGTTGATATCTCACTTGATCGCATTAGCTACACTGACTAATAGTTAACATGCGATATGTAAGAGGGTTTGGTTTAGATCTTAAAAGGTTTAATCCACTCTAATCATTAAAGCAAAGCAAACGGGGCCATGCAGTAATTTGTTTTCTATTTGGTTCAGTTGACAACAAATTTGAATATGGATATTAGCAGCATTAATATCTAGGATTTTTAACTGTCAATTTTTGAATTTTTTTCTATTAATCATATTGCTGTGGCCAATTTTATGTACTGTTTACCAACTTAACTTTATTCTTCCTCTCACTGATACTTGGCAAATTATCTGGCAGTTGCGTAGGTGTTGCCATGATAACAGGTGTCACTAATCCTTCTCTTGTTTGCAGAATGTATTGAAGTCAGGCGGAGGCAAACGTTGTGGAAAAACATCTTTTGTTGAACACAGGACATTTCTTCATCTCTATCACAGTTTTCATCGCCTATGGATATTCCTCATTATGATGTTTCAGGTTTGCATTGGCCTTTTAAAATTACCCTACTTGTTGAAGATTTTCTTAAAATGCCTAATGAACTCCAATTTGAGGTTTATATAGATCCAAGTTTATAAGCTAAGGTTCAGAGTTAAGTATTTTCCACCTGGAAAGCAAGGTATAATGTTGTTAGTTCCCTGCTCGCAGTGTCTTTGGAGGTTCCAAGAAATAGTTGAGAACTGAAGCTTGTTTAGAGAAAGACAGGGACTTTCATAATTTGTAGTGTGGATGTGTAGAAATGGTCTTTAGAATCCTGGCTTTATCTCTCTCCATGTAAGACAATAATGTATGTGCCTGTAGGGATGTTTATCCTCCTACGAAGCTCGATAATATTTTCCGGAAGTGCTTGGTTGAAAGAATAGGTGATCATGAAAATCCTGAGCGCAAAGCAACCCATTGATGGTTTATCCTGTATTTAGGAGGAAGAGAATCTTATTCCATGCAAAGCCTGGCAAACAAACTGTTTATAATGATCTTCTTGGATCAGTTATATAATTTATGTTAACTAACATGAAATTTTTCAACCTCGTGTGACTTCTCAGGTTCACCATAAGTTAATATCAAACTAAGCCTTAATCCCACCGTGGGGTTGGCTATATGGATCATATGATTCATATCTTCCGTTGCACTCGATCGACATATGTTTTCATTTGTAGTTTAAATAGTTCCTTTCCAAGTCTTGTTTTATGCCTTCCTCTTTCCCTTTTAGTTTGAAAGGGTGAATTTCTACTCTCAACAGTTTGATATCTTCCGTTGTGTGGTTACACCACTTTAGTAACGTGTTGCTTCTTTATATTTTTTTTCCTTTTTTGTTTTGTAGATACAATCACATCACCACTCCAATGTTCTTTCTTGTTTAATTTTTTGCTAGTTGTTTTTCAAAAAAACGATGTGGTTAAACTTGGAAGTTGTTTGGAGATCTTTATGTGTTTTCCAAGGGTTTATTTACTAGAGCTTCTGAAGCAGTTTATTCGTTTCTCAGATGTGTAACAATAGGTTTATTGTTAGTGGTCTGTATTTGCACACTTGTTTTCTTTTTTATTCTGTTTTCAGTTCGTGTCTTCTTTTTTTTCTTTTCTGATTTTTGCCTGTTCCATAGCTGCTTATGTTTCACATTACAAATTCTACAGCTGTCTAAAAGCTGCATTTTTTTCTTTTCTTTATTGAATATGCTTTTATACTCTCTGTATTTTGGTGAATTACTCATTCTTCTGGGGAGAAGTGCTTGTCCTTACTAATATATTCTAATGTTCTTTTTCCCAGGGACTTGCCATAATTGCCTTCAATTCTGGGAAGTTCAACTCCAAGACCATCCGAGAAGTTCTTAGTGTTGGACCGACATATTTTGTCATGAAATTCTTCAAGAGTAATATTTATTTTTCTTTATTGAGTTTCTTGGTTATCTAAAAATTTTCTCCCTGTGGTCAATAAGTCAGTTATGTTTACCCCCCTTCCCCCCCTTGGGTTTTTAGGTGTGCTGGACATTATAATGATGTATGGAGCATATTCTACCTCAAGGCGCCTTGCTGTCACCAGAGTTTTTCTCCGCTTTCTTAGCTATAGCTTGTTTTCAGTGTTCATATGTTTCCTTTATGTGTACGTACATGCTAGCCTTATATTATTTATTTCTTCCTTTTCCCCTGTGTCTTTATAGCCATGCTTTTCTATGCTATGAATGGAACTATTTAACCTAGTTTTACTTTTGGTAATTTCAGGAGAGCTCTTCAGGATAAAAGTAGCAACAATAACAGTTCAGTTGTCTATAAAATGTATGTTATAATTCTTTCCATCTATGGAGGTGCAAAGTTCTTTTTGAGTTTCTTGTTGCACATCCCAGCTTGTCATCATCTATCAGATCGGAGTGATAGTTGGCCCTTGGTTCGTTTTATGAAGTGGATGCACCAGGTTCACATATTATATTGTGTATTTATATTGAACAAAAAAATTTAGTTATTTTTCTCGGAACTTATATTTATTTTTGCATAGTAATTTGTTATCCATGTGTTTTAGGAACATTACTATGTTGGCCGGGGCATGTATGAGAGAGCTTCAGATTTTTTGAAGTAAGGGGTTTTTGGAAAATTTCTCTTTTCGCTTTGCATGTCTTTTATTTATGAGTGTTCAATGTCCCTACTTTGTTTTCCTTATCTTTTCTGTATATTTTTTGTGAAGAGTAACTTCTTATTTTATTTATTATTATAATGATTATTATTTTATCTGGGGTATAATTGATTAATTGGCAAAACTTTCTTCATGTTGAAGTGGATCATAGACTATATGAAGGTCATCAATAACTTGTACCCCAATTTGATTACGTGGACAATTATTTTCCCATCATTTCATAATCAGCAAAACTTTGTGGATTCAGTTCCAGGTTTTCCCCTTATATCTTTTCGAACTGCGAATTTATTTCTATCTTTTTAAACTGAGCTATATGTCCCTATTTCTTTCTGTTAATCGATAAGAATATTACACATAAGATACTTCAGCCTACTTTTTTTTGAGTAGTAATCACTGTTCCACCATGATAGAATTTTTATTATGCGTAGATGATTATGTGAAGTTTGAAGAAACTATTACGCTGCAAATTAGTAGATTTAATGCTATGTTATATATTGCTTAGAACACAATTATACTGTTACGAACGCACTATAGTACCTTTCTATTTATTAGTTTAATGTCTAACTCACTGATGAACTGTTGACTTGCTTCTGCTTCTCATTAAAATTGTAACTTATCTACTTATGCATGTGATGCAGGTACATGGCCTTCTGGTTTGTTGTGCTCGGATGCAAGTTTTCTTTTGCATATTTCCTTCTGGAAAGTGTCTACTTCTTTCTATCTATTATGCCTATACACTGATTATCAATTGCATTGTGTGCTAAGGGCTAATTGAGATTTTTATTCAAATGAATTTTGTGCTGGATGCTGCAGATTAGGCCGTTGGCTGATCCAACAAAGTTCATAGTCGACACGGACATTACGCAATATTCTTGGCATGATATTGTGTCAAAAAGTAAGCACTGTAATTGATGACGCATTTTGGCATTGGCCGTTGTCTGTTTTGTTGTGGAATGATTTTCCTAGTTTCTTGCGGCATAGAGACTTAAAGTAATTATACTTGCTTTGGAAGGTCGCCTTTTCTTTTAATAAAGATAGAATAACAAACTCGCTTTTGTGACTAGAAAAGGTTGTGGCAGTCCTCGACCTTTTCTGTGACACTTAAAAACAGAGTAGAAAGAATGATAAACTTCTACTAAAGAATTTTTCCTGGATTCAAGATCCCTCCCCCCCTCCTCTCTCTCTCTCTCTCTCTCTCACACTCACACACACTATCACACACATTTTCCTTATGCTCCTTGAGATAGGAATTTAGATTGATCTGCCAGGGTTGGGGTGTTAATTACTGATATTGAGGTGTTAAAACATTCATGAGTGGTTGGTGAATGCATTGTATACAATATTTTGACATTTTTCCCATTAGGCTTTTGCTGTTATATTAATACATTGGTATTTTTCTCTTGTAGATAACCATAATGCTGTGACAGTACTATGCTTATGGGCGCCTGTGGTGGCTGTAAGTATGCTTTTCTTTTGTCTTGAATTTTTTTGCTGTTCTGTTTTTGTTGTTCTCTTTCCTACTTTCGAGTCTCAGCATTTAGTTTCTGAAAATGTAGAGTAAGTTATGGGATGCGTTTATGAGAGCTTTGGTAGTTATGTTCCTTATTTACCGTTGGTTCTACTTAATGGTTCTGGTTGTAACTCTTGTCCTTTATTTCATGCTGCAGATTTATCTTGTGGATATCCATGTTTTCTACACTATTATATCGGCTATATATGGTTTCCTTCTGGGTGCTAGAGATCGGCTCGGGGAGGTAACATATTTCATTGTCGACTCACTTATTTCACTTTTTCGGGAAAAATTCCTTAGATTTTTGTTCTTTACATGCATATTAGTGTATAGTTTTATTGTTCTCTGTATTCATTTTTATGTGCATTTCTTGATGCATTTACCCTTTTCAACGAGTGAAAGGGATGAGTTTTGATTTATCTTTCAACTTCAGATTAGGTCTCTAGATGCTGTTCATCAACTTTTTGAGCAGTTTCCTGCAGCTTTCATGAATACTCTACATGTACCACTTCCCAACAGGTTATTTTTCCTTCATTTTGAATATTTTTTACCTAAGGGAACAGTAGAAGAAATCCTATTGAAGGAAAATGTTTTACTTGCAAGATTCTTTATTGATGGAATTGAAATGAAGTTCTTTCTTTTGCAGGGAATCTATGCAGTCACCTAGTCAGGTTAGTTAGACTTGCTTCAATGGAAGCTAGTTCCTGTTATATCTCCTATACTTCTATAATTCCAGAGTAGTCAATTACATGTTAAAATTGTTAAGAATATTTAAGATAAATGAGAAATTAGGCTACAGCATGACAGATAACTGTTTCCTGCATTATACACTGATGTATTGTCGCTTTTGGGTTGAAGAATGTGAATATGAGGAGGGAATTCTGCGTGGATTTTTTTCCCCTTTTCTATTCTGTTGATATCACTTCAGTTTCTTTAAACAGAATATTTTTGCTGATACTTTTTGTATCCATGATTGTCAATAGTGTTGTTTGACTTCTATTGTTTAATTATTTTGGCTTAAATGATTTTATATCCATTACAAGATCTTGGTACTTATAGAAATATATTTTTAATATTTTGACCAGGGATTGGTAAAACTTGTGTTATTTCTAGTTGCTGAGTATCTCCCAAGAATTTCTTAGTTTATATACTTACATCCATGCACTGACTTTTGTTAATGTCAAACTTTCTTTTGTATCATAGGCTGTTTTCCTCCTTTCAAAACATGTTTTTGAGTTTGCAAACTTGTTTTTTAAACATCTGAGTCCTTGTTTATTTTCCATTTGGGGAACTACCAAGAATCCCCAACTTTCGTTGGAATTGTGTGTCCCCAACTTTCTCTTGTTTCTTGTTTATGTTAAAATGTTTATATATATTGTTAGCTTACATTTATATATATAGAGTTATTTTAATCAATTATTTAGTTTATAAGTAATTCATTTTTACATCATTAAACTAACAATAAAGCTGAATTAGTAAGTCATATTCTTGGATTGTGGTTATTATGGTTTTGCGTCCTAAATCTATCAAATTGGTGAAATTACTCAGGTGCCCTTTTTTGGTTATTTATTGGTTTAGGCCATCTTTTAACAGTTCAGTTTATTCCTTGAATGATGTATTTGTCTTACTGAAGGTTGTGGAAAAGAATAAAATTGATGCTGCACAATTTGCTCCCTTTTGGAATGAAATTATTAAGAATCTGAGAGAGGAAGATTATGTCAGCAATCAGTGAGTTTACTCTTCTGACTGTTGCACTGTCTTGTTGGATTTGCTTAAGTTATTTTAGAATGCATGAGTATCATTATAAGACTGCTTGCGTATCATTGTAAATGTTGCATTATTTTATACAACATACAGGGAAATGGAGTTGCTTCAAATGCCTAAAAATTCAGGGAGTCTTCCACTTGTCCAGTGGCCACTTTTTCTTCTGGCTAGCAAGGTGTGCTCATATTGTTAATCTTTAAATTACTTTCTCAATATATATCTTTGGCATTTATCTGATATATATGCTGTTATCTGCTCCATACAAAACAATATAGATATTCATGGCAAAAGATATTGCTATAGAGAATAAAGATTCTCACGAAGAGCTTTGGGATAGAATCTCGAGGGATGATTACATGAAATATGCTGTTGAGGAGTGCTTTTATAGTGTCCAATTTATCCTTACGGCAATATCAGACGATAAAGAAAACTATGAAGGAAAGAAGTGGTAAGTTCTTCTATTTTCATCCTCTATAGCTGATGCTCTCAGTTATCATGTAATCATACTATGCACCTTGTAAACATGTCAGGGTAGAAAGAATATACGAAGACATCCGAGGGAGCATAGTGAATAGGAGTATTCATGACAATTTTCGGCTGGATAAACTTCCGCTTGTTATTCAGAAACTTACTGCGCTCCTGGGGATACTGGTTCGTTGTAGCTGAAGTTGCTCTTGAAAATTGATCTGACCCTCTTGTGAAATTTAATGCTTATAACTGCACCATTGTATGGACTAGTCATATTATTATTCTAGTTCACCTTATGTTTTACTTTTACGTTTCTGATTCTGTGTGAAAACGTTGAATTTTTGTTCTTCTGCCATGTAATTTCTGTTTGCAAGGCCATGGCAAGGTGTGTAGGCAGTAGGATTGCAGTTCTCCTGTTTTAATCTTTTTTTAGGAAAGCATTGGGTGGGGGTTAAAATTCTTTAAAACTGAAACCAAAAAAATACATAAAAAACTAATATATTGGCATTGACTGGTTATTACTAATGCTCGAGCACCAGATTAGGAGTCCTAAATTATCGTTTAGGATTTTCTTGTCTAAATTTCATAAAAGTGAGTAATTGTCAAAGTGAGTAACCAATTTATTTCCAAAAGAAATAAGGTGGGCTTATGATTCACATAGTTACAACTTACAAATGTGATTTTGGTGTCATGGTGTTCATCTTACGGGGGTGTTTGATCCTGCTAAACATTTTCTCTGATGATCGTAAGATATTGGAGAAATATGTAGCCGATTGATGTAAAATATATATCCTTGTTTGTTTCATATACAGAACAGAAAAATCTTGTTCAAACATATTGGACTCAGAATAATACTTAGTTGTAGGTGGATGGTAAGTGCTTGCACCCATAATTAACATATAAAGTACCTGAGTTGTATGGCATGATTTTGAATTATTAGTGGCATTGAGTTAGGATTAGCAGGAAAGTTTTGCTTACAATTCTCTCTTTATTAATATGAAATGTCTGTGATTGAATTCAATAAACTATTAACTGTTGTACATGGTGTATGCCCTGCTTTAAAGGTTAAGATTTCTTTGCAGAAAAAGAATCAAACACCTGAACTCGAGGCTGGTGCTGTTAAAGCTATTTTAGATCTTTATGATGTTGTGAGACATGATGTCCTATCTGTGAACATGGGGTTGGTATAAATGGTTGATTTATTTCTTTTTTTTTTTGGCTTCCCCTCTTGAAGTTCCATATCAAACCTATTCAACCTGCAGAGATAATTATGATACGTGGAGTATGCTTTCAAGAGCGCGGACTGAAGGTCGTCTCTTTCAAAAGTTGAATTGGCCTAAAGATGCCGAGTTGGTATGATCTTTTATCATTCTCAAATCACATCTCTCTTGTCTTCCATCTGTTGTATCAAGAACTAAACTACTTAATATATGTGCAGAAAGCTCAAGTCAGTAGATTGTATTCACTACTTACCATCAAAGATTCAGCTTCGAATATCCCCAGGAATCTTGAGGCTAGAAGACGACTACAGTTTTTCACTAATTCCCTTTTTATGGAGATGCCTGTAGCCAAGCCTGTCAAGGAGATGCTATCTTTTAGGTGGGTACTTCATTTTAATGTTTTTTGGGTCTATAACTTCTTACCAACATGTATGTGATACTCCTTGTTGTCCATGCAGTGTGTTCACTCCATATTACTCTGAGACTGTGCTTTACAGCATGGCTGAACTCCTTAAGAAAAATGAAGATGGCATCACAACTTTGTTCTACCTCCAAAAAATATATCCAGGTATAACCAGTCTTGTTTGAGTGATGGAGCTGTTCCATTTTTTCATCTTTAAGTATCAAAAGTTCTTGCATATTCTAGCTGTCATCTATTGCGGTAGGGCATATATGTTTGGTTTTGTGCTTCTCAATCTCTTGATATAGTGATTTTATTAATTAAAAGGAAAAAATTATTGTGGTACAATGAGAAAAATAGAACACTGTTTGTAGTCACATATCGAAACTCAACACAGTAACAGCAAAAATTCCTTCATAGTAGGATTGAATTAAATAGTATAGGAACAAACTTTGATTGATCGTTTTCCCTCTTTATTCCGCATATCGCATCTACACAACATGCCCATATCTTCATCATTTTAATGAATAATAGTTCGCCGGATCTGCCTTCTATATCTTGGGACCTACATCTTTCTTAAAACCTTAGAGCAGTGCTTAAAAAGCCGCGCCTAGGCGCCCGACTAGGCGCCAGGCGCAATAATCTGGCCTGCAGCGCCTTGGGGGTACAAGGCGGGGCGGTGCCTCACCTCATGCGCCTCACAGCAAGGCACAGGCGCCAAAAAGGCGCGCCTTGCCCCAATCTGTCTTTTTTATTGTTTTTTTAATTAAATATATTTAGATTATGTACAAGGGAAAAAACCCTAACCCAGACAACCCAGCCATAAGCCCCCAGTGCCATTTTTTTGTTGAAACCCTTCCTGCGTCCCACCCCTTTGCTGCACCCTCCCACCGGCGACCCTCCCGCCAGCGACCCTTCCACCGGCTACCGGGAAGTGGCAGCAACAGTGATTAATCATGTTTTAATGAATCCACAATTTGACATGAACTATATGATGATGATTAGTGCCTTGCCTAGTGATTATGCTTAGTTATTATGTTTTGGACTTCTATATTTAATCATGTTTTAATGAATCTATTATGTTTTTTATTATGTTTAAATGTTTATATATATATATACATCTTTTTTTTTAGTTTGGGCGCCTCGCTTTAGTGAGGCTAGCGCCTCGCCTCACGCCTAGGCAGTTAAATGGATTTGGCGCCTCGGGGCGCCTTACGCCTTTTAAAGCACTGCCTTAGAGACACTGAAATTCCAGATTTCTGTTCTTTTTTAGAGACTCTAGCAGATGTCAGGTTTGCATTAGATAGGGATGACTTAAGGATCTGGATATTAGACACAGCAATAGTTTTTCATGCGAATCTTTATTCTTATCCTTTTTTCCCAATTACCAGCATCTACCTTTCCCATTCTTTAAAGCTGTTTGGAAAACTCCTAAAAGTAAGTGTTTTTCATGGTCGTTGAAGTTAGTGTGTGTGCGTGCGATATATTTGAATGAACGCTTCTCAAATGTCCTACTTTCCTCTAGTTGGTGCATCCTTTGTAAAAGAGAATTTGAGACTCTGGATCACACATTTCTACACTGTCATTTCACTATGTCAACATGGAATAGGGTATTACAGGAAGTGAACTGTTTTGGGCTGTACCCTTGTCCATCAAGGAATGTTTTGTGTTAAATATGGGTAATCCCACGAGTAAAAAGGTTAAGACAGTGAGGAGAATCATGGTACATGCAGTATGTTTTTCTATTTGGCTAGAAAGGTACAAGAGAATCTTCGAGAATGTGGAAGAGTCACTAGATGAGGTGTGGGAAAGCTTAAGCTTTGGCCACATGGTGTATTGTAGGACAAAGAATTTTAGGGTATATGGTGTATCTTATTTATTTTGGAATTCGAATGTTCTACTTTAGAAGTTCTCATCTACTAATTAGATACTCCTCATCCCTGTGTAATTCGCCCAATCTTTAATAAAGTTCTCGTTTCTTACAATGTTAGTTGTCATTCATAACTTTGTGGAGCATATCTAAAAGTTGATATCTAGCTGACTTGTATATTGTCATATGTGCGCTTTAAGCTTTGTAGCATTTGTGGTGGATATGCCAATGTTTTCTTATCCTTTTGTTCACTCGACGTTGCAAATTTTTTAATTTTGTGAAATTTATTTATGTGTTAATAAGCTCTTTTTTAAGCTCCAAACTCATTTTGTTTTGCCCCCACACCATTTCTTGGCACTTAATTATTTTTGTATCTAGTGCCTTGTAATTCCTGGGATTGCCGGATTGATTTTGAGCTCTTCTAGTATTCCATTTGATCAGTGTCCATATTTGTATACTTAAAACCTTTTTCATATTTTGCTTCTTCCAAATTTTTATATCACACTATTCCAAAAGATAAGATTTTACATATATGTTATTATATTATGCCAAAGTGTTCATTCGTTTGATTCATGCACTGGAGGACCTTGGGTTCCGTTGGATGTTTAATATCAGGTATGTCATTTTGAATTTTCAATGCAACATTGTCAAAATACAATTGAGTAGTGTTCCGTTTGTATGATTCATTCTTGTCTTGAATTATTGACCTCATACAATAGTACATATTAATAATGTGAGCACACCAGTATCATTTATTGGAGTAATCTTTCTTTGGTGAGGTGGTTTGATAAGCTGAGCTTGATACCTCTACCCATGCGCCAGTAATCTTTTAAACTGCAAATTATGATTTTGGAACTGAGCCTCAAAGCTTCATAATACAGATGAATGGAAAAATTTCCTTGCTCGGATTGGACGTGATGAGACCACATCAGAGTTGGAACTTAGTGATGATCCTAATCATATACTGGAACTTCGGTTTTGGGCTTCTTATCGAGGACAGACACTGGCCAGAACAGGCGAGTCTTCTAGAATTGTTTTGTATACTTTTATGGTTTTGCTTTAATGTTGCTAGTGCCTTTTGTTTTCTGGTACCACTGTTAATCTCAGTTTCTGTCAGTTGGCATTATTCCTAAGATGGTGTTCAATTGAATAGATGTTAAGTAGAGAATTAGATTGTTGAAGCAAACCTTTTTAGCATATTGGTCATTTTTATTTGTTTTCTAATTTTCTGAGCTTGATGTAGGAAAAGAAAGGCCGTGTATGTGAGAGTAATATACATTCATTCATATTCTTTATTTAAAGAAATATAGGTTGAACCATGTCTTGTTAATCCTATCATTTGATGGTGGACACCAGTGATGCTGCAGATTAGTTAGTTTTCTGTATACCATTTCTTTGCTGTATTTAAAGAAGCATTGGGTGCTGTTGAAGTTTCCAGAATATGAGTTTTGTCCTTTCCTTTCTATCGTGACAACTCTTGCTCAGAGTATCTGCTAGTTGAACCGCATCCAGTAGACTCCCTGTTCCTCCACCCCAGGCTGAGCTAGTGAGCCGTGTAATAGGCGACCATTTCGCGTGGTTTGGGGGGCGCTTGAGTCATTTTTCATATTAATGAGATAAGAGAAATGTATAAAACCGAATTTTTATTCTATAATGCCGCTTTAGATCCTGTCATGGCAATCATTATACGACCAGTCGAAAGCCCCTAAATGTATATGACTCTCATATTACCCATTGGATATAGATTTCTGGCCTTCCTTAAGGGATTTAGGGTGGTTGTCTCCGAATCCAAGCAAAAACCAGATACATCAATCTCAGAGAAAGAATTTGAGTTTGAGTTACTTTGTCATGGATAGTTGTTTTAGTAACGTGATCAAATGTTACTCCCAAATAATTAAAAAAATAAATTAAATGTTCTATGATTGTATATGTTGGCCTTGCTTGCACATTATTGCTACCCTCCCACGTAACTCTTCCTGGTTCTGAAGTATCTGGTTCGAATGACAACAACAAACTAAGCCACTGTCCCACTATGTGTGTTCTGCTGTATTCCTCATATATCTTGCCATTGAGTTGCCTACACATGCTCTCAATTGTATTGAAGCACAACATCTCTGTTTTAATAACTCTACCCAATTCATTTTAGGTCTTCACCTTCCCTGTTAAGGATTTGGTTTTGAAGAATTGCTTTTATTTCTCTTTTCTGCTAATGATTGTTTCTTACACACCACCTTACTGGAAAGCAGTGCGGGGAATGATGTACTACAGGAAAGCTTTGATGCTTCAGGCTTATCTGGAGCGTATGTCAGCTGGAGGTCTGCATTATGACCTACGTATTACATGTATCTTTTTTGTCATCCCATGCTTATTTCTTATAAGCCATGGTTGGTTTTAGATGTGGAAGCTGGTATTGCTGGAAATGAGCCAGCTGATGTTCAAGGTTTTGAGTTGTCTCCGGAGGCAAGAGCTCAAGCGGATCTAAAGTACACATATGTTGTTACATGTCAGATATATGGAAAGCAGAAAGAAGAGCACAAACCTGAGGCTGCAGATATTGCTCTGTTAATGTTAAGGTTCTGTATCTACATATAGTCTTATTTTAAATTGAATAACCATGATTAAATTTTTATGTATGGATGGGATCATGGGAAATTGCTTATGTTTTTAATAGATGCTAATTTCTTAGTGGAACCTTTTGGGACAATATTTCCCCTATTAAAACAAACTGTTGTGGAAAATTGTGGATTTCAACTAAATGAATTTACCGATATATACAGCTCTAATCTGCAAATGTGGTAACAAAATGTTAACAGCAGTCCCGTTTGACATAGGAATTATTATTTAATGTTAGATTAATTTTTCTTGTTGCAATGCTCTTTTCATGATCTAAATTCTGCAAATAGAAATGAAGCTCTTCGAGTTGCTTACATCGACGTGGTTGAATCGCTGAAGGAAGGGAAAGTGTACACTGAGTATTTCTCAAAACTTGTGAAGGCTGATATCAATGGAAAAGACAAGGTTCTTACTTTCTTTTTTCTTTCTTTTTAAGCACACCAGTTTCTAGGTCATTATTTCCTAATACTTATTTTCCATTCTTATTCTAACTTGTACTTATATATACATATATATTAGATTAGCACAGTACTGTGCTATTCTAACAAAATATTAACTGTCCATTTTTGTGTGCATCTAGTGTCAGTTAGGTCCGTATATCAGTCACTGAAATAGATCAAAGTAATTGCAGGAAATATATTCAATAAAGCTACCAGGGAATCCTAAACTTGGTGAAGGGAAACCTGAAAATCAGAATCACGCTGTAGTCTTCACTCGTGGCAATGCTGTACAGACAATTGACATGAATCAGGTTAGCATTATGAGCTCAGTTACTGATTTTTTCTGCCATCCAGCTATATTCTGTATCACGTGGACTCAGATTTCTAGGGCAATTGTGTTTAACTATTTATGATTTTGAGAATAAATATTTGCACTTGGTTTGTGATTTTTTGGAGAGGCCCATTGTTGACAGAGATATATGTCTACCGCATAGAGGTCTTCCTTGAATCTTTGGTCAGGTTTATAACTTAAATCTTGTTCTTTCTTTTGGTGACTTTGGCGGATTTTTTTTCTCCCTTCAGATTGATTTAGGAAGTACTGAGTGTTATGATATCTTTCTTGTGAATGGTGATAACTTTCCTAAGTGGGTGTCTTAACACATTGTTGAAATTTTTGGTTCGTTCCATGTAATCAAAATTGTTTTCCTTTCTACGGTATAATTCAAGCAAAATATTTGCTTATTAGCTATCAAAGCAGGAGCTTATCCATGTCTCCATATTTAGAATATATGTTAGAACTTTTATTGGATATCTTAAGTTTCTTATTCTGTCCTTGGGCAAGTATAATAGGCATAGTGAGTGCCCTTTTTCTTCATTGCCTATATCCACTTCCCGCAGGATAATTATTTTGAAGAAGCATTAAAGATGAGAAATCTTCTTGAGGAGTTTCACTGTGATCATGGATTACGTCCTCCTACCATTCTTGGTGTCAGGGAGCATGTGTTTACTGGAAGGTCTTTGTAGTTACATTTATAAAGTTTTTGGGGTTTGCATTCTTCACCTACGCCTAATATCTTGGCTTACTAATGCAGTGTATCATCATTGGCATCCTTTATGTCTAATCAAGAAGCTAGTTTTGTCACACTCGGTCAGCGTGTTCTGGCAAATCCTTTGAAGTGAGTATGCTTGCCAGCAATGATGTATGCGTGAGATGATACATGACATGGTTAACACTTCTGTATTGTTAATTGTCAGGGTCCGTATGCATTATGGACATCCAGACGTCTTTGATAGAGTTTTCCATATCACACGGGGTGGGATCAGCAAGGCATCTCGTTTAATCAATATTAGTGAGGATATTTTTTCAGGTATTACTCTTGATTAGCCCTTTTGTGTTTAAACAGATCTCTTGCAGTCAAACCTTTGATCATTAGTTCTTACAATAGAAACAACAAAAAAGAAGCCTTTATCCCATTATGTGGGAGCCTTATGGATCATATCTCCCTGTTGTGTTCGGTCAAAACACATGTTCTCATTTATAAATTACTGTTGAATAAAAAGTAAAAGAAATTACTTCTTTTTTCTCTCTTTCCTGCTTCATTATCTGGACTCATTTTTGTCCCTATCACCTAAGATTCAACAAGAGGCTGTATATAGCATGGTCTAGCCATTCTGAGATATAATAAGATATCTCACCATAGTTTTCTAGTACTCTTAACTAAAAGGTGCATCATATATGCATGAAGGAGCTTCTCATGGTTTTCTTGTTTTATCTATTCTGAATCTTGTAATCTAAAGTTGGAAAATGCAGGTTTCAATTCAACTTTACGCCAAGGAAATGTGACTCACCACGAATACATTCAGGTATAATGTGGCATTGCATAAGTCTCCAAAATCTATGGGGTGATACCGGCTAACTAAGTTTTCTACAGGTTGGCAAGGGGCGAGATGTAGGCCTCAATCAGATTGCCCTTTTTGAGGGCAAAGTTGCTGGGGGCAATGGGGAACAAGTCCTTAGTAGAGATATTTACAGGCTTGGGCAGCTCTTTGACTTTTTCAGGATGCTCTCATTCTACTTCACAACTGTTGGATACTACTTCTGTACCATGGTTAGCATATCATGTAGCAGTAAATGGTTTTCCTGCATTTTGCATTTTGCATTATGTTCCTGCATTACATGATCAATTTGTGCGCCTGGTCTACAGTTACTTAAAGTTGTTCGTATCCATGCTACCATGTCCATATGTGATCTTTATAACAACTATTCCCATTTATCTACGTGTAGTTGACAGTGCTGACGGTGTATGCTTTTCTCTACGGGAGGGTTTATTTGGTAAGTTTATGACCTTAATACTTCGAGATAATATAGATTCTTTTTTTTTTTTATAATTTTGTTCTCAACTCTCATACACATCTCTGCTGGAGTCCACTTGATTTTAGAGTTGGCAGCTTAATCTCTTGAGGAATGCTTGGTATCAACTAGGTAGGGAAATAGAACCATTATGGCTTTAGTACTTCCCTTTTTCAAGTGAAGGGGACTGGAAAGTGTATTTAATGCTTCTGTTTTGATGGCATCATGAATTATCATCGAGAAGGATATACATTTTATATTTGTTCTTTTCCCATACATTAGATTAGTGGCCATTGAGAATTGAGCATGATGGAGGAGTCTTCCATCCTCTTCACCTTCCCCTTATATTTTTAGTTCCTATCCGATAGAAAGAGAGGTATGTTCCCCTGCAAACCATGACCAACACCCCTCTGATTACCCCTTATCCTCCTACCAGGTTCATATTTAGATAATTTTTAATAGCTTTGGGTGTCACTGAACTTGTTGATAGAACATTTCACAGGGTAAACTGTACGTATCTTTTTATTCTGCACTCATCTTCACTTTGTTCATACAGCAGTTTCATCTAATATTTTCTTTAACCTTTCAAGGCATTATCTGGGGTTGGCGAAACCATAGAAGTGAGAGCGGGTGTATTAGATAACACTGCTCTTAGTGCGGCTCTGAATGCACAGTTTCTGTTCCAGATTGGGATTTTTACAGCAGTGCCAATGATTTTAGGCTTCATCTTAGAACAGGGCTTTCTAAGGGTATGTCATGTTCTCATCTACTTCTTTTCTGCTTTTAAGTATGGTCCTTCATATAGTACTATTGCCAGGGCAATTGGGCAATTCCAATAATATAATATTTGTTACTGTTTGCGGGAGGCAAAAGACCTGCCTTTCGTACAAAGTTTTTCATTATACTTTTCCAGAGTTTATTTGTTGTTGAAATCTGTCAAAAGCTTCTGAATCGTTTACTGTAGGTTCTTGTTTTGTTCTCTTTTGTTACATGTTTTAGAAAACTTTAGCTTTTCTATAATTCAACATGAATTTATAGGTTCTCATATGAGTGCTTCAGATTGGGTTTCAATTGGGTCTGATGGACCCATAAATGGATCACAAGTGGAAGAAATTAGGAAAGAAAAAAATGGTTTTATCAAACCATTAACCATCTGGAATAGCGGAAATTATTAAGTACCATTTAAAAGCTCTATATCAACAGAAACAATATACTTTTTTCATCCCAAGAACCCATCCCACCAATTTCTATTTCAAAAAATTTAACCAGTAACGTTGCCATTAGAGGTGGCAATGTGTGCCTGGCTTTTGTTGGCCCAGCTCTGCCCGTTCCTGTATTTTAAGTAATAAGATCTCAGTATGGCCCCAAAAAACTCAACCGAATGGAGGCTGTTAATCTTATTTTCATGCTGTTCGGCTCGTCCATTGGGCTGGGCTCAGATCATCTACTGCAGTTGGAGTGAAATACCCTTTACATACTAAATTAAGAAATTTGTTTATTGATATTCAATTGAGCAGTTTCTTTAAATTGTTTTCACTTATTTGTAGTAAAATATTTATAATGCTTCTATGAACTCCAAGGATTTAATCTTTTTCACTCTATTAGGATTATATATTCAAAACTCTGAGAAGCATTTTTCTCTAAAGACACCGTTCTTCGAATTAAATGTAATCTTTGATACAAATCAACTTTGTACAATCTATTCATAATTTTGCATTAAAACAAACATATTCGTTAAGGTTTGTAAGAAGTCGAGGTTGAGTTAGTCAAAAAGCTCTTTATGTTTTTTTTAAGATTTACAATTTGATGGAATGGGCTTATGAATGAAAACCATTTTTAAGGGGTTTTTTGGACATATTTGTTTTACTTTTGGCCTAATTATCTAATATTTTTTTGCCCTTAACACAAGATACTTTGGTGGTGTATAAATAAATTCTATTTGCAATCAGTTTGGATTTTTTTCCCTTTTTATCACCAATTATATCTTGAATGCGATGATTATTATCTAAGTCTTTTTTCTAAGAAGGATTCATTTTTATGGATTTTTAAACGAATAAGCCACCACCTACAGATTTGGTTGAATGTGATTGCAGTTAAATGGGGTCTTGATGGTTGTACAGAATGTCAGATTCATGAAATGTTTGGTCTCTATATTTATCTATAAGTATTTCTCGTAAAGATGGTTTTAACTCGTTGCACATGACAGTGATTTGCTAAATTTTCCAAAGGTATGCATTTTGTGTATGTATATTATCCTATTGCTTTGTCTGTTTCTTTTGTTTGAATCAGCAATTACTAAGATCTTTATGTCCTGAATGTCTATTTAATCTGTTTAATATCCACATTCCCCCAACTACCCATGTATCTCTGGTTCGCTGTTATTCTAAAGTTATGTTAGATGCTGTTGTTGTGTATTGCAGATTAATTATTTTGTGAACTGGTTATTATGTAATTTTTTTGCAAGCTATTATTTCTATGATGTGAGAATGTTCATTTTCAACGTCCTAATTCTTTCCTTCTTTGCCTTGCAGGCTGTCGTTAGTTTTGTGACCATGCAATTTCAACTGTGTACTGTCTTCTTCACATTCTCCTTAGGCACTAGGACACATTACTTCGGCCGAACTATTCTTCATGGTGGTGCTAGGGTATGGTTTATTCATCCTTTCCTGCCAAGAGGTATCCCACAGTTGAAATTGCTTACGAAATAAGAAAATTTTGCAGTATCAAGCAACTGGTAGAGGATTCGTGGTTCGCCACATCAAATTTACTGAAAATTACAGGCTTTACTCCCGAAGTCATTTTGTTAAAGGGTCTCTCTCTCTCTCTCTCTCTCTATTATGCATGCACATATTTGCAGATTAGTATTCATACAGCTTCATATTTCTTTCTTTTTTTTTTTTAATAGAATGGAAATTGCTCTCCTTCTGGTGGTATATCTTGCGTATGGGTACAATGAAGGCGGTGCTATATCTTATATTCTTCTCACTGTCAGCAGTTGGTTTTTAGTTATTTCATGGCTGTATGCTCCATATTTATTTAATCCATCTGGATTTGAGTGGCAGAAGTAAGTTTTCCTTTTACACATTTTATTCTTTTCTGCCAGTTGGTCGGCTTGACTCAATAATAAACCTTCTTCTTATGCTTAGGACTGTTGAGGACTTTCGAGATTGGACAAACTGGCTTCTTTACAGAGGTGGAATTGGAGTTAAAGGAGAAGAAAGCTGGGAGGCGTGGTGGGATGAAGAACTGGTATTGATGTAGAGGTTCTTGGCTGATTTCCTGTGTATGACCTTGTGTGGTTCCTCATGAATCAGTAAAAGAAATTAAATGTTAAAATAGCTGAAGTAAATTTCTCACACCGACCTTTGGGAGGAAAGGTCCCTCCATCC